>CM072164.1:12305940-12905940 GCA_036850595.1 Rhyacichthys aspro
AGTAATGACTATAGTAAACATAGTGAACGCAGAAGGAGTCAGAGCACTGAATAAATGGTGTTTCTGAGCAATATTACAGGTTTTTTTTTAATTTTTTGGTCCGTCTGTCTCAGCCATGGTCATTTTAGCACATCAGACATCTGGAAATGTCTTGGCCTAATGTATTGTTGTTGCTTTTGTTTGTTTTTCCCCCTTTTCACTACCCATTAGATTGTTTGTTTGAAATATGGCAAAAATGTCATTTTAATTTTCTATGGTTCATTTCTTAAAGGAAGACATTAGTTTGTTGTACATACTGATTGAGGCTGTTTACACATGAATGGCCTGAGTTGCATTTTCTGCTGTATTTTTTTGTATAATTTATAAAGAACTTTGCTCTTAAATCTTTAATCACTGCAAGTTGTTTAAAAATGTGTAAAGATCTTTGTGACCTTGAAGTTTTAATTTGGCATGACATTTGAGTGAAGTCTATTACTTACATTGATTTAGAACGCATTATATCGGATGCACTGCAATTCAGTCCATTACTGTGTGTTTACAGCCTAAAATGTTTTAATCCTTTAAATGGCAGACTGCAAAGGGTAGTTTATCCTATCCACACCAAAATTTGCTTTGTGCTGTGTTTGGGTTATTGCCCAGTTGCATTTTGTTTTCTAATAAAAAACTTTTATGAGCAAAGAGATTTTATTTTGTGTGCATGGTAGAAAAGAACATTTGTCAACCAAAATATCAGAATGCATCAATAAGTGAAATAAAGACAGAAACAGAAGAAAATTAGTTTTGATACTTTAATTAAAAGGTCTGACATTATTTTCCATGTTAAATACAAGTCTACAAAAAGTTAATGTTTTGTGTTGTAAACATTTAATGATATATTACCTCATTGATATATTACCTTTACAAAGACTATGTTTAATTTACAAAAGCAAATGGCATACAAACAGGTGGAACAAGCCCCGGGTTATAAAATATCACCTCAACAACAGACAATGTTAAATCAAGATTTTGTAGCCAAGCATTTTGGTGCTTAAACATAAATTGTACTGAATAGCATCAAATACACAAACGCACCTTTTAATGTTACTGATTAAACTTAAAGTAGATCTAATACATGCACTAAAAACAATTGCACAGCTTATATTAAATCAGTAAACAATGTTAAAATAAATGTTAAAAGAACTTCCTAATAACCATATTCTGCCATACTTAAAGTTATTTAATAATTAAAAAAAAGAAATGTGTAACTTGTCAACAAACACTGAGAGATTATCACATTCTCATTTGGGGCCACCTAATACCAAGGGGTTTTATTTTTTAACAGGCCCGGTTTGCGCGCACACAGGGCCTGACTCTGGACCTCTTGTGTCCGCGTCTAACATGACAGCAACAGTGAAACAGTAGGTAGAGTTTGGATTTAAATCAAGGAGAAAAATACTTTCTCCATACACAGTGTATTCGTGTGTTTCAGTGGAACTGCCCTGCTGCGTCGCAATCAGGCTGTACTGAGAATCATCATCCACTTTATTCCAGGAAATGGAGAAAGCCGTGGATGCCGATGTTTGGTTGACTACCAGCATTAGTTCTGTGAGCAAAAACAAACAGTTGTAATGGGCTCCAGTTTCATGGATCCATCTGACCTGTGTGTAGCTTCTAACATTTAAAGCATTTCAAAGAGCTACAAACATGACTTACCGTTCCCATTGAGCTCTCTGCGCCTTCGTGAAGAGCCTGCTTAAAAAAGAGAAATAGTATAAAATGGTGTGATCATGGCAAACCATCTGAAATCTATATTCACTGTCAGTCACACAAAAGGTTTCCTACCAGAAGTGACTGGTGTGGCTTGACTTTCGCCCCCTGCGTTACTGGCTGTGACCACCAGACTAGTGTAAGCAACACTGGTTAAAGTGCAGGACAGAGTCTCCGTCCGGCACAGTGTTGTTCTTGGTGAAACACTGTCTTCGTAAACAGTGTAATTACTGGTTAATTCAGAATGATCCCAAGAAACAGTGGCAGAAGTACTGTCACCAGATACAACCGCAGATGCTGGTGGGCAGGGCGCTGGATAAAAAGATACAAATTTGTTAAAGCATTTTTTTACTGCTCTAAATCTATACAGAGTGGAATACAGAAAAATGAATAACACACATCAGACCCAGGTGTGTTGTCATCTTATTTTTATAGAGATCAAACACATTTCGACAAATTATTTAAACATTCATAAATTCTTAGCCTGAATGTTTTTAATCACTTTGCATTCAGAAACACATTTCCAACAATTTAGCCAAATGTAAACAAAATCAAATATTAAGAAACAAGTGACAAAAAAAGAAACATTAGGCTTGATGTATGTATCTTCAATATTCAATATAATATTAATGAAAGTGATGCCAGTCCATTGAATTGTCCATTGCAGAAACAACCAAAGAGTAGCTTATGGATTTAAAGATGCTGATGGCTTAATGCGAGGGATTTTCTTTTGTCAGGACCAGGAAAGGTACAGGAACAACATCTTCTGAGCTGCAAAAGTACACCAGTTTTAGTTTGCATTTGCTTGTTATAAATGCAGAAATGTAAAACTAACACCTAATGAAATACCACTTATCTCATTTTAATATAGCACACATATTGCTTGCTAATATAGCAGCCTGTTTAAAGGCACACTATGGAAGATATACAGGCAAATGTTGGTTTAAAAAAAAAAAAAAGTTGGCCTCCATTTTCTCTTTCACTGCTTAAAGAATAAACATCAAATCTAGGTTTACTCTGACTTTTGAAGTTAAAAATAAAATACTGACGATCTACAGATACATTTCAATTTTCTTTAAATCTTGAATATTATACCATGTCTAATTCCAACATAAACACTTCAAATTATGTAAATTATTTCAACTCACCAGGTCCTCGTTCTTAAACAGGGGCAGTCCTCAGCTTTGTCGATAGCTGATAAACACAACCCCCTTTAAAAATGTCAAAACATACCAGTTTTAGAGCACAGCTGCCCAATCAGTGGGTCGGGACTCAAAAGGATCTTTCATTAAAAACTCAGAACTCGTGTTTACAATACTCAAATCAATTCATAGCTGCAATAAAATTACACAACCAAAAACTTGCTAAATTTTCACGTCAAACAACAATTAAGTGCTGATTGATGCTGTGTCAGGATTTATTTGCCATTTTGAATTTGAATGAATTTAAAACTCATCATCATATTCAGCTTATGCCACTCCAAATTAATAATAATATGTATTACAGAGTTATTAGTGGCTATTAGGCCCACTTTTATTTGGAAATGGTTAGAATAAGTTTTTCAAAGTCTCTTTCTGTTATCAGTATTAGTAGGCTTATCCCTGATATCAGTCAGTTGGCAGGTGTAGGTCACTTCATGGGCAGAGTAATGACATACAAGTCAATATGGGAAACTGTTGTGTGGAGAGGCCTTTACTGAAGAAGCCATTCATGGACTGTGTACCTGTTACTCCATTGACAGCGGTGGATGGGTCACTGGTGCCAGCACTGTTCCTGCTCTCAACTGTAGCAGAATACTCTGAACTGCAGGGCAGAGGTATTTCAAAAAACGTCTCACTTGTCCAATAAGATGAGATTTCAAACTGGGTCTGAGTATTTCCCAGAAGGTTTCCTGTTAGCTTCACCATGTTTTCTGTGTTGTTGCAGTTGCTTTGTGTCCAGCTTAGAGACAATATCTGGACATTATCTTGTTGTGGCAACAATTGTACATCTAAATTATCTGGAGGACAGGGAACTGAGGAGAGAGGCAGTGAAGAATAGGTTACTTTGGTATATACAGTTGGTGGCAAAGCAATTCGTTGAAAGCCAGCAAGATTTATACTGTATGTTTTATCATATGTAACTCCCAAAGCAATTTGAAACTACTTAGTTGATTTACGCCAGGATTTTTGCATTTTTGGGAAGTCACAAATTACTCCAGTCCAGAATGTTACTTTTTTGTCCAGTTTTTACGCCTATGTGCCAATGTGTTGTTTAAAACTTCCTCACCTACTAAAACTAAATGGCATCATGGAAGAGTTTACTGAAAGAGACCAAGTGGACAAGTCCATGGAGACAGTTCTTCCAAAGTGTATACTAGCATTCCACCAGAGTATGAGAAAATCAAAAGCATTAGTTGCTGAACATAACATCAGAAGCTGCAAGTTCATTGTGCAGCGGATGTGTCAAGTCTTCATTTAAAATAGGCTTTAGTGGTGAATATGTGATGCACTTCTGTGGCATTCTCACAAATGTCTGGCAGTAATGTGCTCTGTTTTTAGCACTTTTTTTTGTTTAACATTCCTATAATCTGACCAACTAACACTCAAAAAGCTTCAATACCTGCACCACGATCCACTGGCTCACTGAAGGAACTGTTGCAAGTCCCATCTGAGGCTAAAACAGAGAAGTTGTAAACAGTTCCACAATTAAGACCCTCAATAGTACAGCTGGTAGAGTCGCTGTGACAGTGCAACATGCTGCCATTCTCATCCTGAGCATATCCATAGTAGTCCTCAGCGTTAATTCTAGGTGTCCATGTAAGCTCTGCAGAGTGATCCATGCAATCATAAGTGACAGAGAGAATGTCTGGCTGGCATGGACCTAGAGAGAAAGAAAAAAAAAAACAAGCTTTATTTGAAGTAGCACTTAAATTACTACAAGATGATTATTGTGATTATTGTGTTCAGTCCCTGCAAGTGATAAATGTGAAATACCTGTATGAAGTGTGGTATTTGGGCTGGCTTTGCTGGAGCAGTTCTCATGGCTTGCTGTCACATATACTGTATAATTTTGGCCACAGTGCAGTGGTGATAAAGTGCAGTTATTAAAGGTAGTGTTGCAAGTGTGCACGTGTTCATTATCTCCTATAGCAAATACATGGTAAGTTTCTGCAACTTGAGAGAGGCTCCAGGACACTAGCGCATCCCCACAAGATTCAACAATTACTGGAGTACCGGGCTGACAAGGCTCTGTGAAGAAAAAGGGTTGAGTTTATTGTACTTGAAGAGAATTGCATGGTAAAGTTGCTCTTACATTTGTAATTAAGGCAAACATTTTGTAAGCTACTGCAGTTTTTGTGCCTCCTGCTACTATACTGAACTGAAACACAACCAAATCGATGCTTAGGCTGCAGTTTATTCCAGCTGCTTTGAGCATGAGGCAAGATACACACAAGACAATCACCTGTTAATCACAGCGATGATTCTGATTGACAGCCATTCACACTCATAATCATTTCCTAAGGGCAATTTAGAGTAACCAATTCACTTAGAAATACATGTCGTAGTATGATGGGAAGCAGCCTTCCTGAAGAGAACCTGTGGGTATTGGGGGAAAATGTGCAACACTCTTTGCACACTCTTTTTGCTATGCCTTTGCTGGACAGCCTAGGGATCGATCCCACAAGAAAAAATACCTTTTTTTATTCATTGAATGACGGACCCTTAGAGATACTAAAGCAGAATTCTAGCAGCAACCTATAATAGAATAGTATATATATATACTATACTATTGTTTGTCATGTCAAAGTTAACCCCTAGGGATCGTGCCGGGACAGACATAAGACCATAAAAGCTTTCATTTTTAACAAAGCTATATACGTACCCGTGGTAATTCGGTGTGGTGGACTTCTCATGTCACTGCAGTGGTCTGATGATGTTGCTACAATGATAGTGTAACGGAGACCACATTGTGCACCTTGGAGGTAGCAACTGGTGCCAGTATCACTGCAGGACAGGATGCTACGGTCGCTCCCCTCCGCTGTGGCAATATATTCAGTGTCTCCTGTGCCACCCTCCATGACATCCCATTCAACAAGGATAGATGAATTGTGGCACTGAGTGTAAGCTCTGATGCCAGTTAGGGAGCATGGAGCTAGGAAACAGATAATCTGATTAATTATCACTTATGCATGTATGTTTTTAAGAGAATTAAAATCAGTTACCTGTCTCTAATTCAATGTGTCCACTTGGCTGACTTTCACATTGGTTATTTTTTGCAGTAACTGTGAAATTATAAAGTATCCCACACTCCAAGTCTTCAACCTCACATGTAGTGTTGGTAGAAGTGGTGCAGTTTGCCATTTGGCCCTCCTCCCCTAAAGCTAACACTGTGTAGCTGTGAGCTCCCAAAGAACTGTTCCATGATATCCAGGCAGAATTGGTCACACAATCTATTGTCCCATTAATCCCCAGTGGCTGACAAGGAGCTAAAAAGACATAGAAAAAAATGGACATTAGTAAAAGAATGGACAGATGGACGGTATTTTTGATTTTTAAGTTTATATACCTGACAGGACCGATGCACTCTGACTGGGCTGGCTGTGGCAGGAGCCTCGGACCGAAGTGACCTGAGCAATAAATGTATTTCCACAGGAAATGCTGAAAGTACAGACTTTGTCTGTAGTGTTGCATTCACTGACACCTCCATTTTGAGTGGTGAGTGAAACCAAATAGCTCTCAGCTTCTCCAGATTGATCCCAGGAAACTGTCAAATTGTTTGATGAACAGACAATCTCTGCATTTACACCTTCAGGTGGGCAGGGAGCTAGAAACAACCAGACATTTGATTCATAGTAAAAAACACATTTCAGGATAAAAAGCCACAATACATTGTTTGCTGTGCTCTTTGTATCTTACCAGAGTTTAGAGTCACAGCCTGACTTGGTGCACTAGAGCAAGTGTCATCCTCAGCAACTACCTGAATGGTGTAATGGACTCCACATGTGAGGTTTCCAAGGTTACAGCTAAGGTCAGAAGTCTCACAGGAGACATTGTTTTGACTGCTTTGTGCTGTCACTGTGTATTGCACAGCCCCGGGACTGGCATCCCAGGACACATTTGCTTTGTTGGTGGCACAGTCCATTTCTGCCTCAACATTAGTGGGAACACATGGAGCTGCAGAAAGAAAGGCAAAAAGAATTCGTTTTAAGCACAATAGCAAGAATATAATCAGATTTAAATAGTGATCTGAAAGAAATTCGGCAAAGAAAAAAACAGCAGGTACTATATGGATATGTATTTAGGAGCCATAATGCACAAAATACAATACATTAAATCTACTGAATACTACAATTTGAATAATGTAATAAAGTGTTACCGTGTCATGTGCATACCACATCAAAAGTTAGCATCCCAAATAATTTACAGTATTTCATTTAAACTGTATCACTGCCCAAAAATATTGAATCTTTACCTGTTTGCTGAAGAGTTTGTTCTGTGGAGGTAACAGTGCACTGTGCATTAGAGGCTGTGACAGACACAGAGAAGTTGAGTCCACAGGCCAGGCCACTGATAGAGCATGCAGTAGTTTCAGATGTGCATTCATCTGAAATGCCAGTGCCAGTGTCAAGTGTGGCAGTGTACTGCTCTGCTCCACTACTGGCCTGCCAGCTTACTGTGACATCGCCCGAATGACAGTCGTGTGATGTAGAAACCCCAGTAAGAAGACATGGCCCTGAAACAGAAAGAAACTGGTGATGTTTAACCAGTTAATCAATGAAAGAAAGTCTACCACTCCTTTTATCTGTTTATTATATGTTTATATCATCATTGTCCTGTTGAGAAAAGACACATTTATACTTAAAACATATTTACAACAAGCTCTATAACCTACATGTCTGTATACTGGCAGATGCAGGTATGCCAGGACACTGCTGGTGTAGTGGTATGACAGTGAGGGTATATGTTTGTCCACAGGTCAAACTCGGGAAGAACGTTTGTGTCATGGAGGTAGTAAGCTCAGTTGGGGTGCTGCCTATCTGCGCTGTGACATTGTACTCCTCTGTATTCAAACAAGCATCCCAGCTCAGAGTAACATTTTTTGTGTCACAATGAACAGAGGGAACCAAATTCTGTGGCACACAGGGACCTGTGAAAAGAAAATATGTTGAGTTGTTTGTTTTTGTTATTTAACTTTTAAGTGAAGTTAAATTAAAAAACACACTCATGTAGATGACAGCCTTGTCACTCTGGAGGCTGCTGCATGTGCCGTCCTTTGCTTTTATTGTAACATTGTATTCCTCCCCACAGTGCAGCTCATCCCAGGTGCAGGATGTAAGATTTGTATCACATTCATGTGTGTGTCCATCAAGACCAGTCGCCGTGGCAACATATATTTTAGCACCATCACTGGGACTCCATCTGACTAAGCTTGAGTTGAACTGGCATTGTTTGTCAATTTCCACATCCTGAGGGATACATGGAGCTGCAAGTGGAGAGACATGGAACTGTCAAATGTACAGGTTTAACAAAAGCAGCAAGAAATCAATTATTACATCATACACACTAGTCTTAAAAAAAGATGGGCTGCTTGGGATGCTGTCACATTGGGTGCCTTCTGCTTTTATGGTAACATTATAGTCTTGTCCACACTGTAGAGCAGCTGACAGTTGTGTCTGATTTGAGTTGTAGGTCTTCATAGCACCAAGGCTTCCCCTGGCTGTAATTAAGTAATTAACTGCACCACTTGCTGGTTGCCAAGAGATCTGGACGTTTTCATTTTGACAGGCAACCTCAGCAATCACATTTGCAGGCTGGCATGGCTCTGGAGTTATCAGGGATAAGAAAAATGAGTGAGACCACTACAAAAAGAGTAGACCACTAAACTTCATTTCTAATGTGAGTGGTACCTGTCTGGATGGACACAGGGCTGCTAGCCTGGCTCTGGCAGCCATAGCTGTGTGCAGTAACAGTAAAGTTGTATGACTCTCCGCAAGGCAGGTCAGAGAATTCACAGGTTGAAGATGTAGAGTTGCATTGCTTCACCTCTCCTCCTGACTCTTTGATAGCACTCACTATATATAACTGAACATCGGCCCTCTCCACCCAGGTCAAAACTGCAGTTTGAGTGCCACATTGGAGGTCGACACTCACATTTTCAGGAGGACATGGACCTGAAAAGAGCATGCAGGAAGTAAAGTAACATTTTGACCTGTAGAATTCGGCTATGGGTCATTAAGTGAAGTGAACTTACGGGTGCTAAGGTTCGGCTGTGTTGCTGCTGTAAGGCTACACTGATCATTGGTGGCACTGAGACTTAGGCTATAATTTTGTCCACAAGCTAGACCTGTTACATCACAAGTGTTTTGCTGAGTAGTACACAGAATCTGCTGACTTCCACTGACAATGGACATGACAGAAAAATTTGCTCCAGCACTAGCACTCCAGGATACTGTAGCAGCGCCATCAGAGCCACAGTCCACTTGAACATTAATGTTGTTGGGTAAGCATGGCGCTGGAGAAAGAAAACCATAATCTTTTTAACACAGAAGTTTGCATGCTATTGTTTTGGTCATTGTAAAACTCTTATTACCTGATGTTAAGGAGATCACATTACTTTCAGAGCTGTTATACTCCTCTCCCAAAGCTATAGCCCAGACACTGTAGATTAAGCCACAAGCCAGTCCGGAGACCACACAAGAGGTTTCTGTGCTTGAGGCATCACAGAAGGTGCTGTGTCCATTTGTGCTGTTAATGTAAGCTATATAACCCACAGCAAAATTGCTCTGCTCCCAGGAAATAGTAGCAGTAAGTTGTTGACATGCTATGTTGGCCTGGATGTTGGTGGGCGGGCAGGGCTCTGAATACAAGTTTAAACATATGTTTTAACAGCTGCGTGAGTTAACAATGCAACAGCCACAAGTTTTAGACGAGTGACAAACCTGTAGTGAGGTGTGTGGTTTTAGAGGTCACACCCGGATCACAGGCCTGGTTGTGAGCAGTCACAGTCACATTGTAGAGCTCGCTACACTGCAGACCACTCAGGGAGCACTGGGTACTGGTGCCATTGCACGTAGATGTCAGGCCTTGGTCTGTCACAGCTTCAACTGAGTAAGAGCTGGCCCCTTTTGCTGCAGCCCACTGCACCTGGGCATTGCCCACGTTGTAGTCAACAGTAGGATTTGTGGGAGCACAGGGCTCTACAGAAATGTTTAAAGTAGTAGTTAATTTATTTTACAGAAGTAAGACTGTCACATCCCATGTGAAGCAATACAAGCTCAAAATGTATTTCATGGAAATGCTGAGCAAGGTCTGCCACTACTGTGACTATTTTGATAAAATGATAAGAAAAAATTGTTAGCAATAAATGTGGTTCTACACTCTACCTGTGGAAAAATTTGCTGTTGTTTGACCAGTGCTGTTGCAGCCTTCTCCCACAGCAGTTACTCTGACGCTGTATTCCTCTCCACAGTGTAGATGGCTTGGCTGACAGCTGGTGCTGTTGGCTGTGCAGATGTCACTGTGGTCTGATGAGGTAAGTTCAGCAACATAAGACTGAGCACCATCACTGGGATGCCAGAACATGGTAGCAGTTTTGGCCTCACAATCCACAGTCGCGTTAATGCTCCCTGGCTGACATGGACCTTTTAGGAAAAAGAAGGAAGTACAAATATAGTTGACAGATTGACTTTAAGGATTCCTAAAATGTAGCTTATAATAATATCAGGCTAATTCAGAATAATTCAAAAGGTTTAAATATATCGTACAGACCATCTATGCACTAATCCGTAACGTCAAATGCTTTTATATTCATTTTCCAGCCTGCAGACCAAGACCAGAAGATATTTTGTGTGATCTCACCTGATGTTAGAGAAGTTTCTGTGCTATAAGAACTGTTGTACGGTTTTCCCAAAGCCATGACCTGGACACTGTAAACTGTACCACACTGTACTGTGGTCATACAAGAGGTGTCTGTGTTTGCGACATCACAGAAAGCGTTGGGGCCATTTTGGTTTTGTAAAAAAGCAACATAACCCTCAGCGTTGTCAGTCAAATCCCAGGAAACTTTTGCAATAAGATGTTCACATTGCAAATTTGCCTGAACGTTAGTGGGTGGACAAGGCTCTGAATAAAATTATAAAGTCATGTTAGTTAATACTATTTATCAAAGCTGCAGAATTTGCATGTAATACAAAAATACAAACCAGTCAGAAGCTGAGTGGGGTCAGAGGTGACACCCTGGTCACAGGCCTCGTTGTGAGCCGTCACAGTGATATTGTAGGTCTTACTACAAAGCAGCCCACTCAGTAAACACTGAGTACTTGTGCTAGTGTTACAAGTCACATGTGTGCCCTGGTCTGTGACAGCATCAACTGTGTATAAGTGGGCACCTAGTGCAGCATCCCACTGCACCTGGGCAATGCTGACATTGTAGTCAACCGAAAGATTCATGGGAACACAGGGGTCTGGACGCGTTAAAGGAAATTCTGGCATTAGTATGGGCTAAAGGTAAAATCTTGTAGAAGTTTAGAAAATCTATAAGGAATAGTTTAATAAAAGGGACTAAACTGTTTCTGTAACTGTGAACTGGTGTAATGTCATGGTCTTCGTATAATTCACAAGAACTAATTACACAGATCTGTACCTAAAACAGAAAAAGGAAGAATTTACCTGTTACAAACTTTGCTGGCACACTGCCAGGACCAGTGCAGCCAGTATTCACTGCCTCCACCACAACTGTGTACTCCTGTCCACAGACCAGCTGTGGGAGTTCACAGGTTGTTGTTGGGGCAGTGCAGGATGAGGTATGCCCATTACCGGACTGGGCCTGGACAGTATAGTTCTCCGCTGCAGCTGCATTACTCCAGGTAACTACAGCATCCTTTGTTTCACAGTCCAGTTGAGCGGATACACTAGTGGGAGGGCATGGGGCTACAAGCAAGAGGTACTAGTTAGACTAATTAGAAGTAATGTGGAATGCAATATTGCTGACAGTGGTTTTATACCTGTGGTTTTCTGCATTTGTGTGCTCATTTCACTCATACATACATTGGTATGAGCTTGTACAGTAAATGTATACTGTTTGCCACAGCTCAGGCCAAGGAAGGCACAGCTGGTGTCTTGGGAATCACAGGTTGACACACCTTGATCTGAAGTGGCTGTTACCGTGTTGTTCTGATTGGTGTTAATCTGTGTCCAACTTAGTGTGACAGCATTAGCACTACAGTTCAGGTCAACATTAATGTTCTCTGGTTTACAAGGAGCTACATTTGTTTGAAACAAGAGAATGCCAAAAATTAAAACATTTTCTTTTTTGTCATACTTGTCCAGGTCTAGAGAATACTCTTACCTGACTGAACTTTGTAGTCAGAACCGGCAATAATGTCACAGTGAATGGTGGAGGCAGAGACAACTACCTCATACACCCGGCCACACTCCAAGTCATGGATCGAGCAGAAATTTGACGTTGAGTTACAAGATGCCCTGTGCCCAGTGGAGATGGCCCAGGCAGTGTAGTCATCTGGCACTGGCATCTGTTTCCAGGTAACATTCATTACATTGGTGTTACAGTCCACTTCTCCTACAACATCTTCTGGGAGACACGGTGCTATAAAAGACAGTACAACGAGGCGTCAGCACATAAAAATTCTAGTAAACATCATTTTTCTGAACTAATTTCTTACCAGATTCGAACTCAATGTTATCATGTTTGCTAGTGTTACAGCTCTCTGTTGAAGCCACTAGTGTAGCAGAATAAGATCGTCCACAGTGAAGTTTTACAGAACAGGAGGTGTCACTGGAAGAGCAGTAGGCTACGTGGCCATGCTCTCCTGTCACCTCCACAGTGTAGGATGTAGCCCCTTTGCTCTCGGCCCACGAGAAATTACCATTGTTTGTTCCACAGTCAACGTGTACAGTGAAGTTGGTGGGTTGACAAGGAGCTGCAGAAGAGAGTTTGTTTTGTTTAAACTGATAACAGGGGACTTTTTGCATCTGAGACACAACATACCTGTACTTATTTCAATCGGTGGAGTGTGTTCGGTGAGGCAGTTTCCATCGTCTACTGCAACACTGACGTTGTATCTCTCGCCACACTCAAGGTTATTCAATATATATGTATTACTTTGGGTTGTGAACTCTTCAGGTGGTGCTGTGCTCCCTATTCTTTTGCTTTGTAAGGAGTAGGTGGTCCCGGGCACACTACTTGTGTCCCATGTTAAGGTCAGTGTGTTATTTCCACAACTGATGTAACCATCCAAATTAGTAGGTGGACATTGTACTGGAAAATTTAAAAAAGATGAAAAGTGGCCTCAAACACCTACCATCCACACATCACCATCAGCTTGTGACCTCCTCCTACCTGCATTCAACTGTCCTCCAGATGTTGACATACTACTGCAGCCCCTATCCACAGTCACTACTGTGACTGAATATGTGTCCCCACAGTGGAGATCAGTAAAATTACATGAGTCCGATGTGCTTGATTCACAAGTGTGAGTGTGTCCATTGTTGCCAGTTGCTGTGGCCACAACCATTTCAGCACCTTCCACATGATTCCAGTTGACTGTGCTGACGCGACAAACTGAAGACACTGACACTGCAGTAGGAGCACATAAACCTATGGAAACAAGAGGAATGTATCTTAATATCTTTATGTAAACATATGGAATAGGCATCCTGACAGCACGCACCTGCTTTTAAGACGTAAACATCACTTGTGAGGCCTGTGCATGTCGTTGAGTATGAAGTGACTGTGATGTTATAGACGTCTCCACAGTGTAAATCAGGCACAATGCAGCTGGTTGTGTCGTTGTGACAGTGGTGCATGTGTCCATCCTGGCCCATTACTGTCACAGTGTAATTAACAGCAGTGGGGCTTTCAGACCATGTCACCAGGGCTGAGTGACTTTCACATATCAAAGTTGCACTTACATTCTCTGGTGCACATGGGACTAGAGAGGGGGAAAATATACAGGATCTTAATATTCAAAGTTGATTATTTGTGGTATCACTGGATTTGAAATGATTTACCTGTTTCAAAAATATTGCTGACACTGTCCACACTGTTGCATTGTGAACCTATAGCTTTGACCTTTAGGTGAAGATTTAGACCACAAGGAAGGTTTTGGAATTCACAGTGAGTTTCTGTTGAGTCACAGCTATCAGTATAGTCTCCTACAACTTCAGCGTGAAAACCAGTGCTTCCTGCAGACTCAGTCCAGTTAATGGCAGCTGTGCTGGTGCTACACATGTACTGTATAGATGTGATAGGTGGAGGACATGGGGCTAAGGAAATGATAAGGAGTAGAAGTTTTATTCATACACAATGAACTATGAGTGTTTTTGTAATTACATGTCAATCATTTTGTTTACTGAAACAAAAATATGAATGCTTACCTGTGTTGATGGTGAAGCCACTGCTAATTTCACTGTCACACTCACTTCCCTGTGCAGTGACAGTGGCTGTGTAGCTCTCACTGCACTGTAGATCTGTTAAAATACATTCAGGAGCAGCAGAAACACAGGAGACTGAGCTTCCGGTTGAAGTTTGGGCACTAACTGTGTATTCTGTTGCATTTTGAACTGCTGTCCAAGACAGAGAGGAAGAGTTGGTGCCACAGGTCAGATTGTAGTATTGAATAGTTGGAGAGCAGGGAGCTAAGAGGCGGATACAAAACACATAGGTTAGTAGATATTAAATCTTATATTAGTGTTAGCTGTTTGTTTGATTCTCCTACTTGTATTTAGGGTTGCTGTCGTCCCTGTGCTGTTACAGGTGGCATCCTCAGCCAGTATTGTGAGGCTGTATGTTTTTCCACAGTTTAACTGGTTGAGCTGACAGGAAGTGGTGCTATTTTTGCAGGACGTCTCGTACTGAGTGCCAACCTCTGAAGCCAGCACTGTATAACCAACTGCCCCAGAAGCTGCATCCCAGGACACAGTGGCTGAATCTGAGCCACAGGTGAGAACACTATTTATATTAGTCGGGTCACATGGTCCTACAAAGAAAAGTATGCCTCATGATCTGTCCCGTGTTGAGAAAACTGACCTCTTGAGTTTTACAGTATGTAAAAAACACTGTAAATACTACCTGTTGTGATAACTGTTAGAGTGGGAGAACTGGTGCAGTCGTTGTCCTCTGATATCAAACTAATATTGTATTGAGTTGCACATTGCAGGCGAGTGATTTGACATGAGAGGCTGGTGGTGGAGCAGTTTGCAGAGAGGCCATTGGGGCCTGTTGCTGTGACTGTGTAGGAGGTTGCTCCAAGGGCAGCACTCCAGGAGGCGTCAAGAGAGTTGGTGCCACACTCTACGTCAGCTGTTAAACCTCCGGGACTGCAGGGTGCTAAAATCACATCACAATAATGTAAACTAAATTCAAAAATGTATGCATGCATTCTTGGACATCTTAAAATGTACCCGTAGTCACTGTTTCGGGGCTGCTGGAGGGCCCAATGCAGTTGCCAGAGAAAGCTTTGACAGTGACTGTGTAGGTCTGTCCGCACTGAAGACCAGTCAGAGAACAGCTGGTGGTGTCAGTGTTGCAGCTGACCTCACTGGCCTGTCCTGAGCTAGGCACAGCTGTGGCAGTGTAGCTCCAAGACACACTGGCCCCATCCCAGCTAACGTCTATGTCATTGCTGCTGCAGCTTAGTGATGTCTGCATGTTCTGTGGTGCACATGGAACTACAGACACAAGAATGAATACTAAATGAGTCAAACTCAACTAAAGAGAAAACACAATAATGACATGAGTTGTCCACTTGCACCAGCTATAAGCACAAGGCTGTCAGCATCATAGAGTTGCAAATCGCTTCCCTCCAACATTTTTACTTTGATTTGATAGAGGCAATAATCAGACAACAAATCAACAGTAGAGAGGGGGATTAAAATGAGCAAACAGACCATCGAGCCATCAAACCTTGATCTCTTACCTGGGTTTTGAGTGAAAGGAGCACTGTCGTCACTGGTACACATGTCATCACTGGCAGTTACAAAAATCTCATACTCCTGATTACAGTCCAGGTTACCCAAGGTGCAGTTGTGAGTGGAGCCATTACAAGACACAGTTGATCCAGTGCTGGTGGCCCTCACTGCATAGCTTGCTGCATTTGCACTGGGATCCCATGTAACCACTGCATTACCAGCCAAGCAATCCAATTGGCTGGACACATTTGTAGGACTACATGGCTCTGAAGATAAAGAGACACAATGTATTATACGTGGCCTTTTTAATCCATCATGCAAAACTATATCACTGAAATTTCAATGCATTGTATGAGGTATATTACCTGTGGTTAGGGAGGCAGTTGAACTCAAATGCCCTGCACATGTGTCATCAACTCCAGAAACACCAACTGTGTAAACCTGGCCACACTGTAGTCCAGAAAAGCTACATGATGTTTGATCAGATTGACACTCTGATCTGAGACCATCTGCAGTAAAAGCTTCTGCAACATAGCTGGTAGCACTAGCACTGGCTACCCATGTCACACTGCTAAGGTTGGGAGAACATGCCTTTTGGACCGAGACATCAGTGGGTGGACATGGCACTGAAGGAAAACAAGGGAGAAACATTCTTTTAAAAATTGAATGTGTCCGTGTGTGTCTGTCTTCGGTGTGTGTCTGGCATCTCTTACATGTTTGGACTGTGACCTCTGCACTTGGTAGACTCAAGCATGATCCATTGACTGAATAAACAGTCACTGCATAGGAGCTTCCACACTCCAACCCTTCCATGATGCACTGCGTCTCAGTAGAGTTGCAATACAGAACCTGTGCTGATGTTCCTCCTGAAATAGTGGTGCTGTACTCTTGCCCAGGTTTAGGATTGGTCCATGTGACTGTCAGCTCCCCAGTAATGCATGTTACATTAGCTTCCACATTCTCTGGTTTACATGGCACTGAGACATTTGGAGACAATAAACTCTGATTACCTTATTTCTTACCACAGTGTCTCCCGCTAATGCTACCTGAATCTTACCTGAGTCCATGCTGATTGGGGTTGATGAAGAAGGACACTTTCCATCATCATAAGTGACGGTGACTGTGTATGTCTTTCCACAGGGTGGAGAGTTGATCATGCAGGAGTTTACTGTGGTGCTGTTGCAGCTGAATATGTCCCCTGTCCCATTATCTTCAATAGTTGCTGTGTATAATCCTGTGGCCTGATGGTTATCCCATGATATCAGAGCATTGTTGTTGCTACAATCTCTTTGTGCTGTTACATTGATTGGAGGACAGGAGGCTGCAAGAAAAACATTTTTAAAAAATGTGATTAGCTTAAAGAAAACACAGGCATCTACCTAACAGACAAAGTTAGGTAGATGTATTTTACTCTGCACTTTGCAGTAGCCCTTTAGATGTTAGTTATGACTTATATTTCTGTTAATGTTGACAAATCAATTTGTGTCTTTCTGACTCACCTGTCTCAAAGGTGACTTGCTCACTGGCGGAGCTGTTGCACTTGAAATTAGTTCCGATAATGCTCAAATTGTATGTTTGTCCACACCTCAGATCTTTCAGCAAACAGTTTGTACCCATTGAATAGCAGCTGTATGTGATATCATCTGAATCCACTGCGATGGCCATGTAAAAAACCACTCCGTTGCTTATTGTCCAGTTAACTGTTGCAGAGTCCAAGCTGCAGTCAGCTGAAACTGACACATTGGTGGCGGGGCATGGGGCTAGAAAAAGAGAAGAACAGCTGTCAGAATTGAATCAAGTGATAATAAAGATCTCATGGAACCTCTAGTACACACCAGTCTCAGCTACTTCTCCCAAAACCTCTGATGTAGTGCAGTCATCATTGGAGGCTGTGACCCACACGCTGAGTTGTTCTCCACAAGGCACACCCATGACTGTACAGCTATTGTTGGCAGAGGTGCAGTTATAATTGTCCTCAGTGTTTCCCAGAACCTTTACTGTGTAAGAAAGTGCTCCAGCCGCAGAGTCCCAGGTTGTGATCAACTTATCAGAAGTGCATTCTGCTGAGGTTTGTATGTTTTGTGGTAAACAAGGAGCTAAACAAGTAAACAAAGGCATATTAAACTGTGCATATATTTGACCTCATAGTGTTTTAATGATTCAGAAGTATTTTTACAAGTTATTTCAAATTCTTTCCACTATTTAGCAAAGTTTATTCCATCAACTTTTTGTTTTTTACTGAACAATGAGTAATATTCAAACATCTCCATGTCACTGTGGTATGCATAAGTCAATCATTCTTATATTACATCAGCTGTAGAACACTTGCATGAATTAAATCCTACTCACAAGTTTGAACAGTCGCTGGTTCGGTGATTTCACTGTTACATTCTGAGATCGCCTGCACAGTGTATGTGTAGTTCTCACCACAGCCCACATTAGTGAAGAAACACATGTTGTTTCGTGTTCTGCACTCAAAAACGTTGCCATCCATGTCTGTTGATTTAGCCTTATAGAATAAGGTGTTGTTGGTATGGTCCCATTTAAACATAATTGCACTGCTGGAGCAGGTGTATTCAATTGTAGGATTTGCTGGAGCACAGGGGACTGCAACAAACACAAAAAGAAATGACTTATTTGATATAAGCAGGCATGTACATTTGATCTTTTCACTCAGTGGACTGTCTCCTTCCCCTTTTCACTTTTGAGACAGATACTATAGTTGACCTTTGAGAGAACCTGTAGACAATAGGATGCTGAGAGCTTCAGGCTGACTGGTGTTGAGTGGCATAAGAGAAGAGCATCGGACATTATAGGAGAAACCTACACAGCTTGCCTCAGGACAGGACTCATAGGAAAGATTTTTGTAACAGTGCTCAGATTCTGTTAATGCCTTGTCTGATAATGTGCATTCATGTTCATGTGAGTGTGAAATTTTACTGAAAATGTACCTGTGTCAAAGATTTGAGAGGTTTGGGAGATGCTACTGCAGTCGTCCGAGATGGCTGTGACATGGATGGTGTACTTCTCACCACATTTGAGCCCGGTGATCTGGCAACTGGTGGACCCTGATGTGCAATTAAGGGTAGCACCAGCACCATCAACAGCTGTGGCCATGTACAAGTTCGCTCCAAATACCTGATCCCAAGACACTGTCACCGTGGCTCTGGAGCAGTTGTATTGTGATGTGATAGTTGTTACTGGATTTATGGCTGCAAAAAGACCATAAGTGAGAGATGTTCAGTTCAGTAGCAGATGAGAAGTCAACATACTCTCTGAAAAGTACTGAACTTACTAGAAGTTAGGTATGACACTTCATTGGGCTCCCCTGGCACCAAGAATGAATCAAGTGATGATACACCCACTGTGTAGTTTGAACAAGGCTCCAAATTATTAATATCCATGAAAGTGGAGGAAGTTCTGCTGACCACTGGGCTGTTGCTGGTGTCGCTGTCCGTAACAGAAACTTGGTACATGATGACTCCACTCATAGCGTTCCATGTAACTTTGGCTGTACTCTTTCCCGTTGATGTAATATTTACTCCAGTTGGAGGCTGAACCACTTTTAGAAGAAGACACAATTATTAATCTTAAGCGTACACTGTCTGCTATTTTATTCTATGTTCACACTGCAGAAAAAAGTGGCCCATTTTTTTTGTCAGAACATTTCAGTTACTATTCAGTCAAGTTACTATTGTTCATTTTTAGACACATTCATCATGTTTCCACATGATAAATGTTCATCTAAAGTGGAGAAGAAGTCATTTGTGACTTGTAATCTGGTAGTCCAGGCAGCGTTTGATTGGGAGATAAATTTGGCAGCTTACTTCGATTAGATTCCACGTGGTTTGGCTTGTTCACACTAACATGAACAAAGCTGATCTCCAAATCTGATCTGGTCAGGGCCACTTTTGAGGCTGCTGTGAACATTGCCTCAGATTTCAACTATAGGACTTACAAGTTATTAGTGTCCTTGTTGCACTTTTAGCACCTTTTCCAGCACTGTTGGAGGCAATAATGTAGCAGTTGTAAGTCGTAGAGGGTGTAAGGTTGTCCATTTGTCCGGAAAGCGTGGAGAAGGATTTGTTATATTTTGATGAACTGAACAACTGTTCAACAAACACAGTATAGGTGTCTGCTCCTGTGACACTGGACCACACAAAGCTGATAGATGAACTGGACACAGCTTTAGAAGAGGTGATCTGAACTGTGCCAGGCACTGTGGGAGAATAAGCCAGCACCGATTTAGCTTGAATCTTCTCAGGGATACACACAGATCAGTATCTGTATTTCAGATGTTATCTTTACCTGTCATGGTGTTTTTTTTGCAAGTGCTCACCACACTGAGAAACTTGAGCACCTTCAGCGTAACTTCATAGTGATGTCCTGGTCTTAAACCTTGAACCAGTCTCTGTGTGTTGGGGGCATTCTGTGTCACTATCACTGCTGCAATACTTGTGGAGTTTATTACTCTCAGTTCTATTTGATATGACGTAGCCCCAGTGTAAGTATTCCAGACTATATTTAATGTTGATGCTGAAGAAGATGTCACTGACTGAATGCTACATCCTTGAAAAATATAGCACAGGAAGAATTACGAGAATTAAAGTAATTAAGAAACAACAGTATACATTCTCCAGGCAACATTCTCCATATTTGACATATACATGAAAGTGGACTATAAATCTCATTTAGCAGTTGTGAAGAAAACATGTCTCCTAGAGTGTCACACTGTACTCCCATGAATTTATTTATTTAATTACATATAATATTTGTGTGTATAATATTTGTGTTTAAAAATACAGCTTTGACCCAAGATTTATTCTTCATTTAAATGATTGACTGCCTGAGCATGAACATTAACTGTTTGTAAAATAGGATATTATGATTAAATACTTATGCATAGCCCTGAATAAAGAATGTTTTAAAAGCCCACTTTTAGTCAGAAATGCAATCTTTCATGTTACATTCATGTTTGTTACATAAAATACACTCACCAGTAGCGTCTACTGAAAAATCTTGTATCTAAAAAAAGACAAAATTGTCAGAAAATAAAATAAATAAATAAAAAATAAAATTATTTAAATAATTAAACATTTCAGGAAGTGATCCAGCTTACCTGTATGACAGACAGTATGAGGGCTGTTAAGTAAAGCGTCCACATCTTCGTATAGTAATCACTGTGTTCAGGTGCTCAGTATGTCGTGGGATCTATCCATGAGATGAGCACCAGTTTGGTCCTTTGAGATCTCCACTGGTTGAGTGCTGTAGATCAACTTTATGGGAACCAATCAGGACGCCTTAAATGAGGACAGGTCGAAGCCTGTGGGCTCCTGTCATCAAGAGAAGGAAACAAATATATGGCTAGTTAGTTGGAGGTGGGGGCATTGCCAACCCCCCTCCTCAGGATTCATGCTGTGCTTCCTCAATGATCTCAGAAAATGCTTATTGTTGCACTAGGGTCATGTCATTCAAACTTCAGAATAAGAACAATATTTACATCAACAGTTAGATATTTTACATCAGTCTAATGTAAATTATATTAAACTGTGCTGGATGTCTACTGTAATATGATCTGTTTTGCATGAAAGACAAGTGAAGTCCCCCTACTACATCCTTCCCAGACTGATGTCATTTTTCTGGAAGGTTCTTTCTCTCCTGGACGTATTATGTTTTGGGTGTGAAAATGAGACATTTCTGAGATTCAGTTGTTCAAGATTTAAATGCCTAAATTTTTAATATGCAAAATACATATTTAAGATACAATAATTTATTCTGTAGTTGTTTATCTTACATTGTTAGAGACAGAAAATAAAGTAATTATGAAGTTTTGCTATCTCTGAACTACTTTTTATGAAATAAGTTGTGAAATGTACTTGTAGCTCAATCAGATAAATTTACAGCTCAAATTTCAGGGGGTCTCACACATACCTTCACAGTTCACTATATGCATGTTGACCTGCTGTATGCTAGTATTTTGCAATCACACGCTCTATCCCATTTAAGATGTTTGGTTACAGGCTATATGTGGCTGTGGTTATTCCACAGACAGTGCCGCGTAAATCATGTGATATCTTATTGCTGTGAGTGAAGAGTAAACTAATAGTGTTCTAGACAATAGCTCCAACGACTAGAGCTCTGGCGGGGTGAGTGTGCTGTTCATTTACACTGGGTCCTTTTGTCCAATACACATGCATCATGCATATCATCACATTGAAATGTATCTGTCTCAGTATCGGGAAGCTTATGTCTGCCACATGCAGGAAACAAACACCTCTGAATACATGCATGTTGAGTGAATTTGTCTCATTGTTCCTTAAAGTCCACCCCTGGGAGTTGTTACTTTAATGTTCGGTAAAAGCACTGACCGAAATTTGGTGACTAATTGTTATTATGTTCAAGATGTTTACTTCATTAGACAACTCATTTGTCTTGTTAAATGAATGACAGACTATTGTTTAAAATCATATACATAAGTTGTTCCTTAATTGAACAGATTAAGATTAAAGCTTGCATTTTAACATTGCATTTACATTTTTAATTTTTAAAGAACTTGTATTTATACACAAAAAAAGATTTAAAATTGTAATAATAAAAATAATTGTATTTTATGCTTGCTGGATTTACCAGTTTGGTCATTTCTCTAATAATGATGTCTCTATTTTTTATTTATGATACATTTAAAAATACATATTTTTACATGAAAAAAAAATGACATGTATGTTTTAGGCGTAGGATTTGCATTTCATTTGATATTAGAAATGTAAAAAGTGAATTTATACAGATAATGATGGCATATATTTGTATAAATATGCCTCAAAGCTACATGCTACATGTAAGATAATCAAAAGTCACAGTAAGTTGCCTGTGTAGCTAACAACTTAAAAAAACTGTCCTCAGTGCAAAGGGCCCATAGGAAATGACTGACACTTCACTCTGGTGTAATGTTGAAACAATGTGCTTTATTTTGGTTGTCTGTCAACTGGAAGTACACAAATCCAACGAAAGTCATGGCAACATTGAATGTTTCTCCAGCAATCTGATCAGACATATCATCCACAGGACTTGCAACACGTGTCTTCAGGCTGCTGTGATGAATACCTGCTGTGACCTTATTCTGAGTTGCCAACAGCCCTAAGACATAACCCTGCTGCACCTTGTGGAGGTCTTCTACTTGGGGCAGTCCTAAAATATTCTTGTGTCAATTGTGGCCTACAGTTTCATTATGCTGTTTCTAATTCAATTATCTGTAGATGTCAGTATGTATTTCATTAAAAATCTATTTCATAACATAGCACTGCCTAAGTTTAAATAGATTGAAGGAAACACAAAGCTTATAATAAAATGTAGTATCATTTTATATTAGGAAAACATTTATCCTTCATGAACCCGTGAGATCAATTTTGCTTTTAATTTGAGTTTATGTTGCAACTCATTTAGTGTTTAGTATGTAAATGCCTAATTTGTTAAAAGAAATGTGATTTATTCGATCTGAAAAGTTGTTGTTGGTGTAAACACAGCTTTTGTCCGTTCACATGTAAAAGGTGATGAGGGATGTTCACTGCAAAACAAAGCACACAACAGAGAGAAACAATCACAGTTCCTGTTTCTGGGATTAGATTTAAATATATATGTTATATATGTTATGTTTTTGAAAGTAGAAACCGTAGGATAATGTGTCACTTTGAAATGAGCTGTCCACCCACTTTTACATTTATTTGAGGACATCACAGATAAATCAACAATTGGTTGTCAGTTTGTAAATAACGTATAATGACATGACAAGAAACCTTCAGTCACATTGAATGCAACCAAGGGTTATTTTTTTAATGATTAAAAAATGCCTGACTTGTGACACACATTCAAAAGACCTGTTTTCTACAGGGTAAAGTATATAAAAACTTACCAATGGATTCTACCCTTTTACACCATACATCACTATAGAAAGAGAGGGATTTTAATCAGTTAACTGAATGTTATTACTGAACTACATAATGATTAAAGTTAGGGAATAAAACTTACACATATTGGCATTTCCTGGACAGGGAACTAAAAACAACACATTTATGAGAGACAATTACTCCATTTGTTTACTCATATGTGAACAGCATGGGCAGAGATTATAACAAACATACCTGAATATGTTCTCTTTTGGCAGAAGCCGACTTTAGTGCCATCATTTTGCACCGGTGCTACCAGCACCGTGTAGACATCTCCGCAGGTCTCCTCGATCATATCACAGTACCTGGTGCCAGGTAGTGCCTCACAGGTGAGGTTAGCCCCTTTACCGTTTAACTCAACACTGTGTTTGTAGATGTGTGGGCCCAGAGAACGCCAGTACACCCTCAAAGAGAGAGAGTTTCCTGGAATACGATAGAGCTTGATATTTGTTGGACAACAAGCACCTGTAAAAAGGGAGAATTGGTCAATGGCTAAATAACATTAAGGAATAAAAATGAAATTGAATGGATAGGCTCAAGCATGTTTAGATATGCAAACTGTGATATCGGGTTAATTTGTAAAGACTCCTTTCTGGTTCTCCTCTTAGCCTAACAAAACTATTTCTCCTCCTGCCTCTGTTTCCTCTCTACTTCTCTTCGATCACTTACATTTCTTGTTCTTCCTCTTTCATTAATACAATAAAAGTAGAAAGCAGTTGTAGTAAAGGGTGGTCTGAGTGAGTATCTTGGGTCTTAAGTTCTGAAACCCTATTGCTTCTTTACTAAGTATCCTTTCTTCCTCCACACACTGCACGTCACTCTCATAAAAAAACTACTCAAAACTAACGTGATGTGCATATTTAACATGTGCCACATTTACACTCACTTGAAGAGAATCCATGATAATTGCACTGTGATATGTGTCCTGTGCTGCTGATAGCCTCCATGCTAATACTGTAATTTGTGCCACAAGTGATGCATCCCATCAAGCAGTGGGTATCCACAGTGTGGCACTTGGCATCTCCTCGTCGAGACGACAGGCTAGTGATGTATGAGCGAGCACCAGATGCAGATGACCAGCTTACGTTGGTCATGGCCTGTGTGACCTGTGTGACCACCACAGATTCAGGGCAGCAGGGACCTTGGGAGAAACAAATAGAAGTAGTGCTTGAGTATGTTCAGCTTGACCGATAGTTTGTGACTGTTCTCACACAATGTGTCCAAATTACAGATTTATCCAATTGTTGCTAAAACGTATATTGTTTTTTTCTTATTTTAGAACTGCCTTTCACTGAAATAATGGTAATGATGTAAATAATTGTACATTAAAGTGGTATATTTGACTTTTCAACTCAATCAAACCCATCTTTGTGTCATACCTGTTTCCAAGATCTTCTCATAACCAGGTAGACTCCTTCCTGCATTATTTGACTTGGCCACTCCCATGACCTCGAAGGTGGAACCACAGGGCAGCTCTGTCAGCTCACAGGAGCTCTGAGTTGTTGTGCAGGTGTGTGACGGATATGGTCCGCTGGCAGTGGCAGTAATGGTATAAGTTGTGCCAGGCCTGTTGGGCGTGCTGAAGTGGACTCTGTATGTGGAGTTGGCCACTTGTGTAATATTGATGATCTCAGGGGCACATGGAGCTGCAACAGGACCCACAGGAAGTTTAGCTTACTCGCCAAGGAAATTGTGAAGATGCCTTGTGGTATTTTATCTTTACTCATTACACGCTTTGTAAGATTTAATGTCCTTGATACCTGTCACTTGTGTGTGTGCTTTGCAGGTAGTGTTGCATCCTCTTAACTCGCTGCAAGGTGTTACTGTGATAGAATAAGCAGTGTCGCAGTCCAAATCTGACAGAGCGCAAATAGGCTCTGTATCATTACAGTGGATGATATCATTGGTCTCTGCAGCAGTGACCTCGTAGAGCTCTGCCCCATTGACCTCTGGCCAAGAGATCTCCACAGTCTCAGATGAAACAAGTGTAATGTTAATGCCCTCTGGGCAGCAAGGAACTAATGGCAAAAAGAGAGAATAAAATCAGTGATCATTACAGGACTGCTTGGGGGCAGTCATCATGAATACATGTCTCTTTATTTTTGCAAGGAAGGAAAAAATGTTTTATCATTGTGTTGAGATGGCACACTTGTATTATGTGCATTGTTGTTGGAATCAACAACATCAGAGCTGTTTTTACAAGGGAATGCTTGTATCTGTGGTATTCCAGGAGTTATACTGTACAATCATCAATCAAGGAAGTGCTTATTTGAAAGCTGCCGTCATAAAATATGACATCAAACCAAATTAGAAAAGGGGAAATATTTTTCAACAATTGGTCATTATTTAATTTTATGTAATACAAGTTGTTTGCATTGTTTGTGTGCTTATGTGTGAGGCTCCTACTGGTGGTGTAGTTCACAAGCTCTACCACAGGGCTGCCGCCGGCTTTGTTGTAGGGCACCACTATACTTATGAAGGTGTGGCCACACATGCAGTCAAACATGCAATGGGTTTCAGTGGTGTTGCACGTCTTCTCATTGCCATCATTCCCTTTTACATAAACCACATAGAAGTCCACCATTTGCACCTCATCCCAGACCACAGAGCAGTTGCCAGGATTATACTCCACCACCCATGTGTTATTTGGAGGACATGGGTCTATAAAAAACAACAACATTGTCATATTTTTAGCAGTTTATACGTAAAAAGTACACATCTGAGTTTGATATACCCACATGTGAGGTATTCTGCTGGTTCTGAAGGGTCACTGGGTCCAGCTTTGTTGTAGGCTGTGACTGACAGTGTATGGTTCTGGCCACACTCCACTGGGATAATATAACAGTAATTATATTGTGTAGAGTTGCATGTTTGATTATTTGTGGTCCATACTGTATAGGTCTCTGCTCCCTGTACTGCCCCCCAGTACACCATTGCACCACTTCGACCCTGGTTGATTTGGACATCAAGCACATCAGGGCTCGGTGGACCTAAAGACAAAATGGCATTATAGGATCACAATCGTTTTTATATTTGTGTAATCAATTGTCTAATCTGTTTTACGTGTAATCTGGCTGAAAGTCTGGTCATCTCCAGGACGCCCTTCATCGTCTAGTGCTTGGACCTTAATGGTGTAGTTACTCCCTGGTTTAAGGTCGTCCAAGATCAGCATCGTTTCATTGGTGGTCTTATCGATGCGGAGGTTGGAGCCTTCTTGGATAATTACGAATGTGTAAAGGACAGCATAGTCCACTGGCTCCCATGTTACCACAATCATGCTGCTGGTTGGGGATGTGGTGTTCAAAGTGGGTGCTTCAATCACTGCACACAGAGCAGTCAAAGTTAAGAAAAAATTATCAGGCAAAAAGTATGAGATGACATACTGTTAGTTTGTTGTTCTCCTGAGCTAACTTTTTTCCTTAGTAGGTGTTCATGTGATCATGTTACGTTGAGAGCTCCTTCGAGAATGAAGACAACCTAGTTCTCATGGTATCTCTTTTCATATTATTAGAAGAGTACAGTAAAAATGGATAGAGTTTCCGCCCTCATGTGTTTTCTGTAAAGAGTAGAGACCTGGTGACAATAGGCAGTGAAACAACAAGCCCTTATGGCTGGCGGAGTGAGATACCTATTGTCATATGGGAACAACTGATGGGCTGACTTTCACAGTTTGTACTCTGTTTTATTTTTTTGTTATCTTAAATAAACTGCACCTGATTTATAGTGTCCAGACAAGTTGAAGTGATTGTAAAAGTTCTATGAATCATGCAAAGTGTGAAATTGCCAGGTGCTAGTACCTGTCCTCTGGTCTACTGGATATGAAGGCTGGCTCCGACCGCCCCGATTGACAGACATGATGGCGAGCTCGTATTCGGTGTAGGCCTCAAGACCTATAGCGGTGCCGGGGGAGCCGCTCACTGGAGTCTCAGAGAAGAAATCACCACTTTTGGACTCTGCCCTCAAAATGTAGCCAGTTGCCCCAGAAACCTCTGTGAACTCCACTGTGAGGCTTTGGCTTGACTTAGAGTAGGTCTTCTTAATAGAGGGGATGTCAGGAGCTACAGAAAAGAAAAAGAAGTCAGGCGTGTTTGTGTCTTATGTACATTATGTGAAGTATCGCACTGGGTTCATGAGCTGTTTCTAAAACGCTGAATTCCAAACACAAGGGTAGGCATTAAAACTAACTCCAGCAATACTTATATTTCACCTCTTTATAACAATAGTCCCCTCAAGGTGCTCATAAATCTGACATCATAAAAAAATCTGACATATCCCCATACAAAGACAGAGGAGTGTAAAAACTCTCCCTAACAGAGAGTGGTAAGTGAATAAACTTAAATTTATGCTTGTGCATTGATGTCTTAGCATATAGCATTTCAAGAGGTTTGGAATAGTTAGCCCTCTAACAGGCTTTATTCCTTTGCCTTTTTACTACAAATAAATCAGTCATTTCTGGCCTTTATTTGATTTAAAATACTACTAATAAATTGCCATTGCTGTTGTCACTGACCTGTTAAGGCCTCGGTTTCGGCACTGGCGATGACACTGAGCTGATTGTTAATGGCCTCCAACTGCACTGTGTATAATGTGTTTGGTGTGAGCGAGGTGATTGAGCCGATCACGGTGTTTTGGCCAAACTGAACAAAGACAGGTGAACCCGGGGAGTTCTTCGGCGTTGCTTTGATCTTGTAGAAGCTGGTACCAGAGTGTGCACTCCACTCCATTGTCATTGATTTAGATGTGACCGTGAAAACTGACAATGTGATGTCTGAAGAAACAGAGGAAAGGCTTACATGGTCAGTCATTTCAGTTTAATGTACACAATCTGAAATTGGTGGAATTATGGGCATAAAGAAAAGTAACAGAAAAGTCTCACCATTTTGAGCAGCACATATCTGAAATGACAAAACATATCAAAGTCAGTGAAGGCAATGCAGAACAATACAATAACAAATGACAGGAAATACAGTATTTTCCAGACAGGGAAAGGCTACTGAAATTTACGTTGTATCCTGAGGCAAATTGTCCACAGGATCATGTTCACAGAAAATGACTTTCACTCATCACAGATTTGAGGACTGCTCTGTGCTGGTATTTCTCTCAGGATGGGAGGACTTTGTCTTTTGAGCAAAGTTTGTGCATGCCACACGCGCTTGTTGAAAGCAATGATACTCAAAAGAACCTGTGTTTATCTCCCTTAGTCCACATCTTTAGACTATTGTTAATGCAACTATTTACAATATTACTTACTGAGTACAGCAAAACTGGCTATTGTTGAATAATTTAGCTCAAATAAATGTCAGAAATGTAATCATTCCTTACCTCTGTAAAGGTCAATAAAAATAAAAGTTGGAGCATCTTTAAGTGAGCTGTCCCCATGCTTTAGTGATTTCCCAGCTTCACTGCCTTAAGGCTAGCTGTGATTCGCAGAAGTCAGCTGTGTTTTGTAAAAATGACTTGAGGGAAGCAACTCAGGCTTAAATTAAACTTTTTCCCTCTCTCTCTCCCTCTTTTTTTCTCTCTCATACGATGAACTGAGAGGTGCTTCATTGTTTGAGCAAATACCAAAGAGCCCAAAGGCTGTAACTCCTCCCCTTGGGGCTGTATAAGTGGCCTGTCACTCAGAGGAGAAGACTCATTTCGTTAGATGAAGATGCCCATTAAAAGTAATTAAAGGTAATTATGTTTTTGTTTTGGTGCATTTTCAGCTTTAAATGTAGCAAGTCCACAAAACTTTTATTTGTTTAACATTCTGTTAACATTTGTTGAAGAAACTACACCAGTTTCCCGTTTGAGGAAAATGCAGACTCACCTTACATTTGACACAAAAGATGACCCATTTCAAGATGGGAGTTACTGGCAAAAGATTTTATGGCCCATTTACAGTTTCGTCCCCACAATATTTGATATCTCATGTGTGCAGCAATATTATTATCATGTGGTAGAGGAAACCACATTATGAGGTTCTAGTTTATCCCGAGGTCATCAGCGCCTCAAGAAATGCACATTTATATAATCACCTACAACACCTGCAGATATTTCTGTGCGTTAGCTGAGTGTTACTGAGTGTGTGTAACTGCACTTCAACACCGGAGAATGTACAGTATTCAGAACATTTGGTCACACTGTAACTGTAAATCAATCTGAGTCGTAAACTGTGGTCCTTAGTTCTTTTCCAACAATACCAAACAAATTAAACAAAAGCATGTTCCAAGACTTTTAATGAAAATGAGCCCCTTTCAGTAATTCATCAATAAACTGTGTGCACAGAACAAACAGTGTGTAAGAATTGTGCAATACTGCCCAGACCTCTATAAATTGGAATAATAGGCTACAGTTTCTCTAGTGACCCAGTACATAGCCTACGTCAGGTGTGTATTGTTATGATGGGTTGGGAGTGTCCCTGAGGACCAGCACATACCCATTTCTATTGTGTGTAAAGGCCAAAAAGAGAATGACAACTGAGTTCAACAAAGCAAAAAAAAACCTTCAAAAACACATAAATACTAACTGTTAGATTTCTTAAATTAGCACATTGACTTTTGAATAGACTGATATCCTACTGATATAAAAAGTGAAACAATGTCAAAAATTCAAACCTTGTCTCCAATAATAGAATGCAATCACATATTAATCCAAAAGGAACATTAACCTTATGGATCAGGCAGGTGTTTTTGTGTGGTCTGTATACAACAAGTGTTTCTGCCAAACTAGAATTAGAAAAATAGATTAGATTTTACATCATATAGCTAATACTACCACCTAATGGAAAAAAAAACACTTTAGATAGCCTATGCATACTCTGTAGGTTAGCCTACTTTGTGCTATTTTTTGAAAATTTTGCATTGTCTGAGGATACAGTATTAATTTCTACTGTCCCAAACTGTTTGAAGTGTGTTTTATATAAACTATTTCTTGAGTGCCATGCAATTCAGAATGGCTGTCAAGGTTGATATGGGTATTGCATTTCAACACATTTCTTTTGGCTTCAGAATGGTAGAGTGAGTGCAAAAGGATATTAAATTATTTTTAGTCCCTGCTTGCCTTCTGTGAAAAGAATATGTGTCTTCTATCCTCTGTGATTGAAGTCAAGGCCGGCCTAGCGACGGGCAAGCCAGGAGCCAGGATTAGGGGCCTATTATAAGCCAACTACCATCAAAGAAACCACACCTTTCCCACAGTTCAGTGAGCCGCATGTCATTCAGATTTACTTTTACTGTGCACCCGAACGCACCGCTTCATTGAAGGACGGAGCATCTTTAAATTTTCTGTTGGCAATGTACATCATGAAAAAAAACTAAAACAAAAAAACAAAACTCCTGTCCATTCATTCTAATTAACCTATTCCTCATATTAAAATATTTAAATTTCTGTTGTCCCTAGACCACTTTTTTGACTTTTTATGTATATTTACTTTACAACTACTAAAATTCGATGTCATCTGTGTACAGTGTATAGTCTGCTAAGGTTCAGGTTCTGATTTGTGCATCACAGATAGAGAACTTGGTGCACTTGTTAGACATTTAGACTCAACAGTTCAAGAATGTTGTTTGGACACATCTACTTTCCCGATACTGCCTTAGAACAACCGAGAAACCAGATATCACTCAACAAATAGCAAACCTACTCAGCATCAGAAGGAACAGAGCCACAAGCCACAACAGAAACTCGGTAAGAAGACACTAACAGTACCACAGGCCAGCAGAGATGCTCATCGGAGGTATCAGATGAGCTTATTAGCTACAAGGACTAAAGTTGATACTCGTTGGAACTGAAGCCAAACAGGGATTTTCCTGAAATGTAAAATAATACCAATCTGACCTGGTTAATTTTGATTTAACATTATCTCCTTCACCTTGTGGTCACTGCTTTGTATTGGCTGAGACAGCCATACAGGCACTGGACAATGCAAAGAAAACAGGGGCTTTGGTGACACATGGTAAAGTTTATGTTATTGCCTTTTTTTCGTGAGGATCATAGCAGGATTATATCAGGACATCTTTTCAATTCCAGTGACAGCACTCATAGATGAAATATTAAATGACATGTTGTAATATGAAATAATAATTTAATATTACTTTTCAGTGTTACAGTTGTGGTTTATAATAATCACTTGTACATGTCAGATATAATCATAGCCTTTAAAGATCTTTCATAATATAAATGAAAAAGGTTGATATTACACAGTTTTGACATGCTTATTTTTAAACAGATAAAATGATTGCTTTAGCTATAATAAAAAAAACACTCCTAAACTCCTAAAGTATACTTCAGAGTAGTGTGAACTAACACCTATCTTAGGACTGCCATAGTCCAACAAGTGTTATTACAAAACATACATATGTTGGTCATAGTAATTTGATCTGTGTTCTGTGTTATAAAGCGTGGTGTTTTCTGCCCCTCAGTGGTTGCGTATTGTACAATTTTCTCTGAAGCTTAGCTTTGGCCAGGTCAGCTGACAGACTTTTAGCCATGCGGTCGGTGGTCCTCTTCATGCTGCGGGCCACCTCAATAGCCTGGTCCAGAGTGCGGTTTATATCTTCTTCCTAATGGAAGCAGATGTAAAAATCAACCCTAAAGCTCTGATGTGTATAGGTTGAAACATGCATATATTACCTTGCTTCCACCGAGGCTGATTGTTCTGACACATACTTTTGAGGGCGCAGACAACGGGGACAGTGTCCGCTGGAAGAAGACATTGCTTGGCAGGAGGGCAGTGTCTGATTGGGTGGATCTCTTCCGGTCATGGGCCATAGATTGTAGAGGATACTCCCTCAATTTATAACTGGTTATTAAAAATCATGACAAATGTAGTAAAAAGACTGCATTCAATTAAAAAAATAGGGATGTAGTAAAGCTATAGTTATTTATTTATCAGAGGAATTGCCAGTGCATTGTACCTGGCAGGCAGGCTGCTGGAGGAGCCATAGTTGACCTGGAGGAGGGGTTTTTGAGTAACGCTTGGTGATGAGAAGAGTTGAGACCATTTCTCTTTTGAGTGAAAGCTCTCCACAAGGACTGATGACCCTAAAACACATACATTACTGAATACTGCTGTGATTATCCAGTAATGCCAATTATAGCAATCTGTAATTTAACTATTGGCAAAAATCACAGATGTCTCTGCTTAGTGCTGTTTAAATTAAAGCTAAATTTCAGTGTGATATTTAATTCTGACCCTGAATGTGGAATTGCATATTGTATGGTCTTTTGGAAATATCATTGTTACAGATAAATGTGATTCTCACTTCTGCTTGACTGTGCTGCTCTCTGTGAATGAAACCCTGACCCAGGGTGTACAGTGTTGCTGCCCCTTCTACCCTCTACAGGTGAAGAATCAAACTGCAGCATTGATTCAGAGGCTGCTGTGTCTTCAGTGTCTGTTCCTGAAAATTAGTAAAAAAGGTGTCACAGAGGATGTGATTCATTATGTCTAATGGCTTAAGAGCAATTATAGCAATTTTGATAATACAAATGTACACATGTAAATATTATAACATAGCATACCATACCTTTGCTTTTACTGCGATCTATGTCTGTGGAGATCCAGTCTAACTTTACTGGACTGGAGCTGGCATTGCTCAGATTCAGTCCACTACTTGGTGACTTTACAGTGCTGTAAGAAACCATATTTCAAGCACTTTTCAAGTAAAATACTCATTATACAATATTAGGCAGCAGTCTAAGGATCTCCACCCATTTGTGTTTGACCTTTGGTGACTCCGTGATCTTGTTTTAGCCCTGTGTTCATGTCTGCGTTGTGAGGTAAGGTAGTCGAGCCTCTGTGTAAGGTATGGCAGTTGGACCAGGCCTTCCTTCATGTCTTCCTTTAGTCTGGACACCTCTGACTGCAAGGTCAGGATGGCTTCACTGGCCATTCAGAGAAAAACAACAGGCATCACAATGAATAATGAAAGCAAGAGAGTTAGGATCAGACACAAATAGCTCTAGTTTTTTTTTGCAGTAAACTAGCCCCACTGTGTTGAAGCCACTCACCTGTTACAGGAGCAGGAGTACATGGGGCTGCCTCGTTCCACAGTGTTCATAGTGGAGCTCAGGATAGGTTCAGACATGTAGTGATGGAGCTCAGTTGGATATCTGCTATCACCTCCTACAGTGGTCCAGAAACATTATTTTTGGACATACATTGATTAATAACAGTCATTTTGAATATCTTATTTACCTTGCACTCTGAATGGAGTGTCTTTAGTTGTGCTCTCCACCCACTGCTTCACTGGATCTGATACACCATCAGACTCTAACCTCACAGAGGGATGGGAGCCTGTCCACTTCAGTGTAATCAGAGCAGCTGGCTGGATAGTTGTCTGCAGGTTGGAGCGTGAACCCTCGCTGCCTGAGCTGCTTATACAGTCATTCTGGGACTGGAAGCTATAGATGAAGAAACTAAGTATAAGTAATTCATATAGTAAAATAGAAAAACACACCATACAGTCCTGACCTGAACAAGGAAAAAACCATGACTATACTTACTATATTTTAGATATGTTTTTGACTTTTTGCCTTTCTTGGTCAGAAAGACAGTAGGAAGTTAGGAAATCAAAGACAAGAAGTGTTAGGGGGAAACATGGAGCAACAGACCCAAGACTATTTGAAAGGATGATAATAATGTGGCTGTCAAGGAACAATAAAAAAGGCTGCTGTCTATGTCTGAAAAGTAAAAGACATACCAAAAGTTTTCTCTCAAGCCCTTACTGCAAATAACCTTTAACACACATTTAGTAATATTCAGATGTATCCTGTTTGTAGTTTCTGACTTGTCTACATGAATTTTATAAGTGAAAAATACATTTACAGCTTGCACCTTTCATTTAGATTTTGCTGAAATGATCCAGAAGCTGATTGATTCAAGTAAGAGCTTCCAAATCCACTGTCCGTCTCTGGGCTCACAATTCTCTGTGTGGCAGGAGAAATCATTCAGATGCATGTTACACACTGTGACACTTTGACACAATAATAATCTAATGACAGACCTGTGATATAGACGTGTTGATAGGCAGTTCAGACACATGGTCACAGTCCTTGGGTGCTTCCGAACAAGAGACATCCACAGACAAACTCACACAATTATCCAGATTGCATTGCGGGTTTAGGGCACTGTCCTGAGTGCTACAACTGCGTCAATGACAGTAATGTTTAAGGGTGACAGTCAGGATGTTGTAAACAAATGCACACTTTTTAACATTATGACAATACAAAGGATGGGATTGCAATTTTAACCAGTAAAACACACACATGATCAACAAAAGGAAAGACTGTTTAAACTTGCAGCCAACAATGAACTTATCAAAAAGATATTATTCCACCTACCTTTTGGTGATTGACTGGCTTTGACCAGAGTTGGTGTTGGCTGGATTAAAATATGCCAAGATGTTACTGTGTCCAATCCCTTCTGTCAAAATGGACTTTTCCTCTTGTTGTTCCTTGTTATCTTCAGCTGTTGGGGTGAAGTGACCCTTCAGATGTGTTTGTGAAAGCCTGAGGACAAGCAAACCAGAAAACCTGCTAGCATGGTCTCACAACACTGCAGTCCCTCATTGTGGAGGAACCTAACACCAACAATATACCTGAAACACTATATGGCCACGGGAAGGTTTAGAACATGCCCATTATATAAACAACACAACACAAGCAAGCCTCGTTCAAAACAACCAAATGAGAGCAATGTGTTATATTTATGCATCAAAGCTTCAATTAAAACCATTTTTTGAACATGACACTTTAATTTGTAGACAAAATGTTTTAATGTTTAATGTTTTGACCTAATATATTACACATATTATTATCAAAATATATGTGTACCTTGAGTAATAGCTGCTTGTTTCAGTATTTTGCTCCAGTCTGACATCCACATGACCTGCAGCTTCTGTCTCTTCCTCCTCCATCTCATGAGCCACAATGGAAAAAACCCCACTTTGATCCTGAAACATGAGATTCAGTCTGACCATTTTTAGCTTGTGTTATCTTACATCCTGTTTGACACACAGTCACCATTTGTCATGAATTTGAATACATACACAGTTTTAGTGTTAATTTCTACAATCAACACAACTGTGTCTCTTTGCAGATTTATTTAGCCAGTCTTCACAAAATCAAAAACTGATAAAGGTTTTGTCCAGATGGTGGTAAATAATGATAGATAGATAAATAAATAAATATGATGAATAATAATAGCCATCATATAAAATTACAATATCCCAGCTACTTTGGGCCTTAAGTGGGGTACACCCTGGAAAATGGCCAGTTGCAGGGCTGACACTTAAAAACAGACACTGACAGACACCTATTCACTGTTGCCAGTTCACCGGGACATGCAGACTCCTCACAGAAAGGCAGGAGTGCTAACCATTCAGTAATGTTTAGAGAGATTTTACATGTTATTATTGTTCCTGCAAGAAAATGTACATGTAACCATGAATAACGACTTTGGAGTTTAGATCGTTTGCAGAGATGGCATTAAGGAACTATTCTTGTGCAATACTGCCGCCTGGTGTTCATAAATAGAATTTAGTCAAAAGCAAAACCATTTAAAAACAATAACACACATAGCAATCTCGGATCTATCAAAGTGGCTCAAAATGTTAGGGGAATGACTGTGAGGAGGGAAGAATGAAGAGTGTTTGTTACCTCATGCAGTGATAGTAGGGGTGACGGTGAAGGCATGCACAACAGATTAGGTTTGATGTGGAAGTCATTTGGCAGTGGAGTGGATGAAGACTGGGGTGGTGAAATCTGCTCACGCACATTCTTGTCTATCATCTCCTTTATGTCCTCAAGATACATCCCTAGCCTGAAAATGTCTCCCTCCACCAGCCTACATGAGTGCATCAGCAAACACAATGAGTCGATGATAAACACAATAGTTATTATGTAATAGTAAGCTTCACAACCTGTCAGGGTCAAAAACGCCTGTGTTCCTGCAAATGCCCATATAATTCTGCATCTCCAAAGCTCGGTGCTCTTCTTTCTTACTCATGTATTTTCTCTCCAGCTGGTCCTGAGCCTCCATCATGCTCCTCAATATCTGATGAAAACATATGCTTAAAAGTGTGAGGCATTTTCAGATGTTTCAAAAGTAATATTTGTAAAGCTAATAAATCATTTATAGTTTGTGATTACCATCTGCTGTTCTGCTACGCTTACTGACATGTTGCTTACATTCAATTTGAAGTCTTCTACCTGAATGCAGCATTAAAGAGCATTTCAGAGGTATGAAATTAAACATTTTTGCACATAGGTAAATATGTTATGTAGTATCATTACATTTTGCATGAATGTGCTGATGATGTTAGTCAGCTCAGCAGTCATTAATTCTCCATCACTGGGTCCAACTTCAGGCTGGGTTGAGGAGGAAACTATGTTTACCTCCTTGTTAATGCAATGGTTGATTGTTTGTATTTTGTCATCATTTTTGTCTGAAATAACAAGAACAGATAAAGTTACAATAGAATTTTTCCATTTCTACATCCAACAGAATGAAACAAGGATAGGACATAATGGTCAGATGATATTCACTTTATGTGCAAGTGATGCTGTGTAACAATAATAGTGTAATATAATACCAAGAGTCACTAAGGAAACCAGTTAAACTATAGTGGGTACTTCACCAATGCAAGTCCTGACCTGCCATAATACCAGATGACACAAAAAGAGACTTACTTGGATGAACCAAAGGTCCAACATGGTTTCTTTCTGTTAAGTAGTCCTGATCCTCCTGAAAACCAAGTGGCAGTTCAGACAGGGGCTTTTGTCATAATATTCAATATTTGTTCATAAACTTACATTTGTTCCCAGTCTCATTTGATCTATAAGATTCTCTGCTTCAGCATATTTGGCCAGCAGTTTATCATATTCAGCCTAACAGAAAGAAAATATGTATGTACAAATTTAAATTTAACTTACAGGTGCTATCTAAGAACTAAACATTAAACGTTTCTACCTGTAAGTGTTGCACCAGAACTGGTGATGCTTGTTTGTCCTGATCTTTAAAGACATAGGGCCTCTCTGGTGCTTGTACTGAATCGTCCAGGACTCTGCTAATCACCTCTAACATTCCCGGAGATGACTGAGCTCTATGTATGGTGCTTGGAGGCTGCTGGGCAGGTCTGTATATCCCTCTGGGAGCTTTGGGGATTTTCACCTTGGGGGCTACCTTGGAGAAATCAGGCAATGGATAATGGACTTGGCCTTGACCATACTTCATCTCAGTAAAGGATCTTGTTCGCATAAACGGGACTTTTTGATCATCAACTTCCTTTTTGGCGTTTTCATCAAATGTACTATAAACTATACTCTCTTGGTTTGAGCAAATGCTTGAGGTGTCTTCATTATTAATGTTGTTTTCAGCTTCTACAGAACTTAAATTTGTGTGTGCAATGCTATTTTTCTGTTCTGAACAACTCTGAACAGTTTCAGACGTTAAGCTATTATTACTGGGATTTGCTGCGCTGCTGTGTGCTGAAGCCCTGCTAAAAACAGTTTCATCCATACTCTCTAACAGGGAAACCTCTGGAAGGGTCTCTGCTTCAATCAACCTTCCAGAGCGCAACAAATCCTCCTTGGAAAGTTGTTGTGGCTGATTGACAGGACTGTGGCATGAAAAGGGAATCTTGTTTGTCTTTTGTGAATCATTGTTCTGTTTAGTCCTGGCATGTTCTTCCAAGCAAGTCTTCTCAGTACCCTCTGAAGGAATTAACTGTTCATTGCATGCAATATTTTTTATTACACATTCACTGAGATGGGAAACATTGGGAACATCAGAACTTGTTTCTCTTCCATCTCGGCTAATGCAACTCTCAGAGTGAGCCACCTGGTTAAAGTACATGCTTCCAAGGTCTCCATCAAATGGTAGGTCCTCATGATCCTCATCACTGGTATTTTGCCCTGGGTCTTCATGAAGTCGATTCAGGGAGGGAACATCCTGTGCTGTGTTCGGTCTCTGGGCAGACACATGTAATATGCTGCTACCACTCTTTTTTTCTGTCATTCTCTCACTGCGGCTGTTGACAATAGACTCTGAAGAGGTGTCATAATTAGACAACTCTGCACTTCCTGAAAATAAAAGAATAAATACAAAGATGATACATTTCTATGTTAAACTATTAAGTCTTGGTATGACTTTAAATTATTGCATTATAACTTATTAAAGGTGGCATTTAATTTTCTCCTATGGGCAGCATGTGTCAGTATAAGATTACATGGAGATGAGAGATGTTCTACTTTTTGTTTAAGGTGGATGAACAACATGTAAATATTGAAAATAAATAAGACTTATTAGAATAGTCTAGTGTTTATGAAAACTTTAATCTTAGATCTTATTAAATCTGAAAGTCTGTGTAAATGTAGCCTACTCTTGATGTCAAATGAATGAGTAACTTGCACTTGTATTGCTTAGTTACAATGTCTTACCTGAAAGATGGATACTAGCTTCTGAGGCTGCTGATTCTGCTTGTGAGACATACAAAGATAAAGAGCTCTCCAGATCACTCAAGTGTAGACTCTCATCTTCACTAAGGTCAACAAAGATGCTCTGCTGAATACACTTTTCCCATAACACAACTGGCTTGTCATCTCCTTGAATATCTTTATCTGAGTTCTCTGGTTCTCCCTCCATAGGAACTCACGACTTTAAGTGCTGCTTACTTACCTGTGAAACAAGTAGGGGGTAAAAAAAAAAAAAAAGAAAAAAAAAAAAAGAAGCATCACTAAGCAACACAGCTTGTCAGCTCACAACACTGGATTAAAGCCTTCAGTAACAGTTATTATGTTATTAAAATGTGGGCTATTGTATTACCTTAAATTACCTACATAAGACTTATGTTTTATATTTTATGGCAAACTTACTCTCTGTCTTTGAATCGGTCCTGCTGCAGCCTGACCCAAGTATATGGCGATCCGATCCAAAACTCTACTGAATCTAGCTACTGCATGCCTGTTCTGTGTTTCAGTAACACACGAAGACTTGTACAGGTTTTGTTTCTGTGGCATCATTAATAATGCACAGGCAAACGCCGAACGTCTGGACCCAAAATGGCAGCTTACAGGCGTCTGGTTGCTGGGGAACAACGATGAATCCTTTTAGTGGTAAGAAATAATGAAGGATGTGTGTCATTTACTTTAGAACAGCAGATTATACATTATGACAGTTTTTCCGTATTTTTTTGTGTGACTTGCAATATGTACAATCAAATGCGTGAGTTGTCTGCAATGTTTGACTTTGTTAATCAAGAATCGTGTGTATATGCGTCCACTTTGAAGTGACAGCTGAATCATGGAGAGACGTCATCTTTATTCCATTCAAAACTATTGGTCCAATGGCTGTTTTGAGGGGCGTGGCTATCTTTGAATGGCGACGTTTGATTGGCCACTGGGGGAAACACCAAACGCTTGTACAATCTAAAGAGCTTTTCCACTATTTACCGAAGTTAAATCGAATTATTGTTGTAAAAAAAAGTTAAAGGACTATGTATAGTTATGTTCGTAAACAGAGATTTACCTCGAATACAACAAAGCGTACTTTAGGTTAATTCTTAATTTTTCAACTTGTGCAACTGTAAAGAGAAGAAAAGAGCTCACCATTGTTCGAGCTGGATCGTCTAACGTAAGTTTAGCAACAAAGTTAGCCAATATGCTAACAGCAAGTCTTAAGCTTTACAAGAGAGACTAGAATGTACACTCTTATATTCTGTTATTTTTCTATTACTATTATTCGCCTATAAATACTTTTCGAAGAAGGAAAAAGCAAGACTGTGCCATAACGTGATTACATTCATCGTTTTAAAAGTCTTGCACTTGTATTTTTTATGTTTGGGATTAACGCAGAAAAGGTAAAAGTACCGTTTATTTGCGTAACTACAACATTTAGTTCGGCAATATATTAAATAATAATGCAATAAGTGCAAAAAATGTATGTTCCACCTTGCGATGTTTTTCAGTATTTATCTTAATGTAGCTTGGAAGAATGAAAATTACTAAATTGCACTAAAAAGATGTAGTATGTGAAATGCAGGAAAGGAACAGTCAGTAAGTCAGTCTGCAAAGTACAGTATGGTCATGATAAAACTTGGCATTTTGAAATCTTCGAGATCTACATTTAACAGATAACTAATATTTATTACAGAATGTGTGCAATGTGCAGTTAATCATCTGCATAGATTGATTTATTACTGTTATTTGCAACAACATTGTTTCTTAATTATCAGCTGACTATTGAAATTCTAATGAAAGTCTTCAACAGTTTGTTGGTATGTGAGGCTTTTTCCTTAAGTTGACAACTTGTTAACAACTTCTTGCAGGCTTCAGAGATTTCCAGTTCCTGTGAGGAGAAATTACAGGTTAGTACCAAAATACCTTTTTAGTTGTTTCGTAGTGTTCCTCTTTCTGTTTTGGCACATGCTTTTGCTTATTTGTGTAGTGCTGTGGGGAGTTTTGTTTCTATCTTTAGAGCTTGCTGTCAGAGGTTGCTGTAGTAATTGTGGTGGTGCGTTAATAGGCTGTAACACAGAAAACATTGCATTTGTCAGTGTTTTGACCTTGGTTGTTATCTCACATCAATACTTGTTGGGTCTTTAGCACAAGTTATGGGTATAATCAGCTAGCTCATTCACATTGGCAGTCTGTTTGATGGACGTACCACTGAAACACACCCAGCAGGCATACAATGGTGGAAAAAATGACATGCATCAATTGATGATTGTGCTGCGATGTAATGCTCTAAGTCTGTTAAACCCATGGGGTTTAATATGTGTTACACCCACTAATATTCATGTTTTAACTTGAATAACAGTGTGTTCTCAGAGAACACATTTGTAAAATACAAGGCAGTGGCTTTTAAAGCTACTGAATATGCTGGTACCCTATTACTATCAGTTGGTAACTTTAAGGAAGAGGTAATTAGCTTTTATATATTATAAGCATGAATATGGCATTGTTGCATTACATCACAAAGCTATCAACTTCGCCACTCTAGCAATACCACATGGATTAATTATGAACATACTGTATTATTGCCAGTTATAAAAAGTAAAAATCACCAATATGTTGTGCAGTTTGTTTGTTTGTTTGGATGGATGGATGAAGGGAAGATGGGTTGGTAACTTGTGACACGTCTGGTATGTGCTTGGTGCTATCTTAAAGATCTTAAAGAAGCATGCTTATCTGCGTCATTTCTTTTCCAAGGTGGATGAATACAGCAGCTTCTGCTTATATTTTTTGCTCCTTGTGTCTGGACAGTTTGAGAGATTTCATATTTTGGGAACCTTTTCTTGACAAATCATACACGCAGCATTTGGTGCTTGATGACTTTGCATTTGCTTCCTCCAAGATAAAATTTTCCCAGTTTCTGCTTGCGTAGTTTACACCGTAGTCATACAGGGCTTAATCACCTTGTTTTTATTTAGGACACACACGCGCAAACCTTCTGAGTCACCATATTAGACAGTATAACTCCATCCATTCATTTTCCGCCCTGCTCCCTCACTTTCTGCCTGCCCCGCTTGTGCACGCTGCTGTTTGGTTGGTGTTGCCATGGCACCATGTGGCCAGAAAGGAAAGAGGCTTCACATACAGCATCTTGTGTTCTCTTCACAGAGCCCGCTGACAGGAGATTGAGAAGCCGTGACGCAAAACAAACAGTATATGAATGCAGCCTGTGGACTGGCGCTCAGAAATCTGCTGCTCTGTGCAAACAGCCATGTTCTTCTTTTCCTTTGCCAACATTTCATGGGCCAATCACACACAACGTCTTCTTTATTAGTGGGTTGTTGATTGGTTTCCCTTGTTTTGTCCAACTTTTAATGTGACTGCATTTTTTTTGTTGGCACCTAATTTCAAACGCAACCATTTTTTACGGAACGAAATTGGGATTCTCCCTCATATTATGCACTTCAATGGATTCCAGTGGCTCAGTAGTTAGCACCCAACCTGAGGAGCAGTCCTTTCATGTTCGCTACAGGTAGGAGCCTCTTGAGTCTCAACTCAACATAGTAGTTGAGTAGTTGTTTCACTTTTTTTGGGAGGGGATAGTAGATGATGCATGTGTAAAAATGCTGGAGAAGTTTAGGGAATGAGTTATTTTTTTATGAAGCATGGGTTTTTTAGCAGAAATAGTGGTTCATTGGCGAGAGTTTGAACAAACACAGCTGAGTTCTGAAAAAGTGTCATCTGCCAGCTGTATCTACTTATCCAGGTAAAGAGCACAGGCAACAGGTGCAACCTGACAAACTGAAAGGGTTCCTTTACCTTGCTTCAATATTTACGAAGCCCTGAAAAATTAATCACCACTCCCTTTGTTGATCACCACACATGTCTGAATTGAGCATCTGTCTTCTTAAAGTAAAAATGTCTCTTTACATGTGTCTGTTCTAGGGTAACTTTTATATCTAGTTAAATGATTAATCTGCGTTCACTGATTTTATTAGACCGTGTCAATAAAGCTACTTAGTGGTTGTAATCTGTCTGGTGTGCTCTTCAGCCTTAATCTCAGGTGACCAGGTCAGAAGAAAGGGCTTCAAAGAAAGGCAAGCTGATTAGTCATAAAAATACTGAATCAGCTGTTTCCTTGCTGCCTTGTATTTGAGGCTAATCCTGACATTGAAAGCATGTGCAGTGTATATTAATATATCTGACGTCAACGGAGTGATAGCATTATTGATGTCATGAATGAGGAAGCATTGTTTTAGTTGAAATTTTAAAAGATTTTTTTAGTCTTGGTTTGTGCTGAAGAAATTCAAAGAGAAAAGTCTTTACCCTGGAACTTTATTCACTGGAAAGCATTGGTGGATGCCTCTCAAATGTTCAGTCGGATGCTGTTCTTGTTGTAAAGCACAGAAAGCCAGCAGGTAGGCTACTATTAACATCTGCTACTGTATCATAAATGCCTTGCCAACAACAGTGTGCTCTTGTAATTTAGGGACTGAGGCAACCGATTATGTTGCTTTAGTGGCATAGAGTATTTAGGACACAATGTCAGCCATTGTTCCCAAATTATAATGTAGATGAATGATAGAGCATGCTACTATTGTTGGTGCTACTAGTGGTGTTTGAAGTTAATTTTAGTGGCTCATTATAGTCTGCGAAAGATATGTCTTTATCTGAGGAGCCCTGTTTAGTATGGCCAAAGCTGGGTAAACACTTGATGTAAACAAACTGAATAGACTTTGTGTGGAGTTCATGTAAGCTCATCTCATTCTAAAATTAGAACAGTCTTGTTTCCTGAAAAAACAAGTGCTAGTGGACGAGATATTTTATAAAACATAAAAAATAAATCATAAATCACAGCTGTGTCTATACAGTATTTTGCAAGTATTTTTATTGCAACCTTTTAAACTTTGAATTTGACTTAAGAGCTGCATTTCTTGGAGTTTTGTGAAAAGGATGTGGGACCGCCCATAACAAACAACCCTAGCCTAAGCCATTGTTCTTTCTTTGTAGGTGGAAGGAAGGAAGTAGCTAAACAACATTCTCTGTTTGAGGGCTTTTGCTTAGAAAGTGGTTTTGTTGAGTTTTCACAAGCAGAATGTGTCCAGTTGTTTGCTGTTTGCAACCAAACATGGTGTAATTTCAGCTTCTCTAGTGCTGTTTCAAGGTGGTCTTAAAGCAGGCAGCTAAAGCTTTGTTTGATAATTGAAGAACTTAAGTGGTCCTCTTTGTTACTGTAGGATGGAAGTTTCCTGCCTGGAGCTAGCTTTGGAAGGAGAGCGGCTTTGTAAGGTGGGTGACTACAGAGCAGGTGTCTCATTCTTTGAGGCTGCCATCCAGGTTGGTACTGAGGACCTGCAGGTGCTCAGTGCCATCTATAGCCAGCTGGGGAATGCCTACTTCCACCTGCACGACTACGCCAAGGCCCTGGAGTTTCACCGGCATGATCTCACTCTGACCAGGTAGGACCTTCAGGACCACTAATGAAAATCCCCGAATGAGGACACACACTTTATGTTTGCTATACATTTTTGTTCCCCTCACAGAACAATTGGTGACCTGCTCGGAGAAGCCAAAGCCAGTGGTAACCTTGGAAATACATTGAAGGTGCTGGGGCACTTTGATGAGGCTGTTGTTTGTTGTCAAAGGCATTTGGACATAGCAAGGGACATTAATGACAAGGTGAGACAGCAGCATATAAAATGATTATGAATGTTGTGTTACTACTGTACTAACAGGCTTGTACTTTGTGATAGGTGGGCCAGGCAAGAGCTTTGTATAACTTTGGGAATGTCTATCATGCAAAAGGCAAAAGTATCTGTTGGAGCGGAGCTGAACCTGGAGATTTCCCAGAGGAGGTTATGGTGGCTCTTAGAAAAGCAGCTGAATACTATGAGTTAGTAACACCGGGCTTACAAATCTAGTGTGTTAGATTCCTACATTGCTTTGTGGGTAAAATTTCACATCCAATTCACCCATTATGATATTCTTTCAGGGCCAACTTGGCAATAGTAAAGGAGCTTGGAGATCGCGCCGCTCAGGGTCGAACATATGGAAATCTTGGAAACACACACTACTTACTGGGAAACTTCCGCAAAGCTGTCTCTTCACATGAACAGGTTTACTTTCATTCTTCAAGCTTGACTTCATGATTGATACGCTTTATACATTAATGCTAATAACAATAAAAACTTATTTCAGCGTCTGCTCATAGCAAAGGAGTTCGGAGACCGTTCGGCAGAGAGACGTGCTTATTGCAACTTAGGGAATGCCTACATATTTTTGGGGGACTTTGAAGTGGCTGCTGAACATTATAAGTAAGAATGATAAAACTCGCCATGTTTGAATGTTGGACACCTTTTATTTGGGAAAACCTTGTCCATTATAGCAGTCATAAAGAGTTTTGTCTACTTGTGTGTCTTAGGCGTACCTTGCAGCTGGCGAGGCAGCTAAAAGACCGAGCTGTGGAGGCTCAGGCCTGCTACAGTCTGGGAAATACATACACACTTCTGCAGGACTATGAGAGAGCTATAGACTACCACCTCAAACACCTCATCATAGCTCAGGACCTTAATGACAGGTAAAAACATTAATCTCATCCAGAAGCGGGTGATGCATTATCGATGTATGGCTTATCATTTTGTGCTATTGAAGGATTGGAGAGGGTCGCGCATGCTGGAGTCTGGGTAATGCTCACACTGCACTTGGAAACCATGACCAGGCCATGCATTTTGCAGAGAAACACTTGGAGATTTGCAGAGAGGTATATAATTGATGAGACATAATTTTATTAAATGAACTAAACACCAACTTAAGCTAACCTCCTGTGCGTCTTTGTGTCTTTACTCTAGACTGGGGATAGGAGCGGGGAACTGACAGCTCGTATGAATGTATCTGATCTTCAAATGGTCCTCGGTCTCAGCTACAGCACAAATAACTCCACTCTCTCAGACAATAAGGATGCAGACTACAACACACACGGTAATATTCTTAAAATGTGTCTGTTATATTTGAATAGTGTTGTTTCTAACATGTGATATGCTCTTGTAAAGGTGCAAGACCCAGATTGAGCAGAAGACACAGCATGGAAAACCTGGAGCTGATGCCTCTTACTCCAGATAAACCAAATGCAAGAATTGCTTACATACCCTTCTACAGTCTCAGTTTAATTGTTTATTTCTGCTCTTTGACAATATGCTGTTTTGTCTCGTAAAGGGTCAGAAGTGGAATAGCGAGATCCTGACCAAACAGTCTAAACCATCTTTAGCAAAAAGCTCCTCCAAGTTGTTCTTTGTTAGTCGCCTGCGAGGGAAGAAGTACAAGTCTGGAGGCTCGAGTAAAGTCCTCCAAGACACCAGCAACACTTTGGACAACAGTCAGACTAATGTCCAGGGACCACAGAAGGTATGCAACACTGAAAAGTGCTTGGCTGATTAGTATTCTTGGATGCCTTCTTGAATCAATTATGATGTTTATTTGTGTTTGTACTTTTTAGCGTCCTAGCCCTGACATGCTGGGAGATGAGGGTTTCTTTGATCTGCTCAGCCGTTTTCAGAGCAACCGCATGGATGACCAGCGCTGCTCAATACAGGATAAGGGCAGCAGGTTATCACTGAACAGTAGCCCAGAGTCACCTCCCAGGACCATGAGAAAATGTAATTTTACTCTGACATCTAATATCTGTTGAAGTAAACCTTTACACAGCTGTAACATATTTCTTTTCCTTTCTCCTGTAGCTCTGTCAGAGTCTGCAAACGTATCACAAGGCCGACGGTTAGAAGAGTCTGCAGCCTCAGGTGGAAGCTTGCCAGGTTTGAGGCTAAATCAAAACAGCAGCCAGGCAGTGCTTAGCCACTTGATGGCTAATGCAGACAATGCTGAGCCTGATGATGACTTCTTCGACATGCTAGTCAAGTGCCAGGTTTGAATTAATTGTGTTTTAAAATGATAAAGACTGTTTCTCAGATACAAAAGTACAAATGGCAGGAAGACCCTAACGACTGCTCATCATTTACTTCCTTGACTTCCATCAGGGATCCCGTTTGGATGACCAGCGCTGTGCCCTGCCCCCTCCTCCAGTCCGAGGGCCCACTGTGCCAGATGAGGACTTCTTTAGTCTCATTATGCGCTCTCAGGCAAAACGGATGGATGAACAACGTGTAACCTTGCCTTTGTCAGCTAACACTACAGCTAGACCTAGCTCCAACTGAACTCAACTCTAAAGCCCTACAGGGCCCAATGGGTGCTTTGTGTGGACTGCAGTGACTGGATGATTTGAGTGAATGGAAGAGTCTGTCTAAATACAGTTGTCCTAATGGATAAAACAAAGCACTGACATCATTATACACTGAGTTCTACAGTATGGGGAAAAAAAACTTTTGCACAAAGTGCAAGACATCAACAAATTCTCAACAGTATCAGGGAAACTATGTTTTAATGATATGATTTCACCCTATGTGTATGTTTGGATGCAGGTGTTTGTATTTACTGTATATTTTACCATTGTCGTTCCACCTCTATGACTTAGTTACACTCAAAGTAGTGTCTGAGACAGTAACAGAGGTAAAGCACTCAGTGTAGCTTGTATTGTTTGAGGTTTTTGCTTGATTTGAATTTTTAACTATTTGATAAAAGAATGAATTTAACCTATGTACAGACCTTATACACTTTTGTACTTTATGTATTAATCAATGTCTGAGGAATAAAACCTCATTTATTTAGGTATATCATTTGAGTGTTTTCCTCACTGCATTTAAAACAAGTAGATCTCTTGTAAAAGACAATTTATTGAATGTACCGGCAGTCCGACTTCAGTTAGCTTAAAATGAAACAGGTCACCTTTAAAACAAATTAAAAGAGCCACTAGCATTTCAAAAACATACTTAACTGTACATAAATGAACACAAGAGAAATAAATACATCTTTACTACTATGTATTAGTTTGGCCTTTTTTGTTACTATATACTATACAGTAAATATAAACATAAATATGCATCTTGGTCAGTAAGTCAGACTTAGGAAACAAAATATTAATGACAAAGTGCGCATGTAAAATAAAGCAAAGAATACAATACATAAACTCAATTCCTTAAAAAAAAGACAAAAAACACCTGTGCTTCAAATCAGCTCCACTGTGCCACCTACTGTCAATCTTTATACAGTAGCAGACAACCAAAAGCTTTTTAACTATTTCACTTAAACACTAGGGTACACATATTTCCCTTTGATGCTTTCATTACAAGCAAGCCATTGAAAGATACTGTAACAGCTTCAGAGCAACACTGATTTATACGTTAGACCAATAATGTACAGCCTTGTATGTAGTAAAGGCTGACAACTGACACACTAGGAATTCATTAGTAAATAACAAACAAATAAATAAATTCCAAAATTGTGTCCTAAAAAATAGCAGCATAACACAAGGTTAAAATAAATAACTAAAACAAAAGCTGACTTTATTAAAATAAAATCTGCATAAAAATTTAAGTTTATGCAAACTGACAATAAAATGAAGGCACCAGTAATAATAAAAGCATTTGGCCCTGTCTATTTTTAAGGACTCCTCATTGAACGTTCACGTATCAGATGTGAAACCAAATTGTGAAATGTACAACAAAATCATTTTCCTCACAAATGGCTGCAGTGTAAAGAAATGTAACATAAGAGGAGAACATGCAATTACAAGTCCATTGAAAGACTCACCTGTCACTATGCATACATGTGTCAAAAAGGTGAGACGTGGGGTGGAGCGATGCTGTTTAAAAGCAAAATATATCTGTCTTTAAGCCACGTTCAGCTGTGTGTATTACTGGTTGTGTGTCCAGAGTGTAACTGTGCGGTCAGCAGAGGAAGAGAGGAACGACAAGTCTTGAGTGTGCCACCGACACTGAATCACCTTGTCACTGTGCTCACCCACCACAGTCTGAGGCAAAGGTTTGGTTAGGTCACCTAGGTACAAAGAAAAAAAAAACAGAGAAGGGAAGACATAAAGAAGAAGTCATACATATATTTTTCTGTTAGAGCTCTCTATTTTTTCAGAGCTTGTGGAAAAATTAAAAGTACTTAAATTTTGTATTTCCTAAGGTGAGCCATGTTGGTCTAAAATGAGTTTGTTGCTTAGCTTCTCTATTGGAATGTCATTTTCTCTTCAGCATGCATTTACCTAACTTATGTCAGTAAGTGATGATCATAAAATTAAGTTCAGAAATAGCCATACCTTGGAGATTGGCAACCATAACTTTTGTGTCATACGAGCCAGTAAGCAGGTAATGTGCTCCAGGAGAGAACCGTACAGACCGCACATCACTGCTGTGTGGACGGTACACCTGTACTATGCGCCCCCCTCTGATGTCATACAACATGCAAGCACTATCCTCCTGCCCTGTTGCTAGGAGACGACCACTAGGATCAACTGCAACTGAGGCAACAGGACTCCCTGTGAAGGTGGAAAGAAAAAAAAGTGTAAATAAACACAAAAAAATACTGCTAATGTTTTTTTGCATTGTGGAAAATGCGTATTCATTGAAGCAACCTGTATAATTTAGATATAAAAGGTCACAATTTGTTTTTCACACTTTACACTTCATATAAGTCTAATGTATTCCTCCCATGTGGTTGGGGGTTTGAATAATGAATAAAGCCAAACTCAAAGAAGATGAGCCACACCTGAGCCATGGAAAGCAGTTCCGACTACTCGGACACAGCTGGGCACCCTGAGGTCCCAAAACCGCACAGTCTTATCTTGAGAGCCCGAGGCAATCATCCAACCTCCCCATGTGTACAGTGACAAAATGTGTCCTAAACAGAAACACAGATTAGACTGGCCATCATGATGAGATATAAAACTGTCTAACAGGAGCTACCTGTGTGTCCACTAAGAGCATGTAATCCCTGTCCTCTCTGACAGTCTGTGGTATAAATGTTGCAGTCACCAGCTCCTGCACTAATGAGGATTGCTCCTCCACTTTCAGGCCCCTCCATAAAGGCCAAGTCTCTGATGGTGCCATCATGCATGCTGAACTCCAGGTCTGGGCCTAGAGCACATCAAATCAAAAGAGGAAATCCCCAGCTGTTCAGGTATACCACATACAAATATATGTATGTACATAAACATAAACTGTATGACTGACCTGTGGCATTGCATGTTTCTGAACTGAATGGTAACACTTTCACATATTTGTCATTGGAGCCTGTAGCCAGGAGCTGCCCACAATGGCTCCAGGCCACACAGTAGATGGAGCCTTTATGGTGCTTGTTTCTTTTGAAGCGGACAGTTGGTTGCTTCACTGGACTGGTCCCACTAAGAACACCAACATGTAAAGGACACATTGGTAATCAGCAAGAACAGTGACAAAAGTGTATGTCTTTTTTTTTTTTTATGCAAGAAGGTGTATGACTATATTGTCTAGACAAAAGCTAAATGAATAATATCACGGCAACTGTTTGTCTGTTTTACCTTGTGTCCAATGTTTCTGGGTAAGCACACACTCTTAGAGTTTTAGAGTTTGACCCAACAGCATAGAGTGCCCCGGATGGGTGAAAGGCAACAGCCCGGATGGCCTGAGTGTCTTCCAGAGTGTGCACAGGCACAAAGAGGGCTTTGGTTTTGTCACCCTAAAAACACACAGACTTCATGTAATTAGCACCATAAACTTCTTTAACATAACTGGTCTATGACATCTTTGTTGTTGTGATGCTATCCAAATGTTCATGATTATCTTGAATGGGGATTTTGAGTTTTTATTTTATAAAGCCTTCTTGGTATTAGTATGTTTGCACTTATACCTCTTTACTTCTGGACAATGAGCCCGGAGAGTCACATTGTTGCCCTTTGATTTTTTGCCCACTGTAAGCACAGAATAAAGTCAACTTAGCAAGGCAATGTAAAACATGATCCATGTTTATACATACTAATACAAACACATACCTTTGGGAAACAGGAGATTCATCGGGCAGTGGAACTGGACGACCCCCTAAAGTGCGTTGCGGGGTACTGCTAAGCACCCCTCCTCCTCGGACCCTGTTCTGCTCTGGGGTTGCACATGGGGGGTTGTTATTGTCCTCAGGCCCAGGGGTGTTTCCATTACCATTATACTGTTGGGTCAAAGACTTCACCTCCTCTCCTAAATTCTCCATCCCTACGTTGAGCTCCTCCAACTTCTGGATGGACCTGAAAGCATCAGACACACACGTAAGAGTTGCATTATTATGACAGTCACAGTTAACATCGCACATTGTATAATGTTACATAAGCACAGCAGACTATCCTTTTCATGAGTGCTCATATTTCTTTTTATTCTCTTTAATTTTAACTGGCTTATGGTTTTTAATGGGGAAATAAATGGCCAATTTGGTCAAATTTATTTAAAGCTACAAAAACCAAAGGACAAAAGAAAGTCAAATAAAGACTGTATTATGTGGTAGAGTTGTAAATAATGCAGATGATACAAGGGGGGAGGTTTGTAAGGAACTCCCAAAGGGGAAATCACACAGCCTTTGTCATGCTGACAAAAAACAAAATTATTTACATTTCTAAGACATAATTTTTATCCTTAAATTAAATCTAACTCTAGTGTACTAGACCTACTTGCTGAATTGGTAAAGACTGATGTTTTAATAAGCATATTTAAATGGTAATTCTGTCTGTGAATTTCAAAATAGGGTTGGTTGTCCCATTTGATGTGAGCTGATCACCACAGATGGTGCAGTGTGGGCTTAGGGAGGTGTGTGTGACAGCCACCTGGGACTGATTGTTAATAACACATTGACATTGTCTAAATCTTCAGTCAGACAGCTGTTTCTCTATTAAATGATTCACCAAAGAAGGGAGTATTTAGCAGGGTTGATGTGTCACCACTGCCATTTTTTGCCCTTTTGATTGGCAGTTATGTACTGTATGTTTTAAGTATATGAGGGTTATTGTAGTATTTTTCCGAGTCCGTGCCTGTTGAGAAACTTCTCTGTGAGGCTGTCCTGCATGTCACTGGGTGGGGGCTCCTGCTGCACCCCTCCCTCCAGCAGCATCTGTTGGTACAGCTGCCTTTGTTGTTGCTTCTGTTCTAGGTGCTGCTGAACGCGAAGACGCTGCCGGTAGAACTCCTCATACTTCTCTGTTGATTCGCGGAGCTGAGGAAAAATGTAACAAATCTTTTAATGATGTAAACTGATTACAAAAATTGATATTGCTTGAAATACCATGTATGCAAAAAGTGTGTACATTAGTCCTGTTGTGTCACTAAACATACTGTACTGAGGATCTATACAGCAAAGCTTTGGAACAATCTTTAATCAAACAAATTTATGAAAATATACTGCATTCTAACATTCATATTCATACAGTTTGCAAAGACATCTACATAATTCAACAACAGTATGAGAGACTAGGAGTGAGACCAAAAGCTAAGGACAGGCCACTTCCCTTCTCTGTCCAGAGCTTCCTGTCCTCATAATTTGATGGAAAAGGATCTTTGTGTGGGAAGGGAAGAGACTGGCACTGAGCCAGTCTTGTACCAAAGAACAGGGGTGAAGTGAAACAACAAAGGGGAGAGGAATAGAGACATCACAATTGCCCCAAAGTCTGCTTCTGTTTCTGGCCTTTTAAGTGTCTCCACGGTTACGGGTAAGGCAGAGAAAAGCATTTACTTCACACCATGCTGCACAGTGCCCAGAATAGAAAGCATGACACAAACAGCAAAAGATACAGCCTTAACACTGAGTTTACAGGCAACATGAAGGCAATAATGACTCATGTTTGTGGTGAGGAGCCACTTATTAAATCCCACCTGGACCTTTTTTCCCCTGCCACTGTCTGTGCATTCCAAATATCTGACAAGCCAGTCAATAAACAGCACAGACTAGTAGTACTTATTTAAAGAGGCAAATATCCCAGAACAGAACAGCCACAGAAGCTCAGCAATGACAAGCTAAGCTTTTGTTTTGAGAGGTGAAAACAGGGCTGCAACTCAAGATTTTCTCCCATCTCATGCGCCTATGTTATTATTTCATTGTGAAGTTAGAGAAAGTCTCTCATTAACTACATCATACTAAAAGTTATGACGAGAACAGCACTATATTTAGACTTAAATATGGGCAACACCCGTTCTTTCTAAAAGAAAAAACAATAGAATATAAAAACAGTTCCTCCTTGGTATTCATACTTAACTGGTTCAACAAGTTAAAGAAAGCTGTGTACCTCGTTTCTGTCTGCAGAGCCAGCTGATGGAGCATCCTCTCCCGGGGCTGAGGCAGGGCGTGTGTTTGGACTGCTGCCCGAATTCATCATCTTATCCACAGGTGTTTCAGTCCTTGACCTTTCACAAAAAATAAAATGTCTAAGAATTTTATCTGCAAATCTGACAGAAAGTTAACCAAAATGACTCTCTCATCTCCTTCTGAGCTCTTACGTTTCAGGGGATTCCTCAAAAATACTGTGGCAGTCAGAGCTTTCCATCATAAGACTCCTGCTCAGGCTTTGCCCGCCTGCTCCTGGATAGTGGAAGTTGGCAAATGAGTGGGACATGGGAGACACTCCTTTCCCCACACCTGTCTCTCCACCACTTGCCCTCTTGTCCTGTCCTGACAGTCCATAAGACAGGCCATCCAGTGCAGGGTTCAAAGAGCGGGACATGTACGTGTCTGCAGACTGAGGGCGACGCAGTGGAGAGGAGGGATAGGGGGAAAGTTTGCTAATAAGAGGAGTTAGGAGGTCGGCATAGCCAGTTTTTGCAGGTTTGACCAAACGGTCCACGTGGATGTTGAGTTGTTTCTGTTCGAAGGCGCAGGTGAAAACACTGTGGGAAAGATTCTGCATCCAGGACAGAAGAGACAGGTCTAGGTCATCACAGCCATTACCACACAGCATGTCGACTCCCAGGAGTACCTCACTCTCTGTGATCTCTTCTCCTGTTGCCTTGCTCTGCACACAAATAACACCAGAAATTTCCGCATAAACCCTTCAAAAACATTGGATATTAGGCTTCTACATTACAATTTTAATTTTTTTTACTTTAATGTTGCACAATTATTTATCAAATAACAAACATATAGACATTTTTCACAGTATGTAAAGTACAGTATTCAATACAATTTGGGGTATTCAAAGAGGAATATATACTTTTCATTTGCTTTTTCTGGCCAATAGTGGCTAAGGAGGGATCTCAGGTCATCCAGTAACTGGTTGGCGGTTCAAGCCCTGCTCCCTCCAGTTCACACTGCTGTTGTATCTATGGGCAAGACTATACACACCTTGCCTCCAGTGTCTGTGGCACTGGTGTTAGAATGTGTTAGTGTGATTGTGGTGGTGTGTGTGGTGCTCGGAGAGGCCACTGGTGTAGTATGGCTGCCACGTTTCTGTCAGCCTGCCCCAGGGCAGCTGTGGCTACTGAGGTAGCTTACCACCAACAGTGTGTGACTGTGGAGTGAATGAATAATGGACTCAGTTGTGCTCAAAGTGCTTTGAGTGCCTTGAAAAAGTGTTATATATATCTAATCCATTATTATTATTGGATAAGTATTCACATACGGCAAAAGAATAGTCAGCGGAGATCAAACCTGGCAAAACTCCACACAGCACTCGTAGAGGACTCCCTTTAGAAGCAGCTGGAAGAGTCTATCCCTGCTGGCTTTGAATCCAGCCTCACTCAACTTTCTGTCAGCAGGAATGAACTCTGCAACCATCGTACAGGCCTCTTCAAAACACTGAACTCTAGCTGTGCTAGGGTTCCAGTCCTGTGACATTGTAATAGTGAAATAAGAAATCATGTATTCAATCATATCAATCATTAAATTCTAAAAAAAAAACCTTGCCTTGAACTCAGCATGGTTTGTCAGACGGGGCAGTGTGAGCAGCAGACACAGTTTGCTGTAGTCATCTTTAGAAGGACAGAACTCCTCTAGGGCATGAAGACATTTGACTGCTTCCTGCATAGTGAACTCAAGCTGAAAAACATAATGTACTGTAATTATAGGATATCACAGCTGAAGAGTAACAGACCTTTTTAAATATGAGTACAACTACAAAAATACAACCTTAAAAGACATCAAAGACTGTATCTGAGGTGCTATTTAATTACCTTACATAACACTACTACAACTAAAACACACAGGACCATATCAAAACAGGTAACACACAAAACTAAGGACAGTACTTGTACACTTGTCTTCACAGATGTCCAAATGAGTCTGACCTAATCTAGTTAATAGGACATGATAGTTCTGGCACAAAGTCACAGGTTGCAGCCGCAGCTCAGCCATGTGACGGCAGGCCAACAGCTAGTCTACAGTAAGAGGATAAACCTGGGATAACAGCAACTTAATGATAGTGATGATAAAAATATCTGTTTCATTTGGCACAAGTTTGCAGTAATATAAAATATATAGTATTGAGATGATTATAATTTGATTTCAGATGCATTGTGATAGCAGTTACTATAAATTCCATTTACAGATATGGGGGGCATTATTCAGTAATCTAATATAATCTGTCCTGGCTTTCACTGAATAGAGAACTGAACACACGCTTAAGGAATTAACACTTTAGAGGCTCCCTCTTTCTTCCTTTACATTATAGTTGAAAAGGGACAATCAACATGTACAATTTAATCTAAATAAATCCTAACTGCAGGATCTAAATCTACCATAAACAAAAGGTAGTGTCTCCTCTACTTATAAGAATGGTTGTGTTATAGCTTGTTTACATAGAAACATAAGCCAATAAAGCCTCTCTTTTATTCTTGTGACTGAGATTATTTTTGACTTACATGTTGTGGCTCATCTTCTGCAGACATAGCATTATTTACACAAAGTGCCTCAAGAAACTTCTGTTTTAGAATGATGTAACGAAACCTGAAAACCAAGATGTATAGAAATTACGATGCTTGCATTGGAAAGAAAGCACTTCATACATGCATGTATAAACAATAAGGTCACACCTTTTTCTGTCAAACTTGTCCATGCCTTCTAAAGGCTGAATAAACTGCAAGACCTCATCCCACTGTCCATCAAGCACTAGTTGTCTGTAACAAAACAATATTTGAAAATAAATTCTTATACAGGGTTATGGATTATTTAGTTTTTCAAAATGCTGCTGCTGTATTTGGAGAAAATTCGATTTTTTATGTACTCCTCACAACAGAAGGTTAAATACCTAAATGCATTTAATGTTAAGAGAAGATTTGCAGAGATCAAATGGCTATCTCTAAAAGGAGCAATCTCTTAGGCTGTGTAGTATTACATACTGAATTCCCAAAAGTAAGGACACTGCCAGAAACACTAAACCTAAACCAAACATTGGTTCCTTTCTCATAGTAAGCATCTCATTTAGAGGTCCAGTCTGTAACAACTATACCATATGCCTATGTGTGATTACAGCTGTCTCACTACCTGAGGAAGAGCATGTCGTCAGAATAGAGTCCATTGATGACACCACTCTCCTTTTCCAGAGCCAGCATGCTGATGTGCAACTTCCTGGAGTTTAGAAAGTCCAAGATCACCTTGATGATCTCCACCTCCTTCACGTTGATGGTTTCTTCAGCTGTCATGGTGATGACAGGCCAATGACCAAGGACCACTCTCTGAGCACATTTAAGAAGACAGAAACTCTAAATTAAGTTATGGGCCATTACATATGAATAGGCCATTGTTTGCAGTTAATGTAGTAGTAATTGTGTTTATTTATACAATTATTAAGCCAAAGGTGCACATATTAGGAACAGAAGGCATTAAAAGACACACCCACCTAAAAATGCTATGTTATGCGATGTTTCTAAGAAATAGACTTTTTTTTTTAGAACATTTGGCTATAAAGAAAATTAAGTTAATGGCATTTGTTAAAGTCAAGACATTTCCTTTCATCGGGGCCATATCTCGTTGATATACGGACTTGCCACTATTATCTTAAAACGCCACATTACAATCAAAAATGTGAGAAAGCCAGTTTTGTGTCGAGAACATGCCCAGTGCTGCTGCTAACCTAGCATCCAATATGTTAGCTAATAACACTGGCTGCCAGCTACGAGTCAGCGCCTAAGAAGATTAGCCTACTTGTTTGCTTCACGAAACAACTGAGATAACCGACTGGATTAAATCAAAAGTAATAAACCACAGAGCAATGCTGAGTAAAGCCAATACAAAGCTGGCCAATTTCACCGGCGCAGACTGAGGAGCTAGCGAGGCCGAAATGAGAGGGGCATCATCCGCTGGTTAGCAGCACGGGCGGGGCGCACACTGACAGCTTTCTCCGCGACAACAAAATCTGTATTTGTGCAAGAATAATTCTCACCTGTTAATACAAATACATGAAGTAATAGTGCTATTCCTCGGCTGTCTCCGTGCGGTTGACTGCCACTGTCACGGCGGTATCTGATCAGCTCTAGTCTGGATGTTTCTGTGGCGCTCTGCAGCTCTGCCCTGCCCAGTCCAGTCCTCCGCCCGCCCAGCACCGCCTCCATTCAGCCTCCACGCACTAACTTCACAGCAGCATGCATGTTGCACCAAAAGTAGAGTGCATACTGTCTTACCGTCTATTTTCTTGGTTTACTGCTCCAGAAAAACGTTTCTTGTCTTAACAATTATTGCTTACTTTGTGAATGAGTCACTGACGCAGTATGCATTATTGATTTCTGGTTCTTTTCATTGTTTGCCCAAAGCAATTACGCATGAATAGACGATTTCGTTGAAAGTCATGTGGGACTATACAAGAAAACCGGAACAACCCTTTTAATTTAAAAAAAGTTTTATGTGACGATGTTTTCAGTTCACTGAGTTGACCATCTTGGTTTGTGTTACATGGCATTGCACCCAAAAAATGAAAGGTTCAGGCCATAGGCTACAATAGACTCAGGCGCTGCAATACCGTTCTTTTCAGTCATTTGAAACATCTGACACATTAAAATAGCAGAATAGTAGTAGTAGTGGCCTAATTTATTTCATGGCAAAGCATATGATTTCATCAGCTCTTAATTCATCAGCAGTGTTATCTGGTATATTTCCAGCAATGACAATAATGAGAATGTAATAAATCCTTAGGTTAATGAAGACACAGTATGAACAGTTGATAGCAGGTATTTAATAAAGCTCAAAATGAATAAAAACAGCAAATTTAATGAGCAGTATAGTGAAAGGAAAAATATTTAAAGTTGGAAAAAATACTATGATTTTCTGTATTTCAGACTTTAGCACAACACTTCAGATCTTTTCCTATACTTACCCATACTCAGCAACATTCACCAACACATTTGGTGTTTGTTATTTTTGCCACTGTACTGCTTCATCAGTTTAATACCTTACCTCAGCTAGATAAATGTTAAATGTCAATACAAAAAATATTTTATATGCCAAAATATATCTGTACAGTGTCAACATATGTTAAAATGTAATAGTTATGGGAAGAAGGGTAGAAACAAGCAGGACAGTTTCTGAAGTGAAATGCCTTTGATTAGACTCAACAACTGTGAACACAGATCTTGAAGTGCTATCATTTATGTATTTACATTTGTAGACTAGACCAAGATTAATCAAGATTCAATAGTTAAGACAATATCCACAATAAAGTGACATTTTGGCCAATATTTGAAGGAGATTAAGTTATTCTCAGATTGCACAGACTCATGACACAGTGTGTGTTTTTGTCAATGACACAACAGATGCTAGTCTTATTTAGTAAAAAACAGAGTGATCACACTTGCATTTTTAGCACAATAAAGGCCACAAAAACAACATATTGATACATGTACAAGATAAATTAAGAAAAAGCTACTTAAAAGCTACCAAAAGTTGATTTTCAATTCAATAAATGGTCATTATATACAAACTAGTTTAACATATATTAAAATCAATCAATGTTGCCTTTTAAAATATGTCAACATCATCAAATGAAATAAATTACTGTTTTGCAGGTGCATCCTATGGTTTGATGGCATATTATCCCATCATATCACACCTTTGGAAAGTAACTTCAATTATCCTCTCTGCTTGGCACTTCACTGTACACATACATACACAAAGTCAAACCATTTACAAGGGTAAAAAACAAAAACATGCCAGTACATCAGGGAAAATAAGGTCAAGTGAAAATGCTTCTCTAAGATCTCAGACAGAGAGATCAGACAGGCTACTTATTAACCAACCTGGATGAGAGTGGGTATAATCTGATCTCTGACTTGTACACAGACACAGTCATTCTTGCATCACATCATAACAGATTACCGGTATTTAAATAGGTGCTGACAAAACACTTGCTGTGCACCCATGGGACACAAAACAAGTATAAGGCCACACATAATTGTCTAAAAATCAAAAAAGTGCCTCTTGAAGAGACGTGACATTCAGTGCTTCAGTGGTTCAACTTGGTAAGGCATTCATCTGCCTAGTGTTTTCTTCTCTTTTTGGCACACAAACATCAATTTACATGCTGACAAACAGAAGCTTGTGCCTCTTTTAAGTAATGCAGAAGGTGGCTGTCAACTCTCCATCGTAATTACAATGTGAGGCATTCTTCACTTCCAGTTGTAATTCAGAGCTGGGACCACGTGTCCCTTTAAACAATCCACAAATTCATTTATTTTCCTTCCAGAAAGGCGCAATCAAGTAAAAGTCATTCCTTGTTATCTGGCACTACTTAGGGTGTAGCTTTTTTGGTGTCCCCTGTTTCTTGGTTTGCCACAGATGGCTGGCAATGGTGATGGCGTCCACACTGGCTGACATGGTTTTGGCTGGGATCTGGCTAAACTGCTTCCTGTCAGAGTTGTATTTGTAGAGGCCTTCAATCATCTTTGTTGTGATGCTTTTTGGCCCAATGCCAGCCAGTTTGATGATCTCCTCAGTCTCTGGACAGTAAGTATAGACAGACCTGAACTGACATCCCGCATCACGAAACAAGACCAGGAAGTTGTTGGCCTCGGATTTCTCCATTTCCTTAAAAAAAAAAAAAGGAATATTCAATTGTTTTTCTCTAAACTGAAAATTAATATGCTGAATAAATGGAAACTCACATCAAGTATTTTGTTTTTCTGGCCTTCATTGACCTTGCCAGCCAAGCAGCAATGAGACAGAGCATTCTGAATGATATGCTTGTTGGATTTGGCACTGGGCTCCTTGTACAGTTTGGGCCCTATGGAGGCAAAGCAGTAATATGAAACAACATTAGAGAAACAAAAGAGGTGTTATAGTTGGGTTAATGTAGATAAGCAGTGACAACAGTGCATCAAATACCTGTATACTCAGTGTTGGAGGGTGTGGAGGAGGTGGTGGAGTCAATTTCCCAGTCCTTCTCCCCATTATGACTGCCAGCCGAAGGACAAGAAGAAAAACCTTCTGCAGAATCCGGTCTGAACATAATCACATACAACATTATGTAAAAGAGAAAGAGTATTAAAGCACAGACAGGACATACAGAGAAACTAGTGAAACAAAGTTAGCCACAATGACACAGTTCTCCAAAGCCGGCCTGCTGTCCTGCGTTACATCACACTGTACACAAAGCAGTGCATTACTGGGACACCAAAGGCATGTTCAGCCAAGCAAAGCAATATCTCTGTCGTGTCTATACAGCTACAATGAGAGATGAGCGGATGTATGAATCACAACTAGATGTGCACTAGTAAAGCAGTGAGCAGCCATCATAAGGACTAGCTGCCAAAGACACAGAAAGTAAAGAGCTAGAAAAAAGGGAGAAAAGCCAAGCAGCTTCTGAAAAGCCAAGCAATTTAGTGTTAAAACATCTCCATTGCTTGTAGTTCTCTTCATAGAGGACTATATATAGTAGAGGACTACCACTTTATTGTGACCTAATCTGTCACTTGCTGCAGAATCTTACTAACCTTCCCTTTTTTTCTTTAGGTGAACTTAGATAGAAGGGAATATGAGCAGAAGCAACTTTATTGCCCCTGTTGGGTGCATGCAAAATAGAAAAAGGGATAAAGTGGGAATCAGGATGCAGACTGCATTTCTTGTAAAATAGTGTTAGATGATTAACAAGTTATTAAAACAGGAATAGAGTAACAAAGGGAATTTGTCTGGTTCAGACTTATTTGTCTCCAATGTTGAGAATTCTGATTTAACATGACAGACGGTTAGACATATTCATTGGATGCGTGCACCTTACCTGTTGTTTTTCTTGTTTTTATGCTGGTTGCCATCGTTGTCTGCCAGGTTGAGAGATGCCAGAGAGACACTAGATACAGAGTACCCCCGAGGACGCACTCCTGCACCGACACCAAGGCAATGACATAACATCCACTGCTGTTATTGTTAGTTATTTGATAGTAGGTGTGTATCACTCACCTGTTGCTTTTGAAGGTGTTGATATCTCCATGACATCTCTGTGGATGGACTTGGGGCGAGGCTTCTTCTTGAGACTCCCTGATCGAGGCTTGATGACTTCATCCATGTCCTCCATTAGCTTAAGCTGCTTTCTTCTTAAATACTCATTTTTAATGTAATCCCTCCTGGCCTTTTCTTCAGCCTTCTTCTGTTGCTCCTCCTCAGCTTTGATCCTGCAGATTGAGAAGCAATGGAGAGAAAGTTAGTCATTTTGTTTCATTCAGCTATAGGTAGGCATGTTCATTTAAATAAAAAAGGGCCCATTGCCCAAATGTAAATAGGGTATGAATATAAAAATGATAAAATGAAGTCAGACATACCGAGCAGATTCCTTCTTCTGCTCCTGGTCTAGCTCCTGCTGTTGCCTCCTCTCTTGAGCCTCCTTCTCTCTCCTCAACCTCTTCTCCAACAGAGCCGCTTTCTTTGCTGCCATGTCCTCTTCTCCTTTCACGTCATCCTGATTTTTTGGGAAAAAGCATCAGCATAATTATATAACAGCTAGGTGATGTAATAATAATTGCTCTCAACTTCTTCAGTTTTTGCACCAACAACAAACTGCATTTCCTAGTTTGTCCTACATATAAGGCTACCTTGACGTGGGAGAAATAATGTTCAACACCTTGTGTTTAGGTGGTTTAGCTGGTTGCAGGCTAAACCAGTCAGTTATTGTTTTTTATCATCTCATGCTTCAATAGGCACATCCCAGCACATGGTGTGCCAGGAACTAACAGAGAATTGTGAGATTCCTCCTTCTGAATATGCCTGCATGCACTACCACAGAGCTATTTATTATTATTAATGTGTAAGTGAACTGTGTACATCACTGATCTCTAATATTAGACACATTACAAAAGGGAAAATGTCTGTTACAGAAAAAGTGACAACCTGCTGCATGTCTGCCATTTATTGCTTAAATAAATGCTTAACAGTAAATCTAACAGGTAACATTATGCCACTATGTTGCACTTAATGTAATTTACCTTGAAGAAGAATCCACAGCACATTTTTTGGTTATCTCCATGCAGCTCTTCTCCTGTCTCTCCCTCTTCATCTACGAGTTTTAGCCCAGGGAGACTGACTTCCACCAGGTCTCTCCTGTCCTGCTCCTCTTTGACCTTTGACCCAACTTGGATCTCAGACACTGGCTGATGCAACACCTCTGTTGGTTTTGTCTGTTTGACCTCCTTTTCGACCTGACTCTGTGCAGCCCTTTTGCTCTTGTCCTGGGTTTTAGCCTCTTTAAATTCTTCTTGAGTGCCTGCACTCTTTTCTGCTGTCTCTTCTTGGTCTTTAGCATTTCCTTTATTTTCTTGGACATCACAGCTTTTGCTTGCATCTGGGTTTTCATCGTGACCCAGGTATGCAAAGGAGCTGAGCTGGGATTGGTTTGAAGTGAAACGCCTCAATCTGGGCAGACTGTCCACTGAGGTGGGAGTGTTCAGCATTCGGCTGAAGGGTGTGACCCTAAAATCACTTGGTCGAGGAGTTCGAGGTGTCCTGGCATGAAAAGAGGCTGGCCTTCGCTTAAGGCCAGAAGAGGATCTGTTGGGGTCTCGGGGAGAACCAGAGGAGGACAGGTTGGGAGATAAGGACCCTACTGAACCTCTCCCTGAGCCTCGACCTGTTACACTGCTGCTACGCAACTCACGCAGCTGTCTGTAAAAACAAATTGCACAAAGAGATACACAAACTTGTTAGCTTTCTTTAAAATAGGGTTGAAACTTTTCGATTGAATCACACTTCTTAATGGCCATGTTGTTATCAGTCCCCAACACAGTTTTAAAACATCTTTTAAAGAATAGGGCTGTGGTTAATGGGTGTGAGACAGGACGACTGTGTCCATCATAAACAGTATGTTTATGTTTTTTCCTGTTACATGTTGGGCACCTTTTCCGTTTTGAGTATTTATGTTTTTAGCTTACAGTGACAGCCATTATTGTATCTCAAAACATGGATGAGTTTTTTTTATTTGATTTCCGTGTATTACCATTTCTTGCTCAATGTGTGATTGCGAGGAAGAAGTAGCCATCTATATGATCCTAAACAAAGAATCCTCCAATGTGACACAGAGCATCTTTAAACGCTACCTGTGTGGAGACGAAGCAGGAGGAGGTATGACCCAAGCCTGTTGCTGTTGTTCTTTCATAGCCATGATCTTTTCCTGCTGCTGAGCCAGACGCTGCATCTCTGTCTGCAGGAAGCCCAGTGAAGTGTTCAGTCGTTCAATGGAGCGTGTGTACTCTGCCAAGTCAGTCTCACCTGGAGCAGCACCTGGAATTACATGAGTAATTATTAGTAGCTTTTGTAATTATACTTAGGAATACAGATCTTGTGTGTAGTGCAGTTACCTACCTCCACCATCTTCACAGGGTGATTTCGGAGCTGCTCCATCAGGTTTACACCTCTCTACACGTTCCATGCTGCTCAGGCCTGGGATTTTTGAAGATGGTAATGACTCAGAGGAGGCGTTTTCTGTTTCTCCTGGGCTGGGACTGCTGGCAGGATTGATTCCTTTTCGTCTCACTACATTCAGAAAGGCCGTTCTGCCCATCTTTTGGCGATGGCGGGTGAAAGCTGCTTCCACCTATATGAGAGTAACAGATGCGGACATTTATGTTCATATACTTCATTTGCTCTCTGAAGCTGGTGATTTTATCAGGGGACTCTACAGCAAGAATTGTGTCTTCAGCTATAATACTACGCCTTTTGATAGGAAATCTTGTTGTTTTTTACTCATACATCTTAGATTTAGAAAAGAATATCCAAATTCTCAAAATTCTCCACTGACTTCTATAACAATAAGTGTGTGGGCATCATTCTTTCTGGTGAAGTACCTTCTTCTTTTGGGCTTCAATGGCTCTGCGTTTCTCTTCCAACTTCATCCTTAGCTGTATCATCTCTGTAGCAATCAAGTGGGAGGGGTCTCTAGGGGTTGGCGTGACTGGAGAGGGAGATGTAATTGGCAAAGGAGGTGTAGAGATCTAGAGATAAAGAACATGAATATAATTTTAATGCCAAAGTAGTAAATAACACTGTTGAAAATCAAAATTTGGAAAATCATCAGATGACATGACCAACACAAAAAGGCACAAACCTGAGAAGTGGGAGTTTTTGCAGGATGTATATATGGTACATTAAGATCTGAACTCTCAGGTGTGGTTCCTCCACTACTCCTCCCCTCTAACTTTCTGAACTTTTGCTCCGCAAAGCTGGTCATGCGGATCATGGCACCTGTAGAGCCAGATGAAGATGTGGAACATAAAGTGTGAGATCTGGGGAGGTTGGGCGCAGAGCTGGGACAGGGGCTTCCTCTGTCACCACCTTGTCCCCTCTCACTGTCAACATCAGAGTCAAAAACTCCCTTGGGACCACCTTCCCGACAGCTTCTCTCCCGATCCAGCAGCGGGCATGACTTGGTCATGGCTTCACAGTCCTGGTCTATATCTGAATAATCTCTCAAAGAAGAGTCCTCATCCAAGCTCTGGATGTCCTCTGTCCTCACATGGATACCCGTGTCCACTTCATCAGTTGAGAGAGAGTTGGGATCATGGTCATGGAGCAGGGCTTTGGCTGAACCCTGCTGGTCCTGACCGTGAGCTCCTGTAGGTTCTGAAGGCTCAGCTCCATGGAGAAAGAAGCTACTGTCCCCGTCTCCCATTCCCAGACTAGCGTGGGGTCTTTCTGTGTCATGGATTATCTTCAGAGCCTCCTCAATGCTTGGAGGGGTAGATGGACTGATGTGTCCGCTGTGGTTGCTATGGTGCTCGACAGGGCTGCTCTCTGGTAGGACTCCATTAGAGTATCTAAGACAAATTAAGTTAGTTAGACTGGCTGAAGAATGTCCACATGCCTTCAAAACAACTAAGTATTATTCCTGAGCAGATATTTTTAAGCAATGGCACATTTTTTGTAAGGCCATGTGTCACTAAAAGTGAAAAATATAGGCAAGATTATGTCCTGACAAGAAACAGGTACTTAATCTCTTTTTCATAAATATGGTGTGGCTAGCTTCTTCTTTACCTGCTTTGGTTCTTGATTGAGAATGTATTGTTTCGCCCAAGTCGTTTATGGGAGGTGAAGTCCACATCTTCCTCTTGTATGTGACTGCTCTGACCATTTACAGCAACAGGCATCAGGGAGAGGTGTCGTTTCATGCCTCCTTGGGATGCATAGTGAACTTTAAGCCCGAGGACATTGCTGCTGGCTGAACGAGCCATACCACAAGGAGAGGCGGCTTCACAAAGGGGAACGGGTGGGCCTTCGTCCAGGGGAATCTCAAAAGAGATGCCCCGAGAAGTGGAACTGAGGTAGGACGGAGTAAGTTTATGTCAATTAATGGCTTACAATAATTATGGCAACAAAAGTGTTGTTGGCTATTGGCTACAAACCGTTTTTCTTTGGGCCATGTCCCAACACAGCTTTCTTCAAAAGACAAGGAGGTAGATCTCTTCATTAAACCTAGAAAAGTCACGCTTTTTTGTTTCAACATTATTAAAATAATTAACAGCATTTTAAATTAAAAGGTGAATTCTACTTTGTTATTTTAGGGACTGGAGTGTGGACCAGAAGCTCAATGCATTAAAATAAAATTGCTTTTTTAAAATGTCTAATCAGTTGTTTGACAATGCCACCACTAGAGGGCATCTAAAAACAAAACTAAAAACTTCTTAATATTTTAATGAGTTAACAAGGTTATGTGTGAGCTCAGCTGTGTTTAAAAAGTGCTATTCACAAAACCACAATAAGGGAATAAAAACAATGTATGTCATCTAAGCACGTGACATTAATTTTATTCGTTGTTATAGTTTGGTAAAAAGCTGTGTGGTGTTGGTATTTACCCTCAGCTGCGATGTCTGTTTCTGGGCTTGGAGATTGTTCTGCATAGTTTTGTTTAACTGGGCTGGACACAGGAGCCATATTTCTACAGAATACTTGTTCACAGGCTGAAGACACACAAACAGATATCATCCTTAACAGAGCAACATAATATTGCCATGTTGATAAGGATTATTTAGACAATATACTTATTTCACAAACAATTCAAACTATTAGGTTAATGACAAGAAGATGAAAGTCAAATGCAATGATATTTTGATATTTATGGAGAGGGTGACTGTACCGTTTGGGTCAAAAACTCTTGGCTGTACAAACGAGGGTTTAACCACTTCAAACCACCAGAACAACTCAGCCATAAACACCAGGTAGTTACTCTAAACACACATAAAAAGATTTGATTAAATACTGAGTTACATACAAAGTGCAAATTATTCATTATTAATCATATGCACAACATTGTTTTTTTTATACATACGCTACAATCACAATATTATACAGCATATTTGACATGTCAGTGAGGTTACGGCCAGACACCCGTTGCTAGGTAACTGGCTCAAGGGTACAATATGTGTTTATTGAAAGTGTTTCATTGTCTATAATGGAGTGGCCAAGTCAAAGGCCCATTTAGAGTCAAATCCACAAAGTACAGATGGATCCAAGGAGCAGCCAGTGACTAAGGCTTAAATGAACGATATGTATATTCTTTCAATAAACAACAGCTCTGAAGACCATTAAACCATTTATTTCATATGAAGCAAGCCTTTTCTTTATCTTACAAGTGAACGGGTCCTTGAACAGATTTTAGGTTATTGTCAGCTTTACAGTGAATTAATGGATACAACAACACTGGGTAAAACTGAATAGGACATCAGTTTGAAGAGAATATGCTAAAGTCAGCTGCTCCATGGCCATTTACTTTCCCTTTGTGAAACTGTACCACTGCAGACCACTGTACACAGAATAAAGAGCAAAATACAGAAGAGAGAGAAGAGTCTCTTGTTTTGAAGAACGGAAAGTCCCAGTCTCAGCTGGACTGAGTTGAATCTTAATGTTTTGACCCACGCTCTGCGCATACTATTTACCCCCACATCTTGGGCCGTGTGCAATGTGTCTATAACTTGGACACAACAGGATATTTATTAGTGTCTCAGGACTAAGAAGAAGAAGCTCTTGTTACAAAACATTTAAGTTAGATTTATTAGTGCAGCAGAAAGAGCAGTCTGGGCAGGCTGAGAAGGGTCAAGACTATGAATCTCTTCTGAGCTCACTATGTCCCATCAACTTTTCCTTCCATGACTCATGTTTCCCAGTCTTAATATCCTGCCCTGCCTTCTTCATCTTTTACATTTTCCCTCTCCCTTTCTCTCCAGGTTTAAGAGTATTTCCTACCTTTATAGACGCATGTGCATAGAGCATATCCTCCAAGCTGAAGTGGCAGCAATGGTTGAGGTTGTTCCTGCAGAACTCCTGTACCAGCTGCAGGTTGTACAGACTGTCGGCCAAAGACATGGTCTCCTTGAGGCAGATATCTGCTCCACCAGGCAAGGGAGGGGTCACACACACAAACACATACACAGAAGGAGTGATAACATGCACAAGACCGGAAGACAGATAAGACACAGTAGGAGTAGATGAGAAAAAAAATGTCTATTTCCAGTTGAACCGTTTGTAAAGGGTTTTTTGAATCAAATCCTGGTAACATGAGATGTCTGCTACTGTTATGTGTAAAAACAAACAAACATATGTTTGACTTAATTCATGCTATGATGTCACTGAATAATGACCTATACTACTTTTTCATTTGTACAAATTGTGAGGGAGCAGACCAAACCAAATCCCAGTTTTACATATGGCCAACATGTGTGTGAGATCATCTGAACTACAACCAATCCCATAAGTCTGAGCACAGCCTTGAATGGTGTTTATGTTTGAAATAGCATCTCCGTCACTTCCCCTCATGACCAATCACAACCCAACCCAAGGCATTTTTAGAAATGCGGCGCAGGAGAGAGAGAGAGGATACTTAGAGGGAAGTCTTTGTTACTTCTCGCCTTTATCTGTCTTTCCACATCTTTCCTTAATCCAGTGACATTATGGGCTGTATGCTTTTTTACAACAAGGTGTTTTTAAATCTAAAAATTACACATTTTAATGGTTAACATAGACTATAATAACAGCACTGCTGCTCGTAGATAAGTATAAGCTAAACCCTAGAAGCAGAGAACAGAGAGAAAGGCCATCTTTGTGTCATCAGGCTTAGCATGAAAATGACTCAGTGGGTTTCTTATTATGTCTTATTTCTTTAGATATAAATAGACTTCAGTCTTGTGTGTTATACTTTGAAAAGCGTGAGTGGGTGTGGCTGCAGACTGCAGACTGCACTGAGCCCACCTTCCAGTCTGACGGCCTGTGGGCAGTAGAAGTGCAGCAGCGCAGCCAAAGCACAACCGTCGGTGCTGTCCTTCAGCAGATTATCCACCAGGGGGAGAGATGGGACACTCTTCTGCTGGGCATGCTCTCTCCTGTAGCGAGCCTGAAACCATGGCAACAGCAAAAAGATGTCACCTCTGTGTGTCATGCTGACGCTGAATTTTATCTCCATGCAGTACAATCAATTATATTGTCAGAGACAGATAAATAAAAACAGTGTTAATTTGAGGGCTCTCAGGCATAAAGTAGGCATCAGGCTCAACTAAAAAGTAAATTAATCATGCAAGAAAGACACCTTGTGTAAAAGGTAGCATCATAAAATCTGATAAAATCGATATCAGTAAAACTAAAGCAATTCTGTTGCACCAGTACAGGTAATTTGAGCTTATTAACACATTATGATTTCCCGTTAAAACACAACACAGACAATTGCAACAAAAATGCCTTGAAGGCATTAGTACTCCAACTTTGTACTCCCAACCATAAACACGTGAACAATGTCACGGCTCTATTTTACCTCAAATACAAGTCAAGCTTCACTCACAGTGGCTCTCACAGTCTGATTATTATTATTATTCTGTAAGCATTGTATTATATTGTAAGCTCTTCCTCCTCGAGGACTCTAGGTTATTAATATTATCCTACCCTTTGCACCAGCCAGTTAAAACCAGTATAACTGAGTTTCACAGATCACTTTGGAAATAACTGATAATATTGAACCAATGGTGTTAGTTAGTATGTATGTTTCTAGTTATAATGTTCCATTCCAACCACCGATGTCATTATATCATGAAGGAGATCATCCAAATGGTTAGAGCCAGGTGGAGGTTCATGAGGGGTACATGCAATAAACAAAATCTGGATAGTAAAAGGGAAGGAGGAGGTGTATTGTGGGAACAACCTTTTTAAAGAATGAATGGACTTACAGGTACAATTCTCCAATACCATTTGCTAGGAGACTTGGTGTTTGATGAATGGACAACAACAGGAGAGAATGTAAAGTGGGTTAGGCAGCAGAGGTATAATGCATATGCTACTACCTACCCAACATTGTACTTCGTATTGTAATTTTGTTAGGAAGATTACAATATATTCTTTCCTCTAGTTCTACAGATGAAATGGCCGGGGGCATATATTCTCTATGATCATTTAACAAGAACTACACCAATACATTTTTTTTTCAATATAATACTGTAAATCATATACCAATTAGGTCTCAAGAATTAATTCTGTCTTGCAAACTCAACTTACCATATAATAATAATTTTTAAATTATTATTAATCTAATAAAGTTTTAGTGATTACTATAAACAATAAAATACAGCAGCATTAAGTTTGAATAAACAATGAGCACCTCATTTAGTATATCAAATTATTAATATATGCGTTAACACAAATGTAAAGTATGTAAACCTCATTAATCGCATAGTTTAAAGCATTTTTCCATAAGTCATAAGATCTGTTAAAAGAATTTTCACACCATCTGAGAACAGATAAGATTCACTGTGACAAGATTATGCTTATGCACGTGTTTATGTGACCATATTTTACAATGTATGAATATACTTTTGTTGAAGCTGATAATTCACAGATGGAGCATGGCCCTGGAAAGCAGCTGACCAATGGCTTACAGTGTGGTTTTCACACTTTAAAACCATTCTTTACAGGATGTGTACGGAAGTCAGTTTTCTGTTATTTACCATTGTACAAAGAGAACCCAGTAATATCTCTCTCTACATCAGCTCATGACTACGAGGTGCACAGCCATTTTAGAAGCTGTTGTATGTAAACAGTTTAATCTACCTGGTCAATTGCAGCTATATTCTGGAAGTAATGACTTTACAGCTGAATGAGTCCCAAACAGTGTTAATGAAAATGTGAAGTGAATTATTCAACACCTTGTTGTAGTGTAAAACCTTATATTGTGGTCTACACATGCAAGCACTGAGTAGGCTATTTTATTTTTGAGTAGGCCTTGCTAATTTTACCTTTACCCTCTTTTTTACCAGTAAGGGTGATGACCTGATATAACAATGGGCTTTATGGGTACGTGAGTGGAAGAGGACAGTAGCTGCTGCTGTGTGTCTGCTGCAGTGTCACATGGGCCTTACATAACTATAAACATGACAACACTGTCTCTGTGTGTCCCTGCTCGATCCTGACCACAGATGACAAAGTCACTGAGAATCACTCTCACGTCTCCAACATTAGTGTCATTTCTGCCCATTAAGCCCTTTTCACTTTGCTTGACTGTTGTTCTCCTTCTCTGCCTTACACATTTCTGCAGCGCATTGTGACTCTTGGCAGCATTTCTTTGCAGCTGGCTCAAAGACTGAGCTCATCTGTTGGTCTGATTTGTAGGGGAGCTCAGTATACAGTACAGAATGTCTGAGTGTATGAATATTATGTGTAACAGCATCTGTTTGTTCAACTTACAGTCATTTCCATCTCTAAAATTTAGCAAATGCCATAATCACTAAAAAACCTCTTCAGCAATAATGCTGCCTTATGTGTTCTTACTTTTGGTGTATTCTCCTGAAACGGAGCCTCTTTCAGCTCTTTCAGCTTGTGCTCCTCCACAAGGATATCTCTCAGGTGTTCGTTTATCTGCACAAATTAGAAAAGGAGAGAGTGATGGAGAGGTCAAATTTCACACAAATATGTGCTGCACAGTCTGAATGGGCGGTTTGTGTAGAAGGAACGAAAAAAAAAAAACACTCAACATCAAAGTACGTCAAACTCTCAGCCAGTTAGTCACCAATGCTAAATAAAAAATACACCACACTAAGCAGGCTTCTGACTAAAACAACTACAAGTTCACAGCCATGCTAATATTCAAACTGTCTTTTACAACTACTCCCCGTGTGTCCTCTTTTCTCCGTCATTAGAAACAGTGATGTAACATGTCAGCCTGAAGAATCAGAAGGCAGAGTTGGCTAATTTTATGCACACCATGCTATGTCTTCAGGGTTATGCAGAGACAATAAGCTATGTGTTTTTATGTGTGTGAGTGCAAATTAATCTTGCATGTTCATCTTCTTGCCTTAGGCTTCAGACTTCAAACCGGAGCGAGAGGCACAAGCTTCTTGTACCAGTACTGAGGACAATCATGAGAATGGTATGGTTTAAGTGATTATTCAATGCCAAAACATTTTCATTCATTCATAAACCTCTACACTTGGCTTGCATAACAGTCAGAGGTACTGGTTAAGTTAGGTTTACATCAAATGTTCAAGTAACTTTGTTAAACTGGCTACTTAATTGGTAACATATCAGTAGTAACTTCATTTATTAACACTGGCTGATAATTTAGCCCTTTTTAATAATTGCACAACTTGAAGTCATTTCTTTGCGGTAAGTCAGATCTATGTGCAGACAGTCTCCGCAGTAAAGGAATGAAACAAGGATCCTATTCAAATTCACTGAGGGAAAAACATACAAGAATGTGTGCACTGTGTACGGTGATTACCTTGTTGATCCAGGTAATGATGGCGTCCTCTGTGTCATATGGCAATTCTTGCATGTGCCCGTCGCATTGTAAGGGTTCAGCAGCGGAAAACCTATTGATGCAGGACATGACCCTCTCAACGCTGACCATCTCCACAGTGTAGGCCATCATCAGAGTATCTATCAGAGCCAAATGGGAACTCTAAAGACACAATGTGAAAAAGGGAAATAAAAACAACATTAAAATTCAATTCACATCTCTACTTAAATATTTTGGTGACTGATTTTATGCTAGAGCTTTAAAACAAGTAAGACTTTTAGCACAACAAAGATGATCAAGACTGCAACCACTGACACAGTTTTTAATTTAGCCTACAAAAATGCAGCTTATCATCAATGTAAAGATATGCCTAACAATAAGAACCTTAAAACTGAGCTAACTAAGAGGTCACATGCATTCACAGACACTTTCATTCAGGGTGAATCTACACTTAAAGCTTATCTTCCTTCACCAAAGACTCTTGACCTTTAGTGCTCCAAGACACTGTGTCTCGGTTGTTTACCACTCTACCCTGATACAAGACTGTGGGGCTATTTTTGTGGGGCCTTTCACTTTTATTAAGTGGGTTTACCAGCCCTCAACACCTACACAAAGCATGACATTCTCCTGGCTTTTCTAATCCCATTCCAAGCCGGTCAGACCAAAAGTCCTTCCCTTCCTTTTCCTGTCACACCACCATCAGCTTTGGCAAAAACATGAAGCTGTTTGTATGTGCTTAGCTAAGCATCTATCTGCGTCTCAATCGTCTAACTTCAGGTGCTCCCTGATCCAGGTGACTCAAGGAAAAAGAAACAAACAAGTACCCAGTTTTAGAAGTCATGAACAGACCTCTATTCATCTCCACAAAGCCCAATGTAACGGTAAGTGTGACTACATGGCACTAATTCAGAGCCAGGACAAACAGACAACATGTACAAATGAGAAATAACTGTAGAGAAAATGAAAACTATGAATACACTGAAAACGACTACTTTACATACATACTGTACATCATCTAATACATCCCAAACTTTGGCATGATAGAGTTTTATCAGACTTTTCCCAAGTTTTATTATATTTTAAAAGACTACTTAAACTGCACCAAATGTTATGATGTGCCACACATTAATAATTTAGATGGATCCCAACAGGGGAAGTTGTTGATGAGTTATGCAAGTGGCTGCAGACGCTACATACTGTCTGGAAGTCACTCCTTCACTGCAATATTCAATAACAATAGGACATATCTCAACTTGTGACCACATCTTAATAGGTACAGCTGAAAAGCAAAATTCCAGAGACTGACACTTCCTTTTTACTGCTAAACTATCAACAAACACTGTTTTCAATTCCTTCATCTTCAGGATATTGCTAGATATTTGACATTGCAAACATTCCCCTCCAGACACTGTGCAGATGGATTGACTGAGTGGTGCAGTCAGTGAAGAGACAGACTGCCAAAAAACATGATTTTCATAAAACCCAAAGTCTTTTCTCTATTTAACCTTTTTCCTGGACTAATTTGCATAAAACTCCTATATCTTACACTTAGTGGTTAAGAAGATTTTCGTAGGTGTGAGTGGATTTGTGCTCCATGTGAAGCTCAGTCTAAAATGGTTGGACTCAGGTTGAAGTTATATTCTGATTAATGTGCATCTTTATCTGAAACTGACTGCACATATATGTTGTTTGTGCTTTTGAGTGTGCCACCATATCTACAATCATCTCATGAGACTACGACTGTTGACACGACATGGATTAAGGAGACATGTGCTCTCAATTATCATTGTGTGTATGTATATGTGTGTGTGCAGAGGCATGTCTAGACCACGCATGGAGACAGACATTCCTTGTAAGGCATTAAGAACAGTAGCCACTGACCATCAAGAGCTGTAGTAAGGTAGCAGGCAGTATCTTACAGGATCATCAGTTCTCAATCCCACTAATGTTGAATGGATGCTATTTAGTGAGGGCGTCTATAGTCAAGTGACAGCTGAGCAAACGGATAAAGAACCCTTCTCTGTAAACACCCCGAGTGTCTGTCTTACAAAGATGCACATTAGACGTGACCTACATCTGAGAGCTGCAAGGGTTTTTATTGTCCAACTTTACACCAACCTATCTGACAAGCAAGTGTGAGCCAATGGTTATGTTGCAATTGACCACTGACCTCCACTGTAGTGTTTCTTTCAAACAGATATCCATTAAATGCACCAAATCTTTCAGCACTTCATCTCAGAAAGCTTTCAGACGGAGGTACACACCCCGCTGCGGGCGAATTCAATTATTTTTTATGCTGTTTTATGAGAAAAGCATGAGCAAAATCCTGCACACAGCAAAAAAAATCCTATTGCAAGGATAGGCCTAGGCCTTTTTGAATAGTTATAGATGACTGGTCTTCAAAGCTGTACATTTGTGTAACTTTAAGCAGACTGCATGTGTGGAGAGCTCTCATTTGTGCACCAGACGTGCTTCGCCTCACTGTCAGACCCCACCCTCCACCATGCCGCAGTAGTGCACATTATGTCCTCCTTCTCTTTAACCTTCTCAATGCTCCCAGCACTTTGTCTTTTCTCTGTGAACAGATGGTGGAAAAAAAAAACCGTGGGCCTTTTCACACTCGCTCGTTATTGTTATTGTGTACCAATGTGTACTTTTCTATTTTCCTTTATCACTCTTCTTCCATTCATTCTCAGTCTGTCAGTGCTCTACTTCCCTGTTTCGTCCTGGATCAAAGACAAATGGAAACCCCTAAAATCTATCCTCCTTCAAAGACAAACTGCCATGCCTCTCCTTCATCTCCTCTCAAATGATCCCACATGTTACTCTCTTTTATACATTATTTAGAATACTGATATACCATAATCCATGATAATAAGCCCAGAATTTAGTCCAGTGGAAATACACAGCAGTACCCTTTTGTCATATTGAAAATCAAGCACTATAACAATCCACTAAATCACATCACATAAACAAGTACACTAGATTATACGTAATTACATGTAAACATAATAAAAAAGGACTTTAAATCATTAAATCATTGCTTTCACCTTCATGGCATTGTCAATGTGTAAAGTCAGTGCTGCACATGTTTAGTGATTTTAAACTCTCTACAGTCACACAAGCACAATGTAAAGATTTCCAAAAAAAAAAAAAAAGATTAGTCAAGAGATAATGCCCCAGCCTCATTAAAGCTATAGAGAAGGTAGAATAGAATAGCGAAAAAGAGACAATGTGGGAAAGGACGGCAAGGTAAAAAATGAGAAACATCATAACAAAAAAGAAGAGAAGATGGATGGAAGAATGAGACTGCATAAAGAGGAGGGGTGCACTGCAATGCAGACCCCTTTTGGAGTGGACGCTCCAGGCCATATGTGTAGTGTTTGCTAATTTCATGGGCCCTTCTAACTGCCCATAGAAATACAATTAGCCCATTACAATGAGAGCAGATGGATTAACATAGTGTTATAAACAAATGGCTGGGTTTGAGACTGCTGCCAGAAACATTTAGACAACACTTCTGGACAGCAGTTCTTATGATCTCTAATAGAACAGATTCAAATATAAGCTCTCCCCAGATGATAACATATCTGTGGGAGCTGTGTAACTAATGGCAGAGCGACTCTACAGTGAGTAATGGGTTGCTATTGGAAACCTGTCATTAGAGGTTGTTTTTCTTTCAATAGGATGCATCACTGAGGTCAGTAGTAACGTAGTAACGTAGAGAACACACATAGACATTAATTCGATAACTCTTATTGATCTATATTTAACAGATTGAATAGCAGACTTTTCAAACATAACTGTGTTAGTGAAGGTGCTGAAGGAGGCCCTGTCTCTGTCTGACAGCCTGACATGAGCCAGTACTGCCTTAAGCTTTGGGCATTTAGATCTAGCCACAAGGTACAGTGCATCACAATTCTGGCGTATTACTACAGATTTAATTTTTATGCTTTAATCACCCACTGTATCTGTATTAAAATAATTACTTTGCTTGAGAATGATTACTGTGAGCAGCTTTGTTCTTTGAATAAGCCTAAAACACTGAAAAGATAACCTGAAATTGTTAGATTTGGAAAGCGATTTTAAATTTATCATCTAATAATTGAATGAGGGACAATGAGAAGAAGCAAGAAGTCATCTGAGTCTATTTACACTGTTGCTGACTTGAATAATAGCGTTTACAGAGAAGATTTGGGCTTTGTTAACTCACCATGTGTATTGGCGTACTAGTCAGATCCCTCTCAGTGACCAGTTTGTCCTGGTCCGTGACATACAGGCCTTTCTGAGCCAGGGCCTGGATGACAGCGTTGTGGCCAAGCAGTGGTTTGACAGCATCACTGCGAAGGATCAGGCTTCCTGCTCTGCAGTAGAGCTCTGCCGACTGAAGGAGACAGGCCACTGGAGGCTTCAGGTGCTCCTGGTTGTACTGGTCCCGATAGAAAGGCTCAACCAACTCCTCTGGCACGGCATCTGAGCAACAAAGTTATTTTAGTCTACTTCACAATCCAAAACACCATTATTACCACTGAAGCAAGCAGTCAATACAAATGCAGGCTGCAGATGTTGTTGTTGCTATGGTTTCCAGGCAGTGTAGCTATGAGCCTTGATGTAATGACCGTAACCAGCTGAGAACTTCAGATTACTAATGAAAAATACTGCCAAAGGTTATTAACACACATTGTTACTGCAAGAATGCCATAAGTATATTACAGTAATTGTAGTTTACATCAATGTCAATACAGTGAGAGGTACAGAATTGAGGTTTAATATTCAAACATTTATTTAAACTGGTTTTGTTCCTATGCCTTCTGCACTGATGCCTTTTTTCAGAAATTGTAATGGTGAGTATAGCTTTATAGTATGTAAGGAAAGTTGCTATAGTTGCCAGCATTTGGAAAACTGTTACCAAATCAGCCTGCCAAACCAAAAGGGAAAAAAAACAGTTACTTCTGAGACACCACGTACCGTAACAATAAATCATTTATTTCATTTAACAGACAATGCAAAAAACATCCATTCAGCCCTCGAAAACTACAACAACATACCAACAGTACAAAAACAACACCTCTATATGTCTTATTTATTTGTTAGTTTTGACTGTAGTTTCTGTACTTTGCCTCGTGTCTTATCTCAAAGTGAATCTGATTGGTGGAAAGACACATGAGGCACTTTTTTTTCTTTTTTCTTTCTCCTCCTCTTTCTCCTTGTTGCTAACCTCAAGCAGTGACTCAGAGCTAAGTTACACTACTCATCAAGCTGTCCCTGGATATAATACATAGTGTATAGGAATGTGTACAGTATATTCCTGGTGCATGGGGTCATTTCCTTTCTACCTTTGAATCACACCAAAACAAAGGAACCGATTTTAAAAGGTACAGCATTGTGTGTGTTACAGGGATAACAAATAATCTTCGATGAGAAAAATAATATGGCTACAGCTCCTAACCTCACCCTAAGCTTGTGATCAGACCACAGCAGTTTTCCAGTAGCAGTGGTTGGTAAAGTGCCTCTGGCTTGTTGACAGAAAGAGATATTTAAAGCAACAGGCAGATGTTAGACAATTTCAACTTGTTCTTTACAACAAGCCTCTCTGTTTCCTACCACGACAAGAGTATTTACCCTTTTAAATGTACGACATTTGTGCTATAGAGTCTAAAGTCATAAATATTAAGGCCGACCATACTGTTAAGAATCAGAAAATCTGCGCTACAATAGCCCAAGGTTTTCATAAAAATGTGCCTTGTTAACTAAAAACTCTCTCTTTTGTGTTGGCCATCAAAGAGGAAACAGCCAGGAAGTAGCTGCTACAGGAAAAGCAGGCATGGACAAGACTGCTGCTGGAGACCCCTGGGACCCCAGCTAAGCAGTACAAGACCTGATGGTCAGCAGTGTTTATCTCTGCCACTGTTATGGCATCTATCAAAATGAAACACAGATAGATCATGTGTTCTAGTTAGTTTTAAAGTTCTTACAGAAATTAGATTAAAAGTTTATGAAATTAGATTAGATTGTTTATGACGTTGATAACAATGTGACTTGTCAGTGCTGCCTCTGTCTCAGTTTAAAATCTGCTAGACACAGACCAAGATCATGTGACAAGCTTTCAGGTTGTTTAAAACGTATACTGTATTCAGGCTGAAACCTATGGAGAACAAATACTGCAAAACACAAAACAAACACACACATTTGAAACATGGGGCCAAACACTTGTAGACTATATGCATTTTAGTTTAAAATGCTCAGTGAAATTGATGGACCATATTTGATTGGTCTAGCATGTATAATTATGTTCTGCTCTCTCTTTTCAAAGATCACCACGCTGACTCTGTTTTAGTGGACTGAAAATGTTCAATGACCTTTTTAGCTTTCTTGGCCCTAGTTACTTAAATTAAAACGACCTTTAATGATGTTCATCATTGTGGCCTGTTTGATTCAGGTGAATTTTGTCCAAATGGCAAAGTCAATTCAAACTCTTTCTGCTTACAAAGCAGAGAACTAACTTTAAACCTGGTTTTTAAATCTCAGCATTACCAGTTTGCATCCACTGCTCATTTGTTCAATCTAGGCCAAACAGGACTCTGAGGACTGGTTATGAATTGGGGCCACAGTTCTCGCCTTGCCTCACTGGGAGAATAAACTGTGTCACCAGAAGGATGAGAAAAACAATACACTAGCTTTATGCGAACTACAGGCCCTGTACAACTCCTGCACAAGTTACTGTATTTGATACTAAAAACTCTCAGCCATTTCTACAGCATTCACTGATGTGTAGTTTAGTCTCTTTCTAGATTTGTCTGAGGTCCCTTAGACACTCTACAATAAGTACAGTACATGAAGGAACAGCTGTTAAAAGCATTCATTAGAAGTTGGAGTAAACTTCTGGGCTCCAGCCTGGAGTTACTTAGTCTTTATGAGGCTGGGCTCTTTGTTTTGGACTGCACTGAGAACAGCAGAGCAAAGGAACTATGAAGTCACACTAAAACATATACAATTTACATGTGATGGTCCTAAGATTCAAAGCAGTGAATGCTGGTGTGAATAGTATGAATAAACACAGTCTTTTGGGCACTTACTCAGAAGTAAAACCTTTAAAAATTATCCCAACTTGAATAGCTGAGCAACTTCACAGCACAAACCTTGTTGGTAAACTTTGGGGTCAAAGACAGAATATAGATAGATGTTGTTTGAATAAAAAGGGGATTTGAAAACAAATCACACAAATGTTACCTCTAAAGTCAGTCTGTCTTTTAATAAAGTTGAAACATTACTTAAAGTACTGTTAGTACTTGTTTGTGTTCATCAGCACCAAATTGACAGTAGTCTCATAGAGGTTACGTAAGAGGCTTTGGCCAGACATGTGCAGCAGGGAATAATTAGCTAGAGACAAGCAACAGGTTTAACCCTCTGAGATCAAAAGTTAGAAAGTGGATATGACCTATGACCTAAAGCAGGGACTCAAATCTGGAAAGCAAATCAATATAAAGAAAGCTATGTGGCGCTGAAGGAAAACTGGTCGTTTCTATCCCAGTCTCTAATCCAACTGAGGTTAGGAGTCACCTACCCGAGCCAAAAGCCTTGGCCACGAGCCACGTCAGGCTGCAGGAGATCTTGGCCCTAGTGAAGTCATAGTGGTCAAAGCTTTTGATGGTGGGGACGATGAAGGTGCGTTTCATCCCTATGTCGTCTGCCACATCTCCCATCTTTCCCTCCGCTTCTCCGTGAGGCCTGAGACTGCAGCGACTAGAGGAGCAGTCAGCCAGAGGAAGTCCTCCTGACTGCGGATGACATCCCGGTCAGAGGAATTCAATGCAGCAAACCCCCCTTCTTCTGGAAAATATGGAAAACTTTACGCTGACGCACGGCGAGTTGGCGAACGGTTACCAAATGGTCGGTTACATCAACACCATCTTGACTTTTACGTCCAATCTTGTCTTTACAGCCCGAAAGCCGAGAGCAGTTTTTGGGCAGGATTCCTGAAGATCCCCATTCCTTGATACAAATCTCCTCAGCGACGTAGCCGAGCAGCTCGTTTGCGTAAAAGTAAAAGCGGTGCAACCACTACAGTTAGACGGATAAAACTCCCTCTACGTCCATGTTCTTCTTCTTTTCTTTGATATAACTGTTTTCCTCCTCTCCCTCTATCTTCGGCGAAGTCTCCACTGCGCTTTTCCTGCCGCACTGGTCAGAGGAGGGAGTCCACCGCGCATGCGCCGTCCACCCACCCAGTCTATCCAGTCGCCACAGTGTCATGTAAACCCAGGAGGGGCTCACTGGGGATGCACAGGCATGACACATACTTTTTACAGAGAAATTGCATGTTTTATTGTCACTTACAATAAAAAAATGATACAATGTCTAATTCACATGTATTTAAAATTGTATTCTAAGTTTTGTAGATTTTTTTAATCACAACTAAAGGGGGGGGGGGTAAGGGGCTAAGGCCCAAAGCAGCTGGGATAGGCTCCAGCCACCCGCGACCCCACAAAGTGGGATAAGCGGTAGAAGATGAAATGAACAACTAAAGGGAGCATACCAAGTTGTTGTATCATTTTATAACCGTTTTACGTTCATGAATGTATCCATCAAGTGGTATTACGGTATCAATTGTCTTGTTGATATTATTGCTCATACAAACCCAACAGTCTTCAACAGCACAGAGCCTGCACACACATATTTTTCTTCTTTGTATTTATTTGTTTGTCTTTATAATAGGTTGAATAAAAGTTGCCTAAAATACAAACAAATAAGCTATTTTAATTATACACTTTTTAAAGATGGCATCTTACAGAAATTGTTGTTTTAAATGATAAAAGAAAATGTAAAAGGTGCTTTCCAAATTATCTTTATAAGATAAAAGTTTTTTTTTTTCTTCAATAACGCTAAAAAACAAATGCACGACATGGCTAAAGGTTAAAAATATGATTTAATGTTCTTTATAGGCGTTTGTTTGGCAAGGAGACCCGTACATCAGCACTGCCCTCTAGTGGCATATGTTGGATGATACAGTTTAAGTGAAAAGTACGTGAACATCACGCTCAGGTCAGTAGATGGCAGTGAACAACAACACATTAAACAAAAACGAGTCTGATGCTGGCCTTCTCATTACAATCTTCAGATTCAAACTAATTCCAATTTTCATTCTAATCCACAGTTCATTTTCTGTAACTGGCAGGTAGTGTGGGTAGTAGTGCTTTAGACATGTTTATCTCTCAACCTGTTGACATAAAAGTGCCTTTCATGTCTCTTCTTTGTCTGCATCTTTGCTGAGGTCCACGGCCATCTGAGAGTTGTTCCCGATCATAATGTACTGTGCGTTATTAATGTGGATGCTTGCCTGCTGCTGCTGCTGCTGCTGCTGCCACCAAGGCCTTCCATCAGGCCCCATGCTCTCTGCTAGGACAAAGTTGTGCTTCTCATTTAAAAGCCTCATGCTCTCCTGTTCAAGCAGCTTCACGCTTCTATACCCCTCATTCTCCTGCTGTTGCTGCTTGTTTAAAACTTTTAACCTTTCTTGTCTGTCCCTTAGGCTTTTCACCTTCTGCTCTTTCATCCACACCTCCTTTTGGCGTGCGATTCTCACCGGAGTCATTGCTTTTTGTATTTTTCTCTCAAAGTTTTTGTTCTCCTCCAGATGAACTAAGGTTTTTAGAACCAAAGGGATGTCCTCTCTGGGCATGGCGTTGCTCTTTGGTAGCAGAGGAATGACAGTGTTGTGCTTAGGTACATTCTGAATGGAGTTAACAAGGGCAGAGTTAGTTTTCATTTCAAGGAAGCTGTTGAAGTTGGAGGTTAGCAGCAGAAGGGTGAAGGCAGAGTTGTTAACAGCATCCTCCACACACCTCAGAGTGCTTTTTCCCGGCACGGCGAACTCCTCTGAGAAAGTCGCACCTTCGCTTTTAATTATGCTCTCTAGCTTCTCCTTCATGTTTTCTGCCACATCTCCATCTTGTTGTGCGTGAAATATAACAAACGAATAAAACTTTACCTCTTCTTCTTCTTCTTCTTCTTGTTTTGCTGCCGCCCCTGGTAAAAAATCTCCAGAAGGAAGCGTGCTGTTTGGTTCAGCAGCAGATACACTGGCTCGATTTGGGATTTTGATCTGCAGACTTTTACCATGTAACTTAAAGCTGGGGTCAGTGAATTCACTTTGAGGCTGTCCCGAAGTAGCAATTCTTGATGTAGAGCTCTCTGGTGTTTTCAGAGTTGTGTTCTCTTCGTCAAAAGTGGCTGTTGGGGGAATACTTATCTCTAGGTGAGTGGGATATGAAGGCATGGAATTGCTGGTGTGCAGTGAACTGGGCAAACTGCTCTTTGAGTCATCTCTAGCACTGCCCGTTGTTAAAGAGGTGTTTCCTGCATGTGAACAGCTACGAGGGTGAAAATCAGACACTAATTTGAGATTCTTCAATGGGAAAAGCAAGTCTGTTAACTCAGGGCCACAAACAGCCTTAGCCTCTTCTATTAGCGGATTATATTCCACATCAGTGTTGGTTAATTCACGAGGAAGAGCTCTCTTATATGCCAGGTCTCTTAGACTGAGGTCACACAACCCTTGTTCAGTCAAAACCTTAAAAATCCGAGCCAATGTTATTGAAGAATCTGAAGTCAGTTCTGGAAAATCATCACAGTAAACTCTAAAATCCTCAAATTTCTCAGCACTCATTTGCCATTTCTCAGCCAGATGTTTAGCGAGGTAGTTGTCGCTCAGCGTCTGCAGTTTATTCAGGGCCTGCGCTCCTCTCTGGAGAATGATCAGACACAAGGCGTGCACAATATTATCTTCAGGAGACTCGCCCAGCTGGTATGTCAGGCTGCGCAGCCGCTCAGGAGGTGTCCGGACTAGTACGTTCAACACCTCTTTCACTCCAGTCCCTGGCTCTTCATTCTCCATTTGACTCATTTTTACATTTTCTTTAGCCATTGAACAGGAAGGTGTTCATTACATTCTTCATTCCTCAAAGAGAAAAGAAAAATATGTCATTGTCAGTAAGAAATAATGTGAGATCAAAGTGAGAAAATGGTTTGTTGAAGAATCTCTCAGCACACTGGAAATGCCAAATGTTTATATTTTCAGACTAATATCAGCTGGACTTTGATTTTCAGTCAAAGTAAACTAAAAGTCAATAGCACTTACTCCGAGTCAGAGAGATAGGGCAGTTGAAACGAGGAAGTCACCAGTCAGTCTGTCTTCCAGGTCAGACAAACTTTTCCACATTTTAAACACACAAAAAAAACTTCCACTTGGTCGTTTGGGATGTATTAAAGAAAATTAGAGTAGGTTTGAAAGCACTTTAACTTGAAAAAAAAACTTCTTTCCTGTGCCTACTGTGTCATTAAGCGTACCTCTGGCAGGTCTAGGCCTCTGTCTGCTTCAAACACAATGATGATGTCACATGTGTGCTATGGGAAGTCAAAAGGGACAAAAAAGATGTACGCAGGAACAAGTACCATTGAGACGTGATTCACACACTCTCAAAAACCTAAAAAAAACTAGCTTATCTTTAGAGTTCAATCACACATCGCTCACTTGGGTCCTCTCTTGTGTTCTTGAAAGTCTTCCAAATGGCAAATAAACCACACAAGATTCACTTTAATTCCTGTTCTGTCATTGTGCACAATAGGAGAGGAAAAATGTTTGGCTTTGTCGTGTGAGAGGCAGTGTATTTTTATCCACGGAGGAAAGCTTCAACCCTGTATTTACCAGGGGTGGGGTCACACCAAGCAGAGTGCAAGCCAACATGCCGTCCCTCCATACAGCGCAGACAGAAAGGCTCTGTACTCGTGCTGCTCAGTGCACTATGATATGTTTACTGTACAACCACTTCTGAGGGCTTACAGTAACTAAAGGGAGTGTGGTTTCTTTGGTGCCTTTTATAAATATGACTATTGTAAAAAAAAAAAAAAAAAAGTTAAGGTATGTTTCCATCACAGGAGAAAAGCTCTTTAAAACATGACACCCTAACCACAGTTTTGTTGTTATAACCCAGCTTCTAGGACATCCTTCCATTAAGACTTTCCAGATGGCAGAGTTGAAGATTTTTGGATGTTAGATTTTTTATTGTGTTCCCATGATTTCATATATGATCAAATTCCGGTGTGAGATCCCAAACTTAAGTTAGTATTAAAGTATTATGATTATTCCCGTAAACCTCTTCTTACACATCTTCTCTTCAAACAGCAACACACACACAGCCTCGGGATCATCCTCCATCTCTTATGTAACTGACTGCCAAACGTCCATCTTTATTGAGGTCACTTCTTTCAACAAGACACACGCTCTCCTCGCAGCTGTGTTAGTCAGCCTGCCAGTAAATTTGTCGTCACCTTCAGGCAAAACATATAGTAAGCAGTTCTGTCAGTTCGGCAAAGCGCACGGTCCCATGTAACGCTCAGTAGAAACACACTCTGACCTCTTTTATATTACGTTATTGTCACAAGAACATCTTTCCTCTACACGTTTGCACAGATATGAGTGATTGGCTCATAGCCGTGGGAGAGACTCCTGAGGGATACACTCAAGGGTCACGTTTAAGAGGCTTTAGGGCAGACAAGAGAAAAGGAGGCCCTTTCTTAGACAGAGTCTGTGGATTAGGATAAAAGACATACGAGTGGGGGATGCTCTATCAGCACCTCTCCTATATTCTGCATCAAGCCTTTCCACCATTAAAAAGACAACTGCAAGGAGAATTGTACAAAGACACACACTGTGGATTGAGACAGGAAAGCATATTGATTAAATAGTTTTAAGAGAGTAATAAGATTTGAGCTCTGGCAAAAAAAAAATAAATAAATAAATAAATAAGTGGGACTTTGACAAATCAGGCTTTTTAGAATTCACATTGTGAGAGGCCAGCAGAGACTGTGCAACGTGCTGCTCTTTTCCCAGCCACTTGATTCGTCACACATGCTAAGAGAATTTAACACACTCACTTCTGGCAGACAAATATATGCTCCACAAACATGTACATGTGAAGACGTACACAGATACCAGCCTTCTTCGATCGAGCATCCACGCCCCACACTTTGGCCCCTTTTTGAAACAGTGAATGAAACACCTGCACTAGCCGTGGTGGTCGCCAGAAACTCAGGAGCTTTTCCCATAAAGACAGTCTTGTGTTTGTAAAATACACATTTCCCAGATTGTGTTCACTTAGCATGGAAGGTTACTTATGTTACGATAACTTTTCAACACATTTTTATTCATGCAATCTGTTTCACACACTGGTATTTTAAACCAGACAGCATATTTATTTCAGAAAATTTCTATCTTTAAATGCAACTAATGACATGGAATATTTATTTCTTGTTTTTAATCATTGATAACCCCTCACGGTGACTCTTGAATCATGTACTAGCCATCCTTCAGGTTTGAGATTAAACTAGTGTTTTGGGGTTTTTTTTATGCTGACTGAATGGTCTTGGTCTTTGTTTAGTGTGTTTTTGGTCATGGCTTGTTCTCTATTAGTTTGGTCCTGACTACAATACTAGTTACTTGCATACATTGGGTCGATGGTTTGACATAACCCTCGCAAAATCACTGAGAGGCTGTTTATGTTGTTGACGTAAAAGGGACAACAGATCTGAGCTACTGTGACAGTTAACTAGCATTAATTCAGGAGCAAAGGTAAATGAAGCGGCCTGGAGACACGACAGGGGAGTGCAGCCGGGATGGAAAGACGTGTGTACTGTACCACTCTGGACCATGCTTGGATGAGCATGTAGGCCATGCTAACAACAATGCATAATACAGCCTCTGGTGATGGGGGGTTGGACACATACACATACAACACCCCCACCTTTCCTCCATATTCCCATACACTCACATAGACATGGGCGCGTTCGCATCCACACACTCTGATGGTGATGAGGCATAGAGCAGTTTATGCTCATATCAACAGAAAGTCTTTGATCAGTGTGACAGGAAGGGCACTCGCCTCGGAGGAATTAGCTAACTCTTGCCTCACTAAAAGAACATCCACAATAAATCAGGAGCAGCAGAGAGCAAGGGAGAGGCTGTCTGATATTTAACTTCATTAATATGCTAAATGTATGAATATGATTTGTTCCAGTTCAGTGTCCAGAGTGGCATGTCCACAGTGGCATGATAACCATGAGGGCTTGGATGTGCAGAAATTCAGGTCACATGTATAATCCTTTCATTTTAATAGGTTGTTAATCTCCATGAGTCATTTACATACGGTCTTTTAAATTAACTCAGCCTCAATTTTTATTTTTCCTGTGTATACATTTTCTGTATATGAATGTTTTGTGTAGATTTTGCTGAGGATAAGTGCAGAATAGATCTGATCATACACTATAACCACATTTATGAACTGCAGACTGAATTCATACTTCATAAAGCTTTTCAAACATAATTTGTCCTCATTACATTGAACTATACCAATAAAATGTTTCTGGCAATGTACGTATGCATTTTTTTGTAATTCATTCATTTAGGTGATCTTCTTCATTCAAATGATGTTGTTTTTATTTTTATTTATATTTGGAAGCCATACAAAAGAGCTAACGTTTGTGTTTTGGGAGTATTTTAACAGAATGGGGTTTATGCTATTACCATAATGTAAATTAATCTTTGTCTTGTGCAGTTTGCTAAAATAACTAAGCATTATCCTAATCCAGTACAGAATAATTTAAACATATAATTAGTGCCAGTAACAAGTGGGTTTCTGTATTATCTTAATGTGCACCAGCTGCATGTGGTAGACTTCAGTTCGGTTTCTTTGCAGTGACTTTCTGAGAACCCTGCTGCTGCCCCTGAACCAGTCCATTGTTAAATCAAGTTTCCCCTCCAACACATATACACAAAGGAATCTCTTTTCTTGACAATGCTCAGTTTCGGCTTACATTCACATTATTCCACACATTCATCCCAAAAGTGCATTATAAACAAATAATAACATCAGTAGAATAACATCTCTAAAAAAACATCAAGAAGACAACTAGTTAAGATATGCATTGTAAAAAAAAATGAACAGAAGTGGAAAATGGAAGAATAAATGGGCCCAATCTGACTGCACTTGACATTAAAATAGTTGCCCATCCAAAAACCCGTGCCCAATCCACATCTCACTTTTGTCCGTCTCCAAACCCCGCGGATGTTCAGCTTGTACAGCAGATGCACACCACCAAAGCATGTGAGGCATGAAAGCAATGGGAAATTCATTACATATTCCTACCCCCCTCCGTTCACCATAATCACCACAATTAGCAGACATCTGCAGTGACTCCGAAAGCTGGGAGTGTATTGAGGCAATCAGAGCAGCTTCACCCACAGCACTGACTACAGCCCCCTCTGTGATGGGCCTCATCCTGAAGGGAAGGATTCCATTAGAAACTCACTGATTAATTGAGACAGAGACTACGCTTCAGGCATCGCTCAAGAAGAAGAGCCAACAGGAGGCATCCATGATGGCAGAGTTGCACGCAGTATGGACTGAGGTGGTCTGGAGTTGGCAAAGACAGTGCCATAATTGAGAATGAAAGGGGATAAAATAACAGAAGGGTGAATGTGATGAGAGAAACAAGTTACAAGTAAACCATTGCAGTGCTGCTAATATCTCCTTGTGTCATTTTTGGCCCACATTTTTTACAATCATTATAACAATCCTTTCCTTCAAAACGTTTGCCACTAGATAACAGTCAGACGAGTTGAGTGGCCCACTGTATGTTCTCCATCTGTGGAGGCTGACAGCTCATTACTAAAGCAGTCGGAGATGCCACTCTAACTGAGCACAGTATGGCACAGCAATGGTATTAAGACTGAGCTTGACACGTCGTCATGGAAATCAAAAGTAGCACATCGGACACTTTCCACTTGAGCTTCAGAGATTTGTGCCAGGATGGTACATGAATCTAAGTATTTATGGTGTCATGTTGTCATCTATAACCTGACTGGCTTTAAGGGAATTGTCCTGTATCGTTACATGTGTGAAAGGGTTCTCCAAGTTGATCTTTACAGTCAATATTTTCTTCTGATTAAGCACAACATATTCTTGAAACAACACAATGAATATTCTGACATATTGCTTTGTAGCGCCAAAATTCCCCCAAACACTTTGACGACCAACCATTGGTTTCGGATGAAATACCCAAATCAGAGGATTTCAGTGATACCATGAGCACATTAAACACCCCCACTTTTGATTCGTGAAGAAGCTGTGATTGTGGCAGGAGATAAATTAAGAGGAAGGAGGGATTAAACACTTGAACTGAATAAATCCACTGTAGGTGCTACTTCTCAGAGCATCATTCCCACCACCAATCATGCAAAAATCATCTTTAAATTCACTCCATGACATGATATTCTGTAGGAAAAGACTAGAGCATCTTTAAAAAGGAAACATTTGTTGTGGACAGCTTTTTAATGGTCATAAACGTATAGAGTCACAATGAAAAGGGTGTGATTGTTCACTTGGAGCTTCCTTCTTTTGTGTAGCAAAGGTCTGGCCCTAATAAAGCCCTGTGTGGTGCAGAAGAGACAGGCCGCCTCTCTGCTGTGTGGAGAAATGTGTTCAATCACCATGGCTACCGGTCAGAGGAGCCCCCGCTGTGGTTATTAGGATTTCACTGTCTTGCTCACTCACCAGCTTTCTGTGCAGGTTAACAACTAACAGTTTGCCTATCATTGCCAGTGTGCTTCCTTAAGTGGGCTGATGGACTGCTGTAATTAGATACAGGCCCATCTTTCAGTCAAAATACTGTCTCCGGACTTGTGCCTGAAGAGACTGCACTCCCAGCCTCCCCAGCAGTAGCACCGATGTGAGAAAAGGGGGAACAAGAGAAAGCTTTGAGCATTATTGATTCAGCCGAGTACACTTTCAGCAAGACTGTACCAAAGGTTTTGAGGGAAGAGAGAATTATCCATGCACCATTTCCCTCCCTAGTATTCTCCTGTGTGGAAAAGTCTGCACTTCAAGCTTTCTCATAAACCAAAGCCCTCCATGCGGTCACATACTAACACAAGGAAAGCATATTTATAGTTCAAAAGTCATGAATACAGAAAATCAGGTGTTAACGCAGGCTGCTCCTACTTTGAACCTATGTCACGTGCCCCAGAGCCGTCAGACCACAGTGACAAACTCTGCGTTATATATTTGCCTTTTGCATGAGCGCATAAGAAGAAGCCATAAATCGCAGAAGACCGCCAATAAAACAAGAATTAGAGAAGAGACGTGGGCCATTGTCTGCATATTGCCTCTTTTGCCCTCATCGTTTCCACCCTCGTCCACTCCCAGGTTTCTCCCTCTCTATCTCCTTAATAATACACGATGCCCCCTTCTTCGTGTTCCCTCCCCCTTTGGCACGCGGTGTCCAATAACAACGTCTCATTTTATCAATCTATCTCCCTTGAGCCAATCAAACTCGCCCTGATGCCTCCCTGTAAAAAAGAAAAAAGAAAAAGAAAAAAAATCACCGGATACCCTCCCCCTCTCTTCTTCCCCGCGCCTCTCTCCCTGACGCGTACGTAACTCCGTGTAACGCGGAGCCTGACGCTCAGTCGGTGCGTGGAGTTAGTAAGTACACAGTGTGACGGATGGAGGTGATGAGAGTTTTCATTTTGGCTGTGGATGCGCTCTATAATTCATCGGGACGTGTGAGTAGGCCTATCAGGCTGCTTGATTTGAAAACTTAAACCTACGTTGACTTTGTTAAGTTTACAATACATTAATGGTAATATGTAGTGTACTTTTCCCAGTGAGTATAGATTTAATTGTGTCGAAATCACAAGAATTGCGTTCCACGGCTCTACAAGAGCGCGTGTGATTTGACCTAAAACGTTATTTTAAATACATTTTAAAATGTAGCGCTAACTAGTAAGTGATAATTCAGAGTATGATAGACGCTTTTGTGCATAGTACAACTTTAACAAATGCGCCGATGGTACACACTGTACAGATGAACGCAGTTGCCAATGCTGTGAAACTTTTACGCACATGAAAACACCGTCGTCGTAGTCTAGGAATCCAGGAGGACTACCTTTCCAAAACAGTCCGACTTTTAGTCATTTGAGTTACTAGACAGTGTGTAGAAACACTGATAAATGATGGCTATTATTTTGCAGCTGAACAATGCGCACCGGCTTTGTGCGGACCATCTGTCATTGTATCGACATTACAGCAGAAGCTCCCACTCCCAGGAATCCGTGCGAGACACCGGAGACACCTGAAGAGCCGCGATCACTGGGAGCCCACACCCGTCTCTCGCCACAGCCTGTGACTCATGATGAGATCCGTCTGTCTGTGAGGATGGGTGCGTAACGTAGCCACTAACAATCACTGGAACAATGTGCAGATATTACTAGGCTTTTTATTTGCGTCATGGTGTACGACCAACACAATAGACACATGACAGTTATGTTTTATTAATGCGTCTTTATGTGTGTAGACCAAGTAAGGGTTTCGTGACTTTGGCTTCCACGTGTGATTCGTTTCCACCTGCATTAACTACAAGTGCCATTGTCAGGGTGGGCACTTAACCGACCAAATAAATAAATTTAATCATACAATACGACCTCCATTTAGGGACATAGTGACCTTATGTGCCACTTGCATCTGACCCTCTTTGTAGTCAAAGCAGCTGAGGAAGGCTTTTTCAAGAACACTTTAGAAAACGCCATGCTTAGCCTCTCAGTGTGCAGTGCCAAGCACTAATATGCCTTAAGGTTAATGAGGCAGTCTCCATAAATTCTTGTTCCATCTGGATATAGGTCTAGACGCTTAGTGCAGCACTACACTTTGTTCGTTGTAGATTGTACACAGGCTCCTGTAATGATATTATCCAATCTGTTGTGAATTAGAGAAAAAACACACTATTGTTGATATGGTTCTTTTCTGGTTCATTCAAAAGAAAACTTGTTCCCATTAGAGTGAACTTACAGAGAAGTGTAATAATTAAATAGAAATGATGGGATCAGCTGTGGTAGATCAGCTTCCGTCCTTGTCAAAGTTAAGTTACATATAATTCACTTTCCATTTGTCCCTGACAGAGAGAAAAGCAGCAGCAACTGACTGTATAAAAGTAAAAAGCAGTGCAGGCGGCTTTAATTGAGTTTGAGTTACTCTCCCAGAGACATAAGGCTTCTGTGGGTGAATGAGGTGAAGCCACTGTCTCCCTGCTGCTGTAATGTGGCTAGAGATGTGGTTAGATGTGCTTATCTTATCATCCGCTCAAACTGTGATCATCGTTCTGTGCAGCTCATTATCATGTGATGAGTTTCATCAGCAGTAACCTGCACTAATGTGTTGAAGCAACCTGCCATGACTGCAGGCTCTCAGCTGCACAACACAGTTATTATAGTCAATACATTTGTGATTTTAGGACAGATATTTAGAACAAATTAAATAACAAACAGTGTTAGTGTGTGGAAATGTAATGCCATTATCATCAGGGAGTCTCATCACACTTCTCCCACCATCATGAAGCTCCCAGCAGACATCCAGTTCTCTCTCGGCTGCCATCCACCACTGAACAAACAAATGAGCACTATAAAAAACCCTGCTCTTCTTGTTCTTTTCAATCAATACAATGCAATATGAAAAGTCTATTATCTTTTATTTATTATTTCTGAACCACCCAAAAAACATTAAAACAACACTGACCCAAATTTACAAATGAGGAATAAAACACGATGCCAGTTGTTTTTGCCTGCATTCTTCCAAAAAGTGCTCAAATAAGTGATTTTCAGAATATATTTGCTCTGCGAGTTTGTGATTTAAGCCAACGATTGATGATTCAGAAATCAGTGTCTATATGTGTTTGTCTTGTTGCAGTGGCTAAAGGGAAAGGTTAGCTAATGGACAGCCCTGCACCCCGCCTCAGGCATCACTGCATGCTGCCAGTCTGGATGAGTGGGTGACCCCTGACCTCTTGTCTAGCCACAGCCTCAGGTCTCCGCTCTGCTCAGGTCAAGCCAGGTGGCGTTCAAAAGCCTATTGGCTCGTTGGCAACCACATGACATTTGAACTCTTTGCACTCGAGAGCCAAAATGAGAGCTTTCAGTTAATTAAATAGGCCTTCCTATTCGTCATTTGAACATGTGTGAGCTTGGGTGTGGGTTGTCCTTATTAGGAGACTTTAGGGAAATTTTACACTTATTAGTCAGGCTCATTGGGTCAGACATAAACCCGGGACATTGCAGTTCATGGTCAGTGCTCATAACCACTCAGCACGCCATAATAATTTGATTTCAGTTGCCTTGCTTATTAACTGTGAACCTCGAGGCGCCCACTGCAGTTCACAGGCACATTCAGACTTGTATTTGGATGTCATTTTCAGCTCATTTTATATGATGCTTCAGCGTTGTGGCCACTATAATCAGCAACGTCAGTAGAGCAAACACACTAGTCAAATCTCAGGTCACCACATGCTGTCTGTTGTTCAACCCCACAAAAAACTCCCCATGGAAATTTTGGAATCTTTCCCATTGTTTCTAAAGGAAAGGGGGCTTTCATATGGATGTGGGGAATGCCAGGAAATGACAGGCATTCTTTGTAGACTATTTGAAAATAAACTTGCGGGTCCTCATTTCCCTCTCAACGGCTAAGAAAAACTACAAATGAGCAGAGAATTACGGTCTTAACAATCCCTCAATGGTATTTTCACTTTCTTATGTTTCCTGCTGCAATTTGTCCCAAAAGTATAATTTCTTATTCAGTGTGCTGGAGACGTGCCAGTAGACTTTCAGTTAAAGAGCTTTTGTTGAGGGCTTTTCGCTCTTTGCTCTTATTTCTTGAATGGCCGCACTCTTATTTTCTCCTCGTTTGTCCTTATTTTGCCTTATCTTTCCCTGTAGCCTTAAACACAGCCCTGGTGCTGGAGCTTTGGCTTTATGAGGTGTGACAGTGAGGTCTGACTGTCGAGGCGGGCTTGTGGAGAGGAATGTAAAGCTTTACATTCGGCCGGCTGCGGTCAGTTCGGGGAGGACTTAAACTCGCTTCACCCCTATACAGTACCTCGTATACAGGAGCTGCCTTCATTCTGCTGAGTTGGCATGACGGAGGGAGGGAAAAAAGCCTGGCTTCCTTAACGTCACTTCTTTAATTGCACACATGCAGTCGCTGCCTATAATATGAAGGAAAGATTGTGAGCGATAACGCTGATAGAAAACAGGTGGATGTTTTAATATCTTTTGTGGCGTCTGGGCCGGATTTGAGTTTTTGAAGCTTGAGTTGCATTTCATTGCTCTTTCCTGGATGGTCAGTCTCACTTCTGTGTATCCCTCCTCCCCTTGTTGTTTTCCCACCAGGCCGCTGGTAGTTCCCAGGTATTTGAGCGGTGGAGCATAGCCAGGAGGCTGCTTGCTCTGTCCCCTGTGAGACAATGGCAGCGTGCCTTAAGGAGAGGGATGAAAGGAAATGGGGCAGTGCTCCCACTCCTTTTTACAATGGGAAAGCTCCTTCGCGAGCTCGTACAGCAAATAACCACCCTTTCTCTTCCTTGTCTTTAACAAGCACAAACACCCCATCATTCTGTAAGAGGAAGTGTGCAGTTTATATAGTTTGTCTGAAAAGAGAAAAGTGCCTGTTATCGTATTGTACTTTTTAAGAAATACACCTGTTTAGTATCAACTCACAGATGGTTCATCTTTTGTTCCTCTGTTTCGTCATTTAACAAGCGTGAAATGGTGATCTGGCAAAAAAAAAATCAAAAAAAATCAAAGTTAATTTAAGCGTATTATATAACTGGCTGAAAGGTAGTGAAATAATTACAGCATAGAAACAGAAATGGGTCTGCGATCAAAGTAGGAATACGGTGAATGATCATTTGTGATTGTAATTGATACACATAATAATTGATATAATCTTGGGTTATTACAAGATATCACCGCTATATTGATTAAACACATTTGCAGAACCAACCTATTGGAAAACTATTACATTTTTGATAGTGTGGTTTGTGAATGACATATTAACACTGAAAGCTTGTAGTGAGTATTATGAGTAAAAGTAGCCAGCCCTTATTCTTAGTGCCACATATCTAAGGGCTTGAGGCGTAAGGCAGTGTGTTATCGTGTTGCTGGTCGTCAGGGGGAGGGAACGGAAGCCGCAGGAGTTTTTTATGGCCGCTGCTCTACAGACAACCTGTTCTCAGGCACTCCTCTTCAGGCACTTTTTTATGACATCATAAATTCCTCCATTTCCTCTGACCAGCCCTAGGTGGGTATAAAGGACATACCTGGCCAGTAATTGTCTGTCTGGCCCCTCTCATCTGTCCGTCTCTTCCTATTGCTGGGGACTTCCTCCAGGGCCAGACTCTCAGCCTGCCTTGAGATACAAACATCTCTAAGATCTGGACCAATAAAAACTGTTTTATTTGATGACTGATGGGAATTAAAAAGAGTTTAAGTGGACTGTATTTTTAAGGGACTTTTACAGCATCTTAGTTGGTCAATTTTGGTCAGTACAGAGAGTTACCCTGGCACCAGCGTTAGTGGCCTTTCCACATGTGTCTGCACCAAAGAACAACAATAACAGTCCACTCTTTGTTAAAGTTGGAGGATGAAGACCAGAAGAAGAGAGGATTAGAGTGAAAAAGAGGACACTTTTTTGGTGCGTTGGCGTAAAGGTGGAGCCCTCACATACATCTGATGCTTGGCTGGGGCTCCTCCAGGAGGCTGGAACAATACACACACCAGCACGACAACATTCCTAGGGGTTAGAAAGGTCAAGGGTCACTCGGCAACCCCACCCTGCCAATCAGTCCCAAGGCACTAACTCTGTGTCTTTGTTTTTGCTTTATGCCTCTGCACTTGCTGAACAGACTCTGCACCTTGTGTTACAATGCGCCCTTTGCACTCTTATAGACTTGGCTGGCACTGAACAGACTGACTGGTTGTAGTGCTCACTTTGGCTAAACTCTGCAGGGGGGTCGAGGGAGGACATTATATTTTATTTCATTGTTGTAAAATGTTGCTCCAGCGAGAACCAAGGGGACTGTTTTATGGCAGAAAAGTACATACATTCTTTGGTCTGGTTCGTCTGGGAGTAGGGTTTTTAAAATAATGTGTGCAGCTTATGTCACAGATAGGATTGCAGCCAGATGTTTAGGAAGCCCGGGCCCAAATCTGGCAGGACCACAACAATCACCTGAAACTATTTTTATATTTCAAACTCTGTTTTATAATTGGCCCACATGGGATTAAAAACTGACCCAGTGAGGGCTCCGTAGTCGTGAAAAATCTAATTTTTCTTTCATGAGAAAAATCTGGTTACATTTTATTCCGTTGCAAGGACCACAGCTCCCTTCAAATGATGTCTGAAGGCTGCCATTAAAGTGAGTGTACGCATATGTAGGCATGGAGTGGCATGTAAGGCTCTTATAGTTTCCTTGCAGGTCTGTTAGTCATTATGAACCCATGTACAGTATACACTGCAGTGGACACGAAGCTAACATTAAAGACTCGCCCACGGGCCACAGAAGACCACCCCAGAGACACACCACTGGCACTTCCTCCTCCGCTTCCATCATGCTGCCTCAGGGGAAGTGCATTTTGGGATTTCCGCAGGACGCTCCTAACATTAATCTCCTCTTGATTAGAAAACATTGTTGTGAAAATCTTTATTTAGCATCTGGAATTTTCTATCATTTCTATGGTCATTTATTGTGCTTTTAGTTATTCCAGATTCTGACATGAAGTCCAAAATATTTCCATTTTAAACTTCACTCAGCATAATTACTCTCTTGACATATTCTTTAACTGTTCTTTCACAGAGTGCCATCATAGAAAAAGCACTGTAAACCCCCGAATTTTATCACACGCACTGAATCCGCTTACAGTATGTGGAAGGCGACGTCGTTCTTTATTAGCCGGGCGCTTAAAAATGAAAGCCTATCTGCCTGCAGCTGTGGAGGAGCACCAAAGATGGGGAACGTTTATTGTCAGGAACAAATAGAGCCTTTTTATTTTGTCTAGCAGCTGACGCCTCTCCCCACCCACTCCTCCAAGACATCTTTTGTCAGTAATGTAGAGTGGCCTGCTCAGACAAGAGAATGCGAGCATGAGAGTTTCGTAGCAGGAAATAAAGTGTAGGCTTTGCAGTGATTGGCTCGAGGAGCAAAGGCCCGGCTGTTTGCCATATGGTACAATTATCTGCTATTTCAAAAGATTATCTCCCTTCATCAGAAGTGAGTTTAAATGCATATATATGTGTGTGTGTGATCTGATCTGTGGCTTGTACCCCGCTGTAATGTTCAGACTCTGCGACCCACGATTTGGCCCCCTGTTTAAGCTGGGGAAGCTATGACCCCCCTCATTTTTACCCCAAACAACCCACTTCCTCCCCCGCTCCTAGATGGGATCCCACTCTCAAAACACACACATTATACAACGCACACTTATACAACGCACAGTCTCTGGACACAAAAGAAATATTCAGCTGAAGAGAGGGGGTCCCTGCGAGGGTGCGACATTGAACTGGGGGGGGATTAAAAAGAGATGGCTGGCTGACACTGGGGTTGCCATGGCGAAGCCCCTATTTCTCCACTCACTTGACCCTCTGTCTATTTTTCATTTTCTGACTTATTGCGGAGTGAAGTGTAAGCGTTTATCTGTAGCTCTTACGTTCACAACATAATTGGAGTTCACCTTTGCACATTGATCCACTTAAATAATTACATCATGCATTTTAATTTGCCTTTTGGCTGAAGTGAATGGCAAGAATTTAGCTTGCTCACAGCACAAAACCCCACATTGTCTATTTTTTATGACTTTGAAATTATAGCCGCATAAATTGAAGCATCCATTGTGTTGTTGCTGTAGGCTGATGTCTGATTCCCAGCCTCGGCAGAGTAATGGATGCAGGTCTAGCCTCCCCAATGACATCAGTGCCATGAATGCGATGAATGAGCGCACATCAGTGTTTAGCATCCTGACGTCAGCGGTGGCCTGCGCTGCTGCAGCACAGTGACACTGTCGCTGGTTGTTCCCCAGCTATGGGCCGCTTACTGACAATGGGACCTCTCAGCCTGTGGCCCTGTTTGCAAAAAGGCTCTAATCGCGCAGTAGCACACCAAGGCATTGTTTGCAGCGTTAGAAGCCTACAAGAACTGAGTTTATTGTCAGAAAAGTTTTGCTGTATGTACTTTTTCATCAAAATCAATGTTTATTCAGAATCTTATACAAATTGATTTGAGATCATATTGCTCTGTACTGTAATGTGTACACAAGATCTAAAAGGAAAACGTCAAACAAAAAATGTCAACTCAAGCCCAAATCAGTCTAGTTTTATTTTAGAAACTGCATATAAAAAGATTTTATGTTTGTACATGAGAAAAATAATTAAACTCTTATGTATTATTGTGTGTTTCAGATGCTGCTGGAACAAAAGACTTCCTGAATGTTGAGGCAGTGGTAAGGCAACAAGGTAGTTCCTCTGTTTAACCTGGAGTTTCACACCTAAAAAGTTTTAATACACAAGAATTACAAATTTCGCCTTTGTCCGCCGTCCTGTGTGGTTCCACTTTCTCATGTCCTTCCCTGTTCACACAACTGCTGCCAGCCCCGGTGAACATTCAACGCTGTCGGTGAGTTTTGTATGGATCGCATAAAAACCATCGACCGTTGATTGTGCCCCGTGGTTGGCTTTAGCATCAGAGAATGCACAAACTATAACAGGCAAAAGGACAAGCATGGAAGAAGTGAAATGAGCCACTGTACCCAAAGAGCAAGGGTCACAATCAACATTCATTGCTGTCGCTGGGTTGGACTGTGCAGAAAAGCTCACTGAACAATGAGTGCAACTGTGGCCCAGATCTGCCTGACTTGTTCTTCAGCCAATCAGCCAACCGGATGTGAAACACTCTGATTTCTTTATTTATATACTTCATGTTTTTCATTTCTATTTTCTCCACTCTTCATCCCCTCTCCGGTGCTGCGAGTCTTCAGGGTAGAGATAGAGACACAAATAGCATTCTGGCTGCATGCTTGTCCTCATCCTCCTCTCCTCGGCTCTAATTGGTGGTTATGTGTGCAGCAAGGGGGAAGGAAGCAGAGTGAATGTGTAATCATTTGGAGTCTCTTCTCCTTAAGATGTTTCATCCCTCTCTTTTTTGTTTGTCTAATTATATACCGTGCTCAGTTAACTCTGTGTTAACTGTGTATCTGCGCTGGCAGTGTGTGAATGAGTGACAAATCAGAACAAGGGAAACAAAGGGTAGAAAGATTACAGCACCAGTAAAATGATCACTGAGTATGTTTTGTGTAATGCTCCAGCTGCAAATATATCAGGACAAAGGCGAATTGCTAATGTAGAAGCGTTATTGTTTTCACCTTTCAGACAAAGAATGTCTCATTATTTGTTTTATGAGTCTGCATGTGTGTGTGTTGCTATGATAGAAGACCTGTCTGCTGATCTCAGGGTGCAATATGTTATTGCTTTCCACACTAAAGCCCACTGCCTCATGGGAGTGTGTCTATAACCTTGTCTGACTGTCTCAGACCAAATCCCTTTCCTCCTTGTATCTTCATGTAACAACGCTCTCTCTTACACATAGTCAACCATTAGGAAAGTAAATCATGTCTGCCTTTGTTTGAATTCAATAAAGTTGATCAGAACCAATGGATTTACGTCAAGCGCCATTATTTAATGTCGAACTTCATCTGGTCAAACCATATTCTGTCACCATTTACCAAGCCCCCAGTCCCATTCTCCGCTCTCAGTGTATTATTCATAGGAAAGCACTCTGTGCACTGGTGCAGAACAGTACAGGTGATGTAATAGAGGCTGCGAGCATGGTTCTCTGCTGCCATTTGGGACAGATTCATGCGACAGGACAGAGGTCTCGGTTTGTTCAGCTCAGTTCAGTTTAGTGCTGCTAACTGCTCAGTGGATGGACACAAACTGTACATTTGACCTGACATCATGTCATCGGGGGAGCCTTGACGAGAATGAGATTTACACCCTAAATATGAAAATAAATGAACATGTTCCATCAAAGAGAAATAAACAGGAATTATAGGGTTTGCAGCGAAATCTAAATCTAACAATAGATTTAAAAATAAATGCTTAATAAATTTCTTTAATTAAAATAACATAATTACATATAAATTAGGAAAGCAATTATTTAATCTGCAAACCACAAACGCCTTTGTACTTTTTGAGTCATTTTCAAAGGGATTCTACTGCCATCTAGTGTTCATAACAGACTTTTTTAATACATGCCTGGCAGCAGCAGATTGTGACCCCAATTCTTATTTTATGCTGTGTAATTTGCAATATAAAAAGCACAAAATATCTTACTGGGTGTTTGGGCCATCGTTATAGATGTACTTTTTTATTATTTGAAAATTGATAAGTAATCATTGTAATAATAGCGTTAATAGAATAAATGAACCCATGTCCCGTATAAAATATAGGAAGGTCAAATAATTATCACAATAACCATGCAGATAACTTCAAATAGCTTTATTAGTTTTGTGACACTCTCAAACAAATTTGGTTTTAATAATATGAAGTAACTGCAGGCCTTTAACAATCTGCCAACACTTCTTCACGGTGATGTCATCACATGGGTTACAATCACATTTATCAAAACATGACTTTTTTACATGTGAGAACTTAAACAAGGAATGGCTGATTTGCTATTTCTGTGTAAACAAAGGAGGGTTAACATTGCTGTAAGAAACCTGAGAGTGTGTTGACACTGTGCAGAACTAGAAAAAAAAGGACCTGAACAATATATTACACACGATTTTCTTTGTTTGTTTATTGCAGCAATAATTTCACAACTTAACTAATGTGTGTTAGAGTGCAAATTCAGAATTTTACAAAGCTCTCACAACTGAGCTGACACCTGTAGTACATATAAAAAGCAGAGAAACAGTCTTGTCTTACACATTATCACAATAAACATATCTTGATCCTTTTGGTCTATCCCTGTGACTTCGAGGTCCTTATGTGAACCATTTGTGCTTTATTCCTGGAAACACAGTGAATTACTTACTTGAGAGTACTTGCTTTTTGAACTAAAATAAAGTAACATTTACTAAATATCAATAACTTACCTTAAACGGTCAACATAATCCATCACCCACTCTGAAGCTGGATTGAAGCACCCTTTACCCCTTCTTGTGTGGAATCTATGTAAAAAAAAACCCAAAAAAACCCAAAAACAAAGGAAGCAAAGGAATTCAAATTAATCACTTGCTTTTATCACTGTTGTATAATGTTTGGAGTTCATGAAATACTCACATGATAGCATTCATCGGACACATCTCTTTATCAGTCTGAATGGATAGACCCTTGATCATAGAAAATGGCACTTTGTTTGTCATGTATCTTCGACAGCATGAATAAAACACTGTGAACAAGATGAAAGATTATTTTAGTTAGTGCAGAACAGTACTCACACAATCAACATCTTTAAATCCTTTCTGTCTTTACCTCCAGAGGTATTTGCAGCAAGCAGACAAATCACAAAAAGCACATGCACTGTGACGGGAGCTTTGAGTGAAACCATGATCCTTCTCTTCAGTGGCTTGACTGTTCTCTGTCACTCTCTGTCTTTGCACAGGTGGAGCTAAAGCATGTGTGTAAGAACCACAGCAGGCTTTATAAGTGTTACGTATTCCTCCAAGAAATGGGAACTTTCCAGGCCTGCCTACATCAGCTAAAATCATGCTGCAGAAACCCCCTTAGTTTTTCCTCCTCGTGTCAAATATTGAATAAAAGGACAATATCCACAGGCCACTGTGTCAGGTATTATTAAATACAAACAAAAATCTTTCTACCATCATCAGCAGAGTCTTCTGTAGAAGTCATGAGCAAAATAAGACCACATCTTTTATGGTTTACCTTATTCTGACTATTACTAAACATATCTTCCTTTATTGTTCTAAGCAATTAGGGCTGTAGGTCCAGTCTATCATTTTTAAGTAATCATTTAGATATATATTGAAGAAGACGTGTGTCTGTTTTTCTTACACCATAATGTAGCAGCTTATTATTGTGCATGAAATCAATGTAGAGACTATTCAGAGCAGACATAGATTTAAAACTCTTCTTTAATCATATACATATGTGAATTGCTGTATCTTAACTATTTATTACCACATTGTTGCAGAATCAGAGCCTAAGACACACCTTACAGTAATGACATGCATTGAGAGCAGCTCATAGTAGGCCGTGTTGAGGTTTGAGAAAGGGGGTGTTTTCTAGGCCAAGAAACTTTGCAATGGAAGGAAAAGTTCACATTGCAGAAGACTAAATAGGTCAGTTAAACTTTCTAATTCTAAATAAACTTTCCACCACAACCATGCTTTTTTGAATCAATCATTACATCCTCCTTGATTTTCAAGATTTTTTTTCAGAGACACAAAACCAAATGTAAACTGCAAATTTGCATTTTACTGCAATTGGATGGATTTTCAGGTAATGCTTTTGGCATTGTGTAATTATTGTGTGATGTTACAGTGAGGTCAGTACACATTCAGTAGATTCTAGAGTAAACTTTCCTTTCATGCCCACGGAACAGGGACCAACTTTATATGAGAACTGTTAGTGTAGCATAGATTCCAGGAGTTGCTGCATTGCTCCTCCAGAAACTGGGGGCTTTTGGCCCACCACCAGAGTTTAAATAGGTCGGAAGCAGCTTTGACCTTATTTTGTGGTAAGTAATAGGTGGGTTTTGGTTTTTGGTAGGACTATATGTTTCCGTTGTGACAAATTATTTAAGCTCCACTGACAGAGATCTTATGAATGAATCCAATTTACTCTAATGCTGACAAGATGGCCAACTTCACTGTGTGTGTTTTTTCTGCTGTTTGTGCTTCTAACATTTGGAGAATGCAATGTATGACTTTACCAGTTGAATAGTTGTTGTTGTCATTTCTCTATACTGTACTGAGTAAATAAAAGTATAAAATGCATGACATTGTACTTGGAAGCTTCTTTTAAGGATCAAATAAAATTTGCTACACACAGTACGATGGAATTAAATCCCAGTAAAAGCTCTAAAGTACTATGTGAAGCAGGAGGTGACACAGTTTTGTGACATCAGGGCAATAATGTAAGATAACAAAGATTTGCACATATCTTAACAATTAAACTGATGGTTTTGTCATAAAGTTTTTTTTGTGTGTGTGTTTTTACAGTTTCCAAACAGTGATAAACAAACCATTATGTGCCAATCCTGAGAGCAAATGGGTGAAAAGAGCAATAGAAATTGTTCCACAGTGAGATCCTTTTTTTTATTTGTTTCTTTGAAAATCAGTATCTTCATGATATCATAATCAGTTTTTGATATTAATGCTTCATTTTTTGTTTCAGCTTTGATCAGTGGAAGAAATCAGTTTGAAGACTGAAACACAGGATCAATTTCTTTTTGATTTGCATTGAGTCTTTTTGTTACTTTGTTTTGTTTTTTATTTGTGTTGTTTTTGTGCCAGTGTAGATCTAATCTATTTATTGGCATAGAATAAACATACTAGTTAGAATATTAAAACTGTATTTGCAGTGCATACAGAAAAAATACATGATAGAAAATTATGACTTTCAAGGTAAAACACAGACCATAAAATATCAGTTACTCCTGAACAGCTTGTGTGTGGAGATTCATCCAAGTCATAATCAAACTAAAGATTACATAGAAGGCATCAGGAAACAGCTTAATGTGTAAGGCTATGTAATCACTTCCACACCAAGCAATTTCAGTCTTCTCACTTTTGATTGAAAACTGCTACTTGCTCTTCATTGTTTATTAGCAAAGCTGGCTAAACTAAAATGAGAGGTAGGCTATAAGAAAAAGTCCATGTTAAAACTTCTCGAGTGTTTTTAAAGGCTGCTATCCTCTGCTCATTCTCTGAAGAAACCACCGTGTTAAGCAGCGCATGACCGATAGATGGCAGTGTTCGGCAGCACAGGAAGGATTCACCTCATGAATGAGAAATGCTCAACGGAAGTGATTTTTTTTTAGAGATTATAGGCAGCAGGTTAATGCCGTTAAAGTTATCTTTGATTATCAAGTGATGCATTGTCCACTCTGTATTCAGTTGTAGGCTTTGCCATAGTAAATCAAGGTATACAACTATCAAACGATTAAGAGGTGCTATTTTTGCATCCCAGTGCTAACATAAGCTAACGCTTAGCCATGTTATGATGGAGAACTCAGCCTAAAGGCGAGAGGTAGGGTATATATCAGACTGTGGTATTTATGGAGAATGGTTGTGTCAGTTTGGGTTTGTTTGTGTGTTTGTTTGGTTGTGTATACATTTTTCTGATTTTGATTATGTGTAAACTGTGGCTTAATTATTGACAGTTGACGTTTTCTTCTAACTTACCTCTATAATTAGCTCTATGTGTATCTTACACACACAGAGTTAATTGCTGTAAGCTTGTGTTTGCAGGTGCCTCATAGGTATGACGTGGAGATGATTGTCACAGACACTGGAGTTCATTCATAAACCCAGAGGCCGTCCTGGTTTTACAAAAAAGGAGCCATGAAGCAAGGATTAAGGACAGAGCCTGAAAATGGTGGTTTGTTTGTGGACTTGGACTTTCCCCCTAATGACAAGGCCTTGTTTTCTGACAGTTCCACTCCCATCGCTAAACTGAAGGGCAGCATTACCTGGCTACGCCCACAGGTCAGTTGCAGTTCAGGAAATGCCACTGAAAACTCCCTTTTTTGTTTTACCATTGAAACACTAAAATGATTACACAATGTTACCAAGATCATGCACTGAGGTATTCCTGAACATGACACAAATCTGCCACACCTCTCTTTTAGAAACATAAATTCTACTCTGATGGTTTTTTTTCTCCCTTTATGTTAAAAGACAGAAATTCTCTGCATAATTTGCGCAAAAATGATTGATGTGCTATCAATTGTTCTCTTTCTCCATCTTCAGGAGATCTGCCAGTCACCAGCTTTATTCCCTAAACAAATCAGCTTAGGTCATGCTAAGCAAGGTTTATTAGGAGACTGTTGGCTCCTTTGTGCCTGCACCATCTTGATAGAAAACAAACATTTACTAAACAAGGTACTATGGCTATAAACTTAGAGTACTTGTTTCTCACCATTTTCTGTTCAGTCAAGTTTGTCTTGACTTCTTCTCTGTTGTGTAGGTGTTTCCTCCAGACCAGCCTTTATGGGGTGACAATGGTTTCAGAGGTTTTTTTCGTTTTCGATTTTGGCAGTATGGTCATTGGACGGATGTCATCATTGATGACTTTTTGCCATGTGTTAATTCCAAACTCTGCTTTTCACGGTGCCTTTCTCCCACTGCCTTTTGGGTAGCCCTGTTGGAAAAAGCCTTTGCCAAGTGAGTAGTTGCTCAATACTCGAGCACCATTTAAAATTTTGATCCCTTCTGATAACCTATTTGTCTCTAGGCTTCATGGCTCATACGAGAAACTTTGGGCAGGACAAGTGTCTGAAGCTTTAGTTGACTTGACTGGCAGCCTGGCAGAGCGTTGGAGCCTGAGAGACTTTGGGTCAGAAGAAGAGCAGAAAACGCAACATAAAAGTGATCCGGGTAGAAGAAGAAGGCTGGACCACAACCTTCTGAACTCTGTGAAAGAAAACTGCATGCTTAGCTGCTCCACTAACAGCACAACAGCAGGTCAGGAGGTTATATTAAAAATATACAAACATCTTATAATTTCTGCATTCAGCCAACTTATTTAATCTTTGCTGTTGAAGAAGCCAGCGAGCTGGGTCAGTATCATGCTCTAAATGTCATAGAGTGGCTGGATGTGAGTACACTGTCAGGGCACAAAGTACATCTTCTCAGGATCAGAAACCCCTGGGGAAGATGCTGTTGGGAAGGGTCATGGATTGGGAGGTTGGTACTCGTGTCTTTCTATCTCAATGTCTGTACATATAGAGTGCAATGAGGATACTTAAGAAACATAAAATTTCTTTCTCTGGTTATATTTGCAGTGGTGCAGGGTGGAGCTCTCTTGACCCTCTCTGCGCTACAGATTTACAAGCCAGGATTTCACAAGGGGAATTCTGGTTGGATGAGGAAGAATTTGTGTCTATATTTGATGATGTTACTATAGGCTACCTGGCCAATGAGGAGGGACATCTAAAAAGCATCTACTCAGGTAATTATTCAAGCTTAATCAACTCTATTTTATGTAACCCACCATTCAATGAACAATCTTGTTTGGGCAGGAAAAGTGTTAGCACACAATCATCAACTGGCAGGTCAGTGGATAAAAGGGTACTCTGCTGGCGGTAGTAGGAACAGCAATGGCTACAACACCAACCCAAAATACTGCCTCAAAGTGTCTGAAAGAGGGGAGGTAATAGTATCACTGCTGCAACATAAAGTCGCAAAGAGCATGGACAAATACGTACAAATGCCTTTTCAAGAGCACCAGCATCACCAGGCTATTGCTTTGCACATGTGGAAGGTGTGTATTATGACTAAAATGTGGCATTCTTGTGAGTAGACTGTCTTTGCATAATAATTATTCTCTTTGTATCATCAGGTGGAGAAGAAGCGTTTTAACCTGAGCCGAGTGTTAAATAAACCCCCTATTGCTTCTACTCACTGCCATGCCTATGAGAGAGAGGTGATTCTCCACAAGGAGCTAGAGTCTGGATACTACCTTCTGATCCCCAGCACTTACCAGCCAGAAGCTGAGACCCGCTTCCTCATTAGGGTCTTTTCTTCTTCTCCTATATCCCTCAGGTAATCAAATAACACATCAGCAATAATACAATACAATGAGTTATTCTTTTCCTTTGCTTGTCAGAGCTGAGAGACCATGTCACTTAGTTATACTTAGATATAGTTATAAAGACTCCTGCAGGCTGACTTTTTATTTAGGTTTAACACTCAGAATTGATCGAATTACCTTGATTGCTCCACAGCGCCCTAAAAAGCCCAGCAGTGTCACTGCCATTAACAGTAGATGGAGAGTGGGAGAGTAGTTACTTTCATGGAACTTGGGTTGAGGGAAGCACCGCAGGAGGAAGCAGGAATTTCCTTTCTTATTGGTGCAACCCTCACTTCCTGTTTAACATGAGTGATGACCCCCTGGAAACACCAGGAATGAACATTAAGATTACTCTCCACCAGAGCCGCCCTGAAAAAGATTTACACCCAATTGGTTTTCACATCTATAAGGTGAGTCACTTTGGGTAGTACCTGTCTCATTTATTTCTCTGTAAACTTTGCTGAAGAATGTCTCCAAAAAAAAAACTGAGCTGATATTTCTTTTAGTGTTCCAAAGTGTCTACTCATTAAACGGTATATAGAACTCAGAGGCATCCTTCAAAGTGGTATCAGGCAATATAATGTAATTTTAAAATTCAAATATTCTTTCTAGGTCCAAGATGGAGTACCTGAGACAATATCTCTAAAAGATGAAGATCCTGTAGCTAGCTGTATACCTCACTGCTACAACCAGGTTGTCAGTCTGTCCTGCCGTCTTCCTCCTGGAATGTACACCATAGTGCCCTCAACCTATGAGCCTGACTGCACAGGCAACTTCACCCTCTGTTTAGCTCGAAGGATACACAGGTTCGACTGGTTTCTCTGTTACTCTTAATAACTTAGCGTCAACTGTAAGCTTTTTTATAAGCATCATTGTGACAGACTTCATTATCATAACATATTTTGTGTTTTAGGAAAGTGGTAAAATGTCAGGAGAAACTTGGAAGAGCCATCCAAGAGGTTTGTTGATTGTTATTCACTGTTATAGAAGTAAATAATAAAACTTTCAGTATGTTAAACATTACTTGTTATGCAAATATAATATAATATTTAACACAAAGTGGTTGGCAGCAGAGTTCTATAAAAAAGAGATCATAACAAAATGCTATTTTTTTCTCTGGTTTGAGTCACAAGATGACAACTCTGAATGATTATTCCTTCGTCTGTTGCGGCAGGTATCTTACATCTCTCTGATGCAGTGCTAGTCCTCAGGGACTGTTGCTACCCCACTGATGTTGGTTCACCTCACTGTGCCTCTTGGCACTTGATGAAAGAATCAGTTCCTCCATCCATGTTTACCAGGGATGCTATGTGTGCATGTCTGTGTACGCATGTGTACCATGAGTGTTTGAGAATGCAGGCAGAGAATCAGAGAATTAGTGGGAATGTGTGCCGGTGCTTGTAGCATCCCCTTTTATCCCAAACTGCTGAGCCTCAGAGCTGATGGGCAGCCACACACTCATCAGCGTTTAGGACATCAGAGGCTATCGGTGGGCTGGGCTGCTAATGAAGTATGATGGGACTGGCTGGTGTAAACAAACAGCTGCCATTGAAGAGGGCCGCCGTTGCTCTTGCTCATTCACTCACTGGTCCGCTTTCCGACCAAGAACAAAGGGCCCTCTCATGAAGGTCCTCAGAGGCACAGGGGGCAAGGGCGAGGGGATGGTCTCAAACAGGAGAGCCAACCGCACCACACCATAACGTGCCATACCATGCCAGAGCTGTCCCCCATTTCTCTTCCTCCCACTTGTCCTGAAGCTTACATTGTTTAAGCCTGTACACGCTCTGGCACACTCCAAAATATATGTTTAAGATTCCTCAGTTAGTTCTCATTTGCCTTTTGTACATCAGTTTTGGTCGAGAGTATTGCTTTGACCTGAACAGTGTGACTTTTTGAAGTGGCCGCAAAAACAGATGACAAGTGGAGAGTTAGAAAAAGGGATGCGGCTCATCAGGGAAAAGTGATTTGTATGAAAATGCCGCCTTTGTTGGTGTGGTGAGACTGTGTGCATGGTGTCTGCCTGCAGACACAGTTAGGCCATTGTTAAAAACATTAAAAAGCTCATTAAAGTGGCAATATATTATGCTCATTTTCTGTAAATAAAAATAAACAGTTTTATATCTGTGTCTCATATTTACTTCTTTAAGTGTAATTTCTGCAAATGCTATACATTATACTTTCCTTGATATCGTTATTTATTTAATATACTGCAGAATGATCCCACGACACTCAAACACAACCATGCGTGCGCGTACACGCAATGCGCGCTGCCGTTCCTGTGGAATTCAGGAGGCTGTGGTTGGACTCCGAAATTATTTTGCCTAGAAAATAATGAACAACAAATTTGACGCGTGAGTAAACGATTGTTTGTGTGTGATATCTTGCAGAAAGCGGGTGTCCTTCGGTTTCCTGTTGCAAAGTTAGCAGAGAGCCTCATGTTATTAAAAGCTGTGTAGTTGCATGCTAAGAGGTGTGTCATTTTTATTGCATGTGTCTGCATACTGTTTTTAAGAGTAAAAATCAACATGGAAATGAGGTGAGAACAAATAACTAATTGTGAACTGTTTAAGTTGAATGAGATTGAAATCTGGCTTTTTGATACGGTGTTGTTAGCTTTAGCCTAGCAGGAGGTGGCTAGGCCCTAAAGCCTCGGGCCAGTGTTAATAAGAGGCGGGGAAAGCTCTCGCTGAGCAGCTGAAACAACACGGCTAGAGTTAGCAGCATGCTGTGGGCTAAAAGCAGTTTACATGTTCATCTTAGTATGCCCATTTTTTAGACTACAGGTTGTATACTCATTTATCATATGTTACTTTTCCCGCAGTTTGTTTCTGATTTAATTTATTTATATCAATAATAAACTATTGCAGTTCGGTAAGATAAGAAAGATTTAAAATGGACCAGAATTCAAGAGTTTCATAGTAAGAACTAAACAACATTTCGGTTCGTGGATGTGACCTACCAATCAGTAAAGCTGGCTGACTAAATAACTCTCTATGTATCTATCGAATCTAACTTCAGTTTGAAAGATGATGACAGTGGAGACCACGACCAGGACCAAGGCCCACCGAAAGACAGTGAGAAGGAAAAAACTGAAGACGAAGAAAAGGAACAGAACGGCTCAAAGAAAAAGGTGGGTTTTCCTCCGAGTGTCCCGTGTATTAGAAAGTGTTGAGTATTACACTACACAGCTAACTCTCATTTCTGTGTAATTGTAGATGGTGGTTCCAGGCGCAGGAGAGCACCCTCTCCAATACAACTACACTTTTTGGTACTCTAGACGCACCCCTGGAAGACCAGCCAGCACCCAGAGCTATGAGCAGAATATCAAACAGATTGGCAGCTTTGCCTCGGTTTGTTGACTACACATTACAAGAAGAAAACACTCAGGACTCTGACTCTATTTTCTTCCATTATTCTTTAAATTGTTCTGATTTTTTAAAGGTGGAGCAGTTTTGGCGGTTTTATAGTCACATGATCCGGCCAGGTGACCTGACGGGGCATAGTGACTTTCACCTTTTTAAAGAGGGAATAAAACCCATGTGGGAGGTAAATGCTGCTGCTGAAGGATGTTAACAAATACATTTACTCCATTTCTTATTACCTAAGTCCTGTTTGCATGTAGGATGATGCCAACAAGATGGGAGGCAAATGGATAATACGGTTGCGAAAAGGCCTGGCATCTCGGTGCTGGGAGAACTTGATTCTAGCAATGCTGGGGGAGCAGTTTATGGTTGGAGAGGAAATATGTGGCGCTGTGGTTTCTGTACGCTTCCAGGTAATCCAAATAGTTGCATTAGCTTTCAAGGCCTGATTCTTTGAACATAAACACATTCTTGTCATTTCTGCATTTATGTTCCCAGGAGGACATCATTTCTATCTGGAACAAAACTGCTAGTGATCAGGCGACCACTGCCCGCATCAGAGACACCCTTCGCAGAGTCCTGAACCTCCCTCCCAACACCATAATGGAGTACAAGACTCATACAGACAGCATTAAGTATGTATGTCTCTCCTGCTTTATTATTTTTCTTTTCCATTCTTTGTCACAATTTAAATGCATTTTTACGCTTGTACATCCACATTTGCCTTCTTTTGCAGAGCCTGGGAAGACTTCCATGGTCTGGTGAATGCTAGTGGTGGTCGCTAGCCCCCCTGCTCAAAAACCTGCCTAAACAGTAAGACATTCTTGCCTCACAAAAAACACAATTTAGTTTTATGTTTTCTTTCTTGAGTTATAATGTTTTTTGTTTATTTCTTGTGTTGTGTCAGGTAGGTGTGCATTTGAGATGTTTTGGGGGATCACAAGCCCAGAGAAGGATACTTCTGCATGGACTGGCGCTGTATAAATGAAGACTAGGAAGGTCAGATCTGGAGGAAAGAAGACAGTTCCTTTGTTGTGTCAAAACCAAAAACTTTTCAGCGGAAGACTGAACCAAGTTGACGAGAGAAATCAAATAGTTGATCAACTAAAGACGAAGCCTCCGTCATCGTTTTTGTTTTTTAATGCAAGTAATACCATCTCAAAACTTGCCACCAGAGGGAGGCCATGTGACTGCTGTTTGCTGAGCTGGTCCATAAGTGTTATCTAAGTGCACTTGACAAAATACACCAAAACCAATCTGTTAAAGTACTACATGCATTTTATTGTTTAACATCACAGTTTATGTTAAGACTGTGTTAACGTGTTTTACTGGGACTCAAACAGGGTTGCAGCTACAAGTTATTTTATTACAATGAAATTGAATTACAACTCTTACATTTGTTTCAAGAGTTATTGCAAATATTGTGTATGATCTACTGTATTTGTAAATACAGTCCATTCAAAGACGTCAGAGTTCATTAAATCAGCTTTGTCAGTTTTTGATTGAAAAGTGGCATCTCAAAGGATGAGCTCATACTGTGTTGGAGAGAGTTATCAGTGTAAAGGAGATTTTGAGAATACACTCCCAAGCAGCGTCAGTCAGAGTGTCTGACAGCAGGTTTCTGTTTTTGTCTTTACCCTGCTGAATTGAATTAAAGGGTTGGGACTTTCCTAAACAAATATATAGGGAATACAGGGTCCTGAAATAATTTGTAGAAATAAGGCTGGGTCAAGGCTTGGTTAAATTTTATTAGCCATTTGAGCGCATTTTGGGGTACTACTAGGGAAAAAACTGAAGCCCCCAACAAGGGAAGGTACGTGTTAGACTTCCACAAACTATTTATAGCAATAAATGTCAAATATGCATCTGCTAAAATAGTTGTCACTTCTGTTAGGAACTGACTCTATATACTACAGTTGTTTTTAAAATTATCAATAAAGTTAATGATATCACTGTCAGAGAGTTTGCTGCTGAAGTTTAGAAACTTGTCCATCAGCTCCATTTTAATTGTAGTGTCCTGTTTTCAGCTCATTTCAAAGTACATGTAGCTCTGTAAGGACATGAGTTTTCATTCACATTAAGATAACACAATTCAACAAAAGTAATTGTTCAAATGCACATTCTTACCAGTAGGAATGTAGCTGCTAACAGCAGGAGTTTAGTCTTTGACTCCATATTTTGATCTACTGAAAAATGCAAAGGAGACATGTAAGTAATAGAGTTTTCTAAGAGCCATACTTAAAAATGGATTTAATGCTATAGCATTGTTGCCTAAAATTTGAGTGTTTATTAGTAACTCACCATTCAATCCAAAATATTCATGGTCCATGTTGTGTTGGTTATTGAAGCCTGGCCATTTCTTCCATATTGTGCCCATTTTCTCTCCAGTGTTTGAAACAATCTATAGTTTGGTTAAAATTTTCAATTTTGTATTTACTGATTTAGATTTTTTTTATATATTTTGCTCAAAGCATTACCTGGAACTCTTGGTTGGATAAGCAGCGGCACGGACAGCAAGGGCCTTGGATCCGGATGGTAGCTGCTCCGCTCGAGTCACACACTTCCAAAAGTGGGGTGAACATGCTCCACCTGTCAACAGCCAGCCAACACAAGCACAGCCTCAATACAACAGTAATTTGATATAATACCTTATGTAAGCCAGCAACAAGCAACTTGGCACACAATGGCAGCAACTTCACACACTGGCAGAGGTCAGCATAGATGCTTGGTTGATCACATTTTCAGCTGTCATGATTCTGCAGCCCCAAAATCATTGTCTGCTTGGTGTTAGAAGAGTTCATATTGGGCCATGCTTTATTTGAGCCCAACTGAGACAATATTTATACCAAGTAGCCCTCTAATCTGAAACCTCTGCCAGGTCAGCCTTAATTGGTAACAATCAATCCACTGTAAATCAAACAGACAAAGGGACCTCAGGCAGCCCTGGAGTCAGATGAAGGCCAGTTGAAGAAGGAAGCATTTCAGTTTGACTACAGAAGGCCGGAGCTGCCATTACCCCCATTAGCCCAGCATTCCCAAAAGAAAGGATGCCGCATTCCTTCTGCCGGTATGGCTCCGTGCAGACAGCTGTTTAGTGCTTTCACCCTCCCAGGTTTAGACTACACCCAGGCTGTGTGGAACACTAAAGGCTCTTGGTGCTATTTACAGACAAGCCTGGGCATCTACTGTGGCAAGGGGTGGCCTGAGGCATGGAAAGAAAGGCTCACATGACAAGAAAAGCAGACTGGGAATGCAGAATATTAAGCCTTGTCTATAATTTCAAGCCAACATTATCTTAAGCTATGTATATTTAGCACTGATTTCCACCAGTTTGGTGTCATTACATGACTTACCGTTGACATACAGTGCCGATGAGTTGTCTCTGAGGTGTGTAGGCTCTCATCTCCATAAGGCAGCAGCCAAAGCAACATGCGTCCACTCTAAGTGGCCTTTCAAAGTAAAAGACCTGACGGCTCTCACAATCAATGCCCTGCAATGAGCAGGCCCTGGCTGGACCACAAAACTGAAGACACAAGCATGAACTTTCTAAAATGAAGGGAAAAGCAAACCAATAAATGTGTGAACACAATGCTGTCAGAATGTCAAACTGGATCCAGCGTTAATACCTTCCACAGCCACAAGCAACTCCAACCTGTCACTATCTGCAGAGATGCTGTAAATCCTTCGAGGAACACAATGAGGACCTACAATGCAAACATTATACATAAAAAGTCTAGTTTATACTAATCCAAAAGCTGCATCCTTTCTTACCTTGCAGTTCTGGTTTAGCAGTGATGTGAATCTGTTCAACTAAATCCAAAATAGACAGAATGTCCATTCCCTGGACTCCTATGGGCCCCTTCTTCTCCAAAGGTCTGTTTAATTTTGATTCATTCTTCTTTTTTGGAAGTTCCTCCTGAGATTCCCAGTGAGAAGGTGCATGGTGTCGTTTGGGTCTAGGTGAGTGCACAAGGCACTCACGTGAAGCCCCACACCTGTGTTGAAAAGCCGTGAAGATCATTTCAATGTGCTTTTCTCTCTCTAGACGCCCAATTGGAAGAGGCTGGTGTGTCACAGCAGACATAGTGACATCAAAGCATGGATCAGCATAAGAATTACAATATGTCTAAAAAAACTATTCTCTTCTTAGAAAAATCCTGTCGTATTAACTGAACGGAGTAGAGTAGACAAATGGCCCCTATTTTGAGGAAAAGCGGGTCCTAACCTCCTTGTGTGTGAGAATTCACTTTGTAATGTTTGGTTTGTTGTGTTTGTGTCTGAGGATCCCGCTCCCCCTTGTCCCTGACTCTGTTTCCATCCCAACCAGCCGGATCTGCCTTTTGTTGGCCCAGAAAGGCAGCATTCAGCCATGTATAATTGAAATCCTGCTTCCAGAGGTGGGGCGAAGCTGCCAGTGTTTATCCTGGGAGGTGTATTTATGTGTGTCAAAAAAATATGAGGATTAAGCAATCTATATAAACACCAGAGTTGAATATTTATTACATATCAAGTTGTACATTCAATGAAAGTTACATTCAACACTATTAAAAAGTATCAAATACATTATACAGTCATTTACAGCAAATACAAATACTTGCATATTATATTGAACTGAATTTACTTCCTTGGGGTCACTTTTGATTCCTTCTGGGACGAAAAATGTTCAAAAGTCAGCACCTAGTCCATGTTCAGTAAGATTGTTCACTGGAGGGAGGTACATCTTGGGATCCCCAGGGAAAGGTGAAGAGGGTGGGTTATTGAAATGACCCATTAGAAAAATCCCAACTGTGCCGATCCAAAACACCAAAGCCATTATGGTAAAACAAACTCTGTCGATCACTCTGGCAACGAGGAACCATTCTTCATTCTCCTGTTGATAAGGAAAAAAATGAAAAGGTTATGTATTGACTGTACTCGATATTTACTTTATGTAATTTACAATATAGAGCATGATTTATGGACATGTTATCCTAAGAAAAATACTATCCTTCACTGAGCAAGCATTTGAACAAACCTCTCTTAGTGAGAAAAGTGGCCCTCTGAGAGGATTGGTTGGGGTTAGGGGACAGAGGATAAGAGAGACGGGGCAAAGAGGCATCATCATACTTACATTTTGAAAGATGTTTTGCTGTTTTGCCGTTTCAGCGATGTGTTTGCAGGATGATACACACTGCCTCAGCTCCACAGAAGCATTCGCCAGGCTGGAACTTAGCTGCTCAGCTGTAGCTCCTTGCAGCCCATTATCTAAACAAAATATGATAAAATGTTCTCTTGGTCATTTGTACTGTACATTTGGACTGTATATATTCTGATATTCAAAATATACAGTAATTGAAATACTCACGCAACTTCTCCAAGACTGATTTCATGAGTCCATTTCTTTCTTTGAGTCTAGAAAACATCAGTTCAGACCGAGATGTTTTCAAGACATACTCCTCTGCTTTAGTGATGAGTGTCATGGAGCTGCGACGTCTGCAATGAGGAATGTACGCACTTTTTCTGTCAGAGTGTCCGTTGCCTATTTCTGAGATTTCGTTATCTTTCGGCGTCCAAGGTTGCATTTGCATCCTCAATAGGCGAGGCAGGAAGTTCAGAAAAATCTGGGAGAAGAATTGTTGAATTAAATAAAACAGTTATGTGGACTTTACTGAATGTTCGTCAAAAAAAATGCTTAGAGGAAAATGTCACTTACAAAATGGCTCGCTTTGGCCACAGCCTCACCTTTCGGACTTTGTCTGTCATTGTGTGAGTGTTTGGGGTTCTTAGGGAGACATTAAGGACTATCACACAGTTCATCACTACCATGGTTGTCACTGACATGACAAACATCAGGTACCTGCAATTCAGGAATGTGTTTAGAGCACTGTTTAAATCAGCAAAAGAGAGAACAACAACAACCTATGATAGAAATCTTACTTTCCAATAAGAGGTACTGCTTGGGATGTCTCAGGAACTTTTTTAGCAATCAGTAACACGAAAACAGTCTGGCCCAGAAGAGTGGCAATAGACATGAAGCACTTCTGACCTCCGGCTGCAAAGTTTTCACAGTTTAGTCACTGATAGCAAAAAATAAAATAAAATAAAATAAAATAAAATAAAATAAAATAAAATAAAATAAAATAAAATAAAATAAAATAAAATAAAATAAAATAAAATAAAATAAAATAAAATAAAATAAAATAAAATAAAATAAAATAAAATAAAATAATAAATTTAATTTAATTTAAAAAAAAGAAAAGAAAAGAAAAGTGACCTCACCTTTAGCAGGTAAATAATAAACAAGGAGTCCGAGGGAGGAGAACAGCACACAGGGAGCAATGATGTTGATGATGTAGAAAAGGGGTTTTCTCTGAATAATCAGGAAGAAGACCACCTCCTGGTATTCCAAATCCTCCTTAGTGTACTGAAGGTTGATCACCTTCTTCGCAGGCCTGTGTTTAATGACCCACTCCCCATTTTCTAAAAACAAGAACATTATAAAAATTTAGAACATGTGTCCACAGATGAGATACTGCTTTTCCATTGTTTCATTTCCACATGTATGTTGGTCTTACCTGTAAAAGCCTCTGGGTCTATGTCCACCCACTCTAACGTGTAGCTGTCTTCCTCTTTGAGAACAATCTCAATCTCATTTGCGCTGTACGTCTGGGAACTAAAGGAAAACGAGAGAATCTTTACAAATGGAGGCATTCATTCATTTAAACAAGACAGATGGTGAAAAGGCACCGTGGCGACAACAGGCAGCTTAGGCAACCTTTGTTTCTGAATCCTGAATCAAAATCGGCAGGTCTTTGGTTGCTTTTGTCAAACACTCACCGAAACACCATGGTGCAGTTCTGCCAGTCAAAGGGGAAGTAGTTTACAGTAATGGTGCAGGCACTGCGGTAGATGGCAGGAGGCAGCCAGTACACACAGCCATTAGGAGACACAAGAGCGTTGCAGTAAAGTGCCACCTCGAATTGTCCATCCACACTGTACTCAAAGAATAGGACATGAGGAGTTCTTTTGTGTTTTTTAGTTAGGCAAATAGACCTGCCTTACAATAAATAAATAAATAAATAAATACATAAATAAATAAATAAATAAATAAATGCAGAAGAGAGGTTTCCATGTTGAATTTTTTGATCTAGTTGATGTTCTTAGGTGAAACATTTGGTTCCAGATCCCGAAATCACCACCTTCTCTTCCCTTAACTACTTTCAGTGAAGTGTGACAATACTCACTTGTTCTCAAGAATAATGTCCGGCAGCCATATGCTTTTAGATGGCACTCGTAGTTCAGATGTAATATTTCCATACAGAGCTGACCTGGGCAGCTGGTCCCACCTGAGCCTATAGTCACACCATTGCTGCAAAGAAAACAAGCTCAAATTTTAATTTTGCAAATACAAGCAGATATCACACAAGCAGCGAATATTAACTTACCATTTCTATCCACACACTGGTTGTCAAGGCCTCCTCTTTTTCATTCTGTGAAGATGATGTGGTTTTGTTAGGTCTGTTAAGTAATCACTTGTTTTAAAAGTTAAATAAGTGAAATAAACACCAGAGAAATGAGGTTGGTCAGGGTCATTTTGATGTGCACTTTAGTAATATCTCCGCTGTTCTCCATGGGACGGACATTTTTGTTGTAGTCTTTCATCAAATCCTTAAAAAGCTCCCCTTCAAGGTTCAGTGACAAGGCTGCACAGAAAAGAACGATTAAAAATATCTGCTACAAATCATTTCTCATCTCCCTGCTAATGATCTGCTGAATATGTTGATGTTTTTTTCTTTATCTTTTACTTTTTGTAACTGTAATATGCAAAGGCAAGAGAAAAACTAAAGCTTTAGGGAAACATTTGTGCAGCAAAGACAGTTTTCTTACCTGTGGTGGAAATCATTGCCAGCCTGATGAAGACTGACAGAGAGAATGGAAATCTGGAATCCATTGGTGAGCGCTGTCCGAGAAGAAGTATGCTCTCTAGTCACATGAAGCTAGTTGATGCTGGCAGTCAGAGCATGTGTGTATCACTATTTGTGTGTGTGTGTTTCCCAGCAGAAGTGGGCTAGTACTGACGGGATTCACCGAGCAATGGTTTTGAGGGCGGGGGTTGATAATTGTTCTGCTTAAATGCAAGTGTGTATTTACAGCACAGCATTGCCAGCTGTCACAACAGCAACACACTCTTTTACTCACTTAAACACATTGCCCGTGGCAGACATTGTAGCGGCCCTGTAATGTTAAGGTACATCAGCCAGCGCACACTGCACTGTAATCCTGTTCACAGCAGCTGCCATTGTCATTCAAAACCTCAATGAGGAGGAAAAACTCATGAGTGCCTTGTCTGCACATTTAGCATAACAGTCATCTATAAAAAGTTATCTCATGGCTTTTTTTTTTCATCTGAAAGTGTATGTGGCTGACTGTGCTCCTGTCACTGAAAGAAGATTGGACAGTATTTTTGAGAGATAGTTGTAGAAACATGTCAATACTACAGAGAGAAGAAAAAGACAGGTGATAGGAGTTCATTTGCAGCACCCCTTCTGTGATGACTGACCCTTGAGAATGTAAGCCACACACAAACCACAAACTGTACTTATATACTACCACGTTTTTATCTGTTAAGCTTATATTACATCAATTCTACGGTTAAACTAGATTCAGCTCTAGTGGTAACAAAATAATTTCTACTGAGTGTTTTTTTTGTTTTTGTTTGTTTTTGTTTGGGGTCTTGTTACAGTTTCCCATCTATGAATGAGCACACAGGGACAAGGTGGGACGCCTGGGTCTCCACAGTAGAGCAGCTGCTGTGTTGACGGGAACACGTATCCAGAAAGGGTCAGAGGGCTGAGGTCAAGCTGAGGCCACTTGGGGACCAGTCAGCATGGCCAACACCATTTCTACAGGGTAAGCTGGCATCGCCGAAGAACTGCTGCCCTGCTCTGCTTCTAGATCAGCCGTGAAATACTGCAGGATTAACAGCATAGCTCTCAGCCACTTTAAATGTCTGAGGTATAAATTCCATAACAGATCACCACAGTAAGTCGGGGCAGTAAACGACGATGTTTGCAATGATAACTGTGTTTATTTATATATTATTTATTACAAAAATACAAATGCATTCTCTATACAAATAAATATAATATGAATAAAGATAGCAAGAATAATATATACAAACTGCATTCTTCACAAGAGGCTCAACCTTTGCAAATATGAATAACTTATCATTTTGTACAAGTTTATAAGTTAAACAAGGCTGCATCTCAAACCACATGAAAAAATGTGGAGTCTGAAAGTCAGTCAGGAGTTGGACAAATACATTCATAGTTTTTCATCATCAAAGTCTCAGGGGAAAGTGTCTGAAACAAATGACTTGACAGGACATGACAAACTAAGAAAATGTTTGTTTGTATAGCACATGTCCCTCTGCTCAGGCATTTTCAAGCCATTCCCAAAGGTCTCTGGTTATTTTCTCATTCATGATCCAAAAACGGCTAAGTCTTGAGGGCCTCGAGTGCCACAGCGATTATCCTGGGCACACTGCGGTAGAAGGATTCATTCTCCAGGCCAACCAGGCTGTAGAAGGTTAAAGGGCGCCCTCCAATCACTGCTCTCACCCGGGCCTCATAGAGCCCTCGATCATTCTTCGAGCTCAAATCAACCAGCACCTGAAACACCAAGAATTTATCAACACAGTGTTCAGAGTAAAAACTTTACAGAATGGCAAATTTGCTTCTGCTGGCCTCTGTATTTTAAAGCTTTGATTTACCTCTTGAAATGTCATACGTAGGTTCCGATTTGGGATGTTTAAGACCCACTGGTAAGAGTCTCTGACTTGGCTCACCTTCTGTGAGGACTCTCTTACCGCAGAACAAACTAAAAAAAAAGCATACATTTAGAAATTACATGTGACATGAACATATAAAGTGTTTATTTAAGAAAGTTTAATGATTGTGAGACATACTTTTGCCAGTGCTCACAGGTGTCTGCCTCTTGCGAAGAAGACTTCTGTATTTTCTATGAAGACTCATGGGTTTGAAATTTGGAGCAGTATTTTTAGGCTCAGTGACTGACTCTGTATTAGGAACAGGCTGAACTGCAGGTGATGATGATGCATATATTAATTCTGGATCATCTCTTTTCTCAGTGAAAGTCAAAACATCTGATGAGGCACTCCGCATTACATCAGGAGACTTGTCTTTGCTGGCGACTGTTTCACTTGGAGAGACTTCAGTCACACCTTGAATCTGTACTTTCTGGATTTCATTTATCAAAGCTGTGACTATTGACCAAGGCTCTTCTTTGTGCAAAGAGGGACTGATGTGCTCCTGAGTTCCACTAAAGGAGGTCGGAGAAATGTCAAAGGACTCTTCTTTTAGGTAAGATTGGTCCAGGTGTAAGACGGGAGGAGGAGCTCTAGAGTCCAACTTAGAGCGCAAAGAGTAGATGATCGATTCATATTCTCCTTCTAGTCGATGTATCAATAAATCCTCTTTCTGGAGACATGTAAAGAAGTATATTAGGGTAGAAAAAAGTACTTAATTCATTGTAAATAACGACATCCTAGTAAATGGACTTTACCTGTAAAAAAAGGAGATCTTCCTGTCTGTGCATTGTGGAAGATGTGTCACTATGTTGTTTATCCAGATCTTCAGCCAAGCTTTGAAGATATTTCTCCCAGTCATCCACTGAGGGGCCCAACTCTCTGAAAAAAGCAGGAAGAACTTGGGAAGATCCAGAGTCTTCTGGCTCCACAGCACCTCCTAGCAGCTCTAAAAAGAACACATTGTCAACATTGTCAGTAATTGATGCAGCTGCCAGCATTTAGGCTACTAACAGGATATACAAAAGGATTTGTGTTATGTAATAGACTTATGTTATGGTTACCTGCTATCAGCCTGAGTCCATGGCTTAGGTCCCTCCTCTCTCTGGTGTGAGCAAAAGCAGTGTTGTAGATGTGCTCAACAAGTTGAGGCAGAGTTTGAGTAAAGAAAGTCAAGTCTACTTTGTCCCTAATGTAGTCTTCTGCCCTCTGAAGCAAATCCAATAAAGTCTGAAGAAAAGAACGCAGCTCTGGGTGAAAAAAAAGATGATGATATTAATAATCAGGTTTTAAAGATCAAGCTTTACTCTTGAAAAAGTGTACTTACGGCACTTCTTAAAGCGCGTCAGGCACTTGTCCTCGGCTAATCGGCTACAGGTGCTGGACGACTGCCCAGGAGGACATGACAAGGTGTAAAAGCGACACAGTGAGCTAAACTCTGTTCTTTGCTCTTCTTCAGTCATTTCTGTTGTCATAAGGAGCTCTGGACATGTTGGCTCCCGGTTCCCAGATGACTCTTTAAAAAGAAAGTATTGTTTGAAAAATTCACTCAGAAGTTTTGGAGTAATCAGTTTTACTGTATTGATGTGTTTGAAACTCACTTTGGATCTCAGTTTGAATCCAGTCAGAGAAAGCAGAGACCCGAGTGTAGACTCCAGGCTTTCCTTTCTCTCCACAGCCATCTCCCCAGGACGTAATGCCATGGAGCTGAAAACGACCAGAGATTCGATCTTGGTAAATCAGTGGCCCTCCAGAGTCTCCCTACAAAAGACAAAAAAAATATTTTAAAAGGTTTTGAGATTTTCTCATGCTGCTGCCAAGTTCATATTTGTATTATACACAACAATAAAATATTGTGAGTTTCCCACCTGACACGAATCTATGCCTCCAGAGAGATACCCAGCACACAGCATAGTGTTTGTCACCAGTTCTTTGCCCAGGGCACTCTTGCAGGTGCTCTGAGGCAGCAGTGGGACTTTGGCCTCCATCACTACATCAGCAGATGGACCATCTGCACAAAGAGACAAGAAATGTGTCTAGTTAAATACAGGAGGGAATTATAATAGTTTGAAATGACTAATTGAGTAATTCTCTGTGTACACCTTACCTTCATAGAGAGAGCCCCAGCCTGCCACCAGACAAGGGCTGCCAGTAGGGGGCTCCATGCCAGAAGGGAGACACACAGGAGTGACACGTTCAGATAGGACCACTGGGGATGTGAGCTCCACCAGAGCTATGTCGTTGTTAAATGTCTTTGGATTGAACTGCAGCAAGATGAAAAAGTATTGCTGAATGCCTGAACACTGCCTGTAGATGATGGACAGCCCATTGGAGGAAGTAAATACCTTAGGATGAGGAATGATTCGGTTGACTTTAAGGACCTGTTCATCAGGGTCGGTCTTGGTGATGTCAAACTCCCCAACCACAGCTGTCCAGTAGCTCTCACTGCGGCTCCTACAAAAACAAACAAGGCCAGTCAAAGATTGATTCTAAGGGGTTTTCCTTATATATTCACTCTATAAATATACAGACACTAACCCAGCGAAACAGTGGGCAGCAGTGACCACCCAGGAGCTGTCCACTAAGACTCCTCCACACATAAGGCCCCCATCAAGTTGTAGATTGACCAGCCAGGGCCAGCTGCCTGGAGGGGCAGGAGAGCCACCCACAATCCTGGAGCGGGGCTGTGTAATGTTTGGCACCGCAGACGACCTCTGACCACATACTGCTGTGGAGACACACACTAAGAGTCACAATGCTGTGCATGAATTTATTACAGGTGTGTGTTAGATAAGAAAATACCAAAAATACAGTAAGTGGTGCATGAAATGCTCTCAATAGTGCAGTGTCAACACTCACTCTGTGCATGTGTTTGTGTTACAGGCTCCAGGTTCTGCATTGTGTTCAGCAGACTGCACTGAAGAACACGAGCACTGCAGCTCTCTCCCATGATCCTGATACAGCTCTCTTTGTCTAAGTCAAGAGGCTGGCAGCGGTGCTGGTAGAAGGCACAAGCCTGACTTAAGGCCCAACTGCGATCAGCCTCATTTTGAAGCTTCTGGGCTTTGCTGATGACATCACAGCTGGGCTCTGTTAAGGCATTGCCTGGGGTAGCTGTTAAAACAGAGATTTGGGTCTTGATAAAATGCAATTATTATAATGCTCAGTTGCTCTAGGTGTTCTCAAACTTACAACATGATGCTGACTGTCCACAGTCCTGAAACAGACAGGGAACACAGCCCCTGCAGCCAGCCTCAGCCCGACTTTTCTCAGAAGATGCACGTTCAAGTGCAGACAATGCACTTGTCATGGCAGCTTCAAGGACCACAGTACCACGGTCAGACAGAGCTGCAAAAGATAGAAGAAAGATAAAGATTATTTCATTTCCACATCTATGCCACTATGTAATCTGAGGTGATGTGATGATTGATTTCTCTCTCTTTTCCCATGAAGCTCTTTGAGCTCATTGGCAGCGTGTTAGTGAAGCTAGCTCATGGTGAGGCTTTTAGAGACACACTTCAATAGTGCCGCTAACCCTGCTGCCCCCCTCTGTGCCGCACCACATCACAGGATAGGCCACTAACAACAACAATGCACATTGAAGACTTAATTAGAAGGCCAGGCCTGAGTGGGCAAAGGCTGGTGGGCAGGATGGGCCCTAGGGATACAGACTGGCAGCCCTGCAACGGCTGGGAGCCAGAGTGCCTTGTTCTAAACACTTCAAAAACTTGTAGCCATTGCCACAGCTCGTGTAAAGGCTATGCTTAGATAGTCATCTAAAAAGTAAAATGGCCCTTATCAATGTGCTCTAAAAGTGTGGTTGTTAACAAAATCCTTATACAAAATTGTGACCATAGAGTTATAACATGTATTAAATAAGTCTAATAAATAGGACAGAGTGTATTCCCAGCTGCAAAAGAAGGTCTCAAGCAAAGTATGACAGCATATATACAAAACATTAAGGATTATTTTAAATGTGCATTGGCTTATATAGTATTCAAAAAGATTTCCTTTAGTGCTTGATCACACCCTCACAATGACTGGCATTATGGTGTGTTCAGATTTCATCTAACACAGGTATTGCTATCAATACTCACATTGTACTCCTGTTCATTGGAAGCAAGTATTACCTTTAAGTGCACTCTGGGGCATCCTGTAGACCTCTCTACCTGTAGGGGCTCCCAGCAGGAAGTCCAGCCCTGTAAGCAGCAAGGATAGCAGCAGCATGGTGTCATTAACATGAGCTCCTCACTCCTCTGCACTGACAGACAGACTGACAGACAGGCTCAGGCAGATGAATGAAGAGGATGCACAGGTGCAGATAAAGAAGCTGGTGTCCAAGTCCTTATTGTCTGGTGGCTCCCTCCTCCTGACTCTCTGGGCTCTCTCCCACACTGCGGTGCAGGGCATCTGTCTGTAAGTTTAGTCAGAGGAACAATAGGTCCCTAGAGTGGTCCCTGGTATATATAGAGTCCCCCAGGGGAAGACCAGTGTGGAGGAGGGAGAGGAGAGGAAAAAACACAGGCAAAGGGAGGAGGCAGAGATGCTCCCATGGCCAATACACAAACAGATGAATTCATTAAGACTGTGACAGCAAATCGGGCACCACTTGCCAAGGCTGGACATTACAAAGAGGTTTGGCTCTATGAAAGGAGACGGGGGGAGGGAGATGCACAGATAGAGAAGGGGGGAAGAACAGGACACAGGGATTGGCTAGTGACTGGGTAAAGGGGTGTTGTTTGAATTTATGAATGTTGAGTGGAAGAAGGAGAGAGTTATGCACCTAAACAGATATGAAACCGGAGCAGAGGAATGTAGAGACACAGCAACAAGTGCCAGAACCCAAAAGTCACAGCGTGAACAGAGAGTGCAGTACACAGAGGGAGGATGACTGACGGGTACATGGAAAGGGAGAGAGAAGTGTCTGCCATTTTCCATGGGCTTCAAAGAGGCCATTGTCCCCAGCGTCCCTCTGAGGATGCCCACATCAAAGCTGGATCCCGAGCATCACTTGGCTGCCGCCTCCATTGATCACTTACAGTCCTTTATCCCCCCCATTAAAATATTGTCAGTTCACATCACTTTTGTCTTTCTCTGCTGAACTCTACTTTTGTTACATAAAGATACAGTAAAAGGGTGCTTAACAACAACATACTGTCTGCTTTAGCTCACATAAAAAATAAAAACCTTTAAGTAGTAGATTTTTTAATTACTGGATGTATAAAATAGGTAAACACCAATAAACAAAAAACTCTTTAAACATACATTACATCTGTCAAGTGAAGAAGAAAAACCTTAATTCAACAAACAGGAACAGTTTGGACTTGTAGATGTAAACATAAATATTATGAATATATTTTTAATTCAATTTAACTTATATCAATAGAGCATGCAGCCACAACACAACTCCTATGATGTCCAAGCCTTGAACTTGGACACTGTTGAAAATGAGTGGAGCAAACAGCGTAAATCATTTCAGCACTGCACTTTCAGACAATAATTTAGAGTGTGTTAGAGAGTGTTTCATCTTGTGCTACTGATGTGAGGTCGTAAATGCTTTTAAATATTTAGATGTTTGCTTTTCCATAGTGTGTTATTTGTTATTGTGTGTCTGTATGCTTTGTTTTGTGCCGTGTGTCCTAGCCCCCTCCTTGCACCCGTGCGGCACAGTGGGCCTGAGATCTGAGAGCAGGCACAGGCAGAGCAGAGCAGGAACGGCATGGGACAAACAGGCGGCACTCTTTCATTTGTGCCCTCCCTCCATCTGCTGCTCTTTGATGTGCTTTGATTAATTTGCCTTCTGCTAACTCTTCCTTCATTTATCCACCGAGCATGGAACACTCTGCTCCTCTTTCTTCTTCCGCCAAACTCCATCTACAGCTTCTGACTTACTGTATGTGTGCCATGTATGGAGGCGTCATTAAGGGCTTAAACACTCTCACATGTTGAAGCATTCAATCAAATTATAGTGTGGATACAGTGTTTGAGAGACCAGTCTTAGCAAGCTTTCAGCAAATGTCAGTGCAGATAATGGCAAGCAAATGACAATTTATGACAGTGAAAATCCATTAAAGGGGAATGTCCACACTGAGTGTTTGTTAACATTAGGTTGGTTATCTGTGTTTAATTTTATTGTTTATTCTTACTTAAAAATTCAAGCCCGGTGCCTTCTTTTACAGATATGAATTGTATAAGTCAGAAGATGTCGTACTATCTAAAAGTCTTTTTTTTCATCTGGCCAAAAGCATATATCAATTTATCTTTCAAACAATGGTCATGCGCTGATTCAACAACACAGGACAGAGACATGTGAAACTATTGGAAAGTGATTTACTTTGGATGAATTTAGTGCAAAACACCTGCTGTGGCCCGATGACATGAATAAATCACACTACTCTCAGCACAAACTCACACCACCACATGAACTTAACAACAATTGTGGTGAATAACACTCAGGTATTGTGTTCAGTTATGAAACCATTTCTTCCATTGTCTCAGCAGGAAAACAATTGAAATCTAGGTCAGTGGGGTACGCAAGAGAGAAGAGCTTCCCAACATTTTAGCACAGACAGACACTTGAACCCAGGACAATAGTCAAGCAGAGGAGCTCATCTGCATAGGCCTGGAGTAGGTCATTGTGAGACAAGTTGTTAATTAGATCTATTAAGACCTCAGCCATCACATTAACTGTGATTCAATGTGCAACCAATCACATGGTAATAATGAAAAACACATTTAAGGGGAATGTAGCAAAATGACTGAGGATTCAACTAAACTAAAAACACTGTGTCATACGAGAAATGTTTTTATACCACAACATTGCTCAGGTTGCACATTCAGAAGAAGGAAACTGATTTTACACTTCTTTCCACATATTTTTAGGCAGTGTGTGGGCTGCACTATATTTTTTGTTTGTATGTTTGTGTTCCAAGAAACATCAACTCCAGAGGCCTGTTTTGTGTTCTATAATATTTGATCTGATTGTGTAAATTATATGTGATATCATTTTATAGTAGCTCAGCAGGGCGTAAATTAAAGATAGACTATACCTACTCTGTAATATTATTTATACATGTATTGATATATTTCAGTGGATAACTCAATCTGCCTATATACTGTCACTTTCTCAAACTTTAAAAAAGTCTGACATCTAGTGTCAAAATAATGAAACTACACACACAGGTTGTACCTTCAACATTTAGCCATTAGCAGAACTTAATTTGAACAAAAAGAATGGACTCAAACATCGAAGAATACCAACTAAGTTAAGATTACAATTAATACCTCTTATAGTTATAGACTGAGTTACCTGTAATGGTGTTAGAGCATGGGTCCTGACTGCTGTGTGATCAGCTTTGAGGGGCTCAGAGCTCCATGTGTTGCACTACCTCTTAAAAGTCTTAAAAGTCCTGATGGAGGCAGCATGGGACAGGTGGGTCAGTTGAATTTAACCATTTGAGTCTTTTTTCAAATAAGCATGTTAGTGTCATGATATGGTATTAATAAAATTTGCTGCTGCCAATTTGCTGCTGCAAATTCTGCTGCAGTTCTGGTTATGTTCTAAAGAAGTGATTATATTACATGCTTATTGATTCATAGCACTGGGCTCACTGTAATGTTGAATCTTTAGTCCACCTACCTTCTTGTAATGCTGGTGTGTGACCTGTTGGGAGAGGCAACTCCCCCCTCCTTTTTCCCTGGCCCCACCATTAGCCATGAATTATGGTGCTGCTACCATCACAGCCAATTGTCTGGATGAAAAGCAGGCTTGCCTCACTTACCGTTGTGTTATTGGCTTGCCTCTGAGCAGCAGGTTCAGAATCACAGTTAGTGATCAGCCCTGTCTCAGAGTCAGTGCAGTGGATAGAGAGCAATCAGCAGAATAGTAGGCAAGAACAGCACCGCATAAAGTGTGGGTCCAGATTTAAGATATACACAGTGATTGCTGCATAGACCACGGATATTGTTAGACTCACTTTAACAGCGAGCAGGAAAGTGTAATTGTGCATATAGCAGAGTAGATAAATGCAGAGTCATATGTCTCCATTATATGTCTGTAGTATAAAATGAAGATGGTTTCCTTATAGGGCAACTGCAGGACTTGTGGAAAGAGAGAGAGGGGGAGAGAGAGACAGACAGACAGAAAGGAGGATCTAGCTACTGTTGCTGTTTCACCGGGAAACCCACAAGCAGATGTGATGCAGAGGCAGGACACAGAAGCAGACTGACAGACACCGCACTAAACTCTAAAGTAAGTGTTCTTGGACCATTCTTTTACTTTATGTAATTGGACTACAGTGAGTGCAGAGATGCCAAGATCATACTGTATTATAGTTAACTTAATGTCTTCACACATACTATGTAAAACTAAACTATAACTATTGTTTTATTTGTAATAATACAAATTCTTAACAATTAACCAAAACAACTTTGCCTTTCAAAATATTACTAGTAGTATAATAGCACTTTTATTTCTTTAAGTAGACTGCAGATTGTCTTAATTTGATGTAAGGATGAGTTCAACATCATTACTGTATGCCAATATTCTATTTGAACTCCTAACGTGTCTTGAGACCTACACACATCTAAAAGATTAACACTTTAAGCAAAGTAAAAGATGATTACAAAGGTGTTTTCCCCAGTTTTTTCACTGGAGAAGGAGCCAGCAGAGGGACGCTTTTTTAACAAACCTGCTATTTATTTACCTGAGAGCACAGTAGCCAGATGGAGACTGTTGATTTTGTTCGAAAAGGTGGATGTGAAAAGTCCATTACCTAGACTGTGGCAAACATACCCAAACTCACAGCACACTCACCCATGTGTGCATAAGCAAACATGTGTTTGTGCAAGAAGGCAGTGTATTGTGTCATCCACAGCAGCTTAGTAAGCCTTTTATAAATGCCAAACAAACTTGTAGTATTATGATTACTGTATAGATGGCTTTTGTGGTTGGATAAACTACACTGCTCTTGCAGTTAGACAGGTAGTCAGATAAGGGTAAGACAGTAGTTGTGAACCCATGGCCCACTGATGACTATTGATGGCATACACCTGGCATAATGCATAGTAATAATGAGTACGGAACTCCAGAGTTAATGATTGACCACCCTCTCTCACTTAAACTATCACTACTGGTTGCTAAGAGCCTGAGGAGAGGTAATAGCTTGGTTACATGGATGACATGCACATATAAATAGATTACTCCCAAATGATATACATCGAGAAGTTTAAAATAATGTTTAAATGTTTATTTTGTTGAGTTCTCGGGTTCTTCCGTTATAAACACTTTGATTATTTATCACTTTATTAACAGATCACTGTGAATTTTAAACTGAATGGAAAATGGAGACATTTAAGTGCAAACTCACATGCTTTGGTTTCGGATCAATTCACAGGTTTGTACAATCTCGTGAGAAAGAGCATAACTGCTGAGAAAATGGTGGGACTGAGAAACCGCTCCACATGGGAACCATTGCTGCTTAAGGCCTCATCTATAAAGTCCTGTGCCAATGGCTGCTCCTTAGGCATCACTGCTCATCTTACCTATGCCAATGCTGACATAGAGTCAGTGGAAGGTGAGATGAAGAATATTTTGGTGACTAATCTTACCTAATTACAGTTAAATTCAGCTGGATTAGTGATGGATTAGTTGGTGGAATGCATGAAAAGAGAAAGAATTTGAGCACTTGTTCTTCTACCCTAGGTGTCTTTGTTTATCCACTTGGGGAAAAGGAGGTTGTGGTGGGCTTTGAGGCTGTCATTGCTGGCCGGCTGGTGGGAGTTAAGATCGAGAGCCAGGGGAAGCTGAAGGATTGCTGTTTAGACTGCTGCCCAGAATCTGGTCTGGAAGGACACTGTGGCAATGGCCGGGAATGGGGATGTTGTGGCAGGGCTAACTTGGATATGCAATGCACCAATGGTAAGCAGTTTTTTCATGTAGGTGTTACTGATTGGGATTAAAAAATATATACAAGCAACACCTTTAACACATAGCCTCAAAATCATGAAAATCTATAGTCTAAAAGTAATTTTGATGGTTCCATGAGCCTGAGTGCCTCACTCACCAGGTACCACACTATATCTCACCAGAACCCATTAGATCAACCCAACTTTGTTGTAGATATGGAGCCACAACAGTCCTTTCCACTCAGACACTGACTGGTCTCTAGTGTATCAGACAGTACAGTAAGTCTCAGGTCTATCCTATTTTAGCCTCACTGCGAAGGGCAGATGAAGTAAATAGACCTGGCTGCTTGCCTAATGGTGAAGCACTTACTTGTCCCATCATGTATCAGCCTGAAAGCAGGAGTAAACACTGACTTGTCTTTTATGTATCTAATAGTTCACATCTTTGAGTAACCCTTTCACCATTAGTTTTGTTTGCCACAATCACAGATTTATTTTGCCTTTTTTATGATAAACAGTCAGTTACTGTTACATTTTATCTTTAGGGCACGTTATCCTGGATGAGGACTTGGAAAGAACCACTTTCATTGTAGGCACAGGAGTCATTGGCCCCATGGACATAGTGTCTATTATTATAAACACCACACTTGAACTTCCTACATTAGAAAATGGAGCAATACGCATTGCCTACCCCACATTACTCACCCCAGTTGTCACAGGACATATGACTGCAAGCAAGAGTGAAAATGGGGGGAAATCTGAAGAAACAGGGTACTGTCCATATGTTTCTGTTCTGTATATTACACATGATTTTTTCCCTGTACATGTCTTTTCATTGAATTAACCTTGCCCCTAGGGCAACAAGTTGTTTCGGTGCCACCTCAGGAAAACAAGACAGAGTCATGCATTCTGAACAACAGTGTGCACATGGCATCTTCACCTGTCCAGCTGCTAACCTGGCACCTTATGAACTCAACTTCCAACTGCTGGTCAGAGGGGCCTGCTTACTAGCAGGTACTAATATAGTTCTGATGTCAATTATGTAAAAGACAACTCATTCTGAGTGGCACAGCTTGTGCACCATCTTAACTTTATCTTACACATTATGGTCTTTCAGGACTAGAGAGCCCCACTCATGCCCTGAGAGCAGATGCTGACCCCAGTGCCCAAAGTGCCTCTGCCACATACATTACCTTGGCACAGGAGCATCCATACGACCGACACATAGAGATCATCCTGCACCTTAGCGGTGAGTCCTCTGTTCCTTCATTGTGTGAAGTGTTTCTTGTATCATGTTTAAGTTTTTATTTGTGTATCATTTTAATAGAACCTCACAACCCATTAGTAATTTTAGAAAGAGGAAGGCTTTCCTTCAGCCAGTATGAACAGCACATCTGTTCTCGCCGTGATTTTATTCGCTGTACACGGAAAGACTCAGAACCCGAGAGGAAGGTTGGTGTTGCCTTGCTTTCATAATATGAGGGTTGCATTTGAATGGATTTACTCACGTTTCTCTTGGTCAACAGCTTGAATTTATTAGAAAGCGCTATCACAAGGACATTATGAGCAACCCTGTGTTGATGCTTAATTTCTGTCCTGACTTGCTGTCTGAGCCACTGGAGCTGCACAAATCCACAAGAGAAGTAGTGTTCCTTGTAGATCGTAGTGGTAGCATGAGTGGCACCAACATCCAGCGGGTAAAAGTAAGTGTTAAAAATAAAAACGTTTGCACTTAAAACAATTAAATACAAGAACAAAATGTTTCTATTTGGGGGTACTTTGGCACCGGACAACTTTTTTCTCTAACCCTTGTTTTCTTGCTACAGTGTACTGTCAAATAATGGCAAAAAAGTGCTGAACTACAGTTACAGTACACACTAACCCTTTTTAATCCTAATTTATTCACAGGAAGCTATGGTGGTAGCCTTGAAGAGTCTCCCTTGTGGCACTATGCTCAACATTGTGGGTTTTGGCACCACTGTCAAACCCCTGTTCATTTCGAGCAGACTCTGCACTGATGTAGGTATTTGCACATGTGATTAAAAATAGAAAATAAGGAAAACATTTTTTCAGTCATAGCACTGACACAGAATCTGGTTTACGGTTTACACAAGGTTGCGTGTCCTATTTGGTCTTTTCACTGTTCCACACTAATCATGCAATAGGTCAGTTCTTCGTGTTGCCTTAGTAGCGGAGTATCAGGTTTTGGCCAGACCAGGGGCTGCAAGGACAAAGAGTCTTTGCACTTGCTCCTGACCATATGGTGACCTTTCATGCATTTTAACTACAGCTGGAGTTCTCTCTATCTCTTTGCCAGGCATGTTTGTCCACAGTTTGATTTAAAGTGGTTTTAAAGCAGGTGCTAAGGTGTGCATGTTTGCTCTCCTTATTAGAGAAGGGGTAATTAAATTTGCACTTACCCTGACATAGTAATTGGAGCATCTGATATCAAACACTCACTTTGTACTGGTGACACTGATGATATTTACACATGTGATGTAGTTAGACAGGTGTTGTTAAATGCTGGCTGTAATGCTCACGTTCTGCATGTTTTTGCACGTATTCACTACAGGTTACTCTAATGCAAGCAAATGAGTATGTGCAGAGGCTGAAAGCTGACATGAGGGGCACCAACCTACTGGGGGTATTGTCTTGGTTGTATCAACAGCAAATGCAGAGGTCTTGTCCTCGCCAGATCTTTATCATCACAGACGGGACAATCACCAATGTGCCCAAAGTACTGGAGCTGGTCCGCAGAAACACATGCTCTGGCAGGTATGGAGCTCCAAAACTGTTACATAAATAGAGGAACTGTGAAAAAAAAGAAACATAATGCACTTCGATAATAGAGTCATCATATGGCTGGCATGTGAGAGGACATTTTGTCAGTTTAGGTGGCCAGAAAACAGAGAGGAAGGGACTTCAGGTCAAAAATACGACAGAGATGTTGTGTGGTGGGGATAGAGAGGATGACAGAGAGGGATAGAACTGACCGGCAATCTTAAAGCACTGTGAAGAAAGAAATAAAAAAGTGGACTCCAATAATTTATAACCCCGCCCAGTAATCCCGCTAAGTGCTCTCCACTGCAGTAAGAGACACGCTCTCTGGTTTTCCCTGAGCCTTTCAGCAATTCACAATAACTCCATTTATACCTTATTAGTATTCTCCTGTTGGATGGATGTCCTCTAACACTGTATTTTAGCTGCATATATTTAAATTATATTCATGAACGGGATGTGAAAGACATTGTTGATATAGCTCTAAAGCTTAAACATAAGACATATCCTATATTTATTGGTAACAGTTGCTGACAGGATCCTCTGTTTCAAAGACTATCCGCAAGATCTCAGGCTTTTCATTTATTCGTACCCTGCTCTTTTCAAACTCCCAATTAGCCAAATGCCTTATGTTCCCGCTTTGTGTCCAAATAACAAGTCTGTCTGTTTGATGAGTCCTAATTTTCTATTTCAAGTGACACATGGAAGTGTCTCTGTGCCATTTCCTAAACAGATGCTTACTGGGACCTAAAGCAAAAAGCTAGTACTATATTGTCTCAGATTGGAGAAGAAAGGATATTGTTACGAAAATGTATTGTATTGTGATGCTATAATTTCTGCAGGTGTTTTGGTTTGGGCCTTGGTCCCAAAGCCTGCAGACGACTCCTGCAGGGCGTGGCCAAACTGACAGGAGGTGTTACAGAGTACTTGGATGATGAAGAACGACTTCAGCCCAAGGTTAGCAGCATGACTACACTGCCATCTATTGGATAAAATATTAATTGCTTCACAATTTTAACCTTACATATTGTCATTCTATTTTACTTATTTTTTTCTAGCTAATTAAGTTACTGAAAAAGGCTTTTGAACCTGTCCTGACTGATGTACGCATTGACTGGTATCTGCCTGAAAATATGGAGGCTCTTCTCTCACCCTATGAAATTCCTCCTCTATACCCTGGAAACTGTCTCATTGGATATTGTACCCTATATGACACAACAAACTTTAAAGCAAAAAAGATAGAGGTACATTATCTGTGACTTAGAAAATAATATGAGTTTGTTCACATAATTGACTGTCACAGTCTTCCTTTACAGTCTCAAGAGCAAGGCTTTAAAGTGGGACATTGTAGCTCGACAGGTCTGGTCTTTGGTCAGTCACACGATGAGCTTTCTCCACCTCCAGCCTCAGAACTAATGCCAGTGGTCACATGTGCAGAAGGCTCCGACTTGGAGGAAGCACTGAGGGAGATCTCAAGAGAGATCTCATCTGAGTTCTCATGTGCTCGGGACACTGATCTTGGAACCAGTCCAGGTGGGTTCAATATGTGAACCTTAAGGTAAGTATTAAAGGAAAAGTGGTATTCTTATTTTGGTTAATTTTCACTTTAGGTGTACACCTAGACTGGTCCAGTGATGTAAGAAGGAGGATCCAGGAAAGCTCCTATATTCAGGAGCAGTATGTCCTCACTCGGTGCTCTCTCAGCAGTGAACAGTGTTTGCAAACACAATCTCCTTCACACATGAACACCTTATCCAACTTGGACTTTGCCAGCAATGAATTTTTGCCTGACGCTCACTCCAGCACTGTACTGGACACAGGGTCTTTGCCACAAGGCCTTGAGAAGATGCCCTCTCCAGAAAATTCCTATTGTCTGTCTCGCTGGGCAGACTCAGCATGGCATCAAAACCTTTCAACAAAAACATCTGAAAATGGGTCAAAAAAGGTAAGATTAGTTATGATAGAATATACTTTTACTTGGGTTGTTTCTTAGTAGTGATGGTAAAATGTATAAAATATAAATCAGTTATATTCTACTATGAATATCAGGGACATGTGGAAGTGAGTGAGGAGTCTGAAAGAAGACAAAAAGCCCTGGCTCGTTCAACCATGGCAGCTCGGAGCTTCTCATCTCCACAGGGAGAGATGGAGATGCATCGTCTGAGAAGAGCTCTGGAGAGAGTTTCCTTTGATCAGACTTTAGGAGGGAGGCTTGATGAAAGTGATGGAGAAACAAAACCCCCATCAGGATGCACTCTGTCCCACAGAAGCCTGACTGACTCCAGTAAGCAGTAGCAAGTAAAAATGTAAAAGAGTAAAAACAAATTAAATGATTTCTGTTGTGTTTCTCTGTCAGATGGACTCCTGTTCCCTGCGTCTCCTCTGGACTGGGACAGCTTTGCTGATCCAGAAAGTCTTTTCAGTGCTGTCCCACTAGAGGAGCCCCCTCTAGGCCAGTGCCGCTCTATCATCCACGGCCTGTTCAGTGGGAGGCCTGTGTCCTGGGAGGTCACTGTGGACCTGGGGCACCTTTGGACCTCAGAGGGCCAGGAGACAACAGGGACTGAGGGACTTGAACGAGGACTGAATGAGGGAAAAGGGGAATTGTGGGAAGAGATTGTTCATCAACTGACTGCTCGTTCAGTCATCAGAGATTTTGAAAAAATGGCTGAAAAAGAGTGTGACACTGAAACTTGTGAGGCTTACTAAAACATGTTTTTACATGAACAAACAATGCAATTAAATGTACATTTATGCATATTGTGCTTGTTGAATGTGTTAATGTTTAGGTTCACCAAAACGCTATCGTATGAAGGCTATTCAGACCAGTAAACACTGCAACATCATCTGCATGTATACAACCTTTGCGATTACTGACAGCAACCAAAGCAGAGGTATAGGAGAAAGTTTGGATGTCCAAAACACAGGTTTGCAGTTACTTTACTGTATTTTAATATTAATGGCAGCAGAAACAGATCAGAAAAAAAGACTTAAAGGCTTATATTATTTTAATCTCCTCTTTCTCTTTGTCCCATCTGTTTAGGAATGCATATGAGAAACAGGCAGAGTTCCCTGTGTGGCAGTCGAAGACAGAAGACATATTCTGTAGGATTAGGCAGACGGCGCACCAGCAGAGACAGTGAAGAGATGGAAGATCCCTGGAATTCTACAGGTAGACATAGGGAAAAATCTGATAGGCCATCTCAGTTGTCAAGACAGTAGGTCATCAACCATCTTTGTTCTCTCAGACAAAGATGACACTCCTGCCTCACCCTGTAGCCTTACATCCTGGGACTCTAGTAAGTACCACATGCTCAGTTTAAATGAAAGTGTCTCAGTTTTAGAGGCCTCTGTACAGGTCAGTACAGAAGCTGAGGTGAGTCCTGATTGTCCACGGATGTAAGTCATAACCTGTCTGATCTCAACTGGAGTAAAATGAAACAACACCATACTCTGAAAGATGGCATTTATGTTCAACTGATTTACATAACCTAGTAGTTTTGAAATGTCTGTAATTTTGGGGCTCAGACACAATGATTCAATACTCTGTTACTGTATGTCTTTCCCAAATTGTCTCAGGTTTAAGCGGTCCCTACTCTGTGGCAAACCCAACACTACCAGGCAGCTCATTCTCTCGTTCACAGAGATCCATAGAAAGCAAGTCCGTAGAGAGCTTCTTTGGCGCCAAGTGAGACCTCTTCATTGATAAATACTTATGTATTATATGCAGTCATATAATGTTTTTTTAATTTGTTTTAGATTTCCACTTGGCAGACTCAGGTCATCCATTTCATCAGGTAAACAGGTTCCTCTCAAGTCTCATTGTCTGTCAGCTGAGACTGAGAAACAACCTGAGACTGAAACTCCAGACTACCTGCCATTGGTGAGTTTTACAAAAATACCCCAACATGAAAGCAAGCACATGAAAACAATAGATTTAGATGTTGTATCCCCAGGTGCGGCTGCAGCTGGCATCAGGAGCTTTTCTCCTCACAGAAATCTACTCAGACTGCATCCAGATCCCCCTGGACCGCCTGAAGAGGGCGTCCCCCTACAGCCTCCACCGACGCAGCTTGAGCCCACCTTACCGCTGCACATCTCCTAGTGCTCCGTCTTTATCTACTGCTGCCAAAACTCCTGTTGTCCCCGTCTACCATGTTACTTTCTCTCCTTCTTCTCCACTCACTAAACCAGTTTCTCCTCCTTTCCATCATACTCCTGATGACACACCCCTAATGCTGGAACCAAGGCTTCGGAGAAGACACCTATCTGACAGAGACCCCATAACCTCACCCCCAGACCTCCCTAGCTCTGAGGAAGGGTCTTTGGAGCTGTCTGTGGGACACTCCCAAAGCCAGAGCCATGGACAGGCAGATAGTGGCCGTGGCTCAGAGACAGACATATGTGAAGGCACTTTTGTAGATTCAGCTCAGGGGATCAGCCAGTTGGCTTATGAGGATATGGAGGGCTCAACCTGGGCCACAGCAGTGGCTTTAGCCTGGCTCGAGCACCGCTCTGCCGGATACTTCATGGAATGGGAGTTAGTGGCAGCAAAAGCTGATTTTTGGCTGCGCAGTCAGGAGCTGCCTGAGGGAGTGGACCTGGCCGGACTTAAGGGAGCAGCTAGACAGCTGTTTCTTCTGCTGCGCCATTGGGATGAGAATATCAAACTAAACATGTTGTGTTATAATCCTAATAATATGTGAGACAATCGCTGAAGAAACTGAGCCTGAGCTATATATTGCTATACAATAGTACTTTTATTTCTTATCACCTTTTCTCAGTGCCAAATTATAGTTTGAAATAATAGCCTTAAATAAGACCAAGCTGCCTTTTATAATCGATATTAAAAAAAATATGCAATCACAACATTTTTCTTGACCAACTGTGTGACAATTTTAGCCAAAGGTATGTGTTACTGTAAAATGTATTGTATAATCACAGCAACTAAAAATACTTTAATTAAAAAATAATTAAAAATAAAATACACAAAAGTACCAAGTGTTGTGATTTACCACAAATCAAACAGCATGAGTGGATAATGTTTTATTATAAAATGTCAAACTTTTAAGCTTCAGTCTACTACACATTCTTCACACCGAGAGATTTGAACAACTCACAGATGATACAATGATGGCATACCATCAGAACCGTTACAGTCTTTTGATTAGTTGAGGAAAACTATGCAATTTTGCAGTTTTGCCCTTGTATTGGGATTCCTTTGGATTGTAGGCCTGAGGCAAGTGAAAATGTCACAAGCGTATTATAGGTCATTGCTTAATGCTAAGCTTTAGATATGTCATCATCTGTTTTTTTTTCCTTTTTAAACAATGGATTTACCATTAGCATAGAGAATAAATAAGGACAAATATGTCTTGCTCTGTCATTCACATTTTTTTAACTTTCTCAGTGCACAGTACTACTTTTCCATTTGTCTCTCTGAATTTTAAAACTGAATCTCTCTTCAAATGCAATGACTACTGCATACAATTTCACCAATTTGTTTCACCTGAACACAACACTTGTGCAAGAGCTTTCTTCACTTTATGTAGTGAGCTGTAGTGAGAAGCATCAAATGGCTTCTATAGCTCAAACAACCTTGTCTTCCCAAATGGTGTAGTAACAGTAAAAGAGGCCAATGGAGGCATTTCGACGAAGCTGAATAAATCGAATATAACACCAGGCCTGCTCTGGATGCATGTTCCTCACTCCCGTTTGTCCTTCAAAGGTGACTCTTCTTGTATTTCTGCTGGAACGGAGGAAAGGGGCGGAGCTAGCCACAGGCAAAGGAGTATGATAAGATGGCAAACATGCAAGACTGCTGAGCTGCTGCAAGTGGAAGGATAGGTGTTCCATGACAGCTCAATAAGACCCAAGATGAGGACCCTAAAACAGAACAAAACATCTGCAATTTACAGTAGTTTATTTTTAAAAATTCTAATGTGCAGACATACAGCAACTTACCTGAGTAAGTGGGCCAGCTTCTTAACTCCTCCACTCCAGAGCAGATACGGCAATGTGTGAAAGTACCATACATAGAACTGATAATGTAATGAACGGCTGAAGCACATACCAATGAAGTTAGAGGTAAACAGTATCAGCACAATCTGTGAAGTTATGGTTAAGGTTTAATAAATGATAGAAGTCTAATATATAAACTGTTTTTGCAAAACATTCAAAAGATAGGTCATAGCACCCCTGTAAATGTAGCCAGTCTGTTTCTAAATCAATCTAAAATTATTCTGTTAGGAGTAAATGCCCGGCACTGGAAGAAGTAAAAGGATATGATCAACACTGGCCTTTTGAGCAGGGACCTTCCTCTTGCTTGGTTCTTTAAGAAGCTCCAGGACATTTTCTCTTGGTCTAATAAAAAAGAAAATGAGTAGGCTACTTTTCAGTAAATCAGTAAATAAATCAAATCACCTTTCCAAGTTTGTGGCATTCATTGTTTTGTTTTGCACACCTCATAGTTTAAGTTTAAATCCATAGAAACAAAGTCAGTGTAGTGTTCAAGAGCCCAGCCTACTACCAACTCAGCGGCAGCACCAAACGACATAGACCGCGGCACAGTCATTAATTCTCACCTCTTCCAACGGAGCAAGGCAAAGACCAGTAGAGTGAGAAGGTGGCCAGCCAGCAGGAGTAGGTGAAAGTACCGATTCAAGAACAACCATTCTGGCAGGAAGCGCCAGTTTACTGTCCACTTAAACATAAACTGACGGCCAAGATCAAATGCTCGGCTCACATAACTGACAGGATTTTCCAAGAGGAAGGGAAAACCAAGCAGAATCTGTAAAAAAAAAAAAAAAGATGATGGAATTATTGATGCCATTATACATAAATTAATTTTTGTTCAATAAATAGATTTTAGTAGACAGACCTGTATGCCTGCACACAGAGAGAGTTTTGGGATTGTTCTCATCAGACCAAATTCTGACAAAAGAAGAAAAAGTAGCCCAGGGGCAAATAGCAGGACATTCATTTTCACAGACACTGCTAAACTGTCAAAAGAGAAAATAGTTTAATTCTTTGTCACAGATTGAGAAAACTAATGAGTGAGCTTGACTGACATTTGCTTAAAATAGAAGTTCTTTATATTAGAACTGGCACTGCAGTGTTTGGAGTCCACACTTGCCTGTAAATGCCACAGCCCAAAGACCAGTATCCATCTATGAAGAGGTTGACAGCTGCAAACAGTAACATCATGGCTACGGGATCATTAAAGAGCCGCAGAACAAAAATGGAGTGGATACGGTAAGAGGCACAACACACAAAGAAGAACACATAGGGAGGAACCTGAAAATGTTCAGAACATTAATAACAATACTAGTGGTCCACAGGAGTAAAACAAGTTCATTAATAACACTGTTTTGGTGTCATTCAGGCACACTAAATCTGACCTTTTTAGTTCGAAGATATATTCTGAAGACAAGCAGTAGTGTGATGAGGTAGAAAACAGCAAAAATGTACTGGCCAAGTCGAATATTTGCACCATGGCTTGTGATGTAGTATAGAGCAGAGAAGATATAAACAAAACCAGCTGGGTACCTGCAATAATATTTTGTAAGGATATTTGACATAGACAGTATCTACATATAAAGTACATCGCATGGAAACTCACACCAAAGGCCCTGTGTCTCCTTTAAGCTGAGCATAGTCATAGGTACCATTGATGACCCCCTCTACTTCATCCATGTAGGCTTTCCAGTCTATTTCAGTATCTGATGCGTTTGAGGTAAGATAAAAACGGAAAAGTGTTAAAGTACGTCATATTTATAATGTGAATATATTACTTATACATAATGTTGCAAAATTTTGAATGCAAGTCTCACACAATTTGATGCCATGGTAGAGTTCAGGTGTAACGCAATTGTTTTTCATAAGCAATGTTATTCTATTCTGATTAAGTAATTGTTAAACAAAGGTTTTGCAGCTAGCTGCATAGGACTTGCCGTTATGTTATTAGCGTCTTATTGCTCAAAAGCAAACAAGGTGGTCAACGTAACTTTAACAGGTGGCTGTCTAAAGTGAGGGTGCTAATGCCAGCCACTTAGCAATGTGATGCATTCAAAACAACGGGACAACACCATAGCATGCTAACTAGCCACACAGCTACTTACACGCCACTTTTCGTATAACCCACACATTGATCCCGATTTCCAAGAACCATAGAACTGAAACAACAAACAACGTGTAGTCGGTCTTAAACAAGACCAAATGTTTATCGTGCCACAGACTGTTCAGTTTTCCCAGCAGTGGAGCCGGGGAACCGGGAGACTTTTTTCGCACGCCGCCTCCTGCCATCTCAGCGACGTAAAGGCAGACTGTAACAGGCATGCGCGTCTAGTCACGTGACCAACTGTTTGGCAAACACGTCATATCCTGTAATTGACACTGACCAACCTACAAAAGCGTCCCGACAGGTAGCTACATGCAACCTTTAATATGCATAAAGATCTTTAGCAGAGTAATCTTTAAACCCGATGACTCTTTTGTTTAACGTGTCAAGCTCGTTGTAAGATTTTGCTGTTGTTACCATGTAGCAGCTAACTTGAATATACTACTCACTATGGTAACCACAGAATACCTAACTAGCTGTGTATAATGTCTGTGTAAATGTGCGGTAACTAATTTAGTTCTACTACATTTCCAAATGACCTGCATTGTCTTGAGATCAGTGTCAGTTGACGGTGTACATTTGTTAGTATGTTAGCCACTGTAGTGATTATACTTGTTTGTAATTACTGGTTATTAAAAAAATGAGTGAGAAGCTATGGAACAAAAAGGTACAATAATGGCACACTCACATAAGATCATTTACTGCAACACAACAATATTTATTTTTTTATTATTTATAGTAATTAATAGTAATATTTGTAACATTGGTAGCGTATATCATAGAACTCAGAAGACATGAACCTCAAATTAATGTTCAAATATAAAATTTCTTACATAACTGAAGTGTTACAAAGTGAATGCCACTTTATTGATATGCATCACATACAGTCTTTTCTTTAACTTTACAGGTCTGCTGCTTAAGTAGAGACACATGGAAGAAATGGATGGATTTCCAGTGAGCATAACTAATGCACTGTCTCTAGGTGTCAGCGTTGGTCTTTCAGGCATCTGCTACTATCTGTATAGAAAGAACTTAACTAAAGTGGACAAGCTTAAGGTAAAAAATATTATGTAATGTTTCTTTGTTTTTACTTGATATTTTGATTAAAATAACTGTGCTTAATGGCAAACTACTGGACATTCTTCAGCTATACACACAGCCTGAAATCCTCTTTACCGCTGAAGCTTATGACTTACATCACAAGCTGCATAAAGCATTCAAACACTATGTCTATAGGTTGAGATTTGTAAACTTTGATAAATTCAATGTGTCCAAGCTGCATTTTAAATTTGGAAAAATTTTATTTTAAAAATTGGAATTGTAAAACAATGAAAATAAATTTAAAACACTGTTGTTGTTGCAGTTTGCAGTATCTCAGCAATGTTATAAAAATAAATATTATGTTTACTTAACTCATGTTTTAATATTGTCAGAATGCTCCACATTTCTCAGTTGATGGACGGCTCAAAGAGCATTTGAAAGGTGTTCCAGAGGCATGTTTACAGTATGCTGTTATTGAAGGTAATTTTATATATACAGATACAGACAAGCCTTGAGTGCTCTTTGGGTCTTTTTATGTATAATTAGATGCATGCCGTTTGTTTATAGGTACAGTCCAACCTCTTGAGGAGCCTCTTACAAGCCACTTCAATAAAGAAAGTATTGGGGTTTTGCAGAAATATGTGTTGAAAGAGCACAAAAAAGTATGGAATTGCTTCTTACGCACATGGTGAGTAAGAAATACTGCAATATAATTCCATGAATAGAAATTTGAAAAACTACTGTATTTTTTTCTTATTTGTTATCATTTCTAAAAAAAAATGTAGAGGTTGTATTTAAGCTGGCTGTCAAAAATGCAACATATATCGCTTTCCCAAGTCTCTGAATTTTTGCAGGATGGACAGTGAACGAGTGGTGCACCAGAGAGTGACAGCTGTACCGTTTGTGTTAATGGGACCAGATGAGACCACTGTAAAGGTCCTACACCCCCTGAATGCCTCTGGGGTTCACATGGAGACTACTCACCACAAGTTTCACCATGGCACCTATACGTTTTCTGATCTTGTTGGACAAATCATGGGCGGAGAGAAGATCAGCGGGCAACTAGAGACCGAGGAAATGTTGAAAGTGAGTGAGATAACGAAACACTCCTTGGACTGACATTGGTTGTGCTTTGCTAAATCTGTACTGAATTTGTTAGCACCTGTGTTTGTTTTAAGCAAAAAATCATATACGATAAATGAAATGTAGTTGTTTTCATTTTCAGGTGGCCACAACTCTTACAGGTGTAGGCAAGTTGGCTTCGGAAACGGATGGTACTCTGACTTTTGGTCCTCCTGATGACTCAGAGTATATTCTGAGTGTCACAGATTTTGACTCTCTGCTCAGTGAACACGAGAGCACGGCTGCTTTGTGGAAAAATCTAGCTCTAGCTTTTGCGTTGGCAGGCGCCGCAGTTCTTCTCTGGGTCAGTTGGCGGTACTACAATCAGGTGAAGATTCGGAGGAAGAGGGAGGTAAAGAGAAGAGAATATCAAAACATGCTGACTGAGGCAAGGAGAGCAGATGCGTCAGAAAGAGAAGAGGGAGCCACAGATAACTTATGTGTGATTTGCCTTAATCGCCTACGAGACTGTACTTTGTTGGACTGTGGTCATGTGTGCTGCTGCTACGTTTGCTACAAGGCTCTTCCACGACACCTGTGTCCCATTTGCAGACAAACCATCCGCAGAGTTGTCTTCCTCTACAATATCTAAGCATTACCTCTGAAAGTATTACAGTTGCACTACAATTTACAACTGTTGCATTCTGGAAAGTACTACTAACATGAAGACTGGGATACTGTAATTGTTAATGTCATATTTTACAGAGGTAATATATTTGAAAGCACTGTTAATATGTTTAGACCTCTATTTTTCTACCTGTTGGTTCTGCGCCTTATTCTGGCCAGTTACATGGCTGTTTGTGTGTGGTTTTATTTTGATGTTTCTGAATAACTCATACTTGATCTAAAGAGGGACTTGACAGCCATTGTGAACAAACCATATTGTGCCAACAGGCTTCATAGAATGTAGGTCAAATTAATATAATTCTGACAGGGACTAAAATGTTTGAAATTGAATAAACCATCATTGTCTAAAGCTGTTGAGTACTTGGCTCATCTTTATTATAAATAAAAATCCTCACCATAAAAAAACATGAACACTATAACACTATAACTTTATAAAATATTACATTACTGTGTTTTCTGAAACTTTTAAATAAACCATAAGCTTCAGTGTATATAATTGGACAGAGTTTAAAGCTTTTTATTTCTCTCAATTATCCACATGCATCAGATAAAGTTTTCTTGCTTTTAAGCTCTAAGGAAAGCAGTCTTATCTGAAAAGAGCTACACCTTTCACTCTGACATGAAGCCGTTTTCTGTTTTTCTATAATGCTTGTTGACAGCACCTGGTGTCTGAAAAGAGTTATGAGTCATCAGGCACACGGTTTCTGTCATCTTTAAAAGCTGCCAAAAAAAAAAAAAAAGGTGTAGCGAGCAGCACTTGGAGTAAAAAGACACCTTTTTTTGTTTAATAGGTTTGTGTGTGGCAGTCATTTTGAAAGTGTGTGGACATTTTTGGTGCTGTTCCTACTCCAACATGGACAGCACCAAAGGGCAAAGGGCTTATTTTGACATCTTCTTTATGAGGTCTCTGAGCAAAGCAGCAGATGTGTCTCTATGGGACAACACTGTTAATGCAGCAGACAGAGAACCTTTCAGTGTCAAAGGGAAATAAAACACTTGCCATCTGAGTTAGTTGGTAGGTGAATGGAAAAGAAGATAAATAACACAAAACATCTATATTGAGCATAATGGATGCAGAGATAATGGCCCTGTGCTATAAATAGGCCACGCTGTTTGGTTTACATCCTCCCTGTCTGTGTTCAAAAACGTACACACATGACTGACCTATTTTAGTGCACTAAAATTATGAGAACAAGTTATTCACTCCACCACTAGGTGTCCACCTTTCTTCACTTAGAGTCAATGTAAACTACAGAGGCAGACTCAAGTGACTCAGTAGAGGGTTTCCAAGTCACATGCAATTAATGGAAGCTGTGAGGTGCTGTCTAATCTGTTACGAGAGCTGACAGACCGTTTGTTAGAAATGATTTCTCCAGTTTGTCATGCTTTGTGAGAACAGACAATGCATGGACTGATCATGAAACCTAATTATATGATGCACTGGGATAAAAACACTGTATTTGCCTATTTACAAAGTTGGCGCAATTATCCCGAGTTCAAGAATTTTGATTTTAGGTTCACATTAAGCACATCTCCAGTGCCTTACTGTCAGAGTACATATTTAATATCTTTTTTCTTCTTTATCAACTGCTAAAACCCCTAAATGTGCTCCATTAAAGTATAAATGTAAGAAATTGGTTGAAAACACCTTAGGTTTAAAAATCCAGCAACCTTTCAAGACCTTTATTTCAAATCAAACACCATGAGAACCTTGTAAATGATAATAAACAAAATAATAACAAGACTTCAACGAACAAAGTCATTATCTGTTTTCTAATTTCTTATCTGTCTGCATTTAAAATCTCAGCAACATCATCAAAACGCAGCATTAGCTCAAACAATAAAACTCAATGGTCATGACGCATTATGAGTTTCTGGCTGGGGAAGTTGAGTGTCTTTATTTTAATTTGGGGAAAGAGGCATTTGCCCGAGACACTGCAGCATCCTTGGAGAAAGCGAGCCATCTCAGCGGGCGATAGTCCCTGATGCCAATTACTGCTGTCACACATATGCTTCGGGCATGCAGTGAAATGTGGGATAAGTGACCTAGTTTATAAACAGTGTGACTGCACGGCTTCTGCTCTCGTCAACAAACCACCCTCCCTCAGGAAAAACACAGGGGTGGTTACGGAGGGAAATCATAATAGTCAGACATCAACGTGGTTCTTTCTGGCAATTGATAGTATTTTTAGGAAGGCTTCGGCATCCTAATTCTTTGGCTTTATGATCTGAAGCACTGAAGGCCATAACTAGAGCTAACATGGTTTCCAGTTTGTTATTACCCCACAGTTAGATTTTGGTGAGACCCAAACTAAAGGTGAAACTTTGGAGAAAATGTTTACTGCTTATTACAAATAAAACACAGCAACATAAATAAAAAAAATGGATGTTTTTTATTATAAGTTATTATATCATAAATAACTTTTTTGGAAACTTGAAACAGGCACAAAATTCTGCTGAATCCTAAAAGCATTCCTAAAATACCACTATCCATGACAATGTAGTAATGTTTTTAGATGAACGTAAACATTTAAAACTTCACTAAGTATTCTAGTCATCATAGTTTTCAACTTTTGTGTATGATGCATCATGTCAAAATCTTCTTTTATTAATGAATATGACAAATAATACTTTATATTTTCCCAGTTTACTTTTCATCACAGTTTAGGTCTCCCTTATTCATTTGGTGACAAGAGAGTGTTTGCTGGAGCTGTGGACTGCAGCTTTAAGTGCCCCTATCTCAGCTGTGTGTTCACTGATCCAAGGGCAGAAGCACTGCTAATGTTCCCACAATCCATTGGAGGATGTTTATGCAGAAAAACAAACAGCATTAATCTTCATGACGAGGAGAGAGGACACTTTGGTTCGCTCTTGTGTCTGCAGATGTCTCCATTTTCAATTGGCTTGTGTGTGATATTTTGTGTTTGAGTGAAATATATGCCTGCAGATCCTAAAAGCTGATACCAAGGGCACTAAGGCCGTTACTGGCGTATTTCCACAGCTCCAGTACCTTAAATAGGAACATGGCGCTTGTGTGCATGTGTGCTTCAGTACACAGTCTGTTGGAGGGGACAGACAGGGAGGAGGAGTGACTCAGCATGGTGATTCAGTTGGAATTGGAGGTAGAGCTTCAAAGCACACACACATTTGGCAAAGGTGGGTGCCCTTGTCAGAGAGCGATCAGACAAAATAACGTGTGGAAAGTTAAAGTGGATGAATGAATGAATGAATGGATGGAGGTGCAACATCAACCAAAACAGACAAAAAAGTCAACATGCTCAAAAGGACAATGTGCTATTTTTAATTATTGTGAAAAAAGAAATGTTACCATCTCTGACAAATAGGCAAATATGTGTTTTTTTTATTATAGAAATATCAAGAGAAAACTGAAAAAGTGCCGTCCAAGTAGCAGGTTAAACATCAATGACGTTCTTTCTCTCCTCTTTTGTGTGTGTTTTTATCAAATGGTATTGTGCCCTGTCAACATACACATATCTCTCTTTTTGCACCTTAGCCTCTTGTATCAAGAGTAAGACTGTGTTTACCAACTGAACCCCTGCATCCACCGAGATCTCTGTCCCTTTTCTGAACCTTTCCTGCATGAATCGACCGCTCGGCTGGACGACACCTACAGGCTGCACATGATGAGGTAAGGAGGCACTTCGTGAGTCATCCGCGGGGAATTACACAGGGATAGTCTGGCTGATTTATGATGCATTGTGTATCCCGGTACAACAGTGCATAAATCTGTGCTTGGGAGCAACACGAGCAACGTATAGGCTGTTTCTACCTCTGTATTTGGAGGCTACATCTTTTCCTAGTGAAGCTATTAATAAGAATGTGGTCATGTGTGTCACACCTTTGGGTCAGACAAGCAAGAGGTCACTTTGACACGCAGGACACCCAAGAGTCTTAACAACAACTCACTGATCTCAAAGTTTCAGAAATGCACACAGACAAAAGCTGTAAAAAATTGGGTTTGTTAAAAGTTTCCACATTGTGACAAACACAAACAAAAAAAAATGACACTTATTAGTCAAAAAAAAGTCTGAGGGATTTAAATGTGTCAATGAGATCCTACAGAAAAAAAGGCATCTCATCTTTTTTTTAATTTCTGCAAGTGTTGATTTAAAAAAAAAAATCCTACAAATGAATGTCACCGCTGTCCCAAAGGCCTACTATTTTGCACCCTTGCTTTCTCTTGGGCTCAGTTTAAGGGCCACACAGCGCAATTCTCCCTCTGTCCTGTTGGTGTCACTCTTGCTCCTGCGCCGTGGCTCCAGGGCCACACTCACACACAAACAGAGAGAGAGAGACGTGCTCCAACCCCGGATGGATGACTTCACCGTTCTGCCTGGGTTTCCTTTATGATCCCGGGATCTCCCACTTCCCTCAGCAGACATCAGCCAGCCTCAGAGACGAACACAGCTCCCGTTCACAGCCCATCCACAGAGGGATCACAGCAGCGCCCGGACCTTCTACCTTCAGCCCTGGTTCACCTCCGCTGGAAGACCCTAAAGAGGACTCATCCATCGGCGCTGCTCGGGGAATCTACTTTGTCATTAAAATCAACAAGGAAGACGACTTGTCCTCCTTCGCTCTCGGTGATAAAGCCTCAATTCTTCATCGTGCCACAATGTCTGAGGTGCTGCCATACAACGAAGGCAAAATGAGCGGCTACGGAGCAGACAGCGAGGTCAGCCAAATGTCCTTTAGCTGCGGACTGCAGGACACAAACGCCTTTTTCGCTGCGTCGCAAGCGAAGAGACCCCCAAAGCTCGGGCAGATCGGCAGAGCCAAGAGAGGTAAAGGACGGTGAACACAAACAGAGAGGATTACTTAGATTTTCATTTTACATACACGTATAATTTGAGGTAAACTATTAGTCGATTAACCAAGAGGCATTCATTCCAAAAGCAGAAATATAGATATTGTGCGGGTAATTCTGCACTATTTTTGTTTATTGCTTTCAAACGGCTCCATTGTGCGTAGTGGAAGGTCAATTTCAGAGCAAGAACAAACCATAATATTAGGCTTTAAGCTGAAAAACACTGTTACTGATTAATCCTCCATCACGACATTGCTTTTGTGCGTATTTGGTTTCGTGAGTGACACAATATGGGTGATTGCTTTAAAGCGCAGTTAATAATTCACCTTAACAAAGGTCTAGTCAAGAACATGTTTACATCAGTAAAATGATGATCCCTGCGAGGACACACCCCGTTTTTACTGATCTAACAAAAGGTTTCTATCTAAAGGCAAAACTGACGCCATCACATTAGATTTGTTTCCAGCACAGAGCAGTGTGTGCCTGTTCTTTGAGGACAGGGATTTGCAGTGCTGTTTTTATTTATTTATATTTCCAGCTGCATCTGCACTCCAGCTCCATCCTCCACACTTTTGTTGTTTTACCAGTGCTCTCTAATATAGCCTATGGCACTGTAAATGCACATAAAAGAAGGTCGTGACTTGAAATCCCAGTGAAATCTTCACACACTGAATGTCCCTCTCTTCTCCTTTCACAGTGGTAATCGAGGATGACCGAATAGATGAGGTCCTGAAGGGGATGACAGACAAGTCTTCACCCGGGGTTTAAACACAACCGATGCCTTGCAGACTTTTTATTTTGATCACCGATTTGAAGCACTTGTCGGCTGTGCATGTTCGAGGAGGATTGAAGGAGAAAACGACAGCACGAAGCAATGGGCAAGGATGAAAAGAAAATGAGCGGCGTATTCAGGGGTGTGAAAACACAGGAGAGAAGTGAGAGAAGATATGGTTAAAGAATGAAAGAAATAAAAAGGTAGAGACTCTGGAAGAGACTTATCTTTGGGATTGCTGGCAATTCTCCAAAACGAATCCCGATTTGAAGATGTTGAGATGGCGGACACGCTCTGTATCTCAACCTCTGCTGACTATCATGACGGATGAACTTGTCATTACTTTCATGACCATGTCTCTTTTAATTTCCTTTCCAAAAAGCGCTGTAAGCAACTAAAAACCCTGCAACTGAAAGCTGAAGCTGAATCCCAGCCCCATTTCAAAATGTTGTACAGTAGCTAGGCTTAGCCCTCCTCGGCCCCCTCCTCCCTCCTTTAGGCTTTGCTTCATGGATTCAGTCAGTGGCGGTGCATTCAAGGGAGCTGTCCCTTCAGCACTGGTCCCATGCATTCCTGTTGCTGCTGACGCTTTGTCTAAAAACACACAGACCGACCAAACTTTAGAGTCTGCTTTGTAGAAGAGACCTATTGTATGTAAAGAAAAAACATATATATCTGATAATGGTGCAATGTTAATATTTCCTGTAGTTGTTTTGGCCCCTGAACACTGCATTAGGCCACAGTCAAACTGAACCTAACTTGTGTAAAAGGTGCAGGTTGGCGCCTTCATGTAGCTCATTCACCTGCACATATCTACCTTATGGCATTCTTTTTGGCTTTTTACCAATATCTACACAGGCCAGCAAAGATCTGGAGATTATAGTCTGTGTCTATTAAAAGATATATAATATAATTCATTTGGTTCTTTTTCATTTGGGCACTCTTGTGTTTGGTCCTCTATGAGTAGTTTTTCCATCTCTTTGCATGAACTTTCACTCCGGTGCCAACACAGGTGCCACCACTCTTACCCTGGCACGCTTGTTTTTAACAAAAGTCATATTTGTATTTTTATATCTAAATATTTGTTATTTAAATGATATGCTAGTCTATCGTCTTACAATTCATCAACAGAAATATTTCTAATTCAGAGAGGATATGCAGAATGAGACTAGGCTTGACGTGGGTGAATCCAGGATTTTGGTCGACTGGTCTCATCCTATATCAACGGTTGGACGTTTTTTAAAAGACTAACTGAATGTGTCTGGGGTTTTTGCACACATCAATGTTAAACTATTATTAAGAAATCGTATACTGTGACTTGAGCTTTGTTGATGAATTTGTTAGAAAATGGCAGTTTTAGAGTATATTGCACTGTTTACGAGTATTCTCAAATAACATCGTTATTTGAACAATTTTTGACATTACAGTTTTGTTTTTTAATTTTGTTTATTTTGTACCATTATTTAAAAAATAAACTGGATATGGTTTGTTGTGCATGAAACCTTAATATTTTCAATAAAGAAACATTGTTTTATGACATTGTTTTATGAAGCAAAAAAGCAACAAAATTGTCATGACATTCTAAGAATGAGTCATTGTATATTATTATGCCATTTTCACTGTATTTGGTGAATAAATAAATGGTGAACGGAAATGTGGTTTGCTGGAGTGTGGTTTTTTTTTTTATAAGAATATTGATTAGAAAACAACAAAGAGTGAGTATAATAAACCAATGTTGCTAGAATGCACAGAAACATGGCGGCTGTTCTCTCAAGTCAGAGCTAAATTAGCTCAATGCCTGTAAATACTGATCCTTAATTAACGGCTGGTGAAGAAACGCAGATCCATCTGTTAAGCTGTTAAACAGCTCTGCTGGCCTACACCAGTGAATCTATTAAACTGCACTACCCTGGGGAACCATGACTGGCCACATGATCATCTATCAATGTCTGGCTCGGCACTGTCCCACAATCCCTCACTCTCAGTCTACCTCTGACAAGTAAATTCACAATGACAGCCACAGAAGTGAACAAAACCAAACCAGATGCAAGCAAACCAGTGGCAGGAACCTGGATAAAACAACATCTCAAGAGCTTTATCAGTTTATCAGTATTGTAGCTTTATTTACCCCTCCTTTTTAACAGAGCTCCTTAGCCAGAAACAATATCTCAATAAAACCAAGACTAAACCTAATTCATTTTGGTTTGTACAATTGTCTTAACAATTTATAAATAAATGAAGATAAACAGACAATATAAAATAAATGAATAGTTGTGTACTTATGTCTGTGTTGCATGAGCTGCACGTCACTGTAAAAACAGAGTGTCAGCAGCACAACAGCCATGTTGCCAGCACATTCCCATCTGTATTGACTGTCCTGATAACATCAGCACTAACTGAATCAACACATAGTGCTATCGATCATGATGTTGTTCATGTCGAGTGCATGTGTGTGTGAAGTCTGAGGTCATGCACAATTACACTTTTCACAGTAACTGGCTGACCAGGAAGGCCGGAAGCCAAGAGCCATATATGGACAGATGATTTTGTTGTGACTGCTGGAGATGGTTCAGAATCAGCTTTATTACTTATTTAGACATTCTAGTATACACATAGGAAAACATAAACCACTGCAATGAACAGTGACCAAGTATAATCTATTTTAAGCCCTGCTGTTAATACCTTGTTAGGCCACACTGTAATAAAGGGTGATAAATGTACAATGTTTTGTTGATGCGCCTGCTCAGATGAGACTTTAATTCAGTTTGAGGTTTAGTGTTGTTTAAATCAAGCTGTAAAATAACATTTTTTTTGACCTGACAGATGTGCTGCAAGTGCATGCTGTGTGCTCATATACACAAACAGCCTCAGAAAGATTAAATAGGAATACAGATAAACAAGCAGACATTCCAACCCACAGCTGCAGTTCAGACAGGGCAGTGGGAAACTTCAGTGTTTTGGTTCATGTACAGTGCACACGGCTCTGAGTACCTGCGGGTCCTGGCTCTGTGTGCATGAGTGTGGACACAGAGAGTTGATCCAATTCTTTTGCCTCATCCTGAGTGGACATCCATTAATATTCCTGCTTCTGTTACGTAAGCCTACCATACAGTATATTATGCCATTACGCTGCCCCAAGGGACACGGGCCAATATAGAGCGCTGCTGAAAGCCACTGCAGTGCTTTCCCTCACTCCTCACTGCTTTCCACTGACATGAAGAACTGACAGTTACCTATTATATCCACACTGGTCCAATGCTCTAATGCAATGGACTACTCAGGTTTGGATGAAAGAATCCACTGTATCTCATACAAACACATTACAGTCGCCTGAGGATGTTTTACTCGTATCATCTAAAACTGTGATTATTGTTGTGTCACTGTAATATTGTGTTTGGAGTCATTTCTTTGAAGGCAACTCACAAATCACTTAGAAATAATAATGAATCTGCAATAAAACTACACGTTAATTGAGTTAAATATGTTAGATGTAATCAATCTAGTTCTTCATGTTGGGAGAGTGCCATTAGTTAAGGTCGTACTTGTAGTTTGATGTCTACATTCACTTAAAGAAAAGGTTATAACTTTGGCAGTGCAAAACAAAGTTGGTCATGAGCTGTATTGCATCTCTTCACATTTTGTAATTTGGACCAAATTTTCACCACTACACTCTACTCTGACTATTTAGCATGCAAGTAACTAAGGTAGTACGAACATTTCTTTCGAGAATACAAAGTTAGATCTTGGGACAGCGGGAATAAAAAAAAAAAGTAGTTATACAACAAGATAGTTCAAATGGACAGCACAGCAAGTTGTTTCCTTAAAGCATGAAGACCTTCAGACTAACCTGAGCCCTCACATATAGTGAATACCACCCACACATTACAGCAGACTGAGACACTGAGAGCAACACTGTCTGAGAGAAGACGTGACAACACAGTCTTACTTAAAACTGGACTTGAATAGTGAACGTTAGTTGTAAAAATAAAGTGATCCCCGTGCATGGACAGACACACACACGGTGGCCTCTCGCTGAGTGACTATTGTCAATACCCTCACCACTTATGTAAGTGTCCATTGTCTGATTCATCATACCAGCTTAAATAGGTGCCAGACTGTCTTTTTTTCCCCTGTATCTTCGAGTTTGGTTTGGTTTTGTGACTACTGGTAACTATGGAAACTAGCAAATGGATGCAAAATTCAGCAAGGGGTTTACTCCAGGGCCCCGCGGGAGTGTGAGTCTGGACGTGAAGTGACTAATACTGAAAGAAACAGGTTCGAACAAGAGTCGTGTCTGCACAATATGACTACAACTGATTTTATTGTTACTGCTTTCGAAATAAAAGTTAAAAAAAAAAAAAAAAAGTACTAAAAACACTAAAAACTACAAAGTTACAAAAATCACAATAAGTTTCGAAATGAGCATAAACATGCAATCTAACACCCAATTTAATTATTATCACTGATTAAAGTAATTAAATGGACATGGGTGGTAAAAAAAGACTTAAAGGTTCAACAAAATGGTTAAACATACACAAAAAATCCCTTCCCATCTGTCGAACGATCGCAGAATACAATCAATGGTGAAGTTTGCAGTGAAATTGTATTCCTTGTATTAGTCCCCAGCAAAAAAAATGTGAAGAGAGAGTCGTCTGAAAAATCACACCTTTTTTGAGGTCTTAAAAATAGGCAGTAATTAGATCTCAGAGGAGAATTAAAAATAAATGATTTCTTCTTTATTAATGTGGTCCCCCTCCAGTCACTAGTCTTCCTGCCTGTCTGCACACCGCTCCTTCTTCCTCTCTCCTTCTCTGGTCTATATTTAAGCAGCAGAGAGCACGGGACTGAGGACTTGGATCATGTTACCTTAACAAGTAACACACCTCCGAGCTGGTTCTTGGGGCGTACCTCCATTAGCAGCTTTAGTCGAGAGTAAGAGGCAGACGTGAGAGAAACAGAGGTCGACTGTGACTCACATATTAATAGATCCCAACACAGAGTTTACATGGAGGCCGCCGCTGCCGTTATGTGTCTAGACATGTAATTTCATCTTTTACATCAGGGTTGTCCCAAATGCTGTACAAGTTGGGACAGACAAGCTGTGGTTAATACTACAAAACATATATAGAAAGCATTTAAATAAAACACAAGATAAAAAAAGCAAGTTCATTAAGAAACAGTGGTGTCTTAAGTCCTTTAAAATGGTGATCCTATTGTTGACAAGAAGTCCTCTTCCTGCACCTCTTTTCTGGTTGTGGTAGAAGGAGCTGGTGGGGCTTTGTCTTCTTCCAATAGTTTTCTTTCCAGAGCTGCGTCTTCTGGACTGAGCTGCTCTCCTTTAGTCAGCACATAAATGTAATATTCAAAGCCATCTCCGTAAGTGTAGTGTTTGATGGACCAGTTGTACTCGGTGCGGGCATAGATGCGCTTACGGAAAAAGGGGTCGGCAAAGGTGATGGAGACGAATCGTCCACCAGGCTTTAAGCAGCGACTGATCTGAACAGCAACAAAGAGAAGAACTGCATGTTAATGATTGACTAGATACTGTAGGTCATCTTCAAATGTTGGTGAATGAAATACATACACATATTCTCAAAGATAAACTCAAATGTCAGTGTGTTTTCATAGTTGATTACACATAGAGAAAACACACATGCCAACTATGTACACAGACGTAAACGGTAAACACTAAGGTTTATAGCCTCCAGCTGCTTTGCAATAATGTAGTGTGACAGCATGAAAACCACCAAGGCCCCTTCATATGAATAATTATTGTTCTGGCCCTGCCTTAGTCCCAATACACTGCCGTTTCGTGCAAGATACACACGTGCATTAGTTTTGAGTGAACTTCACAAGACTGCAGAATATCACCCACATACACAACACAAGCACGTCGCTGGAGCTGAACAGGAGCCATCTTCAGAGTTGGAAGGGTGTGTGGGAGTGGATGGGCTAGATCTGCACAAGCAGCACCAAGCATGACATTACTTATGTAGAGTTTTAGTACAAGGGCAAGTGGATGTGTTTTGAAGCTGCTTCCACTTCTCGTCACACAAATACAGTATGGTGACATTTAGCAAGGCACAAAAAGCAAAGAAAAACAAAGTGGTATTTGGCTAGACTTGCACAAAGGGAGAGTGGTAATGGATTTTGTTGTTGAACACAGGGTTTTTATCTGTGAATGGGGTATAGTACACAAAAATGCAGACACAAAAACGGATTTCTATACAGTTCATTCAGTTCATTTTCATCCAGCCCACAGCACATTATCAAAATTAGAAAACATGAGGAGAAAAATAGGTAGAGTTGAAACATAAATATTAAAATGACTCAAAAATGATCGAAATTAAGCTCATTTAGCCGGAATGAAAACTTTCAATCACCTTTACATATATTTACATCAGCGAGCAGTTCAAGCAGCTTTGCCGACGATTGTGCAACACTAAAACAAATCTTCCTCTTATATAACTGAAGTGTTGTTTATTGATAGTTCTCTTTGTTCATTTCTTTGTTTTATTTTTGCACATGACAAATCAAATCTTTTTTTTTTAATGTTTTTTTTTTTCACTTTCACTTCCTATAACAATCAAAGCTTTTATTAAAAAAAGAAAATCAAGAAAAGATATTTAACTGTGAGGAAATCAAATCAAATATTAAGAAAAGTTAAGCACTTGTGAAAAGGCTAGCCCTCAAGCAAATTCAGTCAATGACCCCTACTCTATAAGATTATTAGTTATAAAGGATAAACACCTTCAATGCAAATTTGTTGGGTAGCAATTTAGCAGCTAAACCTCGTCAACAGAAATACAACAGCTTCTGAATGAGATGGTGAACAATGTAGTAAAGCGGTTATAACAACATAAACCTATACCTGGATGTAGAAATGGGTTTACAGCTGAGTTTTGAGCCTGCATATATACTCACTCCACCTATACATATCATCCAGAGAGTATCAAAGTCTACAGAGACACTAAGCTGCCATTGGTCTCACCGGGTGCCTTCTCCCAGTGCTTTGAAGTGAGCAGAGCGGTGTGGTGCTCACGTGTGACTGTCATGAACACTGGGAATGTACAGTGATGGAGCCAGGGCAGGACTGTGGGGCTGTGGCCTGAACCGTTAGCTGTAGGATCCCAGAGAGCACCTCCCTCCACCACGCCATGCTCAGTGGAGAGAAGAGCCCATCTCACATGAGCACGTGGACCCTGCTCTTCTCACATGATTCATCTCCAACAGAAAGCAGCCAGAATATGAATTATTCACTCTTAGCGGTGACACTGAGTGCTGGATAGGGGCTAAAATGAGAAATTTAATGCAGAGGGACATGCTGGGGATAAGTTGGCTTTTGGGAGCATTTTGCACCTGGTCTGGTTGAGTAGGGCTGCGGTTCATCTTTTCCCATTAAAACCCTTAAAATAGCTACAACAAGATGGCTGCTTTTCTACCGAGTCTCAGTATAAAGTGTGCTCTCCAGAATGGAGCCATGGCAGCTAAATGAGCATCAAAATGAGCATCTGCTATATGACAAAACTGGAGCTGTTTGCAGTTTAAGTGTAAGTTTAATTTAGCTTGATTTTGAGTGTACCTATAATCCAAAGCCAAAACATTATAGCAGGCACATGATGTTATTACCATGAATTAAGGTGGAAAATAAAGGGCAACAAGTGAATAATGTAGAAAGCTGGAGAATGTAAACATGAGTGACTTTGACACATATCTGGGTCAGAGCATCTGCAAAACTGCAACTCTTGTGGGAAAGGAAGGAAGCATGTGTGTCGTCATAAGACTTGACAAATACTTCTTATACCACACAAAACAAGCACATATTAAACTAAAGCTTTGATGCATTCCCTAATGCTCTTTGTGAGTTAAATGGTGATTTGTAGAAACAATGTATATGAAGTACCTGTAGCGTGTGTAGTTTGTGGGACCAATCCCACTCTTTCCCACTGCTAGAAGCTTGCTGGAGATAGAAACCTGAGAGGGACTACACAAGCTGCACCCCTTTGACATCACCCGGGCAGCCATTATTCATGTGCTGAATGGGTGTGCTTCTTGGACTTGTGCTGTGTAACTCCAGACCCTTAAGTCACAGGTGACTGGACCAGTGACATCACTGCAGCCTTAAATGAACACCACTCAATTACATAGCATCGTGGTACAAGTAATCTAACTATAACTGTGACTCCTCACTCGGCACTGGAGGAAAATATGTGATAAAGTGACACATCTTACTAATGTGTTGGGATACATTACTGACCCAGATTTGCACAGTTTAAATCTTTGCAAGGAGTGGAGTGTGGTGACTCATGTGTACAGTCTGTATGTATATCAACACAATAAGTATGCCACTACAGAATGTAAATGATCTGCCCACACACCACAGCAATGGTAATTTAATAGTAATGGTTGTAGTGTGACGAGCTGGTGCAAATGTTATCAAGTCTACAGAGAACAATAGTAGTGTGGATATCGGGGGTTGAATTTGCACCTAGGCACGTGGCAAATGCTATCTTTATCATTAATCTTATTCTTTTTCTCAGAAGAGGTGGCTGTAATGCTACTATCATTACTACTACTAAACAAACTTTTAATTTAACATTTAACATCAAATTGTGATGTTTTTGCAGATTTTGTTATAAGCAAAATGGGAAAATGGGCCAAAATATGAATGTGATTTTTAAAATGACAAAAATTACCAATTGTATTTGAAATATAACACTTACATATAAATATACACATCATATTTGTGTATTGTGTACTTCACTTACACAAATATATACTGTACTTCAACACTAAATTAAGCACTTTTGTCAAACAACATCTGCACAATTGAAGGGATTGCTTGTTTAAATAATTATAGAGGCACATTCAATGCAACAATGGTCTATACCACGTGACTAAAGCACTGGTTTCAACTTTTGACTTCCCCTACCAGCCCTACTGAACTCACCACTCCAGACTGGGACCAGAGTCAATATGATGTGTCACTGAGTGTTAGCAAACACTCACCAAAGAAAACAGCACCTCCAAAACACTCAAGTCAGTTTCACTCAGTCAGATCTGGTGTAAAACGATCTGAAGTCGCTGGGTTTCTCCAGGGGGCCGACAGAGGAAACCACTCAGTGACTCACACTCCGCTCAAACGTTTCGCCAACACACACAAACACAAAGCATTACGGCCTCTCGTGAATAATTCAGCGTAGTGACGGAAGCATGTGTCTAAGTATCCTGACCTCGCCTCAGTGTACTGCAACAGAGAGCCCATGTGATATCAAGTTTAAATATCCTTAAAGAACCCTCGCTATTTTAAAAATGCACCTTTCATCTAGCCTTAATATACAGCAAATGAATGGCCATTATTAAAAGGAATAGTATTAGTATCTAGTGTTTTATTAGTATATTATCTAAGGTGAATAAATGTAGCAGCTGAAAAAAACAACAACCCTTAAACAAAGGAGTAATAAAAACTGGATTTCTGCCCTTAAATGTATCAGTGAGTGAGAAAAACAGATTAACTTGCCCGAACCTTTGAAATATTAACGCCGTACATGTCGGTTTGAGTCCCTGCCTGACCTTTCCACATTAATCTCTGTGAAGATAAGCTGACGTTCCAAGGAGAATGACATTTCATCTACCGCTACAGGTGTCTGTTGTCAAATTGTCGACGCTTTTGTCCTCACTGTCCCAACTAGACCTTTTCCAGTGTTTCCATTTGCTCCTCACCGGGGCCAGGTATGCATAAAGATACTGTAATCAAGATACAGTGGGCTTAGATGATGACAAGAAAAGCGAGCGGTCACACTTTCATTTGGCTTCAGGGGACCCTCGTGTTACGTAACTCGGGTTCATCATCTCAGATTGAAAAGGTATGTACGCGGTTCCTCAAGCGGCAATGGCACACGCGGTCTTCCCAGGATTCTCTGGTATCAGCTCCATCTCTTTAAATCAATCATGACAGCTGCCACACCATGACTCCAATACCTAATACTGCGGATATGAAGCTAAAAGAAAATCACTGTTTATTACTTTTTAATACCAAATATAAATACCTGGATCAGCGTCAGAGAGCCTGTTCGGATGGAGTGTACCAAACCTGCTTAATATAATCTAAAATACAGTAGAGTTAGATTGAAAATATTGCATGACAATGTGATTTTATTTTTGTTTTGGTGAAGGTAAATCTTATGGAAATGTATTTTGAGTTTTCAGGGATTTTGTTGTGTCCAAACCTTGTTCCATCTAAAGTCCCATCTTGATCTGACTGAGAAGAATGTCAATGGCTGAATGGCTGTTTGGATGGGGATGAGTTTGTAAAAATAGAGTCTTGTGAAAGTGGATTGGGGACAAGCAGCGGCAGTATGGCTCCATTAAATGGTGAGTGTGTGAGCAGATCAGTGGGATACTAAAACAACAGGCTTCTATCTTTGAACAGCAGACCACCACCATCTCCTTTAGCTTACATTGCGCACATTAACTCGAACTGGGACAGGGAGGAAAACTGAGAGGAGGTGCAGATTTTATTTAGGTCATATTTTCATATCATCTTTTATAAATTTCCCTCCCATCCTCTCCTCTGTGGTTGTTTACTGCAGACCCCCTTCCTCCTGAAGGAATGTGCATTTCGCCTCTCTCTCTTTCACTGCACCTCACCCGTAGCCCGCAGCCAGGCATGTGGATGGCAAAAACGTGTCAGGAAATAAAAAAAAAAAAGAAAGAAAGAAAAAAGATGCAGATGAAGAGGGTAGAGAGTGAAGATAGTAAAGGGAGGGTGAGAGAATGAGGGATCAACAGAGGTCTATCTAACACAGCAGATTTGCTCTGGTATAGTCTCCCCTCCAGGGGTGCAACAGCCTGCCTCGTTACCCTTCATCCCTCCATCCTGCCCCTGCTCTTCCTCTTCCTCGGAGCTGCCGCCTTCAAGGGTCTGGTGTGAAATCGCTAAAAGGCAACATCTTCCTTAAAGATGCGCCATTTTATGCTGGGAAGAAAACGGTGCAGTATCATTCTGAATAAAACGACTTCACTTTTCCATGAAATCTTTAAATAAACAAAAGAAAATTCACAGTCTCAATTATGTTCAAATCAATGTGTTTATCTGCAGGTTACGTTTATACTACTAAACTTTGACAAACCAGTTGGAAAACCTGCTGTCTGCTACCTATAAACCTATTGATGAGACATGGCCCTGAGTCCACTGACAAGAGCAAGTAAATGTGTCCTTGTAAAACTCACAGGTATCAATCTGCTCCTTTGCAACAATTCTCTCCAACCAGTGGACTTTGCAATGGATTACAGTAGAAACGTGAGCGGCACTGCTTGGTTCCTTCTCCCGGCCGCCCACTCTCTGCCTCCTCCTATGTGCCCACCCACCTCTCCTCCCCCTGGACCCCCTCCTCACCTGACTCACACCCATCTCCTCCGCCCACCTCTGCACTGATAAATTATACATCAGAGACTCTGTCTTCGCCGCTCTGCCTCTACATCTCTCCACCTTTGCTTCGCCGCCTCAGTGACTTAGTGTGCCGTGTGTGCGCTCGTCTCCAGATTACGAGCATCTTGGTTTTACAGATCCGAGTGCAACTTGTGTGGGCTACCTTAAGGAAACATAGGAACAGCTTTACTTTTCAAGTGGGCGCCTTCCTCCATTCCACCATTCCTCCATTCACGTTGCCATGGAGACAAAAGTTTAGCGCTGGCCACTGCAACATATTTAGGTCAGAATGGGACCCTTCTCTAAAGACAGCACAAACAGCCGCAGTAAAATAGTATCGTGATGGTGACAAAAGCCAGAAACTTGGCTCCAAAATAAAGTCCACAAGACACTGGAGTGGTTCACAGTTGATGCGTCAACAAAACTCTTTCAACATGGAGTTTGAAAGCTTTAGCGCAGTCAGTGCTGTTAAGATAAGGGGAACTCCTGTCTTTAGGCTAAATTCGTGTGCTTCAGTGTGTGCGCACAGAGCCATGTCTAACCGATCAACATCTGTGTATTCAGCCACCGCATTCTCCCCTCACAGCAATCTGGCATGCTGTGCTAAAATTAAAACTCTCTTTGCATCAAAAATAACCATCTCGGGCTTTTATCTTCCTATTCTTCTTATCTCTCCCGCTGCCTCCTCACCCTTTCTGCCTTGTCTTCCCATTGGAGACCAGGGAGAGGATTGCTTTAATTACTGAACTACTTTTCACACCGGCAGAGAAAGACAGAGACACATTTCAGACACCCACAGCCGCCCACTGTCATGCTCCCAGCAGCATCCCTGCACTGCCTTTAAAGCCTGCGAGAGAGAACGAAGAGAAAAAAAGGATTTGGTTTTGTTTACTTCTCTCATAATATGATCTATGACAGAATATCAGTTCGGACAAAGTTGTTCAATTAATTAAACAATGTTGCTGTTCTATATTCAGTTTTTGGGAAGGGAAGGCTCAGAGTCAGCGAATGTGTAATTAACAAACTCATCTGCCTTTCAGAACAGTTTTTTTTGTCACAGAGGAATTGGAGCTGCAGAGAAACTAGAGCAAAACGTGAGCGCTGATGCTGTTGGTTTGGGAGAAAGCTGAGTAGAAAAAAAAACAGGGGAGGGTTCTTCCTTTTTGGAAAATCTGTTTTCTCAGCCTCCAAATCTAACACTAGCCCAGGACACTTATTACACTTTTCAAACCTACACTTATGCTCCTGTGCAATTATCCATTAACTTTGTGTGGGCAGACTTGCACTAGCAGTGGCTGGATAATGACTTTATTGTATTGTAGACTTTTCTTTATTTACACTTGGAGCTTGCTCTTTAAGCAGCTGTTAACACAACACACGTTCAGCAGTGGGTTTGACTCCGCATTTCGTTTCATTTTATGGACTTTTCGATAAAACCTGTTCATTTGACGGCGAGTTGAATTTAGCGGTGAGCCGGAGATAAGAGTTTGCCAACAACTTGGGAAGCAGGGAGCGAGTAAAGCAGAGGAGAAACCAGGATGAGAATGGAGAGAAATGGGCCAGTGTGTCTGGCTGCTGTAGGGGTCTCCTGGGGACTGAAAGGGGGACAGGAGAGCCGGTTCGGAGGATCCAGGACTTCATTCATAAATCTACAGCAAAACACAGCATGTCCCAATACTGGCTCCTGCAACACAAAGCCATATCTCCAAACACATCTTGTATCACTTTGAAGGTACAGTAGGAAAAGTCTGTTGATTCTAGTGCTCAAGTTAAAGTAATCACATTTCTATTTCACACGTTCACAGTTCTTTGTTTGAACCATTACGAAAGACTTGGCTATGAACAGGTTTTTAGATGAAAATATCCCAACTCCTACATTTTTAAGGAGGTGGTTGAAGGAATAAAGGAGGACTACTGTCCAACAGGTTCACCAAGTCCGAGTGCTTGTTAAAAGTAGGTCTACAAAAAGATCCTGAGATGTCACTTGTGATGCATTTGGATGTTTTGCATGAGACACTAGACCTAGATAAAGTACAGAGCTCTTATGAGATGCATGGAAATGATGCCTTCCATCCACTTCAGTTGATTTAAACTATGCATGACCAGTGACTCATCCAACGAGAAGCACAAGTAGTTCCACCTTACCTTCTTCTTCATCTTAGAGCGGAAGAGCATCTCGGGACCAGAGCGAGTCCCATTTACTACAAACTGCATCCACCTTTCTAAAAGTACAAAGTCAAATTTATTCTGATCCAATAGGCCTGCTGAGGATAACTAATTAATTTAAGAAGATGGTTGACAGAGAAAACATGTTGAAAGGTCAATTTAATATTCTTAGCTAACAGTGTTGTTGCTTAAGCATTAATACAGTGCAGAGTCATTTGCAAAACAAATTTTAGAGCAGTTGAAAAAAAATGTTCACACAGGACTGCAGCAGAAAAAACAGGCCAGTTTCCATAACAACCTAAAAAAATCTTCAGTTAAGTCATGCTATAAGTTAAAACATCTAAAGGCTAATGGGTGTTTTTGAAGCAATCTGCTTAGTGTTCATAGTGACCCCAGAACAGACACATCAGCTGTTCAAGTGGTTGTGTCCTGTAAACAGTGATCACTTATTTCAATATGATTAAGTCACACATTTTCTGATTGGATCCAAAGGATTCCAACAGCAGGATTAGGGCTTCAGTGTAGTGGGATTGTACTGTAAAAGGGAGATCTTTTTAAAACAAAAAGTTATGTAAAGAAAACCTAATCCAAAAAGCTCAGTTTTTAAGATAATGGCCAGCCGGGTTTCTGCTGCACCTGTTATTGTGCAGTATTGTGACGTTGGCTTGTTCTTTTCATTTTACTGTGCACTGCTCTTGTTACATCAGGGAGTCTAAAAAAAGGTGTGTACCAAGGAGTGCGTAATATCCACATCTACCTATAAACAAGACACTGATTCATGAGCGCGTAATAGGCTTTAAAGTGACCAATAATAAAAGAATAATAAAAACAAGGATAATAAAAAAAACAAAAATCTCTTTAGCTGTAGTTTGATACCAATATTATAGAAGACACTAGTAGCTACAATGTGTTGTAACTTCTTGACGTGATCTCATGCATACATCAAGTCTCTCCTGGCGGGCATCCCACCTGCCAGTCAAGAGAGCCGAGTTATTAATGCTCCTGATGTGATCACGTAAAGACTTCCCTGCTGCCAGACTCTCACACTCATCTGAAAACAAGCCTTATATGTGTGACCTGAAGTGTTCCCATTTCCACCTGACTGCTCTGGACTCCCACTGAGAGTGGAGTAGTGTTCTCAGAGGAGTTGTAGTGAATCACAGGTGAGGAGGCCAGATTTAACAGAGGCTGATGTGCAGTAACATATGAACTGATAGTTCAGTGTACGTTTAACAAAATGGGAAACAACTGTATATAATTTGATTTACATAAGATACATGTGATATTCTGGAAGTGTGTGGCAATATAAGCACTTTATTTAGTAACATGGTCCATCCTCTGCATGCTGTAAATAGAACTGTGTTGATGTAAGAGCAACAAGTGGACAACTGAGACCCATCCCCTGCAGGACGTAGCACCAGAGCCACATGTCACAATACCTCCGTCTACGGCAAATGAATTTAGCTCTGAAAACAAACAGCTCTTTCGGCTGCTCCCTTCAGGGGTCACCAAAGCGAATTATCTGGTGATTCGCATATTTAGTCTGGCATAGGTTTTACACTGGATGCCCTTTCTAACGCAACCCTCACTATGAATACGGGCTTGGGAGCGGCACAAAGGTCCACTGGCTTGTGTTCCCTTGTGGCTGGTGATTTTGGCTAGTTTGCTTTTAAGATGTTATGCAGAATACATTATGTATGTTAACTTTAGTACCTCATTGTTCTTATTTAATTCTCTAAGGAGTAAATTGAATTATTGATGACAACAAATATGTAATATGCAATCACTATGTTGAATACTGTGATACACTACATACTGTGATATGTGAATGTTTTCTTTGGCATAGTAGAAGCTGAATTGAATTTATATAAAGAAGTCCAAGATTTTTCCTCTGGTCGCTCACTTTAAGTCTATTTATGGCATTAAATATTTGACATGAAAATGATGAGTGCCTGTCACAACAAAACAAACGTGCGATACAGGAAATCAGTGATTGTGATATGGTTATTGCGTTGTTGATACTCTAATAATACATTTGTGTTGTGTTGTGGAGTCCTTTTTAATGGTTTTATAATGGTATGTGCTATTGTGCAGCCGTTTGGTCCATTCAGGAATTTTTAAAAAGTGCTATAGATTTTCACCTTGATTTGCTTAAATTGAATTGTTTCTTTATGCATGTGTATTATTTTAGATAGTACTGACTGTGTCGTTTTACAGCTGCAAGTTCAATTTCTATGAACATTAATGGCAAACAACATCAGGAGTGCTTTCTCCCAGAGCTAATCCCAGATGGGAGAGAACAAATCCCTTTACATCTTGCCACCGGCATCAAAGCTGTGAGAGTAACACTGCGCTTCAAAGCCTGAAACAACTCAAAAATCAAGCTTAGTGCCTAAAAAGACCTTGAACAAAATCAAAATCTTTCACTGTTTCAGGGCTGTTTTTGTAAAGAAAAAAAAATCTATCAATCAATGTTCACCACTGGAAGCTGCTATGCCCAACCTTAAAATGTCACATCTCATTCCGCAGACGCTCTGTTCTCTTCTGACTTGAACAAAGTAGCAGTGGACCATTGCTATTATTTGTGAGCTATTTTTGTGACAGCGGTCGATCCTGCGGGCGAAATTTGCAGCTCGTAGACCGCTTCAGTGGGTTTTTTTTTTATCACGTGCCGCACATCAGGTCTGGAGTGGGCTGGAGATCACACGCAGAGGACTCCACTCATCTTCACTGCATTATCACTCAGGAAAATATACCGCAAACCTTTGAGCAGTAGGATTTTGTTGTTAGCTTTACTCATTGGGTATATCATTTTGCATCTAAATATAGCCACATAAAATTGATTTAACATCACTAGTAACAGTTAGTGATATCATCTCAGCCGCAGTGTTACACAGTCGCTGTATCACTATCACACCTTCTGCTTGTTTGTTTTTGTCATTGCTTCTTCCTGAGTCTCCAGTGTAAGGGTCCAATTTCACACGTATATCTAGGCCAACATTCACTTCAAAACCATTAGCCTTTAAACTGTTCCACTCCACAAAGCCAATACTCCCCGCCACCCTTCTTTTCAAGGTGAGGCGTTTTGTTTACCAAGCGCTCTTTCTTTTTCTGTTTCTAAATTTGAAGCTACACAAAGGCTCGCCCCATTTTTTGCCATTTCTGTCTAATTGCATCATTTGGCAAGTGGTACAGTTATTTCAAGCACATGGATTTCTCTGTGTACATAAGACACAGGAGCAGAGAGACCTCGCTCAACATTTTATAGAATCAAAGACAAACAAAAAAAGCAGGCCGTGCCAACGATCACAGACTTAACAAAAAAAAAGATTCAAAATGCTAGATGTTTAGATATGATGCTGTTTATATTTGAGGCAATAGTGTGATCACAGATCAATAGAGCTTCTCAGTTCAAATAATGGTATATAAACGTCAATGCTTTAATAAAACTGCTTTAATTATACCTGTATTATTTTTGCAAGAAGAAGAAAGAGAAAAAAACTTTCCTTTTCCAAAACACCTCTTGCTGCCGATAAGCGGACGGGATGCACTGCACTGTCACCTAGTTTCCATGGTAACCTGTTGCTATGGAAACAAGCCCTGGAAGAGACTCAGGAGTTAGTAGAGGGGATTTTTTTTCTTTTTTTTTCCGCCAGGGAGGCAGAGGGAAGTAAGTGTACAAAGGAGAGAAAACAAGGAGGCATGAAGAGAAAATCACGCCTGTGTTAAGCCACGGGTCTCTGTTTATGGCTGATACCTGCCACTTTGACATGAACACAACAACTCCAACGAGTACATTTACAAACTGGACCTGGCCGGTGTGGGATTTCGGGGAATTTTAGCAATTCGTAATACCACAACTGTACCTTGGATAAAAGGAGGGAGTGGAGTCATTGACATTCATGGCACTGGGCTGATGGCCGTGTAAAGCAAACATTACATAACCACAGTGATGCCTGGAACCAAAGCCAAACAAGGATTTATGCCCCACTGATTCTTCTGTTTCTATTACGAGCTCTGTCACTGTTGGGGATTGTCACATTGTAACCTGTTGTGCTTAACTATAAAGTGGACGTGTTATCTCAACTTTGACATTAAAAATGCCAATGTGCATAACAACATAATTAAACAGAATTCATAATTTCCACCGCCAACCACAAGCTAATTACAAATCATACAGGAAAACAAGAAACAATTACTGCAATAACATATTACAGCAGATTTCCCAGAAGTGACAGAATGGACGGCTTTTGGACGGCACTCGATTTCCCATAAAGTCTCCTTGCACACGGCCCCCTCCTCCTCGTCTTCATCTCACTACTCTCTAATCTTTCCTTGGCTGAAGTTGGTCTGCAGCCTGCTGGGTTAGTCTATTTAACTGCTGTCACATAGCGAGCCCTGCAGTGTGCTGTGTACTACAGGCAATGACAGACAATATGGGCAGCAACTGGCAAGGAGTAGCAGAGGACAGATGGATGCACGTACACACAAACACTGTCTGGGGCTTAGTCGATCAATCACTGAGACCAATAACAATGAAAAGTTCAGTCGGACCTCTACAATATGGTATTAATACAAACCATTCGAAACATCAAATGGGCCGACAGTGAAGCAGGTGATCCTTATAATACATCTGAAAATGATTTGTTGTTTTACAGTAGCTCTAATCCTCACCAGAATGAAGTATTACAACATGGACTTCACACTGCTGCAGTTCACATCACAAATGTGTCTTTTAAAAAGGTCTTTTTAAAGCTGACAGGTGCCATACATTTCGACACCACTGGGCCTTGATGTATACACTTCTTCATCAGATCACTCTACCAGCAGCCAGCAACCATAATAATATTTTCCACGTGCCGAACAATAAAGAACATGAAGTGCAGTGTCTGCCAAAAGCTTCCCGACAGTCTCAGACAACTACCGTGTTGTGGAGGCTGCATAAGTCACTGTCATAACATCACGGCTCCTCCAGCGCGGTAGGTGTCACTTAAATAAATGTGTAATTATCCCGAGGTTGTCAGAAGCAGTTTGGTGTGATGCTCTGCTACCTGACTCAAAGAGCACACAAAGACAAGACCCGTGCTTCTCCAAGGCTTTTCACAGCCCAAAAGAAACGGCAAGTAAAATGAGGACATACTGGAAATAAATCCGCATCTGGAGTCGAGTCTGTGTCGTTTGTGTAGGCTTCTTTGGGCTGTTTAACATAATTGTTCTCTGTGTGTGTGTGTGTGTGTGTGTGTGTGTGTGTGTGTGTGTGTGTGTGTGTGTGTGTGTGTGCGTATCCCTGCTGCAGTATAGTGGCCAGCTGTTCACAGGCCGATCCCTGAACATCTGGCAGCTGCACGGCCTGGAGCGAGGGCCAGTTCTACTAGGCCAACGAGACTAGAGAAGACACAAGGTGAGAAGAGATTATTTACTCCGTGCTTAGTCTTGTCATTTAACTCTGTTAACATAGAAATTCCTCCCCACAGATGGTTATACTAAGCAATCTGATGACTCTAAGCATTTAAAAGGGGCATGTCAGAAGTTTTGGAAATGTATTCATATATATGTCCTCCCCGTGTTAATGAGGGTTCTCCTATTTCCTCCGACTGTCCAAGACATGCACATGTGACTTGGTGAATCTAAATTGCCCCATAGCTAATAAATGTGAGTCAGTGTATGTCCCTAAATGTTAGCCTTGTGATTAACTGGACATTTTCCAGGGTGTACCCCGCCTGAAACACAAAGCAGTTCAAAGCAGAATTACTTATTGTAATTGGTGTACTGTTTGATTCCCATTTTCCCAGTTTTGCCATCAGTAGAATTGATCACAACCCTATGTAGGTTCTCAGTCATCCAGGTAGTCATAATGTTAAAGAAAAAACAAGGTAACTAAACTAAACTACATCCCGTTGCCTACTTTTTTTTAACCATTTAACAACACAACCCTAATAAAAGTCCACAGAGTAGTAATCCAGTTAGACTAATACAAGTCAATGTTATGTTATGTCAGTGTTTTATTTCTCTCAACTAACCAGTTTCTCTATTGCTGTCATATTTCAGACCGCTTGACCCTGTCACATACGAGGTGCACTGCTTTTTACCAAACTAAGATGGCAGCATCAACAAAAAGTCATGTGACAGAGGCGGTGTTGACAGAGTTCACTATTAAGATCACACTATTTTAAGTCCATGATTTGTTGTGCATTAACCAATCGCTCAAGTATCTCCCATACAGTGTACTGTAATATATGCCATCCAAAGTAAAGAAAAGAAAACTTTCCATATGCGCAGCATCCCCTCCGGTCAAAACTTTGCAACAAAATAAACAACATTATGCTACCCACGAGTAAATAAACTATGGTTTTAAATGTCTTTAAAACACCTACTGTTAGTGATCCTGAAGCCCTTGAGCAAAAAGACATCAAAATTACCTCCACCTCCACAGCACCGCTCACAAAATCTACAGGAAACACTGTATTGTTTAACTCTCTTGAGGAAAAGCAGCACAATGTAATTAATGGGCTTGGCTATTCAGAGATATTGAGGACTGACATAATAAAGAAAACTGAAAAAACATTTGTCGGAGAATTAAGGAAAAATTAAGTCAAAAGTCGAGCTGACAACTGATCTGGGGCAATGGGTCGAGACTCAAGAGTCTAAATAAGCACCCATTACTGTTGTGTCCATTAGCTCAAACAGAAGAGGTCATTGGGGTCACTTGAGACTGAACAAGCATTTGTTGTGTGTGAACTTGTGCCAGCAAAGAAAAAATAGCATTTAAGTGTCCTGTGTGTGCTGTGGGACCAGACCGCAGAAGATCACAAGGCTCAGTCATTGACCCAGGCTGGCTTTGAGCCGACAGTAAAAGGTCCAGTGGGCAGAGGAGACGAGTGAGGAATAAAAAATAAATAAATTAAAGAGAGGAGCGGAGAAGCAGAGGAGCAGAGAAGAGAAAGTGACCTGGCTTGATTGATCTGTTGGGAGGAGAAGCACAGTTTTCACAGTTAGCTGAGCTCTCTGTCTATCCACAAACACTTCAGACGCACACACATGAATGCCTCTGCAAACACATCTAATGCTCTTTCCAACATGAACACTGCTGCTCTGCCTGTGCATGGAACGTTCAGAAAAGAACACAGGCCTGCGCTCGACCCTGTTATGTCACGTCAAAGTTTCTCGTGACAAATACATTTCCCTTGACCCTTTCATCCATCCCCTCTTTTCTCTTATTTACTTCGGTGTAATTGCACTCTTTATGTCAACAGTCTAGAAGCTTTTTACCAAAACGAGTACGATCACAAAAAGGCAATTCAATGTGATATTTTATAAAGCAAATAGGGATTCAGTGTGACCGGTGCCTTGTGAAGGATAATATCTTTGCACAGGTTTGCTCAAATTATTCATGACTAGAAAGGGGCTTAAGCTTGATTGTGGGTTTTCCTATTGTAGCCTAATAAAGACAAAGAGCATTGAACTACTCTCTTAATGATTGTGCACTGCTTCACCTGCAATTTAACACATAAACAGGTAGCATTTTAGCGCCCGCCGAGCCCAAATGAATGGACCTAATGTGAGTAAAGTGTCCATATCGATTCTCCTGCATTCTGAGGCAGTGTGATCGAAGAACAAAAGACAGGAAGGAGGAGAAAAGAAGCCAGTTTCAGACTGCAGGTAACTGACTCTACGTATTTACAAACAATTATAAAATCAGGGTCATTCTTTAGGGTCATTTTGAAGGCTGTGTGATATCAGAGATAGCACACATGCGACTCACTCACACTCTGGGGAGGCTTGTGTGGTCCACTAACCTTCTTCAGTGGCTGTTCTCAACTTCAGTGTGGCCTACATTGATTTTTCACACATCCTCTACATATGGATTCCCCCTCACGTTATTTTACCCTCACTATTATCCCAGCAGCTTGTGTTTATCTCATTTCTCCTGATAAACAGACACCTTTATGCATGAGTGCTCCGGTCTATATGTTGTATCGATTTTTCACTTTGGAATAATTGAATAGACAGTAAACTGTATTGAAAAAATAAGACTGTAATATATGCCTGTGATGGCCAGTTTTTTTCTTTAGGGCTTTCTGACCACACCACTGAGCTCCACTCCCTCTTGCTCATTATCCTCCATGTCCCCTTTCCTGTCCCCTGTCTTCCTCATCCCTCTCTCATATATTCCAATTAATGATCTTCCTCCTCTAGGCATCCGTTGTTTCCATAGGAACAGTGCTCTGTAGTCGATACTAGTTGTCGAGGCAACGGTGAGCAGGGTGGGAGGCTGTTTGTGTGTTGTGTCTGTGTGCATCTCACATTCCTAGCCGTCTGTGTTTACTTCTTTCACAGGTACAACTATGTGCTTTTTCACACTGGATGACAATAAATACGCAGCGTTTCATCGAAGCACAGTTTACATGCTGCATCTAGAGAAATGCAAATCCGAAGTTTTGTTGGTATGTGGGGGTGTCAAATTGAAAAGTTGTGCAACAGATTGTCTACAAATAGGTATCAAGAAACAACAGCAACCAAACACTGCCTGCAATCTAAATAAACAACATAAATGATTAGATATTACATCACCTCCTGCTGTGCTGCCATTTCCACCAGTGGCCACCTGCTATACTGCAACTGTGAAATCCAATGTGACCTAAAGGGTATTATTTCAGGGTTGGGACATGGCAAGCTGAATTTTTTTTTTTTTTCAATTGCATACAGTAACATGAACATTTTGAACTTTTCATATTTGCCGATAAAGAAAACCTGATCATCTACAACAAAGGACTTTTTTGTACAGCAACCTGTGTCAAACAACAAATAATCTGCTGGCCTTTTATTACACTCACATGCAGCGTCACATTTTCCTGTGCTAAAGAGCCCTCCCTTAAGATTTTAATCTGTTTCCAGAGCAAATTCAATTGCAAGATGTTTAGTGAAAAGGGGGGGTTGGACAGGCTGCAGCAGTCAACAGCACAGTCACAACCATAATCAGCTGCACCGAGGATTGAGACCACTGCTATGTATTACTGCATGACGTGTGTGCATTAAAACAAGGGGGATTATTTAGCCCTGACTCATCTGCCGATTCATGTCCGTGCATTACTGGACGCGTTACATCCAGGTGGACAGTCGGGTAAACGTGAAACGGTGCATGTTTGAAAGCGAAGGGGGAGGGTGGGTGAGGATGGGACGGGATGGCTGGCTCCGGGGGCTTCCCTCCTCACAGCTGGGACAAACCTTAACCCCGCTGGATTAGATTAGAGCAGCTGCAGAGGGGGGAAAAAGAGAGAGTGAGGTGAAGAGTGAAAAATGAAGATGAAAGCAGGCCACAGCACAGGGAACATATAGATATAATGATTTACAGAAAGTAGGACACGGGCTAAAGGCTTGTCTAGTTTCTAATCACATTGCTTTGACGAAATTCTTGATGAAGAGATTACTGGATGCATGCATCTACTCATCGATTTGTACATTTGATTGCTCTTTCATAATAATTACAAGTCCTTCTGGGAGTTGATTTATTTGTCTTTTCTTTGCATTGTGACTCTTAGTAGTATTGTATAACACAAATAAATAAAACCATCTGTGTGCTTGAATAATACAGTTTGTCTCTCGAGCAAAACTCCGCAGATAAAGGTTTATGACGGATCAAAGTTCTTTCATCAAATCTGAACATGAACTTTCAATGACCTGGACTTTCTTTTTTTACCAAATTAATATACCCCCGTCATCTAATTTATGATATTTTACATTTTTTAGCAGCTTCTTATGATGAGCTGTTCATTATTAATTACAAAAGAAAGCGCATCCTTCCACTCCCGAGTTGTGTGTGGATATTGATAGGACTATAAAGATGCACCACATATCATCAAGGCTTTCTTACCACGTCAGACAGACAATAAATAAGGCTGTTTGTTTTGGTGGCGAAGTGTCTGTGGTGGGCCATCTGCCAATGTGAGTGCTGAGTGTATAAGGCACGTGTAGAGAATCATGCAGAGTCGGGTGAAAATCTCTAGAGAGCTGAGAAGCAGTGGCTCATCAGTACATATCCCACATCAAATGCATGGCTAAAACATGTGTGGCCGTATGTGCCTGTATTTAACATATTATGCACAAGAATATGCGCATGCACGGATAAATGCACTTTGCAACCTGTCTTTGATCCCTCCCTCATGGCTCCACACATGCGCAGCCAGCAGTAAATCACCCACGCTCTCCATCCGTCACGTGTGCTCCACTGCTCTACTTTCACTTGATTAGAGGCGAGAGAACCACGCTGATGGGGCAACCTCGAAAACATACACAAAGACCAACAGCTTCAGAGGAATACATATGGGACATCAGGAGCGTTTGGAAAAGATGGGGACATGCAAACAAACCAATGCTGTTGGACTTGTCAGGCAAAGTCTAGTTTGGGTCTTTTAAGCTGAGATGTTCATCTACAGCACTTTATTCTTATTTCTCAGAAGCTCCTTAAATAAAAAAAAAAAATTACACGTCCTTAAGGTTCAAACCACAGCCACACCACAGAAAAGTCTGTTTCCAAACACAAAAATACTAACTGTGCAAACATATAATTTGCACAAGAGTAAAAGAGTCGAAACTTTTTTACTTACTTACAGAAAAGTGTGACTGTGTGAAAGAGGAGTGCGAAAGAATAAAATGGATTGGTGTAATCCACTTTAACGGTGCACAAAGGGTTCTTAATACAGTGAAATGACTTTCTAGGGTACAGGTGGTGAAATATTTGTACATAACAGGGAGCCTCATCACAAAATTGGAGAAATAAGGATACACAAAACAGCCTGAATCATGAGCATTTACTGCATGTGTGTGTGTCCTGGTATGAATGTTCCCCTTGGGCCATGTTCCCGGCAGGCATCCAAGTTTCCCGGTAATAGAGCAGGAAGAACTCTCCACAGCAGGAGCCAGCGACAAGCAATCAATGTCAATAAATCTCCCTCCCTCTTGAGCTCTTCTACCTCTGTGTGATGTCACCACGAGTCTCTTCACACTCCTGCCTGAGTGGGCCGAAAGCTGTTGTTCTCAATACAACAGGACAGACGAGGTGGGGATTCCTTAGGGCAACATAATAGTGTCTCTCACTTTTAATGAAATGAAACATGGCTCACATTAAAAATTGTGACCAGCATCAACTGGTCTTATCATTGTGCCGTAGAATTCAAAGCTACTTTTGGATGTTTTAGTCACACAAATGCCAAAAAGTGCTTTACTGTTTGGTGGGTTTCCCTTTAGAGAGTTCACTAACAGTTCACTCACTGTGCAACCATCACACCAGTAAATAAATAGTTAAGTGTCAGAAAAGTTTCACCTTCACACAGAGGCCACACTTCTGTTCCTTTTATACTTTTATTGCTGTTCCAGCATTTAGCACACAAACAGCCCTCAGCAGAATTAGCAAACTTTAATCTTACCAGTTTTGGAAACCTTGCCTTGTCAAGGCTCCCAGTGCTCTTGAACACACACAGCATCTTTAACAGCTCGGGGACGCTGATCTTCAGCTGACTTTGCTCTTTGACCAGTCGGTGGGAACGTGAATGTGAATTTGTGAACCCACACAGAAAGTGTCAAAGCAAAGCTCACTACACAGCCCAGATAAAGTCACAACTTAAAACTAATGTGGTTTTAACATTGCTTTTTTATGTCCCTGAAGGAGACCTCAAACTAGTATGTGCCTCTTTAAACAGGACTAAAGGTTAGCAATTAAAAGTGTTACTTTGAGATGATATTCAACGAAAGAGTCTCCATAGCAACAGTAAGAGTGATTCATAGAGTGTGTCAGACTGTGAAATAAATTTCACAGCTCAGTGCACTGCAGTTTCTGCTGTGAGATTTTATTAGTGTGTCTGTGTGTGTGTGTGTGTGTGTGTGTGTGTGTGTGTGTGTGTGTGTGTGTGTGTGTGTGTGTGTGTGTGTGTGTGTGTGTGTTAGCATTGACACTAAACCTGGATCTGTTGTTGTTGCACCTACACATTTGCTATATCCAGTGTATCCTTACACATTATTAGTAAATGTTAGAGGCCTTACCCTGTTAGAACACTGTTTTTCTTGTGCATCCAATGTTAGCACTCAGTGCTTTCTTGTACATATGCACTGTAGTAGCAAGTTACATTGCGTTTTTTTATTTATTTTTTTTCTTTGAACCTTTTCAAAGCCAGTTTTAGATTAAAGAGGTGTGCTGTGTTTCTCTCTTTCTCTTCGGTCACCATTGCTACCTTCCTCCTTTCTGCTCTCACACTGGCACACTGCTCATTAGCTCTCTGTCAGTCCTGGTTTCTGTCTCCCACTCGTCGCCAGCTCTACCCTTATGCAGTTTTATAGTTTTTACATTTCCCTGCAGTTCTGATTTTTCATGGGTGAAGTGTTCAAAAGCCTGTTTTATGTTACCTCAGTCTGACTTTTGCTTCTACTTAGCTGTCCTTGCATGTACCTACACCTTCTTAACCCAAGTCTGCTTGTCCCATTTATATTTTGTCGCATGAAAGTGGGCTTTGAATTCATCTGCCTCATTCCTGGGAAATAAAGCTACTGGAATCGTGACTGCTGCCACAGCGACAGAGCAAAAATAAAACAGCATTGCTACGACTCATTTGTGACAACACACAGATGCATAACATGTCTGAGAGGCGCTGTCGCACATTGCAGACTTGAGCAAAGAACCAGGCAAATACTTGGGCAAAGAGCTCAAATAAGAGCAAAAGGTAACTGAAAGAAAAGAGATAAAAAAGGGAAAGAGGATGACTAGAACAGATGTTGATAAAAAGTAGTGAAAAATCATTGTCGAGCTGTATCGTGCTTAGCTTCACTTCTTTTGAAAGGATTCAAATCCTCCCATCTGTCCTCAAATACACTCACTGATCCTTCTTTAAGACTTCCTTCTGTCAGAGGAAAACACCCAGGATCCATCTATTCTTGTACTATCTGTGCATGTGAGATACTTCCTGTCAGATGTCATCTCTAAAACAATGCCCGTGTAATGCCTTTGTTTACTTCCCAGAGTCAAACTTAAGCTTTTGGCAGTAAAACCTTCCTTAATGTGGGAGATTAGAAAAAGAACTTTTAAATGCCATCAAACTGATAACAATTTGTTTTGACAGAAATAACACTAGAAACCAAAAAAGGTTTCATTAACTATATAAAGGTCTAATGGACTATTTACTGTAATCTTCCACAGTGAAAACTACCACAACCTTTCATTGACACATAATTCACTCTCCAGAGTAAAAGGCCATAATATGATGGTCAAGTAAAAGGTCATTAAGTTATTCAAATGGCAGCAGCGTCTTCTCACGATGCTACTACTGATGATAAATGACTCACACATAGTGACATTTCCTACATAACCATCAATTATTGAAGTCAGAAAAATACATAAACTACACTTAGTTATTAGAATAAGTTATTACTAGCCATGTGTTTATAAATGCTTCACATGCAGCCATGAGTACATCATGAGCAAGTTCAGGAATAATAGACATTCTCTTGTCTTACTGTGTCAAGGTCAAGCGTGGCTAATAGCCAAAACACTGTCATTGTCACATTGACACAGTGGTGGTAAGTGCTGCAGTCAGCAGCTGAAGGGCACTCAATGATGGATAACTGATGGGCTGCGGATGAGTTCAAAATGTAAAGTGCCTCTATTACCGCCAGACACAGTCATTTACAGATAAACTCCTGTAGCACTATAACAGTCAGAGAGCAGCACCAAACTCCACAAATGAGTCTTTCAAGTGGGCTTTGTCTCCAGCACGAACGAGAAAAGTCCTTTATGTGTTAGGTAACACAACTGGTGCAGGCAATAGAAGTGTCTGAATGACAGCAGATACAGGTAAAACTAATTTGTTGTAACAGAGTAGATAAAAAATTAATCATTTTGTAGTCATTTTAGGCTTCACTGTTTCAAAAAGCCTCTTTTGCTATAAAAAAACAAAAAAAACATCAACAGCCATGTTTTTGATATCCTTCAAACACATATTTGAAAGTAGGTTGTTATTCATAGTGTAAACCTTGAGTAATGACCAATGATAGTGAATCTGCCTTCTGGTTTTCTAGTCAGTTTGGAAACTCATCAGTACATTGGAAACACTTGTATTAAACTGAATATACAATTTGTACCTCAACAAAGAGTCATAGACAGCAGATAAAGCGCTATTGTTTCAACTGACCTTGTGCATCTTCAATACATCTTTTTGACTGAGGTCAGTAATGTATTTATAATGGAAATCTATCAAGCCCTTTAATGTACATTCACTAATCTTGGGGATAGTTTGTTGCTTTTTTTCCATAATTGATTTAACTACTTTAAGAAAACAATGAATCAAATGATGAAGTAAACCTCATGGTACCTCAGTGAGGGTCTTGTGAATGAAAGTGGCAGTCTGAGGGGACATGGTCCAAGGAGACTTCTCCTCCACCATGAGGGCGTCCAGTGTGGCCTTCTCCAGGACAACATCGAAGGTGGCATCAGAGAAAGAGAGCTGGCGCACGTCCATCTGGTGCCAGGTCATCCCAGGGCAGTGGCTGTGCCTGGAGCTCATGGCACTGATGCACACTGACGAGTAATCGATGTTGGTGATGGAGTGGTAACCTGCACTGTACATGTCACCACTCATGCTGCTGTTTCCACATCCTGAGACAAATGGTAAGAGGAAAGAGGATAATCAATACAATCAAAAAAGTAAAAGAAAAGGAAGTCAGAAAGGAAGACAGGAAGTCAGAGAGTATTTTTTCTGATGACTCATCCATATGTCTTCAAGTATGAGCAGATCTGAGTGTGAGTAATTTATCAACATGTGATAAAACAGCCAGACAGTTGCTATCATGACAGCAAAGACTGTGATCACCTCCTGTCCGTGAGACACACTAAACACACACACTGTGTATATTTGTCCAAGCAACAGAGATGAAACCTCTATGGGACCATGTTTGGGTCCCATAAAGTGCCCCGAGGAACCACAGTCTGTTTCTTAATACACAGGCGACAACTTTCACATATCTAAGCCAAAAGTCAGGTGAAGATAGCCTGTAATATAGCATGACAAGATAAAATAGTCAAAACATAATGGGCCTGACCTATCTCACCCGAAAAAGTTGATATCCAGTTTGATTTAATGAGTCACAGAAAGGATGGAGGAGGAAATGAGAAAGACTGGCAGAATTAAAAGTTTCACACTGGCACTGATTTTTAGTATCATGTTCTGTGTTTATTTGCTTTGTCTTTATGCATATTCCCTCCAGGTATTACAGTGGTCTCAACAAAATAAAAATGTGTATAGTGTGACTAGCACTGCATCTGATACCATCCAACACTGACTGTAAGTTGATAGATGTTTTTCTCTCTCACCATAACACAATATACTGCATATCGCACAGAAGGCTATATGCCTGTGAAGTGTAATAGGAGCGACTGTGACTTCCAGCACTGACACCTTTGCTGCAAACGTGTGGCTGCCGCTTGTTATCACCTTACTGCTTCAACTAATTACCAACTCGCAAAAGCTCGAAACATGTATGAGTGTGGAAGACTCATACAGTTAGCAGCCTCACACACTAAACAACACATTGGGTCCTATTTTGATATGCTGGTGTGTTAGTGTAATTTATGCAAAAATCTTATGTTGTTCACTCAAAGTTTAATTTACACCTAGACATATACGTACAACAGAGCAAAGATACACCGAGCACTGGAGAAATGGCTGAGATAACAGAACAGATAACATAAGAATGAGGTCGAAAATAGAAAGACCGGCCTATTAGATAAGGGGCATATCAAGTTTCGCATTACCCTGCATTTACATTTGTATTTACAATTTATACCTGTAGGCTGCAGTAGCTCATGACCCCATCTAGTGGTACAAAATAACATTACAGGGCACCCTGCATGGCACTTTCAAAGCTTTTTTGGATTTAATGAGAGGATTCAAAAGTTTTATATAATCTTTACGAAACGCATGAAGCATTATTGCACATTGTCAAATCAATGTTAGATAATAGTCAAATAAATTCTGTAGCTGTGTTTCATGCCCATGTTTAGTGCTCTGTGAAAGTAGGCTGTCTGTCCAGTGCTGCTCTCTGAAATCCCCAAGCACGCCAAACATTGTTTCCAAAGGGTTCTCCCCGCTGACACAGCTGTGTGTGTGTGTGTTTTTATTTTCCATGGACTCCCAGGATGGGGTGTCACATGACAGCACATTCCTTGGGGTTGTCACGACAATTATAGTTGCCAGGCTGTCACCAAGGACACAACTTCTATTTTGTCTTAGTGACGTCAGCTGGCAGCCCCCGTAACCTATGACCTTTATACACCGACATACTCACAAACACACCTGCACATTTTACAGAATATAACCACGCTCCCTAAACCAAAGAAACTGGAGTGTAGCCTAATATTTTGACATAATCTTGTAAGTTTATTTGGGAAAACAGGTAAAGCCTGTGTGCCGGGGAGTTGAAAACCTACAGTAGACTGCTGCAGAGTGCATCCTAACTAAATTATCAAGAGTGGCGGAGACAGAGAGACTAAAGTTAGAAGTGTCATATCACCTCTTCCTGCTAACTGTGTGAGTGCATGTGTGCGATGGAAAATATGAGCCCTGTCTTAATAAGAATCAACCACTCTTAACTTGTATGCTTTATCTATTAGTGACATGTGTACAATGTTAGTTTTGCATGTTCGCCTCACTGTGTGTTTGTAAGGAGAATGTGCACAATAAAAGGCCAGCTGTCAGTGCCAAGAGGAATACTGGCCAAACATAGAAGTGCTTCCTTCCTTTGGAGAGACTTAGAGCGATGCTTTTTCAGGTTACTTGAGTGACCACATAAAACCTTTGATATTCAATGAAAAGCATGTGACTTGCACCACTGTGGAGATTTCTTGAGCAGTCAACAGTTACTAACAACCATACTTCCAGTTTTTTTAGGCTTCATTTAAAGCTTTACAATCATTCAAAGTGATTCCTCTTCCATGACTCTGCGCAGACTCTTTTCCAAACCACACACATCAAAATATATTCTTTATATTGCTGTATACAATACTGTGTTGCCTTTAGGAGCACTAATAACATAGCCCTATAACTAAAGCTAAGTCTTACGAATATAGTAATCACCTCTCTCTCTCTCAGGTTTCTGAATTTCCACGGCTTGGCTAACTTCAACATTTATTAGCCCAGTATTCTCTATCCTTTTGATATCACATTATATCACAGTACACAAAAGATGGCGAATGCAAATTAGTACTCAAAACAGTCATCTTTTTATCTTCTAATCACTGAATACTTTGCAGTAGGGCTAGTCATCCGATCACCCATATGAGATCTGACCTTTGCATTATCAGATGACCTCCTTCCACATAAACAGCACCTCAGTGGAGTCCATCTATGGTCAGGAGGGGCGGTGGGTGGGGAACCCCTGCCAGAGAGCCAGTGGGGTGAAATATCAAAGCTGGTATCTCTTTGCTGAGCCCAACGCAGCAGTGGAAACTCCATGATGTCAGAAGCATGCGGGATATTTATTCCCATACCAGATTGGTTTAGACACATTAAGGAAGGGGACCGAGGCCAGCTCTGATGAAAGGTGATGTCCACATGAAGTCAAGCTAATAACAGTACCCACCTCCCCGCTGGCTTTGGGCTAGCCCGTTGTAAACCGATGCCATGGTGACGCCTCACAAAGTTCACCTGCAACTAACGTAAATGTCAACACGTAGAAAACGCATTGCGTGTTCTCAGCAGGGTTGTGAAATATCTATGAGCTTGAATGTGTTAAATGAAAATCAGACAGAAGCTGGTGCATTTCAGTGGGCAATGTTCGATGAAGTTTGACAGTTGACACGTGAGGTCACAATAAGGCTGCACGTGGGTTTATGAACACGGGCACAATGACAGTAATGACATCGGACGGTTTCACACTGGGCCTTGTTTTAACCAATTAGATCTTTCCTATTCGCTTGTGTCTAATGTTATTTGATGAATTGAGCATAATAATTGTTATGACAGCTATTCCTTGACATTTAAACAAGCTTGCACTCACACAAGAATTAAAAAAACTCATTGCATTTATAATATTCAGACCTTACCTTCAGTAGGGAGCAGCATGTCCCCAGTCTGGACACTCAGAAGGAAAAAACATAAAAAAGCACTTCAATGGTACCAGCACCTGGAACTTTTGAGCTTTACAGTTGGATTTGGGGGGCTTAGTGAACTAAAAAAGTGAGCTTTGAGGGCTTTCATTTTGCACAAGGAAAAGTAAAGTTATAGTATAGTCAAGTTTAGTACATCTACCTTATATTTTAGTCTCCTTACTGCCCAAAGCATTTATTTCTTCATTTCAGATTCTACAAAGCTAGAGTGGAGGATGGCGTGTTTGAAGAGCGTGCACCAGATTTAGATATCTTTATTTATGCTGTTTTTCAAGCAACGGTTTCAGATGCCTCACAGAAGTTGCATCAGTGTTGAGGCCAGAGGAAATTCACTCAAAAGCTCGGCTTTCCGGCTAGTTCTGCCGCTCCTCAAGCCTTATCTTCCTTTCGCTCACAAAGCAACCTCTGTTATGTAACCAAGTGTATAAGATAATTAGCGACTGAATAATTACGCAGGAGCTGGTGTCTGTGTGGTCGTTTGATGGAGTGCGAGCGTGGGAGTGTTTATGAATGATGGAGGACTTTTGGAAGGACTCCATTGTATGACTCTGCCTCTCAGATGTGGCATCAGGCCTTCTGTGAGATCCAATAGGCACCAGGAAAGCATATATAACAGATAACAGCCTCAGCCATAACCAAAAAGTCACCTACATGTATCTTTAACAGACCATTTATCTGCCAGATTGCTCACAATTAAATATCATTAGTAGGTGCAATAAGCAGGGGGTGAACTGGCAGCAAATGGGGCAACTGACAGAGGGAGTGTAAGGGAAGCATGTACTGCAGTGCACAAATTATGCACTATTCATGACTCGTGATGTATGAGTCAGATGTAGCAGTGATCAGTATATTCTTAAATGGAATAAACTGCAGTGATGCTTTGACTCTTATGAGCCAATTACACATAAGATGGCTGCAGTTTAAGCACTCTTCTTCAAGTGTTTGTTGATACTGTGTCAAGCATTGCATTTGTGAGAAACTGTGCAGCCCGAACTTTGAGAGCCACAATCTAATAACCAGTGTCTAGCTCTTCCTCATGTCCTACTACAGATCCATTATGTATTTACACCTGCCAATACCTACATACATTGTGTCATAGTGAGCTGGTCATCTTATAATGCCATCTTGTAATAACCAGAGACAGAGAACACTGTGCAAAGTATATATTCTTGACTTTTTTAATCATAGTTATAGTGGTTTATCCTTGTGAATATATCAGTCCGTGTAAATATGTGCATTCTCATAGTAATAGTAGCTGGAGTCCAGGGCTGTTCGCTTACACAGTTGTCTTAACAGCTGTGCCTGTCAACAGCCCCCCTCGTACTCCCTTTGAAAATCATTCAAGCTGTGCTGACTCATTTGCAGAGTTACCAATATTTATTTTTCCATCATGCTTTTCCAGAGAGAATGTGTGTGCTTCTATTCGCGTCTGCGTGCACTCTTGGCAGTCTTTGTGAGAACCAGTTTTGATTTTGATCAGCAGAAGTTACATTTTTGTCATCATTGGACAGAGCTTAGAGGACTATGTGAAGCACAGGACTTGGCTTTGGATTAGGAAAGAGGTTCTTACCCAGAAGTCCATGGGATTCTGAGGTCAGAGAAAGTAAAATGTAGCATCTCTATTCACTTTGTGTCTAACAATGAGTAGCAAATAAATAACAATAGATAAGCGAGAAGTGTTGAGAGTCTGTTGTCAGTACATAAAAGTTAAATAAGTAAAATAAGAAATGTTGGTGTTTTGCTGAACAAACAAGCATGAAAACAGGTTAGGTCATTTTAGCGTAGAGAGTGGGAGAAGGAGATGAAGTTTTAGTAAGGTCTTTAGTAGGCTTTGGTAAATTCAGAGCAGTGCAGAGAATAGGATGATTAGGATTCAGAGCAGTAAGTCCACATGAGTCACTGTCTCATCTGTTTGAATGGAGAAATTCAAATGGAAAGATTTTTACATCACATTTAAACATGATTATTAGCAAACTGAATTTTTTGTTTGTTCCACTAGTAAAAACTGCCTTTCACTGTCATTTGAATGTACATAATGCATGACTCAGTAAGATGTGACTGTCACTGTCTGGTGCTTACAAGAGCTCTGTGAAGTCTTTCACACCAGGACAAATGAGAAGGATGAGGCCACACTGTTTTGGCTCATTCTGGAAAACTGCAAAAGCAAAACTGTTTATGAATGTTTATGTGTTTTCTCACAAATCCATCAGAGAGGGTTTCATTTTGCGACAATAATACTATTTTGTTATCACAGGGTGCATTTGGAGAAATCAAAGAAAAGTTCAACAGTGCATTCAAAGTTTTCGTGATTCTAACGCAATAAGAATTAGCTTGTTACGGCTCTACATCAGTTTTTTGATTTGATTTGTTTTCTCTGTTAATATGGTAAAGACAAGATGCTGAAGTGGCAACTCAGCCAGAATCGACATATTTTTGGTTATGAATCCATCAGGTGTGGCATACAGGAGGACTGACTCTAACTGTAACTGATGACAGGATTTAAGACATTGAAAGAAACACTTTCTTCTGAAGTAAATACTTTTTAAATATGCATCAGGTCAGGTTTTATTGAGGCCAAAACAATTCTCAGCATGCCATTGAGGGTAACACTGTGGATAAGAGCACACAAATGTGCATACACATACTGTTTCTGTGGGTGAAAGACAAGGTAACAGCAGTATGGGCATTTTCAATTAACCACCTACCAAGCCCACGTCTGTGACCGACAGAAATGGCTAAAAACAATCCAAGGAATTCTCAGGTTTGAAGGACACTTGCTTAAGTTCCTACACCTTACAGTATATGAGACAAAGGATTAGGAATTTGATCAAAAAGTCCTTAGTGCCTTGTGGTATTCATTTCACTAAGTAGCTCATCTTCTATCTGTTCAGACATTTCAATATTTTACTCCAAAGCCTCAAACTCAAAAATGAAGCCTGGTGAAGCATTTCTACCCTAAATATTGCAATTCCCTCACTTCTTGCTGAGGTTGCGGAGGGATTATCAAGTCACAAATGACTCTAGCCAGTTACATAATTGGTCAGTGCACCAAAAAAAAGGTAGCAGTAGAGAAGTCTTTTAAAAGGAGTGGTTCAAATCGGGCTGGTTTGGCAGACAAGTTTGTCAGTTCAAGGTGCTTCCTTGCATCTGTATGTAAATGCCCGTGTTGCCTGACCTTGGGGTGATTATGCAGTATGGATCAGGTTTTACAGATGAGTGCAGGCACAGCGAGCTTAATGGCTGACCAAGCATATTGATCACTGCAGGAGGAAATAGCATGTCTCTCCGCAGTGTCACTGTGTCACAGTCTGATCAGAGGTGAATTACTTGTGGGGAAAGTGCCTCCGAGCCTCTGCCAGCAATTCCCTTCACTAAAACTATAACCATCCATAACTGTCCTGCTATGGTCATCCTGCCATCAGCCCCACGAGACATTAGGAGTGATTTATGGGAAAATACACATTGCTGTTATTGACCATTATTGGAACGGTGAAGGTTTTAATTAATGGGCTGTGGTTTTTGTTTTCACCTTCTCATTAGGGGTTGGTGGGTGATATCATCAAAATATATATAAAGATGATCTTTCTAATGGCAAAATCACAATTTCAATTCACCGTACATTAGCAGTAACATTTTAACTCTGCATAAGCCTATTGTAGCAGAGTGAGTGAAGTTCACAGCACTCTTCGCTCTTCCAAAGTTTCCAAAAATAGTGGTAGTCATTAAAAGCATTGAACGCAAGAACCTCAGCTCAGATATTAGTTTGTTTAAAATTCTTAAAATGTTCCTTCACATCCATACTGATTCCATTGTGACTACCACTAGTCTATCCACTAGTGAGCAACTGGCAGCAGTGAATTTGCTAATGAAGAGTGAGTCATCCACTAAGACAGTCTGTTAGTCCAAAATGATGAATACCCCCTCCTTCTATTTTACCCCTACATGCCAGTACCTCACCATTACTCTCCACCTCTCTGTGGCAGACTTTGATTGAGACAGTGTTGTGGCTGATAACTCCATTGTCCAAATCCAATGGGAAGATCAAGAGAACCAAAAGCTCCCCTTTCTGTGAAGTCTATGCTAGTGGACATTTTTGGTACAGTTCTCATAGACTGCAATGTCAAGTAGGAATTACTCACAGGTCCCAGCAACCAAACAAAATGGTGAGATATTGCTGTGTTAATTGTTTAAATAACAGGGACAGTGTATTTGTCCAAATTGTCCTCCTTCATGATTTAAGTACGCATAAACATAAACATTGTGGATGAAAGTGAGCAAGGAACTTTTAGTGTGTGTAACAATAATCAGCTTTCTCTCGGAAATAAACATCCGCCATCTTTGATTCTGGTGGCTTAAGATGTACACACAGCAAAAGACATCCTGTATTCACTGGATCGTGAATGTTTCCTGTTTGGCAGGACTTTGTGTTCTCCATTCACGAGAGTCAAGTCAGTCAGGAGGAGGTGAGAAGGAGGACATGAGAAGAAGACGATCTGTGTGAGTGGGCGTCTCTCGAATTCTGAGATCGGTGCCTCCTCTTAACACCAGACGCATCCAATCTCCACCTTCTATGTCTGTGACCTTTCTGCAGCGGATCAAGACAAACAGACAAGCGGGGTGCTGTGATGTCACTTACCCAGCAGAGGAGGAAGTACATATATGGTCATAAAAACAGGAGCTCCGCAAAGGTGTGAGTGTCACCGTGGAGATGACTGTGATTTTCTCATACTACCTTCAGAGCAATGGAGTGGGGTATGAATGACAGATGATGGGGCAGAGAGAACAGTATGAATGACTAGGGTTTTGAATGGCAATAAGAGCAGGGGAATATGGAGGTGTGGTAAAGACTAAATGGGAAGAAAAGAAGACAGATTAATAAGTTTCGAAAGAGTAATTGGCAAGAACAGAGCTTAAAAAGATAAGAGCAATGCTAGCAGTATGACGTATTCACCTTCTTGCTCTTGTTCTCTCTTCGCTTCGGCTATTAGGCATCTCTGCTGCAGCGTCGACTCTAACTGCATACTTGATGAGCGAACCAGCAAAGGTCCAGAGTCTAACACACACACACACACACTGTTTTATGAGGCAGAGCCCGGCTAAGCACTGAATCTGGCATCAGTCCTGAACCCACCGTTGCCACTGGCTGACTTTCTGGCGCTCATATAAATAAACATGCACACAAACACAGAAACAGGCTTAGATTACCAATGATGGTGACACTACAAGTTGCAGGCATAACTTCACTCTTTTCAGGCGGTAAAATATCTATATATTTGGTGATGAGGAGCTGATAAAACAGGGAAGAGGAAGAAGAGTGGTAATGAATACAAGAGTGCAGGAAGAGTGTGTGTGTTGCAACACAAGCTCAAACACACAAGTATCACAAGTATCATATCCCCAAGAGGCAACTAAACTATTGCACAGATAATAATAATAAAAAAAACAAAAAATGTAATTTTAATTTGACCAAAAGAATGAAAGCTGGCATTACTTCTTAAAACCTGTTCATAACCTTGCACTATTCTAATAAACTGTACCAGCGTCCCCTTTCATTGTCCCAGCAGCACAAAGAGTAAACAAAGGTGTTCTGCTCTGAGGCTGATGTCATGCCCCTGTCGTCCCAGGATGATGTTAGGAGTCCTCTGACGACACCAGGCCTCATTTCCTGGACCTCAGGGCAGCATGATGACAATGAGAACACACTGGGACACTCAGGTTTAGGTTTCAGTGGCTGAGCTAGAATTACATCTGCGACGGGGAGTGAGTTCCCCAAAGAACACAGGTGTATATGCGCTGTACAAGTGAATGAACAAGGGAAATCTTCCATTGTAGTGCACACATTTGCTCATGCTGTAATGCTATAATTTAAATAATAATATGTCAAATGTTTTGGAGAGTCCTTCTTATTTCACTGGTCTGGACATAGTCGTCATGAGTCCTAAGTAACTCTTGCAGAAAGTCTACGTTTTAGGTTTAAGATGCACAACATAGCCCCACTTTCAAACACACAGCTACTAACTGGGTCCTACCCAAAGACATGTTGGACTTTCATATCATGGCTTAACTGGTACAAAACACTCTTCTGCAGAAATTCCATAAGCTGCTTTAAGTCTTTATAGTCATACAACTGGAGCACCAAATCAACTGGGAACCTTCCAAATTTTAGTCCCGTCCCTCGCTGCCACTGAGCTCTTGCTGGGAAATGCATTAAGAACTAGATTAAACCCCCACCAAAAAAAATCAGCCCGAGATGGTAGAACAGGACGCCGAGCTGGAACGGGGGCAGTTCTCAAAATGAGACTGAATTGAAGGGGTGGCTTGGTCAAAGTCTGCAGACAAAAAAAAAGGAGTTACATCACCGCAGGTCAGCGAGGCAGAGTGTAATCATGACACAGATGAAATGATGTGGGGATGAGGAAGAGGAGGGGCATCTGCGTGGGATGGGCCGACCAGATGTCAGCTCCTGAAGATGAACACGCAAATGGGATGTTATCATTCAACCAGGTCATGGTATGTTAAAGGAGTTTTAGAAAGTGGAATTAGGACAGTTTTAAGAAATGAAGACAAAGAACTGAGGAAGGATTTTGGATGAAAGGTTTGGGATTTAAAATCTACAAAAACAATAGTTTGAATTGTCTGTGGCTTCCCCGTCACAAATTCAAGTGACATAATAGCTCGCAAAGACAGCCAACAAGTTTTGGATTGGCATTTTTACTTCAGATCGACTCGAATTCTTAAAAATAATCAATGTGAACACACAAATTAAAGCAAAAGCATGCAAATTGATTCTGTAATGAGGAACCCCTCTTTGCCAAGACTGGGTTAGTGTCATGAGACAAGCTTTGCTCAGAACACTATGAGAACATCAGGTTTCTTGTAAAAGCAGCAGGGCATCTTCTTCCCCTCCTCCACCGACTCTTCCCTACATCCGCCCCTCTCTGATTTGTATTATGTAACCTGCGCTACAGACTCCAAAAGGAGCAAGGAGACGAGGCTGTGGCAATGGGGCAAGGCTTTACAAATGGACCAGCACTTAGAACTCTGTCACGACGCAGACACAGGACTGAGAGGTGAAGAGGTAGCACTATGAGCAAGGTGGCAGTACCCAATGGCACAAAGAGAAGGGAAGGGAACAAGAGGCAAGGATGGCAAATATTCAGTAATGATTTGGAGGAAAAGACAGATGTTACAGAGATATAATTGGAGGTTTTACATGTAGAGATTCACATGACATGAAGTCCAAGTAGATTCTTTCTTCATCAAATAGTCATGAAGGGAGCACTCAGCAGCTTCATAAGCAGCATACTGTGACAGGAACTGCATTTGTCATCCAAGCATAATGCACAGCACCGCGACCAAATGGGAGCAGGAGTCTTTAAACTAAGAGCTATGTCTTGTTTCAGTGAACTGTGGAATTCCTACTGGAAACGCATCAAGCAGGGTTTGGGTTTGTCTACGACAGGTGACAAATGTGCATTCTGGGTCTTTGTGTGTGCTGGGTTTAATCTGCACAAGAACTTGAGGCCAGAACACACTGACAAAGGGCTACATTAGTAAAGAAGAGTCATTTCAAGGGGGGCAAAAATGTACTGACTAACAGTAGCATGAATAGAAACATCTAACATGATAAACAATGAGGGGTTCACAAAGCTCAGAAACAGCACCTTTTTATAAGCAAGATATTAATGCATAACAATGTGTTTTTAAATAAATATTGTCTTAAGAAGTAGGTAGCCATGGCAACAAGCAGAGAAATTCTCTCTGCAATGGTGGTTTGTCTCACTGTACTCTCTTCCATCATTTAATACTGTGAGAATGAGAAGGAATGTCTCTCCTGCTCCATACAAAAACTTTGACAGTGTCTAACCATGAAGAAAATGTTTGTTTTGCCAAAAGACTGATCTATTAAATCAATTGCTTAAAGCAAATAGGGGTAGCAAGGGAGATTTTTTTATCATCTTGCTTGTCAAAATGGATTTAATGCATTTTGATCGTGTATTCAGCTGTAAAATATGACTACAGACACCTTAAGCATAGCACCATGGTGACTTTAATTTGACGTTTGTGAACATTTCTCCGTTTTGAAAAACAACATCTGCAGATTGCTTACCAGAACTGATGTCATAGCAGGGTCCAAACAAAATATTAAACTGATTAGACATTTTAATTAAACTGTAATTAAAACTTGGGTGTGCTGAGAAAACTGAAAAACCAGGAAATGACTGATGAAAAATGATGCAAAGTGTGTGCCACTGCAACAAGTTCGTCATTTGTAGCATTTTGTTCTTTAGTTTAGTATTGGTCATGCAAATTGTGTAGCTTTGCAGTTGGCCTTTAATTTGAGATACAGTGCAATAGAAAATGATGACATTACACATGAATATCACAAAGAGCTTATCTAACCTCTGCAATGCTCCATCAGTTAAGATGCAAAAAGGAGACAAAGGAGAGTCGGATGGTGCATATTACGTATGCACCACAGACATGGTGTGGGACAGACAAGACATTAAGATGTCTGAAGGTGTAGGTCTATTGGTTTGTGCCCGCAGAATTACAAGTAGCATTACGCAGTCACACAGGCCAAAGCCTCATTCAAAGCCCAAACTGTCTTACACGTCCCACTGGACACAAAATATGGGGTTCTTTAAAGGACTAATGCTGCAGCACTGTCCTTGACAGAGGACTGAGTGTCATATGTGAGAATTTCTCCCAACTGCGACTGAAAATGAAAGCCGATAATGTCATCATTAAGCTAATGCAGAAGGTGCACACCTTAAAGTCAACTTGCATAGTAAATGCATATTGGCCATAAAAAAATCTTGTTCCTGCCCACTAGGATTTTTTTAGTTTTCAATTCACTTTACTTAAAAAAATCAAAATCACTGAATACATGTTTTATTTTATACATGAAATGCTCTACAACTTTTTTTCTAAATTATACTACGTATCAAGGTTGTGGTTAGTTTTGTAATACAGTTATTATTAGGTGAATAAACTGGGGCAGTAGGGGACCATTAAATAACTAGTTAACTAGTTTTTTGACTACACTTGAACTGTGATTTTCAATGGCAGTAGACACACAGATACAGTATCCACTGACTCACTAAATACAGTGCACACCAGTTAACTGTAAGTAAACAGCACAGCTCCTGTCCGCACAGCTGATTAAGGTGTATAACTCTGCATTAGCACTGCAGGCTGACAGCAACAGTGCGTCACTGCAGAGGACTGAATGGTTTGGGACAACAGTGACGCACACGCTGTCATTATGAGCTTACAGGGTTTTCCCTTCTCTGAGCGATGTGATGGAAGCTAAATGATGACACAGAGACTCTACACACTGCACACACTGTCACCAAAACGCCCAGCTAAGACCTACTCACTTACACACATCTGCATTTGTGACCTAGTGCTACAAGAATAATGTGACATTGCAGTGGATGTTCAATACTTCCCTTGGGGTAAACAATTGTTGGTATTCAGACATAACTGTGAGCCTTCAGCACTGGTTAAATATCACTCCAAATCACTGTGTTTCACTCAGTTTAAAGAAGTGAGAGACACAAACAATTTAAATTTGTTTTTGAAATCATGTTTGTCAGTCAGAAGTAGGTAATTTTTCTTTTTTTCTATTGCAGTTTGACTTCATGTAGATTTGCTAAGACAAAGTCAATGATTGAAAACACATAGCCAATTCAATTCTCTGTTACATTCTGTACTGCCTGTTGGCATTCACTACAAAAGATTGGTGTGACTCATTGCACTTTTTTAACCCTGTCTTTGAATTTGACGTCATGCCTTTATGAGAAATGTGCAGCGAGTTATGGATAACACTTGAGCTCCTGAGAGGCAACTTCAGTCGCAGATGCACCTGGCACAGCTGCTCTTCCTTCCTAACCCTCGGCTCAGGCAGCAGAGGTGAGAGAGGAGAGAAAAGGAGCCAGGCTAATGTGATGCACAAGTGTGGTGCAGACAGGGGAAGCTTTATGAATGCCAATCACCAATATATACACCTGCCTTTCACACAACACTGCTTTCAGCCGCCAAGTCTAGTCATTTTCACCATTTTTGCTTTTGAAGCTTTAATACAATACAATCATGAATGAATTATAACAATTATGTTATGTAACAAATGAAGCCAACAAAGTCAGAAAAAATTGTGGGTGGCAAAGTTAATGTGAAGTAGCAGGGAATGGCATTAATTGACCATCATTAAAAATACAGACGCAACAGGTGGAGTCAACGTTTACTTCCTCATGGGATTGTACATCCACTGCATCATTCACAGAAATGTGTTTTCCCATTTCTAACGTTGTCATTCATGTTTAGTCCATTACAGATAATGCACAATGCAACCACACTATTTTTCTACTAATATTCTACTAATATTGTTCTCTTTAACAGCATTATATAAGATTTGTTCAACTTTAGGCTTAGCTCCATGTTTAAACGATCATGCTTTGTGCCTCACCTCCTTCCCCATCATCGCATCTTTAACATTTTTTTTTCTCCAACCCACTTCATGTTCTATAATGCTTCTTTATTCACCCAGCGGTAGCACTTGTAAAAAAAAAAAGGTAATTGTATGCCTCATGCATTTATCAAATCAAGTAGTCAGTTGTACTCATTGGCCTGCTGTATAATTTGCACTTTGTGTTGAAGAAGTGAGTAACAGGCACAGAGCAGATCCCCTTGAAGCGGCTGTGTTATTACGGTGAGTCAGAGGAGTGTGTGGTCACCTCCACAGCTGCCTGCAACAGCGCTCTCACCAAGGGCGTTATGTGTCATTGAGAAGGCAGCCATTCACTGAAAAAAAGGCAACACACCTTCAGCGCATACATTCAGTCTGATGTGAGTGTGCCCATGTTGCCAATGTCAACACAGGTAGCAAAAGATGTGCAATAAGATATCTTTGAATTGTCCAGGAACAAAGAAACTCCCTCTGCGACATCACAAACCCGGTGACACACACAAGCATAGTGGCTGTGTGCTCTGTTTATCGGGGCCAGGCCCATCGATCATTCTAGCCTGGTTGCCCGGGTAACCCTGTTATTATTCAAAGCACGGAGCACTAGCTTGCAGAGAACGCTGTGTGAGCTGGGCAGTGGTGATTCCCATTGGCTCATAGGCATAGCAGCCACCGGGCCCAGGCATCCTCCTACCTGATCTGCATACATATAAGCACAAACATTACACACCAATCGCACACAACGATATTTCAAATTCTGATCATATCTTTGCCCCAACCGCCACCATCTCCCCACCTCCACCCCTCCCATCTTGCAGTTTTCATTCAGCAGCCCCTCTCCATTCCTTGGTTGCTGTGTTTCATTGACACTCCCGCATTTTCCATTCACATTCTGCAGCTCTGAGGCTCATTCATAAACAACACCACTTCTTACAGCAGCAAAAAAGGAAAAGTTAAAAAGGAATAAAGAGGAGGGGGAGAGGGCACGGTAAGAGGGAGGGTTACCCCCACTGACAAACTGACTGCACCATGGTGAGGGCTCCCTGAAATCTGAAGACAGCCAATCGGGTGACAGAGACATGGGGAGGGGAGGAAAAATGAAAAAAGCATTAAAATGGTACAGGATAGGGGGTCACAAAGTTAACTGCGTTCAACTACAGCTGCTCTGTCTTGTCTGTTGCTCTGCTGTTATTTTCGCCTTTAGTCATTCATTCATTCAAGCCAGATTCCATTCATACGCAGCACCTCATTTGCCGCAATCTGATGCAACAGAATAGAAGACAGCGCAGGGAATTGTGTGAGCATCAACGGTATGTGAATGTGGTTTGTTTGAGGAGATTACAGACAATTGCACCTCTTTTTGATTTATACATTAGTAATACCTCTCATTTAGTGGCACAAGCAGCAGACTCGACCAAACAGGTGTGCAGAATTGAGGTTACTTGCACAGATTCTGCTGCAATGGCCTCCTACAACTTTTTACGGCTTTGTTATCATTTTCTGTTCACATTTTTGTTGCTCATTGAGCTGCAGGTCAATCAGGTTGTGTTTGGAAAGCTTATTTCAAACATTTAATCTTCTTGTCTCAGCCCTACGCTATACATACCTCATACTCTCCACACCGAGTTAAAACATGACTGTAAAAGCACTAAGGTAACGTGACTTTGACAACTCGATATTTCAGTCTCTCTGTCCTAGTGCTTCCTTTTTGTTGGGAAAATGATGTTGATTAAAATGCACAAAGTTATGCCGAGCAAGTACAGCATGTTGCAACCTCAACCCTCAGTGAGAGAGATTCTTCTTTTGACTCAGTGCTTTTAATCAAAGGTGCCATTATCTATAAAACTTTATTGGTGGATAAATATTATGACAGTACAAAAAACCCTTCCATACTCCTGTATATAATCCCTACAGCCACAACCGAGGCCCGTGACAGAAGAGGACAGGCTGATACAAGCCTATCTGATCAGATGTGCTCCGCCTTGGTCTGTCAGGAAGGAAGTACGACAATCAATAAAACGAAGGGCAGGCGCGAAGTGTTCGAGGCCTGTGTCCTACGTGTATTATTCTTCTAAAAGCTGTCGGTTCCATTCTTGAGGCCTCAGCGGTGTTAAAATACGAGGACAAGTGTGTTCATGTCCGGGTGGTCTGAAAATGGACTGTCAAATGTGAGGGTGAGATAGGACAGGGGTGTAGGAAAGATAACAGGAAGACAAAGTGGGGCCAAGCAAAGTGAGGAAACCAGGAAAAATGGAGGAAACAGGTCGTGCTCTGAAAGCCTTATGAGCAATAGTAGATCTGATATGAATGGATCCAACTCAATAACATCTAAAGCTAGCTCTAAAGTTGAATGTATTGTAAACCATAGTCCAACTAGTTTATAACTGGCCAAGTCTTTAGTTGGATGCCAATTTTAACAGCTAGTTGGACCCTCCGATAAGAAACCTAGCTCCCACTGCTCTCAGACCTGTTGTAAACATCCCATCTCAGGCTATATATAGTCACATTAGCTGTGGGCACAAAGGTAGAAGACTTGATACCAAATACTGACAAGCTGCCAAAGGGAAGAGCACGGGACACACAAGCCAGGCAATGGGCGGTCAGTGAAGATAGGTAACATACGAGAAGGATTCAATAAAAGAAAACAGAACAATGAGGTGATTAAGAATAGAATGACTTGTACAGGAAAGATTAAATATAATCACAGGGCATGGCAGAGCTGAGAGTTGACATACAAAGGCCCAGTGATGTCATATACTCTATAAAAGTCATAATGTGATTAAAGTTGTAGGCACTCATTTAAATACTGACCAGCTGATGAGCAGTCATTGTCGCCATTTCCTTTTAAATAACAGGTTCTTTTGGACAGCCCATCCCTGGATGAATATAGCAAGCCTTGACTCAAGCGTGATATAATTTCATTCAGAATGTCCGTAAGAGGAAAGGCACTACACTCATCTTAGTAGTAGTCATCCTGTGGAGCCCGGGAGAGTATGAATGACGGAAATGATTTTAGCAGATTGTAAACATGTAGCAAAGACAGTAGTATGATTAAAACTCCCGTGACATCTCACACCACTAATCCACAGCAGGAGAAGGGAGCCATTACATCATATCCTAGCACCTTGGGGGGGGATCAAGATTTGAGCGCAGACCACTGGGAGATGTGGGCTCATTACATCATTGGCAGCAGCCCGAAGCAGGCCATAAAAGAAGAAGAAGAAAAAGAAGAAGAAGAGGAAGAAAAAGAAGAAGAAAAAGCCGTGTGGAGCTGTGTGACAGGAGGGAATTGGACCTAGCACAAGTTGATCAGCCCTAATGTTTGGTGATGAAACACGCGCAGGTCAGGTGGGGGTGGCGTGGGGGTCAGGAATGGCTTGACGCAACGCTCTGACCCAGCCCAGCAAGAACGAGCAGAGTTATGTCACACATTAACGCAGTGGAATATACTCCTTCAATCAGGCCAGAGTTTAAGTTTCATTTGGAAAGTGAAATGTACCGGGAGTCATTTTGTCGCATACCTCCTGCTGTATCACTAAACACTGTAACAAAATCAGAATACATTAAAGGAGAGATGCTTGCTTCTTTTCTACTTGATATTACTAGTCTGAGGAAAATCGTAACAGCTCCTACAGTGAGAAACCTTTCGCCTCACGCTGACCTAGTGTCACTGTGGTTGTAGTGGGTGTCTGAGTGGGCAGCGCTGAACACAATACTCCATTATGGACTCATTCCCTGCAGTCAATATTGGTCATTATATAAGAAGAGACTGTAGATTTAGTAATATCAACAATTAACCATTTTGCTGCCTGGTAACCCCGACATACTGTATGTAGCATTGCTTATCTTTGAACATAGTAGCTTAATAAAAGGTTGTCAGAAGTGTCCGTAGGAGCTACTGCTATATTTTTATTGCACAGACCATAGTTGAGTTTTAGCTTATATAGTTTCACATAACAGTCAAACAGTTACACTTTAGATAACAGAACAGATACTGCTATATTGTATAGTTACAAATAAGGTGGGACTGAAAACACTGGGATGAAAAAGCCTGTTTCTGTAGAAATTACCAAAGAAGGAGGTGATTTAGCAGACTGTAGAGAAATAAAATATTCAGAAAACCCAGAGGACAAAGTTAAACTGTTATCAGTATGCAGCGACGCTCCCCAACCTCCATTGGGTCTTTCTCTGCGCGGTGTACAGATTATCTTAATGGAAATGACCTCTATCTCAGACAGTGGAGTGGGCCAAACCTGATTAGTTATTTACTTTCCCTTTATCCACTCATCACACAATGCACCACAGTGCCGCAAATCTTCCCCTACATTCTCCCACGTCTTCCTCTTGTCCATCCTCTCCCTCCACTTTGCTGTAGTGACAGTAATTTATTGTGTCATTTCATACAAGCCAATAATCTCTCTGGATTTACAGACTTGACAAGTAGAGTTAGTCAGGGAAATGTGTACAGCCATGGCAGGCATTTGTCCAAGCGTGACAGTATTTAAGTGCTTTTAAGAGCTCTTCATGTCTACATAACACGTGAGAGCTCCTGCATCTTTATGGTAGGACTCCCTATATAGCTCCTGGTTAGTGTATGTGTGTTGTTGAAGAAGCCACAACACGTGCTGCTGACAGAAACGTGTAATTCTATGATTTAACAAGGAGACTGAGATGCCCTGGGAGATGAGAGCTCTGAAGCGCTATAATGGCTCTCTTCTGGGTCTAAAAAAATGTACAGAAAAGAAAGCTCTTCACTGGTATTGTCTGCTGCAGGATTGTGCAGTGGTAAAGCAAGAACATATTTTATATATCAGACTCTAGAGCGTACTGATGCTTCTGCTGAAGGTGTGCCTGTGACGCACATTGAAAAAACGAAGACTGCATACTATCTGTTTGAGTCTTTCATTCATAGCTCTCACATTGCAGCACCACAACAAAAGAATAATTATGCTGTCCTTATACTGAAAACTATTTTGTCTTGTAGAATTAAACCATGACAAAAACACAATAGCATTTATCCAAGCAAAGAAAACATATGACAAGCTCCCTTTTGACTCCCCAACCTTTTACCCACAGACACAGTCGCAGCAGCCCCTGTCACCCCGTGACACAAATTTAACAAACCCCCTCACACACAACATGCACAAACAGCTTAGTGCATGTGCAAGATATACTAGAGCAGCAAAGCCCTCTATCCTCCTGTAAAGGTATGGCAGTGCAATAATGAAGTCTACACAGCTTGTTTTTGAAGTTCCCTGTAACAATATGTACACCCACAATGCTAACATGAATAAGAATGTGGCTTATATGGTTTAAAATTTTAAAAAAAGGACAACATTTTAGATATTGTATTATATGTGCCTTACAACTACCATTGATAATGCATTTATTATCCCAATTTTCTTACCGTATTCATCCAAAAAGTAGAAAAAAGCTTCATATGATGTGATTTAGAAGCTGCAGGACTATTAAAATCAGGTACTGCAGGTAGAGCTGGGTGCAATTAACAGAGGCTGGTTTATTCTCAGTGGAGCAGTGGCATCTAGTGGACACTAACTCAACCCTAATATTTCAAATAAAAATAATAGGATATGTGATAGCAGATAAGATAGGTGGATGAATAAATGAAAAATAACAGAAAAGCTCATCATGTTAGGACAGTTCAATTATTTTATATTTACTTTAAATAAGAAGTTTTAAATACAGTATTTAAATGCAAGAAATCAAGGCCCTGCTGAAGATGCAAAGGATACACAAATGTCTAACAGCATTAGTTATAATGGGAACGGAGTGACAGCCATGGTGATGGGATTTGACCATTGCAATGACAAGCAGGAGACACTTTGAACCAAGAGATAGGAAAGAGACAGGCCAAGTGATGGTCAATCAGACACTGCCTGTACTATTACTCTCTTTGACCACTATTTAACAAAGTACAACACAAATGTTTAAGCTTGTGCTTCTTGATAATAAAGTAAAGAAAAATATCTTACCAAGAATAAGAATGGAGTCTTCTTTTTTAATGTGCTCTCCTAAAAGATGCTGGAATTTGGAGAAGCTGCCCAACCAGTCATAGCACTGCTCTGTCTTGTAACGATCGTCCCAGTATTCAACATCTTTGTACCTTGAGTTGTCCTCTGGAAGGTGGGCCATTCTCTGTCACGTGCAACCTTAACACAAAACTGTTATTAAATATAGGTATTCCACAGCCACCCAATTATTTTTGGTTAAAACCTTGGTAGCTATATAATATTAAAAAGTAATTCATGGGCATTGTGTAATCATTAATGCTTTTTGTGAGATATGATACCATATTTTATTGTAAGCTAAAATGTGAACACTTGTAGTGGTGCACACTAAACGTTTTGTATGTATTAAATAAAGAAAATTAACAAAATACATCAGACAAAAATTAGGTAGTTTTCAAACAGACCAATTACAGTTATTTACAAATATGTATTTGCTAAAGACCTAACCGGATATGACTCTTACTTTGAAACCGGAAATCTGTTTGCATCTGCACAACGCTTTCTACCGAGACAGCTGTCAGTATAACTTGAACAGCCATTTTTGCAGATCATAGCAAATAACTTGGTATTTTCAACTCTCACTGGGAATACTTCTTTTTTTAACGCTGACTTTTGCACTTACCAATGCGCTAGAGACACGTTACTGATTCATTGAGACAAGGGTTAGCTACGAAGCTAGCATCAGAAAATATTTGTTTCTGATAACTTTACTACATGCACATCAACATGCCGCAAACTATAAGCCATTCTATGCAATTAAGCTTAATAAAGAACGCACTATTAAACACAAAAAATATGTATCCCAATATTACCTTTTTCTCACAGAGCTCAGCTCTAGTAAAAATCCGTCAAAAGTCGTGTTTATCTGCCACTAGTAACCCCACGTGTTGTAGTTTTGTTTCATTAAACTGCAAATAGTGACCCAGCTAATGTTATTGGGCACTTACACATACATTTAACATCACAGATTGTGTAAAGCTCTACATAAAGGTCATATTAAGATTATTTAAATTATTCGATAGCTGTACATATTCAGTACAAACCAGATGCGCCAGTGTGTTCCTCTGCTTGTCTTGGTTCGTAAATGCAGCATTTCTCAGTGTTGTGTTCAGGTACACGGTAAAGATTTCGCCAACACAAAATAAATAGAATATCATGACCTGACGTGAAATATCTGGATATTTACACAAAGAAATATTTTCAAATGGGCTTTCACGTGGGCATAACAAATAAGCTTTGAGCCGCCACATTTGTTAAGTCTGTGTATAGGCCTACAAGATACACCATACACCTATTACAAGATACACCATACACCTATTAGCCATTACACGACCAAACTAACATGTTTATATAATTTATACTATTTATAACGCTTTTTCCATTTAGGAATTTACAATACCTTCATGTTAATTTACTACTTTTTAAGACTTTACATTTACGTTCATTTGAAAGATATAGTTCTGAATTCGTACTGCAGGTGGCAGTATCACATTGCTTATGCTTTTCTTTGCACTACATAGTCTCTCCTTGGGCCAGACTTAATTGTTTGGCCTTTCCACAGTCACTACATTTAATTATGCGTTGTTAAAAAGTTGTTTAAGTATTCATAGTCTTTAGCTTAATTTAATAATATTTCTAATACAATGCAATTCATCAGTGAAGTTACAATTGAACTTTAAGTTAAAATCATTTATTGGCTCCAAGTGTCCATTTGTCGTCACATTTGTTTTTGTATCAACTACAGCTCCTCAACTACTGCCTGCAGAAGCATGTGGGAAGTTCTCCTTTCAAGCACAAGCAGCTGAATTTGTTTCCCTCCATTTCACACTCACTGAACTGTTATCAACTGTAATTCTCAACATAAACCTGGTCATTATAAGCCTTCCTGTCTGCAGCTTCTACTTTTCACTGTGCTACTCCAAATATTCACTTATCACATAAGAACCAGAGCTTCAGGCATCAACAGCGGTAGAATTATTTAACTTCCACTTGAGCGAATGACTTTAGCTGTGTGAGACTGATAAAGCACAGCACTCTGCTGAGAAAAAATTAGAGTCAAGTGTACACTTTCTGACAGAACGTGTGGCTTGTCCATGGAATATTTAAGCTTTGCTGAGAGATGCTGATTTAATGATTTAATGTACCCTTTTTGGGAGATTTAGGAATCACACCATGCTCTGTGTCTGTTTTACTGTTAGGCCAGTTATATTTCAGCTTGTACCATAGAAACAATTGGTTAAGGAGCCACCCATGAAACCATACAAGCACTAAGCATAATTATGAGCCATGTTTTCCTTCATGATGCAGTCAGCTGGACTCACTTAAATTCAGTGCCCTGTTTCCATGGAAACAGAAAGTCATATCTTTTATCCTGAAAAAAATGAGTTTATATCCTGTGTCTAAGAGCAAAAAACTGCTAAACCTATAGACTGGAGTAAGTAGGACAACTGGCTTCTCAAACTGGCCCCATTTTTTGTCCTGTATTAAAGTCAAATCATTGCACATCTTTTTGCCCAGACCTAAGTAAAAGAGAACATTTTAGACACATACACAAGCTCTCAGGAAACAAGGGAAGCAGAGCAGAGACTTGTGTGAGAGGCAGAACTTACAGCAACACTTTACACATGGATATTTGGGGAGAAGTGGCAGGTGTATTTAACTGAAACCAGTCCTGTCTACTGTGATGTTTACACTGTGCTGCACCATAATTATGTAACCTCGGTACAGAATAGGTCTGTCTACTACAGACAACAGTTGAGGCGCAAACAGCGGTGCCTGATGGTGAACAGGTGAAAGAAGAACACCAAACCACTGCGCTCTTTGGACTGGGATGCGCTGAAAAATTTCCCACAAATTTCTCCGCATAGTTGAGCCCTGTCACAGACCACGTGAGAGGAATATTCAATGAGGGTCCGTGGCACAGCGCGGATCTCTCCGGCTGCCTGGCACTCCTCTCCTGCCGCTGACATGGACTCTTGGACACCGGCTGGAGGGGCTACTCTGACTCAGTGTAACCGCTCCTTTACTTTAGCTTTTCTTTGATTTCTCTTCTTTGTTTGTTCTGGAGCTGCAGGGATGGCGTGGCCGTGCATCAGCAGAGTGTGCTGCTTGGCTCGCTTCTGGAACCAGTTTGATAAATCGGACCTGTCGGTCCCTCTGACCATACAGAACTACTCGGACATTTCCGAGCAAGAAGTGCGATCCGTCACCAAACAGGTATGCGCGTCAGAGCGCGCACCTGGCAACGACTACTCCAGTCCTCCACGCGCCACCGGCTCCCTTCCTGCGCACGCGGACGCACCTGGACCACGGGGCTCGTTCAGGACGCGGAGAGAGCCCAGTTACAAGCCTCGTGAGGACTACCACCCTCCCGGCGTGCCTTTCCCCTCTCTGACCCAGTACAAGCAGGATTACAAACCGTGGCCCATTCCCAGGAAGGACAACTTCCCATGGATCAGTAACGGGACAGGCACCGCTGAGAGCCCCCACAGAGGGGACAGAGAGGAGAGGGCCCGGGGCCAGCAGCAGGGCCCCGACCCCAGCCAAACCAGCTCCTACAGGTAAGGCACTAGAAAGTGAGACGAGTTTAGTGATGGTTTAGTTTCAGGCCTCATGGCCAGGGGACTTAAATGTAGTGTAGTACAGTAACAAGTGTGAGACATTACACCCACTCAGTAGACTTGCACTTTTGGAATTAAAAAAAAAAAGCTCAACAGATAGGTTAGTAATTCAGTTACACACATTAATATGACATTTTATTGTATTTAATGATTATTCCTCACTAGAGACTAGAGACTCTAAGTTTTTGCAGTGATTTAGTTCACTAAGCCATCTCATTTTCTTCTCAAGGCAAGAGTATAGGCCATGGACAGGAGTGAAACCGGCCAAAAGTAGCAGGAAAAACCTTCCCACTCAGTTTGCCATGCCTGGGACAGATGTCCACGTCCCACCTGAGACCAGCTACCAGGCGGCCTACAACGGGGACATCCACAGGTCTGCTGGGTCCCACCAGGGACACAACGTAATCCCCTCGGCCTCAACTCATGTACAGACTGTTCCTGTCCACCCAACCATGTCCCACAGCCCCTCCAGCCTCCAGCACAGTGTACTGCCAGAGAGCACCAAGGCAGAGGTGAGCAAACTGCACACAGTAGCATCACCACATCTCCCAAACACTTACAGAGAGACACTGGAACTATTTCATTTTAGAGCAATCTTCTTTCATTTCCTCATCTCCCAGTAGAAGATTCACAGAAAAGTGATGCAGCATTCTGTTCAGAGGCAGCTCAAAGTGACCTAGCTGTTTAAAACAGGCCATGTACCAAGTTAGGTAACACCCTGCTGGTGCCACACTCCTTTCTTTGACCTAGAACAGTGTTGATGGGAGTTAATCTGCCGCAGAGGAGCACTCTCATCCAAAAGACGTTTGTTAAAATGTTGATATCTGCACTCAAACCCTTCAAACTAACATGATGCAAATAGTAACAGTTTTGCTCATGGATTCAAATGTCTAGAGAAAACCTCATACATTCATTTTGAAGTTGATAAAACAGGACAACGATATGCACTCGGTGAGGTGCGCAGATTGAATCGAGGTAAATTGATTGGTGACAGGATTTACCGGCAACTCATCAGGTCGCTCCAGATTATAAACTATCCTCACTAACATCTCTAGCATTTTGGGAATGCCCAGGCTTTAGTGTCATCACTCTTCCCCGCCCCTCATCATCTGCTGCCATCTGCTTGTGGATAGACACGCTCTGGTTTAGGTCAGACTAATTTGATGTGCTTTAGGAGGGAAAAGTGTTATTTGTCTGCTCCACAGCCCGGACTCAGATCCAAGTGGGATGTTCAGGGCTGGAAAAGCAATTAATACATTGCAGTGTAATAAGCGGCGCTCTTGGTTATTTGCATAATGCACTGGATAATGATTGCTCTACTAAAGCGCTCGGTGCCGTGTCCCAGTATTGTGTGATGGAGGTCGAAGTTAAAAGGTGTCAGGGCAGGACACACGGTAAAAAGTGTGAAGACAAAGACTAGGCGTTCATACTCTAACATTAAGCTCTGTGTAGCCCACCAGGATCCAGTCAGTCTTACACAATGTACATCTAAGGACACACTCTTTGCCGACTCATTACTGACTCACAGCCCTCACAGCAATCTGTCAAGCTACCCTCTCCACAATGGGTCAGGATATTATTCTGTGAGGGCATGTCTTGTTACTGCTAGTCTGCAATAACATATTTTCTAGCCCTCCATTTTCCAGACTATGCTTCCCGATTTAATATGGAGCAGAAAAGCATAATCCCAGACTGTACACATCTATTTATTAAAAGATTTGATAGCTAAGCCCCAAATAAGCTGCCCAAATTAAAATTAATCTGCTCCAAGTGATGAAGGACTGGTGTGGCCATGAAAACCCCATTCAAATTGTCCACTTCGCCTACTTTTAATGATAAGGGCACAAACGCTATGAATTATTAACCACAGCCAGGATTCATCTTCTGTGTTATTTTGAACGTCCATGATTTAGAAACTCCCAGAGAGAGCGTGAGAGTGCTTTTTCAAAGCTCGTCTGATGGAATCGAACGCAGCTCTCAACTCTCTGAGGCAGGGAAAAGATTTGTGAGGATGGTGCTGTGTAATCCGCATTGTGTGTCGAGGATGAGCAAGACAAAAGCACTGACTGGGAAACACATTTAGCATGCAGGAAGCCCTTGCTCTGCAGGATTTTCAGCAGTTATGGCAATACTAGAATTTCTCTCAGGTTTAATAGTTTAGTCCTTCAGGCATGAACTTGAACTACTGTAAGGTTCTGTGTCGGTGAAACAGATGCATTGAAGGAATGAAATCGCTGCTCAAAACGCCTTGAAACCACTTAATAAGGTTTAGGCAGGCTCTAGGGACAGAGCAACCCAAAATTCACATTGCTGTTCTCTTCTGTTTTTAACATCTCTAAATCCTGTGAAGCTTTGTTTTCTCTTGTCTCCACATAAACCAGGATTTCTCTTTGCCTCTCTTGGATCTCTGCCCTTTTCCCACGCTGCCCAGGACTACAGAAAGAGGGTCCTCTGCCAAACTAGCAGGCTCTGGCCCAAGGAGGAGGTGGATTGTTTGGGGAGAAGAACAGGCAGAAAGAAAAAGTGAAAGTTAGGTATAAGAAATGAGAAGCAGCGTGATGTATAGGTGAGAATAAGAAAGGCGGAGCACAGGGGGAAGGGGCCAGAGAGCACGGTTTGATGGATTATCTGTTAAAGAGCGTTTGTTGCACACGGTTGAAGTCTTTTTGGCGCTGAATCAAATTTAGGAGAAGCAGTCAAGTAGCGGAGGGAGGAGGGAAAGGGGTGAACAGGTTCATTCTCACATACAGCGCTCAGACACGAACATCTGTGTCTTTCACCACCCACAGCGCTACAGTCACACTCCAAGTGCCACTGGGACAGCTCACCTACCATAAAGACTTGTCTCATGAAAGCCTCCACCCGCAGCAGTGATATGCAAGTCAACGGAAATAGCCTGGCCCATTTTCACAGGCGTCTCAGAAGCTCATTACCTCCCATCAAAAAATACACATTACCCATGAAAACATTACACGTGTATTAGATCTCAGCTGTCCACAGCAACCTATAGACCTAGGGCAAAAGTAATGTCACATTTTAATTAGTTTTGATGTTTTGATAGACAGTTTTGGAGCAGAAATGTGAGTTTTGTCATGAGGCGTTGAATCCACAAAACACACAGCAGTACAATGAACATGTGAGGATTGGTTTTTGTTTTATAGCAGCATACGTTAGAGCACAGATTACCCATTTAAGAGTAAGAGAAAATTAGGTTTTCATTTTTGTCATTTTTCCAGTGCACTGTGTAATTCTAGTGCGGCTTTGAAAACAGCAGCCATCAGCAGAGCAGCACTAAGCAAGGAAAAAGCAATCCAGTCGGGCATCCCCCAGCCTGACAGCAGACCTGATGCTTTTTGACGGCACAGTCCAACCAGTCTCCTCTGATTTCATGGGTCCAGTGTGAGCGCCACAGCCACTGCCCTCTCCGCTTTCATCTCTGTGATCACTTTACAAATTCTTGTCTTTTTCTGCACTTTCACTGTTGTCTGTCCTCGGTTCAGGAACATCTGGTGAGGACCAAGCTGCCCCCAAATCCTTCTGCAGTCTTTCAAAGTGGATCAAGAGTCTCCAACATCTGACAGTTTGTTCTGGAGACACAACGGGGGATGATTTAAATCTATTCCACAACACAACACAAGAATCTATGCAAGGAATTGTTTGTTAAAGCCCGAAGAGTGGACTGTACTGAGAATACAAAGGCCCCCACTCTTTTGTGCCCCACTGCTTTGGAACTGAAGATGCATGACTCCAGTAGTTTTTGGATTTTAATTTATAGACATAGAAAAGTTGCTGCTGTGCGTTTGTACATTTGTGTAGTGTAGATAATGAATGATAGGTTGTGGTGTGTCACTGAGTGTGTATGCTTATGGTAAATTAAGAGTTACATTTTGATGTTGCTAGAAATCTGCTTGACATTAATCAACAAATCTAAATAAGTTATGACCACATATTCAAGAAGTTTGGGAAGTGGTTCATTTCTAGGTTGTTCTTTTGTAAATTTATTGTTAAAGACGAGCACATGTGAAATGAAAATAAAGAGTATTATGTATTCATTTTGCCCATTGTCACAAGTATGCATAAATAAGAAGGTGATTTAAAAAAAAGCTTTCATTGCAAAGGTCAGGGAAAATGGACGGAAAATGTCAGCTATTCATGTCTAATTAAAGGAATGACTCCAAATTCAATGCTCACACTGAAATGTGAAATGTTCAGTGGCGATGCTGAAATTCTTTGAAAATAAAAACCTTTTAGTTCAGATAGCAGATAAAAATACACCTACAACTAAAAACACCCACAGGAACTCTTTTTTCTTTTTTATTACAAGAATATTAATTATATTTTTGGTTTGCACTAAAACATGAAAATACAACGTTTGGGTATCTTCACAACATGTCAGCCCAAACACATCCGACACGCATTAGTTCCAATAATCAACATATGTCACGTGACCATTCACTTACAGTTAAACACACCACATATACACTGTGCTGACAACATCGACACAAGTTCATACACGCACACAGTTCACTGTTGCATCGTTACTGTTCAGAGGTACATAGATTTAAAAAAAAATAAAACGCCTTCAATTTCAAATTTGTCAAACACAGTGTGCATCTCATGATAGATACATTATGGTCATTGCAACATTTAAAAGCACTTATATCTGGCTATTAATCCAGGCTTTTAAAGATACATAAATATTGTGTTATTAATCATGTCAGTTTGGATATGTTCTCACTTCTGCAACACTATTTCAACCATAAAGACTGATCTTCAAAGTATAACTCTTTACTATTTAATTAAAACATGATCATGGTGCCTCCCTGCTTTTGATTAAAATCACCTATGCTTCTTTACATTTGAGGAGCCATGACACCTGGGCCAGGTAACACAAATACATGAAAGTTTCTTGTTGTCATGGCAATTACAGCTTGTAAATATAGACATCTTTCCAAGAATCAAATTAATAAGCAAAGGAACTTTGCGCCTCATCCCCAGTGACTTTCTGCATGGCTGACAGAAAACACTTTTTCATACAAATAATCTTCTTATACGGATTAAAAAGGAGCTGAGGTTCCTCTCAAAAACAAAAGCCGCACAGTCCTACAATGCCACTTTTCTTGCATTAATTCAATGTTAGAATACACCCATGGTATTAGAAATATGTGTCATTCTGCTGCTGCCCGTCTTTGATAAGTTAATTCAAAACATTACCGCATATGGAGCAGCAGGACTCCAGCGGTGAATTTGATTCACTTGAGTCCTTACTTTCATGGTCAATCATTTGTGGAAACGTCATTCTTTTCAAACCCAGTCAGGATTTATATTGTTTGCCTTAGTTCTCCTTAACAAGATAACCCATCAATGCATTGGAGAGGAAGTCACATGTCGGGATGCTGCTGATGGCTTGGTGGATGTTCATGGCCGTGATTTCTCTGGGAGACCTGAAACCCCAGAGCAACAGCATTAGAGTACTCTTCAGCCTTCAAAACTGCTATAGTAACTGTTCATTGTGAAAACTGCTAATTGAGTACACAGTGCTCACATGTTGATGATTTCACACAGCATTACAAGTACAATTTATAATTCTAACTCAGCCAACTCAGAGATGTTTTTGTTATCAAGAATTAATATGAAGTCAACCGCAGTATATTTTAAGACTACCACCAAAATCTAACCAGATGTTGCGCTGTGTTGCAACCACCTGTAAAGAGAGCTGCAAACGAGAGCACTGCTGCATAAAATATATCTAAATAAATTATACAAAGGCTCCAACTGTAACTGAGGCAGTGGGAATTATAATTGAGTCATATTTGAAGTGTAAAATTGGAGCACAAAGGTCATTGCGTGTTAGAGGCAGACAGTGGCTGACCTGTTCTGAGGGGATTTGGCATAGGCCACAGCCAGCCCTTCTCTCAGGATGTCACTGGCAAACTGCTCTGTAGCCTGGAAGGACACACGGTTATCATGAAACAAACGTAATATCCTCAAAAGTAAAACATAAAACAAATCAATCTGAAGTATACGGTAAATTCATTATTTTAGTCAAATCTGTTTAAAAGAAGTGATTTCTTTATATCAGGTCTGTGTCATGCCTGACCTTCAAAATCATGGCTTCAATTACTGGAGCAAACACGTTCTTGTCGACTTCAACTGGCTGGAAACTTACTCCAATCTAAGAGAAAAACAGGAAGCATCACTTAAAAATGAAAAAGAAAAAAAAACAGAAGGCCTAAATGCCAGAAGGCAATATTTTCAAGCTTTGTGCCCAAGTTCAAAGAGAAGTACGTGATATATGGATGAAATAAGTGTTTGAATACCTGTGCATTTACAAAACAAGCAGCAGGTTAATGTACTTGACTCTACAAAAGCCACAATGAAGTTTTAATGAATTAGGCCATAGGCTTAAATTCATTCTAGTTTTTTCTTACCTGCTGAGCCATTTCACTGACAAACTGTGCAGATGTGCAGGGCCCAAGAAAGTACTTAGGCTCTGAGTCAGTTTCCTGCTCCTCCTCTTTGACCTTCAGCCTGTGGCAGGGAGGTGTTACTGTGATGATGTCGACTATTTCATCATCTGCCTCTTCTGGTTCTGTCTTCAGCAAAGCTTGCATCTGTTCTAGCCGCAGCAGCAGCTCCTCTGAGCTACTCAGGGTCGAGGGGCACTCTGGGGAAAGTTGACAAAGCACATTATTACACAAGCAGCTATTTTGCAGTAAAAAAGAAAACACATTTCAGCATTTTGCAGATAACATTTACTTGGAGGCAGCATGATGAAAGGCATCAGGAGGATGACCACTACTCATTTTTTTCTTAACAGCGCTACCATTTGACAGGACTAAATGTTTTGAGTCTTTCTCGGGCAATTTTTGACTCGCAGTGTAAAAGACAAAAGATTGAAGTAATGAGAAGATAATGGGGCTGCATGCGGGCTGAGACTGCAAATGCATTATTGGATAAAGTGGTAACTGCACCACACTGACATTACAGGCCTGCAACAATGAAGACAAAATATTGACAACAGTTCAAACCACTGAAAACAGAGAAGAGTTGACAGTAAATTTTAAAAAGCTACAGAAATGATCCCAACTAAAGACGCACAGATCTGACTTTCTCTACTCCAACACCTTGGTTTATGGGCTTTGATGTTAAGTTAATTTATTTTATGCATCAACTAACACTGGGAAAAACATACCTTTATAAGTATTATTAGTATAACTGTACCCCTCTGAAAGTGTAATTTAGTGTAAAATATGGCTGTCCAAACACAATCACTCACCAGGCTCATTGTCTATCTGTGTGAGGATGTCCTCGATAGATTCATCATCATTCCTGCGTTGGGGCTCTGGGTCGGGAGGTGTGTAGCCCCTCTGTCGACACCACTGCACCACTTCTCTGGTTTTCGGGGGAGTCAGGGCCTGCAGGCGAGGAGAACGATCCAACACGTCCTGGACAACCCGCTTCACTGCCACCGCTCGTTGAAGCTGAGAGACAAATGCTTGGTTATATCAGTCAACCAGTCTGAACAAGATCTAATCACATATTTTTGATTTCTCCTCAGTCCAATATAAAGCATTTACAGCTTCTCAATACTACTCTACAAGGATTTATAGCTCCACTGAATTTCCTTTTAGAGAATCTGTGACTTGTAGAAATAAATAACTCGTCCAACGCGTGCATGAGAGCCTCTTAATGCAGTAGTGACAAAGAACAGACAGCGAAGACATAGGCTGGTGTCTATGAGGTATGGATGATGACACTATGGAGAGATGAGGACACAACCACACACAGATACACATCTGAAGGAAGACTTGAGCTAAGCAGAAATTTTGCTGAATCAGTGGTCCAGCAAATAGCACCAAGATAGATTACACAAACCGCAAAATTGCAAACAAGGCAAATTATCAGCCATGTTACAAGTACCTAGTCTGTAAGAGTTGGATAGTATGCTGTTATAGTAGTGCTGTCACCTGAGATGTTAATAAGCATCTCAACTTTTTAGCAGTATCCATTAGAAGCTTGCAGGAAGCTCTTGCAAGAATAGTTTTCGAAAGAATTTACCTCTGAAGCCCTGCGCTTGCCAATATTCCAGGAATAATACTGCTCAGTAGAGGAGGCACAAAATGGATGTGAGTCTTCAGCTGAAAAACAAAGCCGAGAGCAAATTACTCAAAGCCAAACCAATGCTTTCAATACAATTTGATATTGATTTGTAACATGTTCCCATTGTTGGATAAAGGTGAACTTACTCTTATCTGGTACAATAAGAGGGAACTTCTTCACCACCGCCGTCAGGAGCTGCATCATGGTCTCAACGTGCTCAGTACTTAGACAAAAAAAAAAAAAAAAAGAATCAAGAATCAAAATCGAATATGTTCATGTGATTACTATAAAGAAGTTAATATGGATTGGACAACTGTAAAAAGGTTGTTACTTGATGAGGTCGTGAGCAGAAGTATCAACTCCTTGCTCTTGTTTGACAGTGGCCGCTGAAGAGGCAATAATAGACATAGGTACAGCAGAAGTCACAGGGGTTGATGGACCAGTTGTGCCAGAGCCAGGTTCTGTCTTCACTGCAAAGCCACATGTATGAGAGAAAACATATTTCTAGAGACTCACACTAGACTGAAGCAGAAATAGAAATAGCAGTGAGGAGTCAAGAGTAAAATCAATCTTAAATCAATCATAAATTGAAAAGTCGAAAATGATTGAGGTGATGCTATGAGACGAGGTAGAGTTGGGATGAACCCCTCTCACCTTGTGCCAGAGGCAGAGCAAGGGAGGGGGGAGCCTGGCTGCCAGGGCTTTGGGAGGCTCCAGCTGCTCCTGGGATGGAGGAGGAAGTGGGGGGAGTACAGGACACTGGGCCTTTATACATTACTATATACACATAGAAAACACACAAGTACAAGATGGATCAATGGCCCACCAACAGCTGGGAGAGAAGTAGAAATATGATCAATGTGGAATCTTATCAGGAAGCAGCTTTATTTTAAATGAAATAAAGTTGTTTTTCTAAATAGATTCCTGCACTGCTTTATAATGGATAAGATGTGCTTTAAAAATGTCTTCTAAAGTTTGAATGTCAGTGCAGCTTTCTCCATTAATAAAATAGATAATGCTTCTTATTCCAAGCTGAACACATTGTCTGCCATGATCTATACACCTGCTAAATATATACCACTATTTAATTCAGCTGGTGACTGAACACTGACTCGGCCGTTATCTCTGATGCGCGCTCAGTGATATTTACCTTTCCCTACAGGCATCAGTAACGTCTGCAGGCCTCCTGACCCTGTGCCGACCCCCAGCTGCTTGAGCTGGTTGGCTGGGATCGTCAGCACTGTTGGTTGGGAGCCGGAGCCACTAGCATGAATCTTCAACATACCTACACACAGAACACCGCAGAGTTATTTTCGCACAAACCTTGACTCAAAAGTACAATGAGTTTTTTCCTGCCTACCTGAGAGAGTAGCAGTGGTCTTCCCTCCCCCTGCTGCCGCCCCACTCATTAATGAGGCGGCAGTGATCAGTGACGCACTATTGCTTTTGGGCGCACCAGCCACTGTGCCCGTCCCGGTACTTTTTCCCACAACCGGCATGTTAGTGATGCCTTTAGCAACTGTCATCACACCAGCTGAACCTGCTGCACTCTTTGTGGCAGTGTTAGCGCTGCCTTTAACCAGCGTCGCCACAGCAGCCTTTGATAAGTTGCCTCCAGCAGCAGTACTGGAGCTCTTAGCAGCACTGATTACTGCTGCTTGGTTGGCTGCCACCAGGAGTGAGTGTTGATGAGAGGATGCCTTTCCACCATCAGCAGCCTGCTTGGATAAAAACATAAAAAAAAACTCTCTGGTTATACGTACTGTCAGGTCGACTATCAACTTTTTTCAGTGTGACATTTTATCATGCAGGATGCAGATAGAGCACACAGATTATATAAATGGTAAAATATAAAATGTAGGTTAACAGTAAGGAGGGAGAAAAACTTTGCCACTTTTTTTCCACATTTATTTTCCAGTGCAGAACAAATCCCTGAGTGAGCTCTCACAATCAGGTCAGTGGTTTCATGGAATTTACCAAGACAATGGAGTAATTTTCTCCAATCAAACTTTATTGAATGAAGAGACAGGGAAATGTCTCTTTAGAGCACATTAACATTATTTCACACTGTAATTGTTTGTCTAGTAAGATTTTTTTGAACGCTCACAAATAAAGAGAAGCGGGTCAGATGGTGCAAATGGCTAGAGGTATAAAAGAATCAGAAAAGAAAACTATATTCAGGAGTCTACAAGGTCCAGATACTTATAAAAACATTATACATTATACTTGTCAGGCAGAATAAAACACTCGCCTGTTGTTGGTTGACTGCTGATGCACTGCCAGAGTTAGCGGTGGAGCTGGCAGCAGTGATGACTCCGCCGGTCATCCGCAGAGTGGTTGTCCCTGGTTTGGACAAATGACCTGCTGCTGCTGCCGTAACTGTTTTTACAGAACCATCCGATAGCTTCAACTGGGTGCCCTGAGAGCCTCCAACCACCTGTCAAGTACAGAAGAACCGTTACTTATAAAAATGTCAATTATGATTATTCACTCCAGAACAGTTTACTTTTGACTTTGATGTTCTCTGTGCAAACCTGAGCGAGAATGGCCGCCTTCTGTCCCGCTGTGACTCGGATGGCCTGTGGAGTAACGCTTGGCGAAGATGCTGCTGCATGACCTGCTGATCCAGAGCCTCCTGCCTGCTTTGAGCTCTGTGATGGCTGGCCAACCAGAAATGTACCCTGGATAACAGCGGGAGCACAGTTCTAATTCTGAAGCCGTTTCATCCAAATGCCAACTTTAAGCACAAATTACAGTTTTAGATTTTAGTTGTAAAGTTTAGAACGCTGTTTCTCTTAAAAAAAACTGCCTAGATCCAATTTAGCTTAGCATCATCACATCCCCTAAATGCAATGGCAGCACAGATATGAAGCTGACTGTAGGATCAATGCTGTATAATGAATAACTGTAATTAAGTTACCCAAATGGAACGCAGAAATGGAATGGTACACAAAAAAACCTGATGACTAGCATGCAAAATAATTTATAATAATAATGAACATTAATTGTAACATGTTAATATGAAATAGATGAAATACTGGACAAATGCAGATACAAGAACAGAGAGATAAACATTAATTACAGCAAAGTGTAATGTGTCTCACACCTGTGGGGTCTGTTTAAGGATGTAGGACGTGTAGGAGAGGTTTGATGGCAGACTAGTCGAAGAGGAAGAAGAGGAACTCTGTGAGCCCCCAGAGCCAGCCAACGAGCTGCTCTGAGACTGCTGACCTAAATTAGAGACAGACACATTATTTCCAGATTTCATAAACAATTCAGGCCTTTCATCATTCCTTAAAACAGAATAAATAAAGATTTTTTTTTGTAGTATGTACCTATTTTGAAGTATCTATACAGTGTACACAACAATAGACCAGTCAAAAGTCTGCCTAGTTTTGTTTCATTTGACTCAGTTCATTGTGATGGGGTTTATTCAGTGCAAACCTGATTGATTGATAACACTGGTGCATTGATAACAACACTGATTCAGAACTAGGCATTTACAGTCAATACAGTTATGCCACATTTTTTTTTTTTAAATACTGCCATCCCATAACTTTTGCCACGTCAGTTTGTATCTTCACAAGATACTTGATCAAAATTATAGTAAAATGACCAACCTGCACTAGAAGCTCGCAGTATAGCTCCTTGTGGGATAAGAAGTAACTTCCCTTTCCCCGAGGGGTTCTTACTGTTGGTTGTGAGGTACAGCTTGGTGCCTGGAGGCAAATTTGCCAGATTGGCCAGATTGTTGGCAGGCAGCTGGAGAGTAGCCATTACTAAAACACACAACATAATAGCTCATGTTTAATCAGATTTGGATTTTATATATAGTCAATCCTATTTTTTGTAAACATATGTGTAAACCCTGACCTCCACTTTTGCCACTTCCTGATCCAGCTGCTTTGGCCCCCGCCTGCTGACCAGAGATACCAGTTGCTCCGCTAACAATGGCCTTAGCCACTCCTTGTGCCAAAACCTGCTTTCCCCCCATCACTTTGGAGGCAGGGGAGCTGCCTTTGGTGACCAGAAGTTGTCCACTGCTGATAGCCACCTGTTTGACTGCAGACTGGAGCGGTGAACTAACAGGGATGCCTAACATCTGAAAAGACAACAACAAAGTAAGATCTTTTTACATACAACACAGGAGATGCATATCCCAACACTGTTTAAATGTGTTCCAGGCTGGATTGTCAGACCTTGGCTGTTGTGGTGGCTGTGGACCCTCCTGACTGTTTCTGAGCTGACATAGATATCATGTGACCCCCTTTCAGAGCCACAAACTGGTGTGCTGCTGGAGCGGCAGGTTGCTGCTGGCTGGTTGCTGTGGAAACCATCTGCTGCTGCTGTGTTGAAACTTCCCCGGGCTCTTGCTTGATAATAACCTGGGCGGTGAACAGGAGGAGCAGGGCTGTAACACATAGCTTAATCACAATTTTTATTCTGTTTTACTGAATATGCTAAAAAATGCACCACCCAATACATTTTTCAAATACTAACTGATCCCAGTCTGTTTGACAGGAACAGAGGGGCAGTGAAGACTAAAAGCTGTTTTTTTTTTTACCACCATAACTTATTTAAGAGATATTTTTACATTTGCATCTGCCCTCCATCCAGCCATAACCAACCAAACATCTTATGGGTAGCAACAGAAAAAAAATTAAGAGGCAGTAACTCTAATGAGAAGAAATGTTAATGTTAAACCTACTTCTTCATGTATGGAGATAGAAAGGTGAGTTGAATGGTATTGAATGGATTCCCAGCGTCACATGCTAAGGATGCAAATATCTCTGTCTACCATTGATACTATAGTGCCTTGGTATTTTTTTCATATCAAGCAATTGTTGCACATACTTACCTTCACTCCTGAAGAAAGTAAGGTGCCACTGTGAACTTTGGGTACAGGGGAACGAGTGCCTTGAGTGGCTGATTGTTTGGATGAGGGACTTCCTGAAGCGGCTGTAAACACACAGTTACCCACATTAAGCCAAAATACTTTACTATAAACCACTTACATTTTATTTTCAATAAAAATAACATTTAACTGTATAAAGCGTAATTATTTTGAGGCTACGAAGTCATTCTCTGTATATACACACATTTATTTTACACTACTATCAATGTAGGACAGCTTCAAATTCTTCCTCCAGAGATTCTGAATTCCCACACGTAGAATGCAAAATTTGGCTACATGACTAAATCCCAATGCACTCAGTGATTACCCTTAAATGCTGTGCTTGTATTGAAGATGGAGAGTCAGAAAATAACATATTCTAGCCCTGTGTAGTTCCTGCTATCCTTATCAAGTTCGGTGTTTGAGCTGAGTGGATTTTGACTGCATTACTCTCACCAAGTACTACTTAAAATATATTTCATACAAAACAACCATAGAAACTTTGAAGATGAAGCTCAGTGAATCAGCACAAACACCCACAGCAACCCCATCCAGCTTGATGAAACATCACTTCACAATACTCTAACCTCTTATCCTGTTGAGCTGTGCATTTTGAAAGAAGTGTAGGAGTGACTGAGTGGGCGAAGTGTGCAGTTGGGAGAAAATAGCTAGTAATACGGAGAAAGCAGATGCAAGCAAGTAAGTACAACAATCTGGATGATGTGAGATGACTATGGCAAATCCCTGTTACACGTGCAGTAAGGAATTATGAATTTACAAACAATGCACTCCATTGGGACATATACATGAATTCAAAAACCCACACAAAACTTGAGAGTCATTTTTTGACGGCCCACCTAAATTGGCTACAAAACATGTCAGCTCACTGCCATGGCAATCTTTAATTCAATGATCATGTCCAGCATCAGACATCCAGAGTGTGGAAAAAATAAAGAGGCTATGTAAAGGGGAAAGGTGGTGTAATATTTCTACATAGAAATGAAAGCCCACACAAACTAACACATGTGCTTTAGTATAATAGATAAAACTCAATTCTATGAAATCGCACCTACAAGAAGGAACTCTGTACCTGCAAGAGCAGTAGATGAGGAAGCCATGCCAACCACTTGGCCTGGTTTGTCAACAATAATATAAGGATTGTTGGGGAGTGAGGAGGAACTCTGCTTGCTGTGAACAGGGGTGGATGTTGTCGGTGTGCGAGGCAGTGGGGAGTGGCTTGGAGTAGAAATTGGGGAACCTGTTGGGGAAAATACATTTTACTTCTCTACATGTCTAAAGTTAAAGACATGAATTCCCATTGGATTCTTAAATGTTTAATCCAATTGAGCTCACCTAAGAACTCACTGTATAGTATAAACTTTGAAATGACCACTGCATGAAGACACTTACCTGAAACTATTTTACAGCTCATTGTGATTGGTTGGAATGACTTTCCAGGAGATTCTGCAGGGCTGGGTGGCTGCCCTTGGGGGACAATTTTGCAACTTGATGTGATTGGTTGAAAGGCAGAGTTACAATGGGAACCTAAAGTGACCCTTTCACTGGTTTTGGGTCGGGTCGGTGTGCGTTCCCCAGCAGAGAGACCTGAGCTTTGTCCTCCAGCAGACCTCCCCATGTCAGCTTTGTTGAAACCTAAAAACACTTTTTGTTACTGAATTTTTATAGTAAAACAGCCAGAGATGGTACAATGAACAGTAACATTCCATTTGAACTTTTTAAATTACAGCTTCAGAAACAGCCGTACACAAATGCCGTACACAAATGCCAGTAAGAGTTAAAATGAGAGTTACTCTACCTCTCTCTCCAATGGGGTCATGTGATATGGGAGAAGTAGAGGGTCTGTGTGTTGGGGTCAGGGAGCTGCCTGAGATGGGACTGGATGCTCTTGGAGCCATCTTGGTTGAAGAGGGTTGAGGAATAAAGTCCTCCCCAAGAGAGTCTCTATGAAGCTCCACATCAACCACCTGCATCAAGTAAACAGTCATGCCAGTGAAGGTAAAACTGAGAAGTATTGGAAAGAATGTGTAACCACATAAAAACTTACTGTTTCTGCTCCCAAAGTCTGAAGCCCAGTGTATGTCCGGTCCAGCTACAGCATAAAACATTCTTAATTTGAACCAACTGGTAGTGAACAAGTCATGTCAAGATCAACAAAATATAACGGTGACAAACTTCGTATAACATAACAAAGTGTGTGTGTGTGTGTATATATATATATGTATATGTAGAGAGACTGAGTTTATATTCAAGCAATTGTGTCAAGCAAATAATGATTGTGTTATGTATTGTGAACAAACCTTCAACTGGTGGATGATATCGATACGTTTGTTGCGAGGATCCTTGAAGTGGATCTGAATCCTCACAGGAAATTCCCCCCAACCACGTCGTGTTAAATGAAACGGAGGCTCACTACAAACCAACACATTTAAAAAACACTTGTCATCATGACACACAGAACTACCAAATCATTAAAAGGCAGCCTCACAATGACTAAAAAAACAGCTAAGCTGGTTTAATCATGCCTCTAATCAATAGTGTCATGGTTATTCTCTCATCATCTTCTCTGACGGTTTGTATCCCCACATACCATACGTCACTGTTTTTCATTTATAGGGCCATGAATATGAGCAAGTATTACGTCCTCCAATATGCAGAGTCAGCACAAGGTCCTCAGAAGGTTTAGTGAGAATAAAGCCAGAACATGCTTGTGAGCAGCTTGAACTGGACACGCTTCTTGTCAGCTAAAACCTTCAGAAGGCAAAGGCTCATGATAAACATTGCTGACTGATGACAATGATCATTTATTTAAAGCTCCAACAAACCCTTTGCTATTTTCAGATCTGACATTAACTGACAATTGGAAAATTAAGTGACCTACAGAACCCTGGGTCATTATTTATAGTCTCTTGATTACATGTGTGACTCATTTGTGATCATCTAAGTGCTTTTGGCTAAGGAAAAATACGTTTTTTTCCTGAGTCACAACACACTGTGTGTACTTTAGGTGTGCCCACAATTAGTCACACAAATGTTTACTTCTTGTGTGACTCATTATATGCTTAACTACGTCACAGACTGCGCTCAGTGTTTTTGAAAACATTTCAAGGTTTGCTGGAACTGAGACAGAGCATTTGAAGTAACCCGTGTCCAAGAGAGGGCAGTATTAAACATTTACAAAAGCAGTGTTTTTCAGCTTAAAGGCCAGACAGAATATGGGAGTTTTACCCTGTGTTGCTTAACTGAATACTTGTCTGTCTCTGACATGTTGTTATCCAAAGAAGCTTTATTACTGCCTTTGGCATGACAAGTCATGCATGAAAAAGAGGTGGAGCACAGTACTGACATAGTAATATCAGATAAGAAGTAAACATGTCTGTGAGCAAAACAACACCAAAAAACTTAACCATAATACCCTAAACCAAACTCATATCAACACAAAAGCATTGCTTATAATGTAAAACATCAGCCTTTTTCCTTTGTATTAGCCCATGTATATCACATGTGCACAGAAACACAAACCTGACTTCCACAAGGTCATTGGGCTTGTAACTAGGATGCAAGAAGAACCACACTTTCTTCACAAAGTGGTCAATAGTAGGTTCTCTTCGGGAGCCTCTGACATACACCATCCACTTGTGAGTTGACTGGTCATTCTCTTCCCGCTTATCTGGAGGGATGTACCTGAAACAAGTGAAGTGCTTAAAAAGTGCCAGAAACAGAAGTCAAGTAACACTCTGAACAGTGTTTCCCTACAGGAAGTTTTGTCAATTGAGGTGACTGTTGGAGCAACACATATTCTGTAACTGATATTCGCTCTAGTGCCTTAAAAAACCTATTTAGGCTTCAACCCGGGTGAGGCCATCTTAACTAAAGAATAATGAAGGCAACACTTCTGAAGCCTGAGTCATAAAATAGTGTAGGATCTTTTCATTGATGATCTCACTCCTAGCTCTCAGCTCATAAATTTCTCAAATAGCCATGACTTTGTTTACTTCTCCCTAAATAGCATGTAATATTTAGACATAAAACATGCTTGTTAATACCCCGAGCATTTTTCAGTTTGAGTCTGTATTTCCACGAATACTCCCCTCAAAAATTGTCAATCAAGTTTCCTAGAAAAACATGTTTTGAAACAGCAGTGGTCTCAATGTACCAGATCCCCAGATCAACAGGCCTCGGGAACAACTACTGGGAGAAAACATATTTGAAAGGCGTCAAAGATCTGTCAAGCCCAAACTTGTAGCAAAACCAAATTATACCTCAACTCTTCAGGATACAAGGCAAGACATATTCAACTGAGAGGCTTTACATTATTAACACAGAAAACATGACGTCAAATTAGAAAAAACCTTATATGCTGGGGTTCACTGGTTTTAATGAACAATTCATTAAATATAAACTTGGCACTAACAGTTTACCCATTACAAAAAAAAACCTCAAACAACTAGATAAGAAAAATTTGTATCATTTAAAACAGTTGTCAGCTTTAGATCATTTTCTTCTAAGTTATGCTTATGATTTTGCTTACTTTGACACATTCCCCACAACGATTGTCTTCTTTACATAGAGTCTAGATGCCTCATCTCCAGTGGCATGGTAGGTCACCCTCGGTTCTGCTCCAATGTATGATGGCACACCAAATGTATCCTACAACAAATATGATTCATTGGTGATGTCAATACATTTTTTTCCCTTAAGACTGCCATCTATGCCCATTGAACTAACCTTGCTCGTGTTGCGTCCAGGTCTACGCTCTTGCCTGCCAGTATCGTCTCTCCACGAAACCTCTCCATCCTTGTCCCCTCCTTCTCCTTGCTGTGAGAGGGACTCGGACTCTGACTGGACCAGAGAAGGGGTCTCTGAGCCTTGGTTGAGAGGTGAAGAGGACCTGGATGGTGACTCTAGAAACTTTTTGATGGCAGGATGGTTCAGTACAGCAGGGTCACATTTAGAGGTCTGTTATGATGACACAAGAGGAATTACAATAAGTGCGTATCTATACATATACCAGAAACTCCATTACAATAAAAAAAACTATCACCTCTGGGTTCTTTGTTATACCAACATTGGCATAGTAATTGGCCACTATACATGCCCTCAGCTTGTCCATCATCCTTCTAGCTTCATTAAGTCTCTGCAAAACAGTAAACGGGGAACCCAAAAGCACAATTTTAGTTTAGGAGTCCACATTAATGGAACAAATTAGAGAAACTAGTAATACTATTTTTATATTAGGGTGTTATTTACAAAGTGTCATGTAACTACCTGATTAATCACATCTATTTCATGTTCTTTGTTTTTCATCTCCAAAGAAAATTGTTCTCTGATGATGTTTTCAATCTTTTGCACTGTTGCTTCTCGGGCTGACCAAAGTGGGGAAAAAGAGGGTTCATGATAGACACATTTATACATGGAATAATAAATATTACAAGAATGCACGGACTCAGGTTTCAAACCATCAGCCTTACCAGTGTGTTCATCCGCTTTATTTCTTTTATTGTTCTGGACCAGTGAAATGTCCTCGTAGTCGGGATCATTGCCTTCAATTTTTCTTTTAACTCCTGACATGGCTGCCTGTTTAAATATACGTTTTAGAGATGTGTAAGTCTCAACAGCTATAATCAAAAGTATGCCCTTACACCAAGTTGTTCGGACAGCTAGCATTAAATTAGCTGGTGGCTGGGAGCTGCTAGTGACCATGTCAATAAACTGCATCCCAGCCAGCTAATTCTGTTAGCAGACCAAAACAGTATAGCCTTTTTACTTGCCGTGCATTTAACCAGGATACTATTGGCTACATATTCTCTACTTTCACAAGCCGAAGCCTCTCTAAGTGTATTACACCATAACATTAAAACGGTAGCTGCAAAAGTACAGTATATTCACTATCAAGTTAAGATTGTTGCTAGCGTTGTATGGACTGCTAACGTGGTTTTCAAAGCTAGCTAATGTTAGCGCACAACACACAATGTGTTTATTTCTTTGTGATAATGCAAACATACTTACGGTATGAGCCTCTGCCAGGTGCAACGTTATTTTATGATAAATGTGTTTTAATTGATCAGGACCTAACTTGTTGTGCTGTATTGTATTAATCTCACACACTCATGGTATATTGCTAAATCTGAAGTGGTACAAGCTAGCCAGACAATTCCGTACAAGAACCACTAGGGGCCACTATTCTACACAGTAGTGACACACAAGAAGACATCAATAACTGAAGTCAAGTGAAGGAAATCTGAGTTGGGTCTTCTGTTCTTGTGCAAGTGAATTCAAAGAAGTCAAACTAGAATACCTTCCTGTATACACTGCAAAAATATTTTCTATTCTGTATAACATTCATTATGAGAGAAATAGCTTACTTGGTATCCATAGGAGATAAACAAAGTTGGGCACTATTTATGATGCAAGGCACAGAAAATGCATGTCTATAACTGAATTTAGTTGTTTGACATAGGCAATAGTTACTGGTATATTTAAGGCATTGGATACCACTATAGATTGTAAATAAGAACATGTGGAGATCCAGGTCATAATCCAATAAAACGTTTCAAAGAAGCCATCTGGGTGTAGGGTTAAAGGGTTTATGTAGAATTGACAAATGTTGAGCCTTTTAATCAGTTACATCAGTTTAGGGGCACATATGCTCCTTTTGTACAGAGCATATACATGCAATTATGTTGCAGTTTATAGATGCACAAAGTGTTATGTCACGTTTACAAAAAGCACCTCACTGTTTATATTCTCTTAAATTCATGCACATGTGTGGCATTCATTATGATGAGTGGGTGAAGTGCAATGGCAGCTGGTGCCAACTGTCTGATAATGGCCAACATTACATTATGTAGTGACATAAATCTATGTAGGCCTATTGTTTGCTAGTGTGTGAACATAATATCACATGTACTGAGCTCAGTTTAGTAATCTGAGACATATGGGAATGCAAGAACATTTGTGATTTGATAATACCGCATAACTATAAATTGTATCATGACTAACAGTCTTTGTGAATGTATTGCACAAGCATTGCTCAGTGTTATATGTATGTACTTGTTCAACACGACTCGTAAACCATCTTCTGAAATATTACTTCACTGATTCATTTGCACTATAATAATTTACTGAGCAGTCATTCAGATCAAACCTAATAAAACTATTTGTGGGTTTTGGTCCACTTCATGTATGTCACTTTGTTGGCTCTGCCCTCTCAATCAGTCCTTTGATCCTGTGTTATATTTTATCCTCGGTCATTCTATAGAAGCAGTGGTGATTAACAAAAAAAGAGTAGACAATAAACATGGTTTGGTTCAGAAAACTTTATTTATTTAATACACAAACTACTGCAATCCAACATCTTGAAGTTTACAAAAGAAATCTTTCTCATGCTCTCTTTTTGCACAAAGCATCTAAGGAGCAAGTTGTATTAAAAAATCACTTGAACAAAATGATTTATTTGATTTCATTAATGAGTTTGTAGTTAAGGCACACAGGGAAGCATTCGAGAGGTAAAAGGATACAGACATTTTTTGCATGCAAGCACAAAATATGTCCATTTCATTAGTGCCATTTAGCACTGAATCAAATTGACTTTGGCTTAATTTAGAATTATTTCAACATCAATCATTTAAATTTGCAAACACAAAAACCTCAGGATTTTTATGCTATGCTATTTGTAATTGGAATTTAAAGTTTGTCACAAACAATCCCAAACTCACCACAACAAGCAACCAAAATGTAATAAAAAAGAAACCACAACAAAGCAGGGAGTAATCTTGATAAAGCAAACAATGTATGAAAGCCAATATAAAGCTTGTAATACAAATCAATAAATGAACACTGCATGTGTCCTTAAAGAGTAAATAGTGAAATCACAGACATACCCACACACACACTTCAACTGTGTTTTTCATCTCATTCTTTCTCTGAAGATCTATAACTTTCTTGCCTTTCTGCCACCTCTTGCTGGCCTCCTGGCTTAATCCACAAATGCATGGGGCAAAGAACTGTGCATAGGCCTTGGGGGAACTCTAGGTTCAACTTCAATGTACTCTTCTAAGAAAACACCTAGAGGTCTGCCTGTTGAGTGACTAAGCGGAGCTTTAAGAGCACTCTCTGCTGTTTTTATCTCATGTTATGCAGAGAGAGACTATGCCATACAAACATGTATGACAATAAAATCACAAATGACACTCCCCAGCCTTTTGTTGTCTTGCAAAGATCTTTGAAAATACCACAGCAGAATGTTGCCAACAAGATGAGCTGACAGGCCCCATTCTACACACGTCACAGGAAAGTAAAGAACATTTACTGATACAGTAAAAAAAGAACAAAAAGAAAAAAAAAATAAAAATCAAATAATTGCCATATTATTCAGCATTGAACAGGATTCTGTCAAAGTGCACAATTGGGGCTTTCACAGAAAAACACATTCGAGAGGAAATACATTTTAAATATAGGTTAAACAGAAAATGGTAATAATAATAAATCAAACAAACAAATCAAAGTTATATTCACAGCTATATTCCTAATTCCTATCAACACCGCAAAAGGTGACTTTTACTGACCATGAGCCATTTCTAAAGCCTTTCAGTTGTAATATCGTTACTATTTGGAGTGAGGTATACAATGTCACACCACTGTTAGCTGACGAGTAAACATGCATACATACACAACTGGAGGTATCTCTGGTTACCCCGAGTTACATCTTTACAGGTGACTGGTGCCAGCATAGTGTATAAGTATCAGTATATTCCCATACCGTTAACAGCGCAGTGATGCACTGACTATACCAAAACTCACAGCTCCGAATGCACTTACACAGTCATAAAAGTCACAAACAGGATCAAACATATCAAACAACTACATGCACATCACGTTTTCAGACTAGTCTTTGAGTTTTGATCTGCAAAGGCCTCTCACATCTACAAAACTACCCACAACACCATACACCAATACAATTACACTGATATGAACCAGACACACCTTCTAAAGCTACTGTACGAACAATACAATAACATTCAATTATAAAAAATACAAATATAAGTTAAAAAGTATAAAGAAAACACGTATCAAGTCTTAAAATAGCAATAATGATAATGTATAAAAATAAAACTAATTGGAGATATTAAGTATTAGGTTAATATACTGCAAAAACAGTAAAAGTGAAACCTGCATAGGAAGTGTAACTGGGCAATAATAACATGGAAGCATCTATATTTCATAATTTTGGTCACACCCCGGGTTACTTCTTTTGACTTTTACTCTTGACATGAGCACTGACAATGTGGAAAAGCAGCTTGCTGACTGTCTACCACAATTTATTTGAGAGAGCACCACTGTACAGTGAGCATATTTCCAAATGAACAGTGATATTTAACTCATTAGGGAATGTAATCAGTAACTTGTTTTGTTTGGGGTTTGGTGAACAAATATAAACCTAATAATGACTAGTACTATGACTATTGTTCAAATGACTTAAGTTAGGTCATGTTCTTGTCTAATCAGGCCAATCACAGTCACTAACAATGATTTATTTGTTCTTGATTCAAAACTTTTTTTTCTGCTTTATTTGATCCGTCCTGACTTTGGGGAGTTACTACTCTAGCATTACAGGTTAAAAAGATGACTGTCAACAACCACTGATGAGAAAATAGAATAATTTCACAGCAACTCTTTTAGTATTGCTACATGATGCTGTGGGAAAATAAATGAGCTCAGTGGTTCTGTGTGAGTTATTTCAGTGTGGTCTTTTGAAGAGTTTTAGTGTGTGTTTTAAAGGGAGAGAATGTGTGTGTGTGTATGTCTGATTTTAGGGCTAGGGCTTGTGGTACTTGTCATTGTACCGGTGTATGGTAACACAGCCGTGGTATGAGATGGGCCGTGGCATAGCTGCCACTCCTGTGATGATGCCTGTTGAAGGGTCATAACACAGAATGGTGTCTGTTGCATCCCCATTTTCTTCTCGGCCACCAAGGATGAAGATCTTGCCATTACACACTGACATGCCACAGCTTTCCTGCAAAGAAAAACAGGATCATAAAAAAATGGTATTCACTAGATTTTACAGCTTATAGTTTGTGTTAAGTGTATTACCAGTTTGTTAAAGGTGTGGACTACATGCATCCAGTAATCCTCTTTGGGGTCATAGCAGAAAATGGACTTGGTGAGACCACCACACACATAGATCACATTGTTAAGAGACACCGCTGAGATACAGCGCTTAGCGATGGGGATGTTGGCCCGTAGTAACCAAGAGTCTGTCTCTGGATCATAGCATTGAACCTGTGACAGTCAATAAAAAATTGATAGTTATTGAAACAAAATTGCAGTGCAAATCTAAGAGAAACAGTAAAATACCATTCTTTGATTTTTTTTCAGTGCAAAGCTAAACATGAGCAATGGCTGTACATGATAAATCTCTGACAAGAGATTACGTTAAAGGACATCCGAGGACAAAATCACAGCATATCAGGAGCCAGTGTGGCTCTGTGAGACTGTTTTAAGTCACGTACAGTCTCACTGATAAAGTTATAGAAATACCACCTGTCCTTATCAGAGTGTGGCTTTGAGACACACAAACAAACATACCAGCTAATGGAAGATGAAAAAGAAACTTCCAGAGAAGATGCCATTGTCCATAGACAGTTTACTCTGGGCTCTGGAGTAGTAAAATTTCTCTTCACATTATCTGATACATCAATAAGTATCATGGTTGCTTCATTACCTTAGGCAAGTCATTCATTGGATGTAAAAATATATAATATACAGGTAGAACTGAGGAGTAATTAATACAGTAAATCTCCCTGGGACTGGAACAGCAGGACTAGCCAGGATACTCTTATCACATTGTATCAACTGCCATTCAGTAATGTTGAATCAAAAAACTGTGGCTTTCTTCAATCTGTATTTTTTACACTCTACAGAGAAAAACCGACTGTTACAAAAGGCAGAAAATGTAGATATTTAGTTATGCCTAGATTTACTAATATACATGGAAACTAATTTGAAAATGTTATGACAGTGTATTTTTATTTTCCACCTTGTCTGAGCAGGTGTTGTCATCTGGCCCTCCTCCGATTACATAGAGCTTCCCCGCACAGCTGGCAACTGCTGGAGAGCTGACTGCCTCTTTCATGGGGGCTACCTCTGTCCAGCGGTTGGAGAAGGAGTCATAACACTCCACACTGCTCAGACGGCTCTGCCCATCATATCCCCCCACAGCATACACCTGTAAGTATAAAAACACAGGAAAAAGATTACCGGGCCATCCACATATGTCATGGGCAGAGAAATGCGTCAATGCAAACATCCATTACTCACTATGAGAAAGATGTTTGTCTTTCTGTTTACTTGTTCATAAGTTAGAATGAAAACGCTTACGTCAGGGCATAGAGAACCAGTTTATCAGGTATTGGAGAATGGTGACATACTCTAACTGAACAAGGACTCCCCTTTGCCATAAGTTGGTGTTGTACTATTTGTCCACATCATTTTGTTATTAGAAGAAAGCCTCATTGTTTAAGTCACACCACTGCCTCTTAGACCAACCCCACATGAGTGACTGTCTTGGTCCAAAGACTTGACTTGTAGTGTTTGGACTTTATAACTGAACTTGATCATTTTCATTTTAAAGTTCACAGTATTACAGATTGAAAGTGCAATTTTCTTAGATTAAATCTGAACATCTAAAAATAGACAATTAGAAAGTTAAGTAAATGTGTTCTTTTATTATTTTATTAATCTTAATCTTAATAATATTCAAAGATGATACTGTACTGCAAAAAAACAATCAACAACTTGGTCTTATGCAATGGAAAACCCTGAGGCTGTTCCTGTAGCTTCATAAAAACAGAGGCCTAAACAGGCACAAAGAGAGAGAGAGACAGGTAAAGGGAGAAGAAGGAAAGAGAACAAGAAAACAAGCTACGGCAAGAGAGGAGGAAGTAAATGGTACATTTGCATATAGCACCTGCTCAACAGCACTGCCTCTTTTTAAACTGAAACTTTAGACAGACTAGAATTATCCGATTGCTTTTGTCTTTTGTCAACGTACAGCACATACAAAACCTAAAAGTAGAGATCAGTTCATACTAATAATTAATAAATCCATTCCATATCTGTTTCATGTTAATGATAATACATCACGAATGATAATACTGATGGTGGTAACATAGAGTCCATACCAACTGAAGGTATGTGGCTGCCACATAAAGTCTAAGTCAAACATGATTCACACTCGCTGCCACTGAAGCACTGTCACTGCCTGTTTTATGACTTTAAACACTCACAGTGGCTAAATGATTAACTGTTTCCTTTACATTCAGTGAAAAAGGGAAGAGAAACTAAACGAACAAACTCAAAGTAACAGGCAACAGTTAGAGTGAAGAAAGAGCTGTCACTAAGTGCTGCCATAACAAGGAGGAAAACAAGGGGTGACCTACTTTTGCTTAGTTCATTGGAAACAAGACTAGTTCAGAAGACGTCATAGTTTGCTGGTGACTACATTGTGTTAGTTGTTTTTTCTATTAAAGCTTTTGATGTTGTCACTAACACCTAGCAAAAAATAATGTGGGGTTAATAGATGTTATTTGATTTGATCACTGATGTCTTTGACAGAAGCACCAGGCTGAATGTGCTTATTATTGACTTGTGTACAATACTTTTCCAGTGCAGTCTACTGGAGCATCAATGCTCCACATCAAAGAGGAAATTACAGGCTGGATGAAGAAATGACAAGATGAAGGGAGGGAGGATTGATTTCTGATGAAAACTTTGATCATACAGTCAGACATGGCTTGCTCAGGTGTTCAGTGGAAGGCCCTCTAAATATGTTGTTGTTATCTTTTGTATTTACAAAAGAAAATGTTAGTAACCTTCCTGAACAAAGTCGGACAGGGGTAGGATAATGACTAACTACAATTACAAGCTACGGTCTCTCAACTCTTTTTTTTTTTAACAAAACAAGGGAAATGAAGAGGGCAGAAGAAGGCTAAACCACATGTGTGTGACAGACACAGGAAGTAGTCGCAGACCAGGGCCTCTTAAGGGATTTCAAAACTCTAAGAAATGTGTTTCTACGAAGTGCATGCATACTTGCTTAGTACTCTATGACATTAGTGGCAACTGGAAAGGAAAACTCTTCGCCTCTGGACATTGTTTGACTTTGTAAATACTATATTTGTCTCAAGAACATAGACAGTAAAAATCCCCACAACAATGTGCAAATGTAACTACAACTCACAACATGTGTTTTTTGCCTGACAGCTACTATGACTGTCATTTACATGTGTGCCATTTGTGTACACAGACATGCTCTTAAAGTTCAGGACCGCCTCATCTGTGTTTATGTGCTCACTGTTACCTGACATATAATTACGGCTCAGGAACTCTTCATTAGATCAAAATCGTGATGTCTTAAAATCTTCACATCCTACAGCAAATATTCTGTGACTTTTATGACAGAATTTGTCATAAACAATATAGATAACTACGAGCTGTTATTAGAGTTGTTTAACATAATAATAAACCTTTAAGTCTAGTCAAGACAAGTCAAGTTACTTCCTGTAAAGTTATACCTATTGTGTTACAATTCGTGCATATGAGCCAGAACACACTATTTGAACCCAATAAAAGAGGGAAACAATGCCCTAAACTTGGAACTGTGACACTGGCACATATCCATTAACCTCTCAATGCCCTCAAACAAGAATGTCCATCTGGCCCAGTACCACAGACTGCAAATAGAACAGCTTAAGGGACAAGTAAACAAACTTCGGGATTACAACCAATGACAATTGAGGTAGAGTGCTTCACTTCAATTATTCCATGTTTTAAGAGTCTAATGCTAAAATCACTGAAAGGTGAGTACTTTTAGACATATATAAATGACATATTTAAATACATTTACTGGATATGACATCTCTTTCTTTACCAGAATGAAAAGCTGAACAATTTCCTTGTTCACAGGTAAGTGCTGTAAGATGAATGATTGTGAAATATGTGAACAGTAAATTGTATGGAACTTTACAGAGCATTCCATGAGAGTACGTTTCCGTGGAGTCGAGATGTCCTCTGAGTGTTTGACATGTCAGGTAATAACAGGTATTCAAGATAATGATGATGTAGAGAATTATCACTTTGGACATCTGAAGCCTCAACTAAAAGCGCATTTTATGTAAAGCCACAGTTACATTTACGGTGTAGCAATCAACATGCTTGAAGATTTTTGCAGTACAGCCACACACATTAGGTGTCAAAGACTGAGACTGAGAGAGTGATAACACCACTCACCTTGCCCAGTAGGACACCCATCTTGTGTCTCCAGCGACCTTTGTTTAGTGAAGCCACTCTGATCCAAAGGTTGAGCTGTGAGTTGTACATCCACACATCTCTGCTGTTAATGCGGCCACCTGAAATCAGCACAAGCAAACATATAAAACTGTATAAAGAGACTAAAACAATTCTGGTATTTTTAAGAATACTTTATCCCAGAATGTTTTAATCAGAATTTAAAGATGGGTTTTTAACAACAAAGGAAAGTTATCTTCTAACTGGGGCAGAGCGTCTTATCTTACTTTGACCCGGGCTTCATTTAGAACGCAGCTCAAATAAAAGGTTTTCCCACTACACATTAACAGAAACAAACACCTGGACAACATTATGATCTATAGGACTGTATTTAACACACATCTTTCAATTAAATACACAAGTTCCTCTCTGAATGAAAATTATATGCATCAGTGAGGTTCTTTTATCACCTGGTAATGTGATAACTAGATGAAGAAATATGCAGAAAATAACACAAAGCAACCATTTAGCCGGATTTACTAAAAGACATTCATACAAGCCCAGGCATGTTTGTGAAATACCCCGCGTGTCTCACACTTCCAAACTACCTGTCGGTGGTTTTGACATTGAAAACAAACCACAATAATCCTCCTCTGTACAATTGGTACAACTAAATGTAGACTAACCACTCAAAATCCAGATAGGAACAAATCAATTTCAATTCCACATGGGTCAATTAAATGGGTCAATTAAAAGAATACTTTCAAAATCTACGCTTATTGGACAAAAGTTCATTTCTGACTTTTGTAGTAAAAGCAGCAACTGAGTTTAACAGAAGCACAAGGTTGCATTCAGATGAAGCAAGACATGAGCTGCATCAAAAGGGAAAGGGACATTTGTGTTATTTCACACAGGGACTCCAATTCGTAACATGGTTGTGATATTAGCTAATACATTACAGGAAAACAAATAGAAGAAAAGATCTGTCTTCAAATCACAAATCACTTACTTCTCACATGCAGTAACTCTGTGGATGTTTACTTTTCTACAAAAGAGCAGGGGACAATATGTAGCAACAGCAACATAGAAGTAGTAGTGCCAGTGTAAACACAGACAACTAAGTTTCCTCTTTATTAATATTTTCAAGCTGAACAGGTGCAGTTGGACAGTACGCGTATTTAGTCAACAACAAAAAGTTACTGCCTGCAAATCATCACTTAATTAATGAATAAATCTCTCTTGTTTTGAAGTATAATATGAACACTAATTAATGTTCTGCCAGATCTAACTACTGTCTGAGAGAGAGAGAGCCAGACAGTCTGCTACCCCTAGGCCTCTTCACATAAAAAGAAATAAGGCGACAGAAAAACTTCAAAGAAAGCAGTGCAATGTCTGCAAAAAAGCAAATAACTAAAAACTTTGACTCAAATAACGCAAATAACTAAAAACTTTGAGTCACTTAGTCTGAAGTATTGATGACCAGTGCTGTTAAATAGTGTTCACACAACCTGAGGGGTGTGACTGTGGGAAGTCCCTACTTGACTGCCTTCTATATGCAGGTCTGTTGGTAATACAAAGTAGCTGGTGCAGAGCTTTCTAGAATTCCTGTTGGATGAGTGTGTAACTAGGCTAGTCATGACTATTATGCACAAAATTATGATCATATATTTACATGACATTTATGCTCTGCTTTATGCTTACTTTTCTTTTTGGTAGCATTATTATTGCAAAAACATTTTTTTCAGTTTTTCTTGTCAAGTTACTGTGAAATGATTGTGTACTTAAAGAGTGAAAACGCTGGTCTTTATGAGAAAGTCTGATGTAACCAGATCCATGAAGTGGATATGGACTATTGAGACCTTTTAAAACGCATACTCGTGTGATATATTTAATCTGAGAAGACAGCTAGCTACAGCTGCTGTCAAGCTCTTGTAGGAATTTAGACCAGCGCTTAGAGCTAGAGGGGAAGACAAACACAGTATATGGTAGTGTCAAGTAGTATAGAGCTGAGCACATGTATAAAGTGTTATCAAGACGAGGCACTAGGACAGAAGGATTTCAAAAAGCCTAGAGAAGACGAAACATGATCACATAATCTGCTAAATTACTTCAGTGCATATGTATGTATATGAAATACAGAGATGTGGGGGAGGTGTACCATGTTGATTTTTCCAGGCAGCACAGGAGCAGAGATTGATAGCGCACACGTGAGGACTTGGCACGTCTATTGCCTGAACACTACACAATCTTTGCTGCAGGGAAGAACGTTCCTTTTTCTCAATATTGCTATTTCTCTTCTCTATCTCTGTCAGGGGTTGTTTTTGTCAATTTGTCATGCTGCTCCTAAAAAGCAAGTTTCAGCATGAGCAATGCTCGCAGACAGATTTAACTTTTACACTGCATACAATTTTGAATTCCATGCCCTGACAATGAGTAGAAATTTAAAGTGGTGTTTTGGCGGGACAAAAACAAAAAAGATTACACCACACTTAGCTCATGTTCAACACTCCTACCAAAGGGTAGGAAAACAAAGAGATTTTACATGTAGCTTCATTTGAAAATAATCATATCACAGTTAATAGTTGGAGTGTGTTTTCTAAAAAGAACAAAAGTTGCATAAATAGGATTCTACAGGACTGCCCAACCAATGTAAAAAAAAAAAGGCAATGACCCTGAAAGTTGGCCAATAGAAAGAGAGAACACTCAAGCTGGCAAGAGAACGCCTCTCACAGGACGGAGCATGAAGAGTGCATCCAGATGTTGTTCTCATATTTTCCTTCAAGTCAAACTGTGTGAGGCTGTAAAAATAACACAGGGCAAACAGCCACCGCGGCCTTTCCTGCCACTCCACTGGGAGATTACACAGCAACTCAGCTGTGTTCAGTGATACACACAACACTATTGTAGAGCTCTAAACCAATGTGGGCACCATCTTAGCAAAAATCTAGTAGTAGCAGTCTAGTAGTAGTAGTCTAGTTAAACTTTGTTGAAAGTAAACGTGAGTAAATGAATGTGCAATGTTGTAGGTGCTGTAAAAAAGACTTACCTGACACCAAGATGTCATTGCGTAGGGCACAGACAGCATACTCGGACTTTGTAAATTCTGGTAGTTTGGCCAGTGACTTCCACTCTCCAGTGACGGGGTCGAAGCACTCAGTGTAGGGCAGATTGAAGCCTCCAACCCTCTCACACCCTCCAACCACAACAATCACCTCAGAGAAGCCAGTTGACCTATGGTTATAGGGAAAATTAGATATTAGAAGAAGATATTACAATTATAATAATAAATAGGGGAAATAAAAAACAGAATAATACAAAGGAATACTGTAACCTAATAAAAGCATTAATCATGTGACATCTTTGTTTGTCTGTAGGTCTAGACAAAAGGTATGAAGACATAAACAAACATCATGCCAGCACCAAGGGCTTTTAATTATTGCCATGATTGACAGGACAAGAGCAGACAAGTGGTTTCAACAAGAATATCTTCGCTTATCTTGAAGGCAAAGTTCAGTTTACAAGTGAGTTGTCTGGAGAACAACAACAAATACATACTTGGGGTTACATTTGAGCTTGATTTCCATTTGTTTCACATGATCACAAAGACTTTCCATTTGGCAGTTTAAAATGCATACCTAAAACATGACTACATTTTAACAGGAAGAACTAATTTAAGTCCTCCCTCAGTTAAGTCCTCACTAAAACCCTAGTGGACAAAGATTGTTATTGATTCCCATCTACTGATCCTAACCTGTTTATCATCATATTCACTCTTGATAATGTTTGTAACTGCCAATGTTTTTGGGGTTTTTTTCTTTCCTGCCCCCTTAACTTCTGTTCACTGATTACATGAAAAGTCAAGGCACAGGTAGTATTACTGTTGCACGTTTGTGTCTGTAGAAAAAGGTAAGCCCCAGAGCAGTTTGTGCATGAAAAACACAGTTCTAATGAAGAGACAGAAAGGGAAGAATCTTGTTCAGCAGGAGATAGAATTTGTCCCTCAGGGTAAACGAAGCCGACAGTGTGGCGAGTAACCGTCTGATTGGCTTGCTGATGAATACATCTGCCTGGATACTGACACAATGCAACTGAAATACACATCACACAGCTCTAGTAACTGACAAATGGAACTCGTCCTACTTTACCCTCGTAACAAGCCCATTGCAGGAAGGCAGCTGCACTTTTGTTTGCTGTACCACAGTTGACCATATGGCCTTTTTGTGTTTCTCTCTGGGGTGTAGCACAACATTAGCCTTGTTCACATATGAAATATTAAATACAACTGGCCAAACAGGCCTTCTTTAAATAATGGACATAAAAGGGCACTGGGTAAGTAGGTGCAAAGTGAATCCTACAACCCTGAAGACATCAGTCAGGTGAGTTACCAGGTTATCAGGTCTAATAACAAGACTCAACATTTTATGATTGCATCACATTATTTTTCTTTTTTCAGGCCAACCTGTCTGTGTATGAACATGCCCTGCCTTCATCATTAATTTTTGTCTTTTCATAATAAGGCCAGTGGCATGAGCATAATAACACTTCCAGGCATTTCATTTTCCTCTCTATGTCAAACAACAACAGCCTAACCCAAGTTATGACATTAATGATTATATCATGGATTTCAAAGCAAACAAGAAAGCAGTCAATAACTCGAGATAAGCTAGATAACAACTAGTGCACAACCAAACAGCCTGAATGTGATTACTGTATAACTTTGAATTTATATTATATTATTATAACTAAGAAAAACACACTGTGAATGAAATTATATATTATTTATTCTCTATATTTATTTTTGCTTTGCTAACCAAATGGGTTTTACTGCCCAGTCAACATTTCTGTTACCTGCGTGGACGGGTCCTAGGTGACATCATTTCATTTCCAAGCACATGGTAGCGTCTGGCCTCATGGAGAAGTTGGTAGCACTCTGGGGCATTTTGAATCAGCTGGTCTCCCTCCACTGTCTGGACAAAGTAGTTTGGGTGCAGAAGGGGCAGGCGCACGTGGTGCAGAAGGTCCTTGAGCATAGGCCTCCTGTGCTCCACACTGTGGTACACCCAACGCATCACTGCCTCAAACACAACCTCCTCCTTACCAATGGACAGCTCATCACTACAAATGTATTCCTCCAGCTCTTCTTTGTGTAGGTCAAGGAACTCCTCGTGTTGTGCTACCTCTGAGAAGTTGGCCAGGGCATAGCTGCGGCAGCGACTGGCGAGCTGCTTCAAGGAATGGGCATCTGCAAAGCGCTGAATACCAAGGCAGTTGCATGGGTCCAGCTGGTCCTCAAGAAACTTTGCGCAAGCATCACGAAGCGTAGTGATCTGAAAGAGGTTGGAGGTCTCAAAGAGAAACTGCACATTCTCAGTGGTGATCTTGGCACGTCCGGTGTAAACATAGGTGAGGAATGAGTCCATAGCTTCAGCCAGGATGCCATTGATTTCCACCAGCATCTCACGGCTTTCACGGTGATCATTGCAGAACATGGCTCTAAAATAAGAGGAGCAGGCTGAGAGCACAGCGCGATGGCAGGGAAACTCTCGGCCCTGAACGCTGATGACCACGTCAGTGAATAGGCGGCAGTCACGGAACTCGTTGAACACCTGCAGGATGCCCTCAGAGTGAGATGCGCCAGAGCAGAAGTCAAAGACATCCTGATTGGCTAAAGTTTTGGAGTCAACCTCAAAGACCTAAAGAAAGAGTTTATAAGTTCAAACCTGAGGTAAAATAGCAAAACAAAAACACAAAGACCACTTTTTGAACCAGGACCTTGCGCTTGACAGCTGGTGAGTCCCTGATCCCAGAGTCCTCTCTGTTTATCCGCCTTCCCAGAATCAACACCATGGCTGACACCTTCAAAGTAGCGGTTAGGAAAGAAAGACAAAATAAGAAGAGTAAATAACATGACGTTGCTGAAAACTGCAACATTAATCATCCATAACATTAAATACAAAGTTGAAAATAGTAATTTAATAGATAGAAACATAATTGGAGAGTGGTTGTACAAATTAAAAACATATTTTTCTAGAGGCAAGCAAAGCACTCACACAACAAACCCACAGGGCTTTTGTAACTTTCAAAGAACACAAACAATAATGACAACCAACCCACAGGGTGACTTTTTACGGCCCTACATGAGAGTAAAGCATATGGAAATCACATGCAAGTCTAGTCTGTGTGAGGCTTCCTCCATCTCATCAGTGCTGCAGTTGTACCCTGCAGCAAAATGAACCTCCTGACACTGAGGAATAACTCAAAGGCGGGAGAAAAGGAGAGAGGTTGAGCAATGGTTTCAAACCAATCTACATGTCAGTCAGGTTGTTTTGAAACTGTGGGGGCAGGGATGCAATTAGGCACATCATTGTTTGAACATGTGTAAGGTCATCGTCAAGATTTTAAGATTTGTATGCATTTTGTCTTAATTTTGTGTTAGCCTACTTTTATACTGATAAAGCAGTTTTGTACCTCAATCACCGTAAAACATTAATTTATAAAGTACCTCAGTGAGAGAAAAAACTTAACTAGTGCCATTGGATGTCTAATAAAAGTAGTTTAGTGTCTATGAGGTCATTAATTTCATTTGAGGTTATTTTTAACTTAGGTTAAGCAGACGAAATCTAATCACGTGTCGCAGTTGACACAGGAGCACCACCTTCTGCGACTGGACCAGACTAGAGGACAGGTTTAGCCACACATGCATTTACGCTAATTAAGGATGCACGTTCACTACACACGGGGCATGAGTATAAAGGAGAAACACATTAGGCCTTTTTTTTTTTTTTTTTTTAAACTTTATTTACTTTTTCTGAAATGTATTAGTCAGATGAAATAATCCCACTTTATGACGAACATGCGCGAAGTCTGACAGTGGCATCTTTTTTTCTCGTTTAAAAGAAAACCTATAAATAAGAGGAATGAAAGACGTCAAGAAAATGAATTAGACAATAAAAATCTATGTACTTTACAACTTTTCTAAAATATACTTGGAGCTAAATATAGACTTTGGATTTGCAAGACAAAGGGTTCCCTCGTGCCGTTAGCCCTTAGCAACAAACTCAAAATGCAGCTGTAGCTACTAATTTATAACAAATGGATAATAAAAAAACTAAAATAACAACAAAACATCGTATCAAGTATTATATAAACCGTATTTTTGTTACCTAATGTGGCGTTTTCCCGTTGAAGCCTCCTCTGTGGTCTTTGGAAAAAACACAAAGAATATGTAGGGAAAAACTGTCCTGGAAAGTTTCAAAAAGCTCCCTTACAATATATATTTTTTAACGGTTATGAAGATACAATATGGCTCATGTACAGCCCGGGCATTTTGACTTGGTGACAATCACAAAGACCTCTATCTAGCTAACTGTAAATACAGAACCCAATATATACTTGTCAACAAAAAAAAATCCAGCCCACTTTACCGACTCAGCTGCTGTGTCGCGGTGCCTTGTGGGTAATGGAGTTAATGTGATGTTGCCGTCAGTGCGGTTCGCTGAGTGTGGAACAACAATTCCCGATAATCTCTGGTTCTCCACGTGGCTGCCCTTTGTTTGCAAACAAACTCCACTTTTGGACGAGAAAGAGTTCAAAAACATAACAGAAACTGAGCGATATTCGGTTTGTTCAGTCTTATAGAATAATGAATCGTTTTAGAAGACATAAAGGGAGTGCTGGGGCGTAACTTAATGGTAGAAAAAGTTTAACTAAGTACACTTTACAGTTAAAAGGAATGTGAAAGAAGTATTTTTATATTTGTTTAGAGCGTACTAGATTTGGTGGCAACTAAAACTCTGTTTTTTAGGCCATATGATCCAAAGGACACGTGAAACAGGATGGAACACAGCATGCGTGTGTTTTCTTTCTTTTCTTTTTTTTTTTTTTTTCAGGTGAAGAGGAAGGAGGAGCTTTTGGGACAAAGGATGTCACAACTTCCCCATGCTGTTGCAAAATAGTTATGAGATCCTTAAAAGTTGTTTGTACTAATCCAGAATGTACTAGGAAGGAATATTAATACAAAAAGTGTACATTTACAGCTGACTAAACAAAACAGACTACTCTAAAGTTCTCTAAATAACTGAATTTACCTAAGTGGGCATATTCAAAACCTTTGCCCATGCTGACACAAGGGTGTAAATGTTCAGAGGTTAAAAATGTTTGAAAAAATATCAATGTATGTAAATGGTTTATTTTATAAAGTCAGTTTTAGTGTACAAGTACTCTACAAAACAGCCACTGCAATATAGCAAATAAAAAACAACAGAAAATTACTCTTTGTAATGGGTAGGAAGATTGACAGAGCATTAGTATAAGAACAAAACAGATGGCCAAGTGTGTCCCTCTGCTGTTCACCATTTGCACTATAAGTCCTTCAAACATGAAACATTTAACACGCCACACCACACTTTTTCATGAAGTGGGCTCTTTCCTGTCTCTGGTGTCTTTACAACCCCATTAGACATAAAATGTTTGAATGGACAAGGTCCCAAAGGCATATATAGCTAAGTGCTTTGTTATAAGCATTTGCCAGGGTCATAAAATTAGTTTGGAAGGTATAGCCCTCATAAATTAACTGGTCTTGAAAACTAGATGCATATATATTAGGTATTTTACTTCCACTGGCATAGAAAAAATAAAAAGTGACCAACTACAAAGAAGACAAATATGATTATCTTTATGGACATTGTTGAAAATTGTCAATTGACCTTTCACACAGATAATGACAAAATGAATATAATGTAACTGTTAACGGCAACAAAGTAATCAATAATGACTCATAAAAATAAAAGATCCGTCTCACACCCTAGCAGGTTTTTGGCAGTCAATTAGTGTGGTTACAGTACACAATAAATAAAGGAAAAGAATTACGACACTGTGATCGGGTTGAGTCTCTTTCGCTGGAGCAACAGTTGCATCAAAGTGTCATGGATCTCCCTGTACCTGAGGCCGTACAGAAGGGGAGCACAAGCCCTGGGCAACAACATAAAAACTGACATATTGACTGTGCTGATCCACACCTGAACATCGTGACTTACGTCTTTTCTGTGAAACAAGAGCAACTCCATGGAGAAAACAAAGCAAGGGCTGAAGTAAAGTAAGAGCAGAAGCCCATGAACGAGAAGCGTGACTCTGGCCCTGGAAAAGCGGCTCTGCCAGATGCCCTGGGTCTTTGTCACCATGTAGAGCCGGACATAGCAGTAAAAAATGAGCGTGGTACATACAATGGCTGCGACAAAGAAATAGAGATGGTTGCCAACTGTGTTTTTCATCCCAATGAAGCCAAGGGAGATGAGGACCAGACACACATCCAGTTTCTCTTGCGGCCTGCTGCCACCCACCTCCATCAAAATGACCAGAGTGAACGGATAAGTCGCAGCAAACATCCACATGCCCACCAGTAAGCGGTGGGTGCGAGCTGGTGGTAGGAATTCACGGTAATGGAGTGGCCAGCGGACTGCAGCGTATGTGTCAGCCACCATGAGTGTAATGCTGAGAATGGCACAGCAGTAGCTAGTGATGGTGACAGCAGTGACCAGTTCACAAACTACCCAGGACATTGCAGCTCCGGTGGCATTAAAAAGCTCTTTGGCCAGATTGAAAATGAGGAAAAGTACATCTGCTATGAGGGTGTTGGCCAAGAGCAAATAGCGTGTCTCTTTACTCAGGACACGAGACAGAAAGATACAGGCCAGGAGGACAGAGTTGGCTAACAAAGTGGCCAGAGTGATAATCACAGTAGGGATAAAAAACAACTCTAGGTGCCATCTTCGTAAAGTCTCAACCCATGCTTGTGTGATGTTAGAAATTTGGAGTACCGGTGCCACGCTGTCTTTGCCTGAAAAGAGTTGTTCTGACGTAGTCATTTGTTTGTTGTGTGCTTCCTCCTGCAGTCCTTCTGTTAATAAAATATGGAATAATATGAATTACTTTATTAAGATTAATCAAAATATGGTCTTCCTCTATTATGTTATTTTATAGCCACGGTTACTTCTTGGATAAATCTAAACAAACTAATAAATGCAGCTAAACAAATACATGCAAATCAGACACACTCTTTGTAATACATAATTTGGCTATGATTAAAAAAAAACTGTCATGACTATTATGTAGTCATAAATATATACGTATAGTCACAACTATACACATTGCTGAAACGGCAAAATAAAAAATATTGATTAAACAAGCAAGACAAAAGTACTTGTACCTGTTGAGGAAAGATACAACTTTTGACAAGTTATTGATCGACCAAAGGTAATGGCTCCTACCTGATGGCCAGAACACAGAAAGTGCCTGTATCACACATCCGTTTGTACTTACGCTGCTAAATCAATAAGCATTTTGTACAACGTTGTCACCCACTGGCTTTATCAGGAACTGTTGACTCTTACAGATAAAGTGACACAAAGAGCAGTGGATGCTTGACCGTCACATAGTAACTGGGTGGAGTTTCAACCTGTTAGTACCTTTTCATGCTGCATCCCTTTCCTTACACCTGAAATGATATCTGAAAAGTACAAAATTGTATTTTTTACATGAGTTTTCCATTCTGACATAGAATGTTTAAGACAAGGAAATCTGTTTTTATTTGATAAATTGAGAAAACACTACATTTCAACTGCTGCTTGCTGTGCCATTTAACATTTCAACAAATTTTTAACAGTCAGGGAAAAAATAATGATTGTTACTTGATCAATTTCTCACCAGCAGACGTACCACTGGCAATTACATAGAACTTAATCTACATCCATTCAGGAGTCTTTTTTCTTTTTCCTCTTCATGTATCCTATTTTGCCCATGTCCTCATCTTCTTCCTCCTCATCATCATCATCATCACTAATGGCCTCAAAGTTGCCCTGTAGCTCTTCTTCCTGCCACTCCCTTGCCATCACTCTCTGAAAAACATCATACTCTTCAGATGAGGCCTGTGCCACTTGTGTAAGAAACGTGTCCTGATCCACACTAAGGATGCTGCTTAGTTTGGGGTTGACAATAGTAGTCTGTCCTTTCTTGTCGGGGGTTTCGTACAGTCCCCTGCGCTCAAGAAAACAGTGGCGATTTCTGACTTCATCCAGAGTAAAACGAAACAGCCTGGACTTGATCATCTCTGTCTGTTTGATTCCCATTCGAAAATACACATACTGTAAAGTGAAAGAAAAAAAACAGACAAGACTTTTAAAATATGTCCAACAGAGGGAGCAATATTGCAGAATGAACATACATTACAAATAACTAATGCTTATTGGTCTGGTGTGAAAAGGTGAAAAGTTTATTAATTTAGTTCTGACCTGAAACTTGTACTCCAGTTGACCAAAGTCCTCCTGTATTATGGCTGGACTATCTCTGAAAATATCTGTAACCTGCTGTGAAGTAAACAGGCATTTCTCTCGAAGAAAGAGCACCACATTGTTGATTTTCTTCATTTTCATGGTCAGAATCTGAGGGTGATGTGCCACTACTCTCTGAAGGCTGCCTGTAGGACAAAAATAAATGGAAATACATTAGCTTAAGCAATGCGATAATAAAGCTGGCACATAAGGCTACACAATATCTTACCTTCTACTAACCCCAGTTTCCGCAGGTTTCCAATGCGCTGCTGCAGCTGTGACTCCTTGACAGTGTAAAGTTCAGGACATTTTTCAAGAAGCTTCAGGACACTTGATGGGTTGAAGCCCAGGACAAATAGAGCTGACAGGGTTGCTGAAACATGTTTGGCAGTACTCCCTCCTGTCCCTACTGTCTCGTATATATGTTCTGCTTGGGAGTCACTAAAGCCCATATCTAATAAACTGGGCACAGAGAGCTCTGCGGTGGAGTTCCCAAATAAATAAGTGTTTTCACGATGGTGCAGGGTGTCGTCACCAGTCGAGGAACAATGCCTGCTTGTGATACAGAGAGGCTGCAGGTGGCATCTTCCACACAGAGCTGGACGGAACACATGGGAGGTGGAATATCTCACAGTCCATTTTACAACCTACAGAACAGATTTATATTTGGTTTATATAAACGGTTGAGCTTCATAACCAATCCATTTCTACATAGACACAATAAACTTAATAATGTAACACAAATAGTGGCACAAAACTGTGATAGTGTTAGCATCAATGTTAACAAGAACCAGGCTAACAGCTATTCGTACAATCTACAAGATCTTAGTTATAAAAACCGTGTCATTAAGATAAGTTTGCCAAAACAAGTTGATTTTTTTTTATTTTTTTTTTATAGAAAATTGACTTTGATTTACCTGCCGGGCAACAGCGGTACCCATGCTTGTCCGTCAAACACACATTTCCGGGTTTAGTCAAATAAGACAATGGTTCCGCTTGCAAAACTTAGGTATGAAACCTTCCCAGTAAATACTTTGAATTAAAACCTATTATAAAACATACAATTAAGCTATCATTTTCCTTTTTACTCACCACAAAATGGAAACTCAAAAAGCATAAGCATTGCGATTTTGTAAAATATTTATTATTATACAAAAAATAAATATGTTGCAAAATGGTTTATATACAACACAGGCATAATGCAACACATGTAACACTAAAATAGATTTTTATAAAATATCTTTGAAAGGGAAAAAAACAGCTTGAAACTTTGAATGGTTTTGTGAGTTAAAGCTTTCCACTCCTTATACAATGATTATGGCTTAAATTTATTTAGATTCTGTAGATTAAATAAAGCATATTAAAAAAAATAAAAAATATGTATGACAAAAAGTTGTTGGCACATGATGTTGTCTTTTGATGCTAGTAACATAACTGCAACTTTTTTTAAATTACCAACAGCATGGCAATAACACAGAAGGCAAAAGGAAAACAAGATTCTCTTTTCTTATTTTAAAGTTCTATTTGCTGGACTTATGAATGAGGTCTAATATTACTGTATTCAAACTTCAATCTTCATAAAGATACTTCTGAAGCTCGGTTTCCAGAGCCAACCTTTCATCTTCCTCCTCCTCCTCCTCCTCATCATCAGGAAGAGTCTCATCACCGTAATCTGGGAATAAGCCTTGCCCTAGGTACTCTGTAGGGCCAGTCTCTGGGTGTGGTGGGGAGCCTTTCCAAAGATAAGCAAAGAAAATATCAACACATAGTTCTATCTGCAAATTACATTTGATGCATATGGAAAGCACATTGCAGTTAGCACTCACAGAAGCTTTGGCTGGCAGACACCACCTCTGCCCAGCTATACTCTGACAATGAAATGGGCTGGCTGATCCATGACTGAAGCAGAAGTTGGTCAAGAGTCATCCTTTTTGTGGGGTCAGGATGCAGCAGCCCACTTAGGACTGCTTGCAGCTCTATGTAAACAAAAAGTTTATTTACAGTATTCTTTTAAAAGTAGAACTTAAAATGATTAAACAACAAAAAGAACTATACCAGAAGAGAGTGGAACAGGCAGCTTTAGTTTTGCGTTCAAGATCTCCTCCACACCACAGAAAGGATTCTCACTGAACAGAAGAGTGTACAGCAAAACCCCAATAGACCACATTTCCAGCTCTGGACCTTCATAGCTACAAAAAAGACAAAAGAAATCATTAAACATAAAAATATATATAAATCAATAATTCAGCTTGAATTAAATGTAATGTTCTGCCTCCTACAAAAGCTGTACTGCACTTGGTGATCTTTATACAAAGAAGAATCAGCAGGTTTTGTACTTTTACTCATTTTAAGTCAATAACAATTATGTACTTACGGATTTCCTTGAAGTACTTCAGGGGAGCAATACTCTAGTGTTCCACAGAAATAATAGAAGAGTTTGCCAGGAACCATCATAGCAGCAGAGCCAAAATCAATGAGTCGAATGTGGAAACACTTGTCAATGATAATGTTCTCATCTTTTATATCCCTGTGAAGAATGTTCTTAGTCCTCAGGTAAAACACAGCCGCCACCAGCTAAGAAATAGCCACAAGTTCCAGATTAACAGTAAAAAGTAAAAGTAAAAAAACACAACACATTTCAGTGCCCAGTTTCTTGTAATATACAATTTGTGCATACCTGTCTAAAAATATAGCTTGCCAGGGGCTCATCCAGTCTAGGCTGTCTATCTATAAATTCAAAAAGGTCCAGACCATCTCCGTGTTTCTCCATGACCATCTGGAAATAACTCCCATTCTCAAACGCTTCTAGCACCTACAATAGTGGCATACACATAAATACAAAATCATTTTACTGCATGATACTTTACTCAGTCATCTTTAGGAGAGTTACCTTCACAATGTTGTGGTGCTGTACTCGAGTGAGTATGGCAATTTCCTGGCTGACTCTTCCCAGCATGGGGTCATCTACCCAACTCTCGCTCACTATTCGGGCTTTGTTAATGAACTTCACTACAACCTGCAAATTTAGACAATATGGCATGGCTTATTTTCAAGTGCAACGAGTGATTAAATTAAAATTTGGATGATTTTTCTTACTTCTTGTCCATCACTGCGCCTTAGTGCTTTCCAGACAAAGCCAAAGGCTCCTTTTCCTACAGCTTTAACAGTCTGGTACTCTTCTTCAAACTGTCCATCACAGGCCCGAGTATGTTCAAGGTCCATAGTGGTGCGCAGAGCTTCTCCATGAGAGGCTTCACCAATCCTCTGAAGAAACATTTTGATTAGAAATGTAAAACAATTATTATTGTAGTTGATCAATTGTTTCTCTATAGAGCCACAAACCTCTCCTAAACTGGCTCCAGACTCATCATGCAGAGATTTGTCTGTTAGCAACACTGTCCCCTGGTGGCCAGGCCTTCTCATCCACACACAATATAAAAGGCCTCCATCAGCTAGAGCAGTGCTACAAACATCACACTGCACATCTGGAAAAACAAACTAATTTATTGTTCATTTTTTATAGGAGAATGGAAAGAATATGCTAAAATATAATAAAAGCTAGTACCAATTCGTGTGCCATCTCTGTGGTATGCACTGCCCTCATATTGACCATCCAATATCTGTGTAGTGTTTAACACTGGGATGTATCCATTCTGCTTTTGCTTCTTAGGGGTTGATGTAGTGTATATTTCTGACAATGGCTGAATCCCATCAACGGCAGCTTGGTCAGCCAACTGATTTGGCTCACTGTAATTTGAAGTATTCTCAGCAAAAGCAAGATTTTCAGTTTGAACTGGTGGCAGTTCTTCCTGATCACCATCTACAGCACATGGAGTGGAAGAGCGCAGAAGCTCTGCAGTATCGCAGGTAGTTGTAGAGCGTTGGTTATCACTGTTGCGCTCTCTGCCACTTAGCAGCTCCACACTTCCACCTAGGTCAAGGTCAGCCAGCGCCCGTGTCACTAGTTCACCATTGCTATTAAGATCTAGGAAACAGCTAGCAGAGTCAACCACATGTGCTGAACATGATTGCTCTGGCTGGCCTGGATCTGATCCTGCATGGGCGGCAAACTTCTCACAAAAACCAGATGAAGACCTGTTAAATTGAAATTTGGGAAAGGGAAAGTTTAAATGTGGTTTGTAGAAGAGTTACCATTAAAGTTTCAGAATCTTCACTTGAAGCTGGGCAGAATCACACACAAATCATTTCAATTCATAAATTAAATCTGTCTTTACCTGCTTTCCATTGAAATCACCTCAAAGCTGGAATCTTGAAGAACATCATTTGTTGTTTCTAATTAAAGCAGAAACATTTTTTAATTTAATCTGTGAATGAGTGTAAAGAAAATCAGCTATTACCATTGTCTTACCACTAGAAGTCTTTCTTTGAGCTGTATTGCAATTCTGTTGTTTTTTAATGCGTTTTATTTGGGTGGAAACAAGGCAGTAGGTGTCTTCCCCTGGAGGATCCACCAGAGCAAATGTCTGAAGGAGCTCCTCGGTGGTATCTGCACTGGCTAGCTCACTGTTGCCGGGGGCGACCCGGCCTGCCTCCTCGATAAGCTCTGCAGTGTTATCAGGCCTACAAAAACAATATAGGGATTAATACTTGTTTGCATCATGAAAACATAAATGCACCAAACACACACAGACAAAGGGCACTACTTACATAACCACACGTGTGGAGGTGACAGCAGGAGGCGTAAGATTAGACAGAGCACTTCCTTGTAGTTCCAGTTTAGCGCTGGTCCCAGTGAAGATCCTGCCTCGTCCGGTTGAAGTCCTTTCTTTGACGGCCTGGGTTACCATAGCCATGTCACCAGCCACGAGTGAGGAAGGGTCTATGATTATGCAACAGAAAAATCAAAGAAATAAGAAAGTAGCACTGCTGATCCAAATAAAAAAAGAAAGGGAGACTTGGCGGTAAGTTTGTACTTAATATAAACTCAAACTCAATAACAAACAGCTTAAAATCCAAAGTGGTTGTAATGCAAATATCTTAAGAGGCCTTGCCAGATTTCGATTCTTTGGACAGTGATGTAGCATTAGCACCCTCCAAATGAGAATCAGGGAGTTGGCTTTCCTTCCTGTCCGTGTTACACATCCACCCATAAAAGCCAGGCATTAGAAAGGTAACACTCTGTTCATAAAACAAGAAGTAGAGACATAAGGCGCTAAAAAAAATAAATAAATCTAATTTTATTTTCAAAATTTTTCAAGACTTGTTTCAGTTACCTTTCCCAACAGCTCTTCCTTGCTGTAGCCAAAGAGACTGAGAGCCAGGTGGTTGTGGATGCTGTAGATTGAGCCATCGGTGTGGAGTAGAAGAAGCCCACTAACAGGAGTAAATGCCCAAACACTACCAGAATACTCCAGTGACGGGCCAGTTGGGTGGTTGATGCTCTCCCTTTTCACTTCTGAGGCAATTACAGAAATTGAAATTAATTTACGTATATTAAAAAAATGTAGTGTTGTTACAGAAATACACTATACCTGAAGTTGTAACTTTGGGTGAGTCAAAGTTTTCAGTTTGTGAGGATTCTGAACTTTGTTGTTGTCCTTCAAGACCATCTTCTGGTGAGCTGCAACTAATTCCAGTATTCTGTTGCTGTGGCCTTCCACATAACAATGCCCCCTGAAGTTTGATACAAAACGGGATTGACACCCCCTCTCTGCTTTTACCGTACACTCTCTGCACCCTGAGGGTCTGGGATGGAAAAAACAGTTGAGGAAAACGAAGATGAATGCAAATTGAAAATATAGAGTGGATTTTATTCTTTAAAAAAAAGCTTTAGAAATTCAAATGTTCATATTTGTCAAGCAATACACTAGTTAGATTTGCAAATGATACACCAAAGGATATAGTTTCTTTTCAACCTAAAAAACACAGTGGTAAACTATGTTGAAAGAGAGATCCTTTGCTATGAGGTACATTTTCAGTTCAGCATTCTTACCTTGGGCAGAGCATGACTGTGGAGATGGATTTGTAAAGAAGGGATTAGCTCCTTTATGGATATCCCTTTTAACTCCTGAGGATGATGGTATCCAAGGAGATGAGCAAATGACGTGTCACAGCTAAGGATTCTGCCCTAGAAATAACAAAGTAACAAATTGTTTGTGTTGAAGTATTTACATTTTTGCAATGATTTAAAATGTGAATTTGTCACTCCTAACAAAAGTGTATGGCTTGCTTACATCTTGAGAAAACGACAAATAGGCTGATAGCCTTTCTACATTTTCTGCCACAATAATCCAGTCATCTTGTGGCTGTTTGTAGGTACAAACAGAAACTGGAACTTCGCCAGATGGTGTCACAATGTCCACCTTTGGGAAATAGTATGTTAAACACGCAGGTTTAGAACAATAGACATTTGATAAGAAATAGAAAGTGAAATATGAATCAACGTCAACGTTGTCTCCTACCACTTTTCCAGAGACAGCTGCAACTGTTCCATCCACAAGCACAAAGTCTTCCTCCAGGACATCTCCCAGGATCTGACTAGTTTTTTTAAAAACGTGTGACACTTTTTTTCCAATTATCTCATCGAGGCTGCACTCAAAATGTTTGCAGGCTTGTTTGTTAACACAAAGAATCTGTAAAATGCAACAATACAAAAATAAGGTATAGCACTAATAACTAGTCTTATGTAAATGTTTAACACAAATACCTTTTGAGTTTTATGGTCAATGGTAAAAATGATTCTGTTTGAGTTGAGGGCTGCGGGAGACTGTGGCAGTCCACAATGTCCATAGACAAGCTGACTGAAAAGATTTTCCTCGGTTTCTGAAACAGTAAATGGGTGTGGCAAAGAGGCTGGGGAGCGATGCAACCTTGACATTTTGTAGTTTCTTGCTGATACAGAATCACAAATACCAAAATGTCCACCTGTTAGCCAAAAATAAACACTGTTAAACAAATATTTATTGAGATAATGAGAATAACAGCTTATAATACTTAATAATACATTATACTTACCTTGATGGGTTACATCTTAAATCAATATAGCTGTCTTTATAACATAACTATACTACATTCTCAAGTGCATGAACTCCAACCAAACCAAAGCTGATCCAACATGGCATGTTGTTTGAGGCGTTTACCTGTCAGAGAACTGAGATCACAACGATTTTGCAAGGCCAAAATATTCTTCTTGTGTTGAGGTATTTGAGAACATGGGTAAGACTTATTCAGGTCAAAGTCATCCTCAATGAAATCAGGTGAAATCTCGGATAAGGCGCAAATAGTAGCTCCTCTGACGTTTCCTTTGTGGCCCTGGTTCACCCAACGAGACTCACTTGTGAGCGACATTTTAACTGAAGACAGAAATATACAAAGAGTTTGAGTTAATTGGGTTGATTGAATTTGGGCCAATTTATTTTATGAATTTAACTTAACTTGAGTTTTTTTTAAGTAACAACGTAAGATATTTAGTTTCATTAAGGAGATGTTCTTAATTATCGGAATCTGATTTTGTCTAATATAAATGATCCAAAACAGTAGTTTGGTTAGTAATTTGTTTGGCATATTCAAAACAAGAATGTAACTATGTACTTGTGCGACAAATAAAATTAGCAGCAAAACGCATGATTATAGTATATTACGCATAAAGTAGGTAAAAGATGTACAGACAACATAAATGACCAAAAACAGCAAATGAACACTTCTTATATTATGAACGTTGCAGAGAATACGTACCTTCATTTAGGGCAGATAAAGGCTAACGCTCTTGGTTGACGCTAGCTAAGCTAGTTGGCTAGGTAACGATGCTTCTGTTTGTTTGCCAGGTAGCGTTAGCCAGCCATTCGCTACTGCCACTGCTAACAAAACCCAAGGCTAGACAAATGTCTTTTGTTTTGTGTCCGGTCTCTTTCTCAAGCAGTCGTAAAAAACTATGTTTCAATAGAACTATCGTCAGCTAAAAGTCATTTTTAAGACGCCGACAAAGCCTTGGATAAAATACGATTTTAGAATCATTGTCCATTGTCTGTAAAGTTTGTAATCGGCGGTCCTCGAAGATTGAGTGGAGCAATTCGCTTCTGGGATTGGACAGGTCCAATCAAAAGTCGGATTTCCAACGACGAATTCTGATTGGAGAAAATCCCGGAAGTGTACGCCTTTCTACCCTAAAGCAGCAGAGAAAGTGACTGAACAAGATTCTTACGTTAATTAAAACAATTTAAACCCACAAACAAATAAGAGACAAGAATATTAGCGAAATGTCATACCAAATGCTTAGCATTTTCTCTTGAAACTGACAAAAACTTAATGGAATACAATGAGTAAAGAGATTATTGTGCGAAAGTAAGACACTGCCTAATGTTCTTACTGCTTCAATGACAGAGACTAACTGGTTGAGATAGTTGTTATGCCCAAGAGAAAAAGATCATTAGACATATTTTTTTCTTTAAAGTTGGCCTTCTACTTAACTTGCTAAAGTTAGAACATAGCCCTCTATGTTTGCAAATAAAGAACTTGAGTTTTATTGAATACACTTTTGGTTGTTCAACAAAATCTAATTAAATAATTAAATTAAAAGTAAAAAAGTAAAAACAATTAAATCAAAATTAATTTTAATTAGGGATTCTTTTATTACAAAACGGCATTACATATATGGGCCCCAACAGCAGTAGGAGCAAATAAGCAACCACTATGTCAACCATGTCTTTTAATTGACTCTAGGCATTAAAAATTAAAAGAATTCTGTAAAATAAAAACTGCTATCTTTAAACATATCACTTGATAATTAAAAGCTTTTTATTTTGTATATACAAACTTAATTATCACCAGTATAATCTTTGAACAGACAGAAACTCACATGAAATATCCCTGTAATGTAAAAGTGGCATCTGCAAAAATATGGCAATAGTTTAGTATGTTCCAGGTGCAATGGCTGCAGGGTCCATATGTTGTTATTTTGTAGGTCTCCTCATTAGCTACATGACTCACCTTATGTGACGGCTTAAATTTTATAGCCACAACACACTTAAAGTAAAGAGACCAGACATTATCATCACTGGCAAAAGTGAAGAATTAAATCACAAATTAAATAACCATATTCTTGAAAGTCAACAAAAAGAACAACCGTAAAAGGCTTGCAAAATGACAAGCCCATTTGACATATATGCACATTAAAGAAGTACGTAACAGTCTCCACGGATGTTTTGGAACAGTAGCTCTTTGACTCTTATTACAGTGGCAACATTGTGCACAGTTGTTCATCCTACGTAAAATATATACGCTGTGTATACATAATGTTGAAAGATGAGCTCCGGATGCAACGGTAATTTTTGCACATCATCCACTCTACTGAGTCTAAGCAGTTAAGTTGATGTTGCATTTTCTACACAGGGATTTTGAAACACTGATTACAAGACTCTTTTAATCATGCACTTCCTGCCCTGAGCAAATGTAATGCTTTTTTGAGTGATAAGTGCCCTTCTAAACTACAATGTTATCAGAGTCCACACATTTAAAAGATTTTTGCCTGTTCTGCATAGATCCACTGAGCAGGGCAAAAAATCCTTTCGGTTGATCCACTGTCAGATGTTGGGAGGGAGTCCGATGGCTTGTTGCTATAGCTGTAGCATGCAGGCTTCATCAGGTAGCTCGCTTTACAAAAATGAGAACTTGGATGATCTTTAAACAGACAAGGAGCCAAGCACATTTGTCACAGTCACACATAAAGTCACACATACACACAGGAGCATAGTTGGGCACATTTATAGTGCCATGGCTGTGAGTGAGCTTTGATAAGCTTTTAAGCATAGTTCTCTGAAAGGAGATTCATCCTAATGGTGGTAGTCCCTTTTACTGTGAGGACGATTTCCCAGTAAATGATCAACTTCTGTGGCAATGCCCGCAGTTATCTTTGGAATTACCTGCAGAGCACAAATATGGGAGAGCACATGGTCAATTACATACACATCTTTAAATGTACTTTTAGTTGATGATCTGTGTACCTGAATGGCTCCTAGGTTCTCTGTGAGCTGCGAAGGATTGGAGGATCCCAGCAGCACTGAACTCACTCCCTCATTCCTTAGACACCAGGCTACAATAAATTGAATTAAAACATGAAATACTGTCTGTGAAAGTTAATGTTCATTCTTAAAGTCCACAGAAAACTGTAAAACTTACCTATGGCTAGCTGTGGCAAAGTACACCCAAGCTTTTCTGCAATATGACCTAAATCCTTTAGTTTTGCTTGTTGTTTTTTTCCATCTTCACTTGATATTTTGTCTCTTAACCACTGATATGGCTAAGGCACAAGGAGGACACATTACAGTTGAAATTCTGTCTAAAAATATTACACAATCAACATAAAAATAAAGCCTTACCTTCAGAGCTGCTCTGGAGGATTCAGGGATACCGTTCTCATACTTTCCAGTGATAATTCCACAAGCCAAAGGGGACCATGAGACCACTCCCACTCCTGAATTTGGACCAATCGGAATATAAGCTATGCATTTGAAATCTCACTAAAAATACTTGGAAAAGGTTTTGAAACGTACCTATCTTGTGGTAGAGCTCAGGCAACTGAGTCTCCACTTTGTCCCGCTGAAAGAAGTGATACTCAGCCTGCTCACACACTGGTGGTATGAGATTAAACTGTCTGGCCACAGAGTACGCTTCCTAATGAAATTTAAAGGAGGTGGAATTTGTGACTGATCAGTAATGTTTTTTATTGCTAAGTAGAGAATACTTTTGTCATCCACACTCACCATTATCTCCATGGCAGACCACCTGGATGTCCCCCAGTACATGGACATTCCCTGGTTGATAACGTGTGTCATTGCTCTGACAATTTCTATGAAAACACATAACATTGTCAAAAACTGGACAAAGGGGGGCGCCACATCATCACTTCATTTATAGTTCATGCAGAAAGTTGCTTTAAGGCTATTTCTATCAAGAATTTTGTACTCCAAAATACATGGTCAAAATGTTTGTAAAAGACAACTTTACACTGTGGTCCTAAGGCAGAATTCACATCCAGAAGTTTCAAAACAGTCAAGTGTGCTAAATTCTGGGTTTCTTTGTACAAGCATCTTCTTCTTTAGAACCTGTGTGTAAGGAGTGATTATTTGGAGGGGTCACTGTACTAAATGTGGCTTAATGCTGCAGGGGTCAAATGAAAGGGCTCAGTCAACCTTGGCAGAATTTTACAGCTGGATACATCACAGCAGGTTTTTGCTTAAGGGGCAGAAGCCAGCTGTAGTGGCCTTTGAATCTCTGTGTGTTTGTAACTCCTCAGGATACAGTACTGGTGTAATAGAAGGCCAAATATGGGGTGAACTAACTTCTAAAGAACAACTTAAAGTTTAATCTTGGGTCTTGTTTCTATTATATTAAATGCATTTGTTAGAGTTCAGCAGCAAACAGCAACAATGCAGTCGGATGTAGGGATAAATTTGATTACTTCAGCAAATTCACTCCAAACATCTGTTGCATTAGTGAATCTCCAGATTGGATCTAGAACATAGGGAACAGGGACACTGTAACTGGGTGTGAAATAGATGGGACCATGTTGAGCATGATTAAAAAAGAGCAATTCCTTTTCATCACCAGTCTTCTCTTTGGACCAAACTCTAGCTCAGCGAGAGACGGTGGTGTGTGGGTGAAGCAGGTGGGAGGGAGCGGAATAAGAGTACATCTGGTCCAAAAGGCAGGGAGCTTTTTGGACGAATGGAAGGGAGAAAAAGTCACAACCTCGGAGGCTTTTCATCTAGTATTCTTATGAATAATCCATTTTGGCGCCACGAGGAATGGATGACAACTTGATTCATAGTATTCAGTGCAGGTAGCCACTGGCCAGTCTTAATATTTCTTTTCATGACCCAGTGAGTCACTACCTTTGATGACACAGGACACAGTGCAGTTTTTTTGTTTTTTTACAATCAGACTTACCACACTTCAGCTATGTGTGGGTACTTGGGGACCTTGTCATATAAATATAGGCCAAGATTTGACATTTTTGAAAAAAGCGCTTGTGGCAGTGGTGAGAAGACATGTATGTGTAAACCTCTGAAATAAAAAGTAGGTAAGTAAATTTAATAAGTAGTAAAGTAAATAATAAGCAGTGGTATTCTGTCTCTAGTGTTGAACACAGTAGAGATGACACGTTTGTTAGGGCTCAGTCAACAGCCAAGAGCAAAGGTATAAAGTCTATTTATCTGTGTCAACCGGCTGTTCGCCTCTGTAGTTCTTACTTCTGTAGACTGTCTGTATTTTCATATTTGGTTGAGTGACTGGATTCAATATGCTGCATATTGCTCTGTCAAATAAAAATGATGCTGAATGGCTAGCGTATTCGAGGAAAGACTTGGACATGAGCACTGCAGGCTATGCCTATTAAAACAATGAATGGATTGTGGCACAGATGGTTGGTGTTTAGCTCAATTTACTCAAGGCACCTTCTCCTCATTTTTGTGATGGTAAGTGCATTTGAAGAACTATTATTTTAGTTGACACTTTAGATAAAATGCCTGCTTTGCCTCGGAGCAAAATGTCTATACAGACTGGAGTCATCAGTGGCAGCTAAAATGAAGGGGACTGAGATATTGCCAAGGAATGGAGAGAGTGGTATTTTTTATTAGTGGCACAAGTAGGGACTGTCCCTGCTGTTTTCTGGGCCCAAGCCAAAAACTGAAGCCAAAGTCAATAACAAGTAGAGGAGAGTAATACACAGTGAAGGATGTGTGGCCAGAAGAATAAAAGCACTGATGGTAACAAAGACAGACTTGCTGGCAATGACTTTTTGTTCCCAAGGACAAGACACAAGTCATGAAACTGCTCAAGTCAAAAGTAATTCAAGTTACAAAAAGGATACATAATCCAAACACATTTGCTGCGTCATAAAAATTGAAGACTGTATGGACACGTGAATTTCTATGTTAGCAATTATGTGCTCAAAGTATTGTATTTATAGTATTATAGTAGTAGTATCTTGTGTCTTAATCTCTCAATCTTGTTTTGATTATGGATATAGGATATGTCCACAACAGATTTACACATTATACCGTGAGTAGATGAACAAAAAAATGTGTCTTTAGTTACAGCCAGCATGTGTCTTTAGTTACAACAACATTTCAAGGTAAACTGTCTGACACTTGTCTGTCAGGGTAAATATATACATTTCAAACTTGTCTTTTTAATATTGTGTGTTTTAGCTTCTCATAATTTCTTTAAACTTGCTAAAAATAGTTGCTCTTTTGTACAGTTCTTAAGAACAGTAGCCTTGACTCTGTGTTTTAAACTGATATGCAAAGCAGCTGGAGTAACTATATGTATTAATTTAAAAAAAAATTAAATATGTTTGCTATCACACTTTTCAGTTTCCATCATGTTACAGGGCTCCCAATCAAATCAGTCTTCCATCAGGATTAAGTCCTGACATTAGCTGTCAATAAGGATGACTTTATCAAGAGTGACAAGTTACTGTGGGGCTTGACACAGCGGTCTGTCTGCCAGTCACCCGTGTTACCAGTGACAGCACGGCCCCAGGAAGTGTAAAGTGTGACAGATTGGCCTCCTACCGTCTGCTGGCTTCAAAGGGAGAAAGCACAGGGGGCAAAGTGGAAGGACTGGAACCACTTATATGGAGCCCAGTGGGACTCCTTTAGACAGGACCTGCAGATGGGAGGTTTGCAAACAAGAACTGAGGAAGAAACTGGAAGAAGACGCACAGTAAATGTGTGGGAAAAGCTCTTCTACAGTGCTGAAGTAATAGTGTGCACAGCAGGGCTTGTATCTAGTGAGACCAGCCCAAAAATACATCAGCTTCCCTTAGGGCGGGGGGTAGATAATCCTCCTTCTGAGAGGGTGCAACTCAGCCCATGTGGAAACTCACAATCCCACAGAGACGGAGCGAAGAAAAGTGGAAGAGTGGTCGATGAAAATAGAGTCCGAGAGATGACGAGGGATTGTCAGATTACATGAAATGCGTGTGTGTTTTAAAAAGAGCATTGCGATGGCAAAAGTCCTGGTCATATTTGTCACCATCTCATGTTACAGAACTACATATACTGTCCTGGCCTCAACCCTTCAGCAGCTCCCCAGGGTCTAGTCAGTAATCACTCACCCTCCATCGGAGTGTTGTTGTCTGGACGGTTGGCAAAAACCACATCGACATACTCAAGTTGCATTCGCTGGAGGGAGCCCTTTAAACCTGAAGTAAAAACAGACATTAAAGATATGTAGGTCATAGGCTTTAAAAAGGTCAAATAAGTTGATATGGTACAACAAGATTAAAAGAACTTCAGCAAATGTATTTGTCTGGATAAAATTACAATGTGCTACTGGCAGGGTCCAAGAAGAAACAATAGTTATGAAACCTGCTGGATTTTGAACAACGGCATATTAAAAAAGAACATAAATACACACATAGTAAAAAGCACGTTGTGTCAGGTGGAAGGAAAATAGGGTGAAGTGGATCCTGAGGGGTTTAAAGTCAACATTTTGGTAAACATGGCAATGTGACAGTTGACCACATGTGACTCAAAGCCTGCAGCTGCATCGGGCCCGCCACATTATTTGATCCAGCTGAATCTGGTTTTGTCATACTCTGTCAGGTTTAAACAGCAGAAATTATGCCAATATTTTTAAAATATATATATGAGGCAGTAAAGAGGGCTTATTGAATGTTTATCAGATGGACACTGATAATTCATCATCCCACAACACCATTTCCTAAAAACAATGCATAAACGAGGCAACTGTGCATCATCAACTCAAGATAATGGCTACTAATCAGCAACAACTCCAAATAATAATAATAATATTCATAGAAAAAAAATATTTTGGTTTTGTAACTCTGGTATTGTTCTATAATTCTGTGTGTTTTAGATTTTTCTGCTCAGGGACAAGATGCAAAGTGGCTGGATTGCTAACTCTGGCACAACTGCTATATTGTGCATGGTTTCTTTGCTGTGCAGGGTGCCTGTGTAAATAAATTAGTAATGATGTGTTTCAGATTCGCAGAGTAAGAGGCTGAAGGTACAGTCATATAATGCTGCAAAAAATAGTAGAAGACTGATTCTGCTTTATTCACAGGTTTTTGAACCTCAAATTCAAAACGTTGCACTTTTTACAGAAGCTGCAGCATAAGCTTTAAATGGAGGAACACAGGTGTAGTCTGATTTTAATTGTGGTTACATTTTCTATGATGATTGATTGTTTACACCTGTGCTACTAGAGGACAGTGAAATACCATTGTTGACTCGGTTTGAACAGATATTCAGACATGTTCAGAAGAAGCTAACTAGAGTGTTGTCAAAGCGTTCAGACCAATTTCACACCTCCCTGTGCTGCTAAGTAGACCATTGAGAAAAAAACACCCTGCACCTGTGCATGCCATTATCCTTGTTACATAAATGAATGCTCTTGTGATAGCTGAGGAAGGAGTCAAACAAGAGGATCAGAAAAAGGCTACTCTTTTTTTCTCTCTTCTGCTTATCTTTACAAACCACAGCATGTCGAGGATAGAATAAAAGATGGTGACAAAATTTTCACTTGCAGTGTCGTAATAGAGACGCAAGGAAAGAGACGCTCCCTTCAGCATGTGTGAGTGAGCATGGCAGATTAGTGCCAGGGGCTTCATCATCAGCGATAATCCCGGCTGAGAGTCGCGTTCTTCCCACCGCCATCCGTGCCGCTCCTTACTTCCTCTGTCAACTCAGAAACACCCATTACAGGGATCCTATAATCTGAGGCTTCGGCGTCATGGTGAACAGTTTCCTCTGTCTTATGATTAACTCAACTTACTGCCTCCAAAGAGGGTCTATTTTTGGAGATGACAAGACAACAAAGCTTTTCAGGGGCCTCTTAGAATAATTATGCACTTAATTGAAGTTGAAAAGTCTCTTTGGGATGAAGCGTCTGACAAGGAATTCTTTTGCCCCCCTCTATGCTTTGTTCATGCTTATATACTATTGATCAGTACATTTTGACATTCCATCATAACCAATTAAGTGTCCCTGAAAGCACCGTGGTGAGAGATGTGTCAGCAGATGTTATATGGGGCTAATTTATTGGCCTGTGGTGACATGTGCCACACCAGCATGCACTGACGAGGACAGAGCACCTCCAGTTTCCTGTTGCGGACAGCAAGTGTGGCATACGCTAATTGGTTCTGCCACCTTTTCTTTGCCATTATACTCTTCCATTCACCCTGTTTCATTTTTCCTATCCTGTGCCCTTCTTCCTCAGCTTTGGCTAAGTATATTCGCCCTACTCTTGTTTGGGGGAAAATAGCAGAGGCTGCAGTGAATGTTAATAACGTGTGAGAGAGCTGAGTCACTGCAGGAGGTGCATTGCGCTGTGTGGACCGGATACTTTGGAAATAGGCTGGATTAGGACAAGAGTATCCAAAAGGGATGTTGTGGATTTTTTTTTAGAAATGAGTGCAGAGTTTGTTTTGTATCATGAATAAAGTGTGATTTAATAAAACCCCTGTAAGGTTTTAAAGTGAAGACGAAAACATCTGCGAACATTTGATGTATTGCTGCTTAATTCCCCTTTGAATTTTAGCTAAGGGCACATTCTGGTAAAGACAGCAAGAAATAAACAGAGGGAAAGTAGATAAAAGAGGCAGATTAGAAGAAGGTAATGGGTCAACGAGTGAAGCAGGTGATAGGAGGGACTGAACACAACAAGAGAAAATCGACTTGTTACCTTCAATGATGTGCTTTCTGTTGAGCCCTCTCTCTGTCTCTGCTCTGCAACAGGAGAGAGAAAATGCATGTCAGGGGTGATAGAGCAAACACACACGCAACAGAACACTGACAAACACACAGACACTGTGTGAACTGAATCATTAAGCATGGCAAACAAGAGCCTGCATAACAAACTAGTTACAAATCAGTGAAGAGAAATACACCCACTCGACCATCCGCAGTGTGCCTGCAGCGAAGAAGCAAGCTGTGTATGCAATGGCCAGTATGCAATGTCACTTTTCTATAATGTTTACAAGTGAAATGGACTAGTGATTTTTGACTGGCTGAATGTGCAGTTAGAGTATTATTTTTGAGTATAACTGTTTATGTAACTGGTAAACATAAGTATTTGTGGATCTCTAAAACTGCTGGTTGCCCTCCCTAGACAAAAGGGTACACCACCAAAAATAAAAATAATTGTACATTTTGGCAAATCTGTGCATCAAGTGCTGTTACTGAGTGGGTAGAGGACCTTAGTGAGAAGGTCAGTATTTAGTGGATTTACATATAAGAGCATTGAGGTTACACCAGCTAAAGGCCACAACTCACTGGTCACTTAGGACTAGGACATGCAAAGAACATAAAATAGCACACAATAACCACATGGTGGAGTTGTACACCATATAGGACAATATAGGACATGTGCTATCCTAGATAGATTGGTCGATCCCCCTGACAAGATTAGAGCACACACTGGTAAAGCCAAATCAAGGTAAACCTAAAGCAACCAAGTCTAAACCCAGGACTAAACCACAACTAACTCCCAATGTAAGCCCATGACTATTTTCTTGGATTCTAAAGTGACAATGTGCTGACTTATCCCACTGAGAGCCTCAAGCCTTTTCCAAACAGAGGAAATGTGACTAATGCAGATCGGGAGCGGAAGACCCTGGCGTGACAGGAGAAGCAGCTATGACTGTTGGCAGTTTGGTAAGGAGCAGAAAAGGGTGAGAACATGGCTAATGTGTGTCCTGTCATGTGTGTGCCTGAGTTTCTCAAGCGCTTCAATCCCATGCCATGGTCTACAGACAGATGCATGGGTTTTAACGTGCTATCTTTTGCTTGGGGCTCATCTATGCACGGAAAATGTCATCGACACACTTACTTTCCTCCCCAGTAGAGCTTTGTGGTGATCACTAGGCTGGACCTCCTGAAGAGCAAAAAGACAGACACATCAAAAGGCACAGAAAACTTTAATGGGTCAGCATCAGAGGCTGTGTATTATGGACAGACACTATTCGATATTCGATCTTTGACTCTTGATGACAAATCCAAGAAAAAAGGCCCTAAGTGGCTATATAGTGGGTGTCTGAACTGTTGTTTATGTTATGCCCAGATGCATATCAAGTTATTGAATTGTGAACTCAGGTGACCTTCATTACTGTCAAACGACAATACACTGTAGTTACTTTTTAGACCTCATCAAAGGTTTTTCTTTTCTCTGAACTCTAACAAAATATATCTCCCACTACAATATCTCATGATTTATTAATAATTTAAGAAAGTTCTGAGTTGAGGTGAAGTCAGGCAGAGAGCTCATTGAAGATGTTGAAAGGGATGATACACATAGCTGAGAGTTACCAGTGCAGTGTGCCAGCCCGTGTGTGCTTACCTGACAGTAGAGAAATATTTATACAGAGTGGAAGAAGCAATTTTTCTTGTAGGAATTTATGTTTTTTTGCTGTTTTTTCCTCCAACTTACTGATGTGTGTAATTTCTTTCTTTCTTTAGTTTTCACATTTTCCACTTTTAGTTTCAGTTAATTCAGTTTCTTGAGTTCTTCATATAAACAATGTCACATTATGGCCCTCTGTGTAAAGACCCAATCCAGTAACGGCACAGCTGCATGCAAGTCATGACAATCACAAGCATTGCTGCATTTACACTGCAGTGAGATAAATATTTCATATTAGGCTCATCCAAGTATTGATTATGGAGATTGGGCAAGCTGAAATGTCTTATGTTTTACATTTGCTTGCTTTTAACAAGCAGCTTGTTAAGTTGTTCATGTGCACGCTAAAAATGTATAATTTAAAACTTGTTTAAAGTAGGATTTGTATTATTGACCTATGCTAACAGCCATGTCAAACAGCCTGGAAGTTAACCATAAACCCCCAACTTATATTTACAGAATTAAATCATCATGACCTAAAAAGAATAGTTACTAATTACTAATTACTAAATATCTAGCAGTGTACATCAAGAGGCTGGTGTGAGACTCCCATGTGTCGGGCATAATTATCTTTAGACTTCTTAAGAGAGCGTACTTTACCTCCAGCACTTTTTCTTGATGATGTTGCCCAGAATTATCTCTGCTCTGTGAAGAAGGAAAAAAGATGATGAGATTAGATGTAGGGCTGCTATCACTGTGAAAGCACAAGAGTGGGACTGTTATCCACCAACCATCTACAGCATGCATACCTGATTAAAAACCACCAGTGTTACGGATTAAAACATCTTCTATTGAAAGGATCCACTGTGTGCATGTGTTTCTCTAGCAACTTTGAAATTAATATTCAAGAACGTATGACTACATTGTGCCCTGCATTATTCAGGTGACAATGTCTAGGCCAATAAAGGTAAGATGGAGCGCTGTGAACATAATAGTGAGCCTCTAGCGATGAATAAAATTATGTAAATCACTTTTGACTCATGGCTACCTTTCATTTTAAGCTTCCTCAAGTGAATAAGTCGTACTCTTGGGCTACACCTTGTTACCACTTTGTGCCTGATGGGAAACAAGGCAACAAGAGCTGGTGAGACAGTCAGTGTAAGCAATCTAGTAGGACATCACTTACTTTCCTCCAGAGTAGACCTCAGCCGTGTCAAACAGGTTGACCCCACTCTCATAGGCGATAGTCATCAGCTGCTCGGCCACCTGACATGAAAAGAAACCTTGATGAACCGTGGCCCATTATCCAAGTCTCTAAAAATACACTTCAAAAAGAATTGAGTTGGAAATTCCCTGAGAAGATCAAGGAGTATAAATATTGTGAAATACACATCAGCAAGAATCTGTGCAGGCTGCTTGTTGTTTAAAGTTGTTTACTGCTCAATATATTTCCCACTTTATTTTGACCTACTTCCTGTGCCAGCAAAAGCAAAAGGGCAGTTGTGTCATCATTATTATTGTTATGTTTGGGTCTATGGCAGTTCAGGTTAGTCCCAGTTGCTGATAAACCGCCCTCATTTCAGGGCTTTCCCTGTTTTCAAGGCCACTTTTGAGGTTTCTTCTTCATAACTGGTGACACTGATGGATAAGACTGGACCATTTGGCCTTGAAAAACCCAGCAGGGACCGAACTATAAAATGAGGATGTTGATATCATTTTTTTATGGCCTTTTCCATGATTTTTTATCCAGTTAAAATACATGTGACCCATGGGAGCTTCATAATGGATGTCTGCCATAATGAAACTCCAAATCAGCCCATGAGCCGTGACACAGTGATGGTTTTGACATTACATCTTACCTCATCTGTGATCTGACCTCCGAATGTTACCCAAGTGCCTGTCGGAAAATTAAATCACATAAAGTCACTTTTGGCAACAAGGAAAAGCACGCCAGGCTCTGCATAAATAAAAACACACTGACATCAACATAGACATTACTGAGTCACGCATTAATTAGTACAGTGACATTTTGGACAACAACACCCCCATACCCGTCCTAGAACCACAACAGGCAAATGTCAAGGTTGAACTTTGATGGGAAGAATTACAAGAGACTTATCTACGGTAATTTTTTTGGCCTTAGCAACTGTTTCAAAATTGCCATGTGATTATAAAAGTCTATGTAGTCAGATGAATTTTAATGACTCTGGAAAAATTCCTCTGTTCGCTCTCCTGGCATTAACAGAATAATATAATATAAAACAATATAAATAAGTTAGTCCTCTGTGCCTCTCCGTGTTGGTAATATTGCATTCATCTTTATCTTTATTTTTCTTCGTCACTTTTTGTCTGAATGCAATTTTCTTCATTATTTCCCACTAAGCCTAAGTGAACCTCTCTGTCAAAAGGTAAAACAGACATTGTTATTATCAGCAGTGTTTATTGTAGGCCACCATAAACACCTATCTTTGAAAGGTTAAAATTAGTTGGGAGTCATGTGTGGTGAACCTTGTCAAACACACATTGCTATAACGTCATTCCAAACAGCACAGGGGTTTTATTCATTTGTTCCAGCCAATCTTCCCCTTGCTCCCGTTCCTGCCACAGGGAGCATGTTATCTTCAATACCAAATAATGCAAAAACTGTTGTTTAATCTGCTGCTTTTCATTTTTTACAGATGGAAATGCCCAAGAAAAACATAACTTTTTAATCAACTGTTATTACTGTAGCTTTTTTCATCTCTGCAAAAACATAACACTTTACATAACACCGCCTTTGGCACTACAATGTTTTGCTCAAGGGCACTTCTCTACTGGTTTAGAAGCATTGTTTCATTATTCATGCTGATCAACTATTGTGCTGTTGCTGAAATCCCTATAATGATCTCTGCGCTGCGTCATTTCTCAACTTTGCCAAATTGTATCTCGCATAAGCTCAGCCCACAAGAGATTTACTATATGAATGAGACCTATCAAGATGAATAAGAGTGTTTACCCTCCTGTGAATACTGGCAATAACCGAGCAACTTGTTAGCTAAGACTCAAGCTGCTATTTAAATATTAACATGAGGATATTAACAGTGTGCAAACAGCTTTGTGTTGCAGCATGAGACTCTTCATATGTATAAAAGATGCATGAGCTTTAGAGTAGGGAGATTTAATATAATGAAATACAGCAAGATTTCCTTCTGGAACATAATCTTACACATACACAGATGCCTCTGAAATTATTGGCTTTTAATCTTTGTTAAATGTACTCACCAAGACCCAGACATGAAACACGCAAACCAGACTTCCCCAGGTTCCTATAAAAGAAAACACAACGATAACCAAATATAGTCAAGTGTTGTTTAGCCCAGACATAAGAGAAGAAAATATATGTGGAAGATAAATGAGTAGAGAATAAAGTATGAATAAAGTAACATTGCGTAACTTTCCATTTGGCTTCTAAAGGCCTCAAGTGTAACATACACATACACATACACATACACAAACACATTCGACTGTGGCACTATGGCAGCCTCTTACAATATGTTTTTATAGAAACATATTGTTAACCTGAAGAGGAGATAGACGAAAGTAGCATTATTTGCCATACACACCATCTCCCCTGGTCACTCCCTTCAACTTCGATAGTGCAGTTTCTTAGCGACCCACTCTGAGTGGGCTATTGTCCCTGTTTCATGTCATGTCATGTCTGCTTTTAAACACAACACAACTCGCAGTTAACCACAACTACTGCATCAGGTAGGGACTGTTGGGTTAGCAGTGTGTGCTACATCAGAACAGCAAAATGCAACTATCCCTGTAATCATTATACTAGTCCAGTGGTGGGCAAACTAAGGCCCGGGGGCCACATGCGGCCCGTTGAGCTGTGTAATGCGGCCCGCAAAGCATTTACAAATTATTTATAATTTAAGACAGCATATATTTGGCCATTTTCCTTCAATGCCTTGCACTTTTGCTAAAGGTACCATCATATCTACAAATAGAAAATATCCATTCACACACTTCAAGTTTTTAATATGGAGTGGACAGAGCTATTTTATTGAAGTACAGTTAGTAGCCATATGTCTTATTTGCCAAGAAACTGTTGCAGTTTTCAAAGAACATAATATCAGCCACCACTTCCATCAAACATTATACTAATCAGTCTGTGCAAGAAATGTCAATTTACAGGTTTACTCAAGTAATTTATATTAGTTTACAGTTTACTGGTCTGGCCCGTCTGTCAGAGTTTAAAACACAGTGTGGTCCTTGAGCCAAAAAGTTTGCCCACCCCTGTGCTAGTCGGCACCACAAACTCATATATCCAAAAGGAAGATTGGTTTTATCCAACCAAGGCAGGTAGCTAATGCAAAATATTGTCTACCTGCCTCTCCTGAATTCTAACTGTTGTACAGTAAGCAACTGTCCAGATTAGTGTGTTGTTTTTTTTGTTTTTTTAATTTAAAGATAAACTCAACCAAAATAACTAAGTAGGTATTAGAAAGACACACATCCACAGTCACTTTTGGTCACTTTACAGGAGTGCAGAGAGTATCAGAGAACACGCTCCACAAAAAGACAAAAAATAATAATAGAACTAAACATACAAAAGAAGAAAGATTGGCAGTTTTAAAGACAGTCCACCCACCAGGTGCTATGGTAACCATGTTAGAACCATTGTGTTGTCAAATTACCTTGCATTGGATAAATTGTTTTTTGTGAAGCATCAAATTAAGCAGGAAAATCAATCGTGAACGCGGTGAGTCGGGTTTAATGACAGCAGCTTGTGTGTTGTGTGATCGAACTTGAGGGTCACCTCTATCACTGCTGCACTCGTGAATCAGAATGGAGAGATTACAAAGTGGAGAACAGCTGAGTTATTTCATCAATATAAGTCCCACCTCCTGTCTCTTAGGACCCAGAAAATATTCCACTCATATTAGAAATGACCCAAATCCAATTACGGCTTGTACGGCGATGCAAGTTTGATCCACTACTGTGACAAGCATTGCCCTTTGTTTCCCTGTAACTTTTTATTCAATTACATTTTATTGTACAAGGAACCATCGCTTTCTTTTTTTTTACAGAGAGGAGCACAGCACTTTCTCAGTCCAAAGCCTTTTTTTCTGTTATTGTCTTCCTCACAAATTGCAGAGTGCTATTACTTGCTCTAAAACACTGTTGATACCATTGTACAATATCAGCACTTTTCAAAATTGCACATTTTGTTCCTTCTCCTACACTTTGTCTTCTTTAACATATGCTACTGCTTATTAACTTGGAAATGGAGCACCTCCTATGTGTTGTAATTTATATCCAGCTGATTTGCTGCAATGTCATATGGCCCTTTTAAGACTCATTAGCACCAAGGAAGCTAAAACCAATACATCAGAGGAAGTTGTTGGAGCTTTTTAAAGCTTCAAATCTAGTTTTACAGCCTGTGGCGCATTGAATCCAACTGAGACAGGAACTCGTGTGGCGGTACCGTTTAATGACTAGCATCAACGGTATAACAGCAAGAACAGATTGCTCTCTTTTCAGCCGCCACAGGTGTCTTTCTACAGCGTGATGTATGTGGACCGTAGGAGGAGGAAAACTGTCACAAGGGAATCGACAGCCTTGCACAAGAATCCATTAGGAGTGCTACACAGGTAGCCATCTGTAAAGGAAACGATTTGACATTGAGGTATATTCCCACAACACTTAATCCTGAGATGTCGAAATTGTTTTTACCAGAAAAAAAACCCACTTCAAATGTCCATGCAAGTATGGCACCTTCTGCTTCTCTGCTTTGTTTCTCAGCCATTTACTCATTACAACAAATGAGGCTGTAAAAATGCCAGCAGCTGTTTTCAACTAATGGCCTGTGCCCGACAAGATGAAGGGGCTCTAATCCTAGGGCTGGCTATACGTGCCCGGCCTAATTCAATTAGATGGCCCATACATGGGAGGATAAAACGCAATAGTCTGCACAAAAGAACACAGCTTACAAATTCAAATGTTTGTCTCGACATTATCGAAACATTTCACTGTGTAATCAAGTCTAACATGATAAAAGAAGGAGAAGACATGGAGACCCTGCCTCAATTGAGAACATAAGTCTGGATAGTGTAGTGTCTGCCTGATCAATTACAGAATGGGAACTTGGATCTATAAACAAGAAAAAACATACAGCAGTTGCTTTTAAAGGTGTGGGAAACATTTAAGGCATGAGACCTCACAAATTCATGGGTCACTGCGCACATTTAGCTATGCACGTCTCGAAATGACAAATGACCTTTGACTGAAATTAAATCAAGCTAACCAAGTTAAATAAAAAAAACATTAGGGCAGTAGATGCTCACTGGGAATGTATTGTGTTCATTCATGCACATTTTCACCATAAACAGGCTTACAGTTGCATCTTCCAGAAAAGCTGACACTCTTTGTAGAACGGTATTTTGGAACTCCTCCATTCAAGCTAAATTTGCATGTGCTGTTTTGAATTCCAAAGAGATGTTTAGAAACCGGTGCAATCTTTTGTATTCCCGTCTACTTTCTAGGAAATGAGGAAACGGCAGCAACAGCCAAATGGGATTATTAACCATTCTGCTATTGTTATTGCACATAATTTGCACTGTACAGGTTTCAACAAAGACGACACAAGGTTAAAGGGTTAACGGCATGCCTTTTCCTACAAAGACAAAGACATAACATAGATACCGTTAAGGTAAAAATGGAGGGTTGTACAAATTACACACAATATAGAATAAATACACCACAGGGAAGAACAGGCAAATAGGTAAGGTAAAATAAAAGACAGGACACTGGTCTGCACATAAACAACACTATAAGCCAGTCAGTGTGATTTGGTCTCTTGCGCTTGGATGGTGCCCAAAAGAAGCCTTGAAGTAAAATGACAAATGAGTCATTTGAAGACGCCCCCTCACACAACCTGTCACCACTTATAAACATCCAGTGAACTGCTACTGTATGGAGCTAGTGCTATTCTTAGTGTCTCTCCAGATGCAATAAACAACATCGGTTCAACATCTGGCTGAATTTATTGTAGCTTTACCACCAAGCTTACTGTGGGAAGATTCTTCAAAAGTGGTATATTTTAAGTCACACTGGGGTATTATGATAGTGGATTGTACAAATCAATACTTGTCAGCCAACACTTCTGTCAAGGATGTGAGTAAACATGAAACTCTTCTCTCGATGGGGATTAATGTAGACTAAGCAAACCCACACAAGCCAACCTTGATGGGCAGAGGGATTAGACAACACCCACCTCTTCAGTTCCCACCACCCTCTGATGGCAACTGTAATGTTGTTATCAAAATAATTCAGCACAGTACAAAGGAAAAAGGCGGGTTATATTCTAAATATATGAAAGCCAAGGCCTGTGTGGGTGGAAGAAAAGTAGGGAAGTGAAATCAAGCAGTTTGAGGGAAAAAATGAGCAGATTAACTATGAAAGAAAAGCTGTGGAGTTGCTGGGGAGAGAAAAAAAAACTGACAAAGCCTACGGGCCGTATGGTTGAATCTTTACCAATGACAGAGCGAGGGGAGAGGACGCAGCAGAGGAGAGCTATAAAGGCAGGCTCACAAGCAGCGGACTGAGGCATGCAGAGTTGCAAGTCCAAGCCCCAAGTCTAAGCAGATCAAACGTCCTCTACAGATAAGGCATAACAGAGAATGGGAAATAGGAAATGACAGTCAGCCCCCCACAGGGTCCACGCGATGTGAATGTTTGGAGAATGTGTGTGTGAATTGAAATGCCCAAGTCTAGACTCAACTTTTTGTCTTTGTTTTTCATCATGGTTAAAGGAGGCATTCTCTCATTCCCATCTGTGTCTATGAGTGACCCTACAGCACCCCCCAGTCATGGTGCTGTTTGTACTGCCGTATGCTCAACCTCATTTCAAATTTTGATAATTGTAGGCTTATGAGAAATCCCATGAATCTTACAACACAGGACTTATATTTTAAGCAGACACATAAGTGAAGCTTCAGCTCTGTGGGTTGGTCTCGTATTGAAAAACATGTGGGCAGATCTGAAAAGCTTGATTCAGTATAGTTAAGTTGAGAGCTGGTGTAAAAGAAAATACATGACAGCAAGGAAATACATGTACAGTAAGTTAGTCAAAGGATCCCTTGAATAAAGGGCTCTTGGTTATGACAATAATAAATTATCATGACTCATCACAGACTGTTAGTGAATATCCCATGATATGAGGCAGAAAATGAAACAGGTCTCTTAAACAAGGGGGTACTGATTGTGGCAGCACGAGCATAGATGGATGGAATCCACCTCTGTAATATAGAAATACTGTAATACAACATCAGACAAAATTTAACAATGTTTGTAAAGTTATCAAACACTTCTATGACAAGTTTAAGCTAAGGAGAGTAGATACCAATTCTAGCATCACATTGGCACAACACCAGCCCCAATACAGCCACTGCCTGGCTCCCAGTGACTTCGCACTTGACAGCTTGCTCAGAAGCTCTTTTGCATGGCTTTCCAGGCAGATTTTAAAACACACAGTGGAAAACCGTTCAATCGTAGTATTTTCATTTTATTAGATGACAATGTTCAGCATGTGACTGCAAACTTTAGCCAATTACATGCTTGCATGATGTCTTGTCAACACTGAATCAAGGTGGCAGAAAATCCTATTGTTATACAGTATAACTAGTGTTTTTAGAGATTAGAGAGTATTTCTTCCACCAGACAAACTGAAATATGCTATGTAATACGAAAGCAGCAGTTATAATCATTTACCCCAGAACTTAATCTTAAATAACTGACATTAAAGTTGATAAACTCCATAAATTCAAGCAAACATAGTGTATCTTGTGCCAATAGAAATGAATGTAATAAGAAAGAGAATGAAGGAGGTCAAACATATGTTCAGCAGTTTTCATATTTTTCTAAAAATCTTATGAACATAGAGCAATGCTTTGCAATTGTATTGTTAGGTCTAATTAGCTTTGTCATAAGAATGCACTTACTGTGGGCACTTAAGATAAAGCCAAAATTGTGTTGTGTAAAGCAATGATATCATAAAGCCATTATACTCACACAATGCATTTTTGTTTTGACCTTTAATTAAAATGCAAGTGCATGCACAGCTTGTGGTGGTTTAAGTGAGAGACTGTATCCTTGGGGCTTGTTTGGTCTGTGGCAGAGAGAGGCTAAATGCTACAGAAAGAGGCAGTTTTGTAACACTATTATTACTGCTGTAAATCATCAGAGCAATACAGACCTGATGTAAATGTGGGCCAAGAAAAACAAGTAAATTTATCTAACTGGCGTGTGATGAAAACTTTTGATGTATGATGAAATGCTTAAAAAAGCGAATTTATGTACTGCATAATGGGAACATCAAGTTTATACATGCAGAAAGCGGACACACATGCACACATGCACACACAGACAGTCTCTCAAACTTGATCAAGATTTATGGTTCATGCAGTGAAGTGTCGCAGCAGAATATCTAGTGCCATATCTTTGTGGACAAGAAGACAGCTTGCGCCTGTCTTCACTGCAGCTGTTAAAAACTGCATGTGCCTTATCTAAACCAAGCAAATGGTTTGTCTGCAACAAAACTTTTGGCTGACTTGCTGATTTGGCTGCATTGTATTTTATAATTAAAGTGTCATTCACAATGATGATTAACACCTTATCATTTCCCAGCTGACAAGAACGTATGGCATATCATCAGTCATTTTGAAACTTCTCACATTTTAACAGTGGAAACTGTGCCTTTGAAGTATAGTGTATAGCAATAATTTAGGCATCTCTAGAGGGAAGAAGTCTTGAATATAAGTAACACCAGCATTTTGGCTCTGAGGTCTGATAGCCCACAAGTTTATCAAATACAGGGACTGAAAGGAGAAAAGATTTTTAATTAAAAAGATCGTGCTAGAGGCCCGGCAGAGTCGTTCATGGGTAAGAATGACATTTGCTCAAAGAAACAAAGAGCTTCTGTCTAAATCTCCACTGAATTTACAGAGAACCTTTATTATAAAACTTTCTTTGCATTCAACCAGCTAATCAGGAGCTAAAAAACATATTTGTTTATAGGTACTTACACCTGTATCCAACTGCAGTAAACAATGCACCTCTCTTTGCCAGACCATGACAAGCCTTCATCCACAAAAACCCAACAGAAGGGATTTTTGCATGCCCATCTGCAGTGCCGCACCGAACAAACCAAGCGGAAGATTCCCTCAGCCTCATGAACTGTCAAAAGGCCTTCTGCTGCCTAATGACCATCATGGTCTTCAATCCAGGCAACCAGGAGCTCGCTCTTCATCACAGACCAAACAGGATCTGCACGGCTTGTGAAGCAAACAACAACAGCATGTTTTTTACATCACTGCATCAGTGCATGGCGCAATATTTTGGCTTGTTTTACTTTGCTCACGTTAGTGGGTTTGTTTAGCATTTAACATAAAGATCAGGTCAAACAGTGGGAGGTAGCATGCAAGGGACTCCGCAGATAGAGTGTGCCACATTTAGATTGCTTAGAACTGAAACTTTAGCTAAAGGTGAAATAAATTCTTTCTTATGATCTGTCTGGGGGGCAATGTGTGCCACAACATTCTTATAAAATGTAATAAAACAAATATAAAATATTACAAAGTAATGAGCAATGCAGCTGTGGGAGCTCTCCCTTGAGCTGAGATTTAACATTTGGATAACATTTATAGTTACTTGGCAAAAGCAAAAAAAATAATAAAATTAAAATTAATGAGATAAAAACTCTGTATAAACTTATCAACAGTTTTTGACATTTTATGCTAGGAATGATGGCTGCCATGATAGCATTTAAAAGGAAAATCAAGTTTCCTCCACACATGTTTAATGTAGATAAACATTCAAGCCTTTAGATTTATTCAGGAATTGGCTGCACTTCAAGAATAAAAAGATTACTTTGTGAGCTTGTGTCCAAAGCAAAAAAACAAAACACAAAAACATTTAGAGTCTGACCTTTAGAGGGAGATCCAAGACACACAAGGACCGAGATAAACAGAATACAAAGTGAGTGTAGATCAATACCAATAATCAATCAAATATCAAATCTTTCCTCCAATTTTGGAATTTGATCTGAGTTTGAAGAGCAGCAAAACTAAACAAATGATAATTTACAAACATAGAAGATAAAATGGGTAACATATGATTCAAAGTACAACCAAGGCTTCCTTTAAGTGCTAAAGAGTTTAGTTTAAAAAGACAGCAACTTTTAGAGAATGGCTTTGTAAATGTCCAGCCAGTCAGTACAATGGCGTCACCAAGCTTGTTTGGAGCTGGTAACAGATTGGAGATGGCCATTTGAATGTTGTTATGGAAACGAGATGAGACTGTGTGACAAGCTGATACTTATCACATTTAACTGTTCTGCATCCTATCGGCACTAATTCCATCTGCAAATTGCAATTTTTTGTGAGATGACCGCTGGACTCAACTTTTTAATAGAGATGGATATTTTCCAATTTCATTTTAACTCCCCGCATTGCTCTAACTGACAGTTCCTCTCTAGGTGTGGACGAAATGATGTCAGGCTCTCCAGAGAGTTAACGGAGTGAGGAGAGAGATACTATTTTCCTGGTGAGGTCTGGGTTAAGAGCCCACTCACTGAGATAAGAGAGCATTGTTTAGTTGGCCCAGCCTTGTTACAGCTCCCACACAGACACACACACGGGCCGCTCCTCTGTGAACCTCGGCCGCACTTTGGCAGCCAGTTATTGAAAACAGCAGGCGGATGGGTCAGACTTGAAAATAAAAGTGACGGTAGTGAAGCGGGTCATGATGAAAGACATTTAAGATAAAATTCGCCATTGACGCTGTGAGTTAATGTCTCAGAAACAGCGGAATGGACTGTATGATGAACTACTGCCACTTCTAACTCCAAATTTAGATTTACAAAATGTTTTGATTGCGATTGTTATCACTTTACTTTTTGACATGTATACATGAAAATAATTTGACAAATAAATGTAATGGTTGGACAAAAATCTGTCTATTTCCATGTCATCTCTCAGTTGTACTGTCTTTGCACATTTGAAGTAAAACTGTCCTGAAAGTTCTTTTGAAATGCATTTCAACTAGTAGTTATGACAAATTACTATGTGTACATCTAAAACTTGCTTAAGTGAACAATACAGCACAAAATGAACACTCACACATACAGTGTTCTTCAAGACTGACCTACTCTTATCCATACCAACAACATGCCTACTCTCAAAGCTAATAATAAGAGCAGCAATTTGCATCATGTCCCCAAAAGGATTTAAGTCCTTTGAACAGATTTACATCCCCATACGGTACACGAAATAAACAATCACATTCACACTCAAAGACACAAACACACCATCCCACTCATCACCTGTCACTGTGCATCTCTTAATCCTTATAGCACTTTAATCCACTAATAATCCTTTTAGCACTTTCATGAAGCTTATTCTTTAACTTTTAGAATTATTATACTTGCTCTAAAAAACTTTTGACAAACTACAGAAAATAAAAATGAAAGTGAAATGGTCTTTGTTCATGAGAGTCTACATACCGGTACTTCATGCCCGTTAGCTTAGCCGTGGACTCCTTCAGGTTGTGGTGGTAGCGGTGTGTGAAGGAGCCCAGACTGCGAGCTATCAGGGCCACCGTGCGGAAGCGCGCCCGGGCCTGGCTTGCCGTGTTGGGGCTTGTGGCGTTCTGTTTGCTGTGCTCGCCATTTCGTGGGGCCTTTAGCCCATGGTCTGTGCACGCGAAAGAAACCTGCATGGCTGATGGCAAACTTAAAGGCCACTAGCACTGGCGCAAGAAACCAGACACTAAAAAGTGTTTGTTCTGTTCCAAGAAATCAAATTTAAAATGTTGTGCTAATATTCTGTGAGGTTGAATATCTGTTGTCCAGGCCAGAAAAAATGTGGTACTGCGAAATCACTTATGGTCCAAACAGAGTACAGGACCATAGGATTATACAGCTGGTTTCAGAAGAATCTCAAGCCGGTGTTGTGTCAAGATTCGACATAGCTGCAGAACAACTGTGGGTCGGTGACTGCAGAGGTGACACAGAGATCCTGCACCGTCACACCACCTGAAAATATGGGAAGGATGGATATGGAAGGAGAAGGATGGAGGAGAAGAAGTAGGTGATAAGTTGCTTGAAGAGCCACTCAGTTTAAAGAAAGGACTTTACTTGAACAGATGAAAAGGTAAATCATGGTATCCTTTAGTTTGACACTGTCTCCTACAATGAGGCAACATAAAGAATGAGAGCAAATATGTCCTACTTTCTTTCTCCTGTCCTGTTTTTATCACATTCTAAACTTCCCTAACAAGAAAGGCTGCCTCTTTTTATTGATTATTCTCTCCAGTAATTCTCTACTGCCTTTAAATGTTTTGTCTTTGAGCTGTCTGCGTGGTTTTGCTTTGCTGCCAGAACTTGTGGGTGTCTTGGGAGTCTTTCTCACCCTCCGACCACGGCTAAGCCTCTTAATCCAGCACCTGGAGTGAGGAGAGTAACACTGCATTGCAATACTCTGCGTATACACTGTCACCTCCGACAAAATATGGTCAGACCAAAGCACACATTTGCACATAATAACAAAATCATCACTGAAACAAGTGTCCTTACATGTAATCAGTTAGCAGACCTCTCCAAAACAGGACAGAAATGTACAGTTCTCAATTCCACTCCTTTAACTTTCTGAAGAACGAAGTGGTCCCGGGATGGTTCACATCTCAAAAAAGAACAGCATGCATTTTTGTCCTCAAATCTGGCATCCAGCCTTGTCCCCTTCTCCAAAGTCCTTGAGGCGAGTAACGCCGGTTTTAGGATCCCCGGCTTTTGCGATGAGAGTGCACTGTTTGGTTGAGAGCGACTGAAAGAGTAATAGATGAGAAAGGGGGAAGCATGGTACTTGAGTTCAGAGACAAGAATAAGAGGACAGATGCAGTGAGGAGGCGAGAGGCAGCGCGTTTGGAGTGCGCACAGTGAATGGAGAGAGAGACAGAGAGAGAGAGCGCGACAGTGTGAGGAGGCTACCGGCTCTGACCGACCACCGGCTCAAAGAACTGCAGTGTTATTCATTATGGCGCCACACTCTGAGATAGAGCTATATTGTGAATAGATGAGTGTTTTCATTTATTTAAAGAAAAAAAAATGCCTTAAGCCTTGTACTATGAGGGTGCCATATTGCAGCTGATTCCAGTAACCTACTTGAGGACCTTGTATGCACGCTTGACTTATCAGACTCCTGGCATGCCCGCTTCACTGCAGTTGCCTTGGCAATCAAGTAATAGGTGTTAGCAGCTTATAACCTTTTGCAATGCTTCTGATATTTATAGGAATGCATGCTTTGTAATCTTCTGCAGAGTTGTTTAAAAAAAAAAAAAAAAAAGTATAGCTGCACGGGTAAAACTATGCAGAAGTATGTGTGTGTTACAGTCCAGCTAGTTCCGTCTTTCATCCCATAATGTGTATAAATGCGAGCCAAAAGACAATCATGTCACTATTTAATATCTGAATTGATTAAAATATAGAGAGCATAAAACATACAGTATGGTAATTCAGCATGATTATGTCTGTACGTCACTCATCAAGAAATGTTAGCATCGTTGGGTCTTCACTGACTCAGCCTGCTAAAAACAATAGCATGTTAAATTTAGCACTTAAGCTAGTCAGCTAATTCCACACGTCACTTACCCAGTTATCTTTGTCCTAAATAACATTTAAACACAACTTTTTACACTTAGCCCGTGATGAAATAGTAGACATGAGTAGTTAAAAGTAGCCTAACTTGTGCGTGTTTCTTGAAATAGCAGAAAGTTAACTTTTTTTTGCCTATTAGCATAACTTCTGTTAAACTGCGGTGAGAGCAGATGCTACATGCAGACTAGTTCAAGTACGAAGCAGCCGGTCCAGTCTCACTTTCCTCCCCCACTGAGAAGTAATGTGACAATGTAGGGTCCCACGGTTCAATGAACATACACAAACCTTCGGGCCAGTTTTATTTATATCCTATGATTGCATCTGATAATGATAGACCATTGTTAGGAATCAAAGGCAGACCCCAGTCAATGTTGTAGACCCAATGGCCGTGTATCAGGGATAAAGACTTGGGTCACTGACTAGCTTGTTTTCCAATTTGGAAAATATGCCTACATTTGGAACTTATATTAATTTCATTTCACTTCAGTTCAGTGTGCTTCTTGGTTATTTTGTTGCTGCATGGTTCCCTTGTAATGTTGTAAGATTGAATAATTTAACACAGGAGTTTGTGGACTTTCTTAAAAAGGCACATGCTTTCCACCAATTTCTTTTTAAATGGTAAACTTAAGCAGACTGTGCCTGATATTTTTCTTCTAGTTGGGGAAAATGGTTTAAACCCCAAATAGTAAATTATAAAAGCAATCATTTCTGGTGCTGATGCCATCTACTGTTTATTATGAGGGATTTTAAAAGATGAGAACCTCTATTCAGGAACAGAAAACCTTGGCCAATCACATGCTTACAAAGTCACATGCTGGAAAAAGAGTGCAACCATTGGTCTACACTGGCTTGTCATATGACATTCCAGGAAGTTTAATAGCTGCTGATGAAGTGTATTTTCAGCACTGAATATGTCTTTTAACACAGATAAACAGCTCAAAAAAGAAAAGCATCATTAGAGAAAAGGGAGAAAACATAAAATGGCAATAAATACTGTCAATTCAATCACAGAGGCAGAGATAATTGCCGTTTTGATGCTGAAGTCCCAGGTATGCATATGCTAAACTCTAAACTTCAGTTTGGTGAAATGTATTAGTATTTTGTGGGTAGAAAAAATTGTCCAGTTTTATTTTTTAATAAAAGAGAAGCAGGAGAAGACCCTAGGTTGCTTTTGGGGTTTAGTGGAATCCGAGACAGGGATAGCAAAAAGAAAATTAGGTGGTGGAGCTTTAAAGCACCTTTGTAGGAGCTGCTGCAAAATGTCAGAGGAACTTTCTTATAAAGACAGTAATCAGCCCAAATGAGTATGACCTGCAGGTCAGCAGACAGCAGAGTGAAACTCACGCAACCAATTGTCTTTTTCATCCATACTAATTCACTGAAAAAAGAACTCCACCAAACCAAACACCACACCAAACAATTGCAACAGGTTTACATTTTCAATCAAATAATTTTTAACAATGAAAACCCAGGAGCCATACTTTATATCAATAATGCCTTTGACAATATTAGTTACTATTTCACAAATTGAAGAGAAATCACAATGGCCACTATTAACCGATTGTATAACAAGAATGGGCAATTAAATATTTTCATTAACACAAGAATGAATCAAAAGATCTTGTAACTGTAAGTCAGATCAGTTTAGATTCAATTACAAATCCACAAGAATAGCCTGTACAGAAAAATCATTCCTGATAATCAACATTACAAATGCTGTACAAGAACAGCCACCCTGCTCTACATTAAGTAAGCTCTGTAGGACACTGCCATTTCTCCTATTTCCTGTTTTTGTGCCAGCCTCTGTTTGACTTGATCATGTTTAATGTCATCCGCACCTCTTAGGCTACAATTCCCTCTTTGTCAATGCCATTTCAAATGTGTGTCAGTCAAAAAACAGCATGAAGAACTGTTATACATTCTGGGCGACATTCCCTGATGGGCCCTATTGCTGTTACCCTGAGGCTGTGCTTTCACTGCTCCAAAAAGCTCCACACTCAAAATGCATGCATTGACATTGCTGGGTGATCATGACGTTGCATTTGGCGAGATAAAACCCGTCCTCAAACATAAGCCTGCACTTCCCACCGGCTGGAACATCTGTTGGGGAGATGATTTCTGCCAAAACACCACAGTGGACCTTTATAGCCAGCCCGAGCCAAATGTGGGCTACACTAGACTGATGTCATATAATTGTAGGCTGTTGCTCCAATAAAAGATTTCAGTGCTACACATTATTATCTATGTTTCAAGGGCTATTCTACAGAGTCTAATAGATTCCTTATCCGTGCTAACCTCCCGTTGAGAAAATAGGTGATAATGAGGGGGGAAACCTTTCCGAGCTGTCTGTGACGTCACTGTTGCAGCGCCTCTACTCTCTGCTCCTTTCTCTGCATTCCCCTTCCTCTGCTAATATTATCTTCTATTCCCCATTTGAACCTCTCCTTTCTACATCTCTCCAGTCTGCAGCTCTTGCTTTAGCTGCAGATAAAGTCATTATGATGCACCGTGCGTACAACACCACAGAGGGGAAAGCGGTTGTTTAATCGTGCGTAATGGGAAAGTACTGACTGCTTGTGGACATTATTGTCACTGTTATTAAGCACTCTAGAATTACTCCAGGTCAGAAAACGGGCATAATCCAAACACAGCAAAGCTCTACCAATTTGCAAAAGGCACAATATATAAAAATGCCACACGGTCATCATTGCTCTCACCAAAAGTCTTCCACTGCAACTGTCATCTTGAGTTTTGATTGCTATCATCAGCCATCATTTAGACCTACTATTATAATAATTATCATCATTTCTGCCACCACCATTATGACATCTCCAATTACCACCATTAGCATCATTATAAGTCTGGAATAAGCCAAAACTTCATTGAAATGGCTGCATAGGGTGACACTGATGGAAGCTGACATCTTTATTGTTGCAGCCCCTGCAGATGCCTAGTGACCTTATGTTATTACCCAGCAGGCATAGGGCCTCATAGCGGTGATATTGAATGACAGAAGGAAGCTGCTGCTGAGCCCTGTATTTCTAATGTTGCAGCCCTCTGTATCCCATTGTGGGTGGTTGGCTTTTGATAAATATCGTCTGTGGAACGGCAAGCTCATGTTTAATGCCTTACACAGGGCTCTCATGTTTTGGCTTGTGTCTTTAGAGGTGTCATCAGTTATTTCAGGTCAACACTAATGACTCAAACTAACTTTGTGGATTTATATTAGGATGTAAAAAGTCACTTCAGTCAGTCTGTGCTAACTTTCTTTAACAAGCACTGTTATATGATTCTGGGGATTCTTATCAATGTCAAAAGTTAGGTGGTCTACTTTTACTTTTTACTTAAGTGGAAGACTGGGGGCTTGGTAACACTGCACTGGAAACCCTAAGAGAACATTACATATTACATATATAAATAACAAAAAACATATTTGCTGCGTCTATCCCGCGAATGCTAACCTTTCTTCATTACACTGCTAAAGATACTGTATGTGTATGACTGCCTCATGTGCCTTTACCTCAAGTCTAATTATAGAAGGGAATTAATTCTGGGTCTCCTTGTGCCAAGCACCATTTCTTATCAGGAGAAGATGAAACTGTTCCATATTCAGGACAGAAATCCTACTGAGCCAAGTTAAATATTCATTTCAAAATCAAATTCTAGATAATTAATAAAAAATTAAGTTGAACTGAGAAATAGGCAGATGTTTATCCTGATTGGGCTAAAGTGACCCCAGAGTTTAGCACAAACTTTGGATAAATAATGAAAAATCACAATAAGGTAAAGAGACTTGCACTCAAAATGATGCAAATGGGTAAACCAGTTGCACTGTGTTGCATAGCCTTAGTATTTGGGGGATTTTTCCTACCTGTAGACCATGCTGGCACTAGCCTGGTCAGCACCTTGGAAGAAGTGTCTGTGTGCACGAAGGAGCTCCTCAAAACTCTGCTGCTCTCTGCTTCTGCTGGCTTCAAGGCTTGGTGGGAGGCATGTGGTAGGACTCGAGGGTTGCACTTTTGTTATTGACCCCTGCCTCTGCACACTGGTGCAGCGCTCCAGTCTCGGACCCCCTCTCTGTCTGGGGACAGCGATCTCACTGCAGGCTGCCTTCAGATACATGTCCACTTCTGACTGCCGCAGGCTACTCTTCACAAGACGCTTTCCTTTGTTAGCAAATCTCTTCAATATATTTAGTCGTCCTACAAAGAACCTGACCTAAAAGCATGGCCAAGTAAGTACAATGTAATGCTGTTCATGCAGGAGCAGAGCGGAAGAGTGAAGGCTGGTGAGTTTGTCACCTGTCAGGCAGTGATTTCGACTGATATCCCTAACACAGTTTCTATAGATACTTTAGTACACCTACAGAAAGTTGGCACACAGATGCAACAAGCACACTGTTATGTACTGTATCTAAGCAGATAACACATGAAGAGCGTGAACACACCTGTTGTGAACTTTATTCTTAGGTGATGAACAAATTAAAAGACAAAGGCGGCTTTAGTTTGAGGCCCCAGTGGCTACAGAGAGAAAAGCCAGCTCGGCTGTGAAATAAGCCGAACAAAGCCGTAGGGATATTTCTGTCTGCTGGTCAAAAATATCTGTTTAAGAGCCAGTTCAGGTTCCAGCTCAAGTCAACAAGATCTGCTGAACCACTTTGACCCACAATCTTGTACCAAACAAAAAAGTAGATCATTTAAATATTGATTGCTATATTATTCATGCACAGACCTTTCTGTGATGGTTCTTGAAAACTAGTAATTCTAAATAAATAAGTGAAGGGGGCAATAAACATTAAAAGTATTATATTGCAAGTAAATACCTTCCACTTGAGTGAAGACTCGAGTCCACCCCTGTATTTGACTGCCTCCTTGTGGACAGAAAGAATAAAGCTCTGAAAAACATTTATGAAGAGGCTATACTTGAAACTAACAGAGCTGTGAATGTTATGAACATATCTTTAGTTTTAATTTCTTGGTCAGCCCTTGTTGCTTAGTCAAAGCTTTCATAGTTTTCACATTGGAAGCATGCTTTGTATAAAAAAGTACACGGAGAGTCACTTAAGAGGATATATAGTGAGAATTGAGCCATCAAAAGCTGATTAAATGTGGGAGCTGATGAGAGTCCTCCTGTCTGCCATGTCCTCCCACTGAGTGTGAAAGACATGCATTTAGTCTATTTCAGTCCATGATATGAGAGCTTTTCTTTAATGTGGCCTCCAAGTCCAAAGTGACTCATCCACACTTGAACGCAATCACCTGTCTGCAACAGGATGATACCTGAAAAGACGTAATTATCAAAGTGGAAGGCTGTTGGTAATAAAACCTTCACCTCTTCATGAAGTGTTATGATCAATTTTCAACATGAGATATCAGCATCGAATGAAAACATATGAAGGTCAAAGTGTCGCCTGAACAGAAATGACAACATTTGACACTGCCTTACAAGTGTCCTGTCACAGCAGCAACACATATTTGTAATAGGACCTGGAGGAAAGGGACTTCCGGTTTGAGCTGCACTGTGCAGACAGACATATGCAGAATGTTGGGACACCCCCTACTGGTACAAACTGATATAACAACCCATAATACTAGTAAAAAAAAAGCTGTGATGAGAACACAATCGTTTTTATTATCTCAGAGTACATTCTGTGTTGTTGTTATTATTGAATGATAAGCAATATATAGACTTGAGGGGGTTCTGGGTAATGCTTTGGACAGTTTCTAATATACATTAACGTCTGTGAAATGCCATGAAATCCTATGCAACAATCTACAGTTGATTTATAGTGACTCTGATTTTATATCAATACATAAACTATATATCAGATTATATATATATAGCAAATGTAATATATATATATATATATTACATTTGCTAGGCTAACTTATACTACACTAATCAACAATCACCATTATAAACTGTAGTACTTGAATGATTTATAAAATAGGATAAATTCAGCTTTATGTCTTAATATCATGGTGAATGTGGGGGAGCTGAGATAGCTCTGTGTCTGCCGTGTCCTCCCACTCAGTGTGCAGTGTGAGAGGCAGACACACAGCATTTAGTCTATTTCAGTCCTGAATATGTGAAGCCTTTTTCTTCACTGTTCCCTCCAAGACCAAAATGACTCATCCACACAACCTGACTCCTGCCGGCAGCCGCAGGAGTGTGATCATACTAATACAATCTCAACATCAGAGAAGGAGACTGTTGATGTGTCGATTATGCTACATTTGATTGTTTTTTGTTATTCTAGGCTTTTAATACACCTCTGCCACTGATCTAGATGTTGCAAGATGTTCTAGTGTCAGCGAACAATGATTTATTTAAGTGTTGCCTTGTGTTTGGCGACACCATTTGCAGCAGTCAGCTTGTTGCGTCCATGTTCCTTTTTAGTGGCAGCTGATTATTGCACAACTTCACAATCAAGCCTCACACGGAAGAGCCTAGTTGAAAGATCCCTTTCTTACTTCCACATGGCTCACATGGTAAACCCATTCTCTCTACCGGGGTCAGACAGTGTGTTGTCAGCTGTCGCACTGCGTTGACTTCATGTGGTTTAGTGATAATAAAGACACAAATGCCTCCCCAGAATGTGGACTGGGATGTTTTTTTTAAAAGAAGGTGACTTGGACAGAGAATCTTGTGGTTCTTTAGGTAGCACGTTTTTTTTTTTAGACTTGATTGAATGATGTCTTTAGATGTCTATTTCAGAACACATAGATAAACAGCTGTGGCAAGTGAGTTAGTGTCATATGATCCCACTGGCTTCTTTACTCAAATTAAATCACAAAATGTATTCATCCTTCCCCCAAAACAACCTTGTCTTTATATTCAGTCTAAATGTTCAGCTTTAGCGGTTTCATTTTCATGTATGTGAAGGTACAGCACTGCAGTAGTAAGATCATGGCTGTGGTGTGATCTCTGTTGAGAGGGAAGTCTGTGAGGTTTGAAGCATTTATTGCTTCATGTATCTGTTAAAACACCAGACCTGGGATGAACTTAGCCCAACACTGGAAAGTTTAGTTCCTTTGATAATTGAGCAATAGATTTTAATACAATAAAATGATAAGCAGAAGATTGTGCAAACTGACTAAAACCCTATTGCAAATAACTCAATTGAACTCAGTTTGTCTTCTAATCTTTGGAGCTTCACTTGGTTGTAAAACTTACTGCACAGCGATTCCTCTGATAATGATTCTATTGCTACAACTTATAATAATAATGTTGATTCATCATAGCATAACTCATAAGAAACCTAAAAGGAGTGCTGGAAAATCTGGCTGATGTAAGTTTCAGGTCATATGACAGAAGCCCTGCAGGCATGAAACTTGTCTGAGAGGAAGGCCTTGCTGGTGCTAAAGCAATACAACTCAACTATCACTAGAGATGTGTTCAGTGTGTGCTGCCTCAAACTTCATGGTAGTTACGCGGACATTATAGAAATACTTGGAGAATTAATTTGAGACTTTAGCTCTTACCTATTAGAAATGCACTAGATTAGATTCCTTTTAAACCCCTGCTAAATTATACAATGCGCAGCGATTAAAGCAGCTACATCATGCTGCCAGAATGACATATCTTCTCGCCAGCTATTGTGCTCTTTTCCCTTTTATTGTACAAATGCAGTAAAAAAAAATGGCACGAAATATAACACAGTGTTTAACAGCACAGAGATGAGTGGGAGTTCTTTTCTCCTCTAAATGGTGGGAATTTTCTTAAGACGTGTGACTGGTACAAAAGATCTTGTCAGCGTGCATTTTCCTTTTTTTCCCTTTTCTCACTGTTCTAATAATTTCTCTGCACTCTAAAATTCTTTACATACTATTGCCTTATGTATATTATTAGTAATAAAGCATGTCGGTTGACTAAATTTGGTAATCTGACATTGCATCTATGTGGTCAGGGGGACACTTGAGGCAGCAAATGATTGGACAGTCTGAGGAACAGCTCACCAAATACCAGCCAGCGGTATGTATGGCTGATTGAACTTGGCTGGGCACACAAAAAGCCCTCTCTGTGCTCCACTTGGCGGCCTAGAAAACATGCAGTGGGAAGAGGGAAGCAGCTCTCCCTGGCTAAACACACTTACTGGAAACCCTACCCACTAGCCAAACAACTGGACTGAGGGGTTTTTGATTTGTGCCGCCCACTATCGCCACTATCACTTACTGCATAATCAGGACTTGGCGTTAATGCCACAAATCCATATATAAACAGCAATCATTTCAGACAGGTGACTTGTCCACACTGTAAACAACTGTCAATAAAGTCAGTAATGGCAGAGTGAACATACCGAATATAGAATAGATTTAAAAGCTGCACCACAGACACATCAGACACTGTTTATGTAAAATGTGTTTTGTATTACAAGTTATCTTAACTGACAGATGTATGGCAGAACATTTGCCAAGATAAGGTTACAATTACAGTAAGTCAAAATGTCACATTTTTTAGAAAATAAGAAAAAATAACCTAGATAATACATATAGACATGGCTTGCCATTCAGTGAACCAAAATAAACTCCAGTAGGTTAAAGTTGTTCTTGTTAAATAGTACCTTGAGAAACGGCCCGACTCTGACCATGAACAAGTCTGTTTAGAGGAGGCTCCTTTCACTTTGACACAACATGAAAAGTTCTGATTGCCATCAAGACGCACTGCAGAGGAAGTAGGGCTCATCAGTTGGCACAGTCACAGAAGTTTTCTTAGAAAGGCACTTGACATGGGGCTAGAGTGGACCCCATGCAGCGACAGCAATTCACTATGGTTCTTTTTGCTAGTGCACACTGAGGAGAAAGACCATCAGCTAAGTGCTAGCTCTGTTACAACCAGGGGAAAATATGTATTTATAAATGTGTGGGAGCACAGTCCACAGCTTCAAATACAGCATCTCAGTGGGTGGATGTGCACCCCTGGACCTTCTAAAGAAACACATCAGGGAGGCTGGGTTTGCGAAACCTATACAAGGCTTGAGTGGTGACTGATATGAGAGATTTTAAAATACTATTAGGCCTTTGATTTGAGCCAAAACACCATAAAAAGTGGCCAATCCCTGCTGCACTGCCAGGATTTGACACATTTAACACCTCCCCCGTCATCACCAAAACCAATCTCCAAGGCAGAAAGAAGAAAATGACCCAGCCCAGAATAAGTAACAGTACAACTCGACAGATAAAACCATACCGACTTTCCATGAGAAAAGTTAAACAACAAAAACTGGTGATTCTTAGGTTTTTACAATAAGTTTCCTTTGAGGCCATAGACTGTATGTAAAGATAGATGCACTAACCAACCTTGCTTCAAATTTTAGCAATTCGAGAGCCAATTATAGATCATCATATCATATTGCTTCTTTGACACCTTTTGGAGTTAGTGACACTGTGTTATGAAAAAGCACAACGCAAAAATACCCTTAAAATTGTCAAAAATGTTTCAAAACTACAACATGAAGACCAAACAGCATAATTAAATAAAAACTGATTCTTTTATCTCAGATCTACCATGAACATAGACAAGGCTGGCTTTAGGACCTATACTGCAGCCATTTATAGGGGGGCGATACAGGTGGGCTTCGATTTTGAGAGCCTACACCATCCATCTTTGTATACAGTCTATAGTTTAGGCACATTTCCAGAGAAGTGTCAAATACAAAGCTATAAAAATCCAGAAAACATTCAAGTACTTTGTCATGTAAACACTTTTCCAGACTATGATACATAATCGATTGTTGTCATCGTTGATTTCTGTGCAACAATAAGACAGCAGAGTGAGGTGAGAATACTTTTACAAAGGGACAACTTGTAGCTTCAAAATATCACCCAGATGTGCTGTTTGGTTTGTGTGTTTAGAGCAGGATGCACGAACAGCACTTGTCTCCACCGCTGGGAACAGCTGAATAGTTCATCTGTCTCACAATTTCTGCAAACAGTTCATCGACAGAACCTTTATTTTTGGCTGATGTTTCCATAAAGGGGCAGTTCCAGTCCTGGGCCAGGGCTTTGCCTTCTCCTGAAGACACCTCTCTCTCCCCCTCCAGATCCACCTTGTTGCCCACCAGGATCATAGGCACCCTCTCGTACCTCTTCACTCGAATGATCTGGTCTCTCATGGGCTTGATGTCCTGGAAGCTCTGCTGGTTCACCAGGCTGTACACCAGAATAAAACCTTGGCCGTTTTTGATGTACAGGTCTCGCATTGACGCAAACTGCTCGGTCCCAGCTGTGTCCAGGATCTCCAACACAGACGGAGAGGAGTCCACCTCGATCTCCTTCCTGTAGAAGTCCTCAATGGTGGGGTCGTACTTCTCGATAAAGGAGCCTGTCACGAACTGGACAGTAAGAGCCGACTTCCCGACTCCTCCCGAACCCAGAACAACCACTTTGTACTCCCTCATGGTTGTTTTAAGATGGAATATGCAGCAGAGACCCCCTTAAACGCGACGAAGCCTGCTGCCCCCAATCGCCGACCAGCCCCGATGTTTTCAAAGCGAGCTGTCTGGGAAGGCTGTCCTCTGCCGCGGATACTCGACCCCAGTGTCGGCCGATCCTCCCAGCCTGTTCTCGTCTGACGGCGGCTTACGGATCCGAGGAGAATAGCCGCTCCTGGACATTTAGCGACGCAAATTAGAGCGCATTTTGATCGCACTGTATTGTGCAACGGCGCTGTAAAGCGTGATCGCTGCCTTTCCCCTCTTGCATGGCGTTTCCTGCCCACATCCTCAGTCAGCAGCGTCAAAAGCCGACGCTCAGTTCCGTTTTCTTAAAGGAGACGTCACCCCAAACTTTACTCAGTCCTACTCACTCCATGGGAGCAGATTGTGCCTGGGATGGACCTCCGACCTTTCTGAACTTTTGATATGCGCTAAAAGTGGACAATGAAGCCGCTCACACCCGTTTAGTCTCCATTTATGTATAGTTTTAATGAGCCGATATAGTCTCTATAGTATATGAGTTAAATCCATTAATCTACTCTGCATGTACACAATGGATTTTAACAATAATAGGCTAAAATAAGATTACCCACATTATATCAACCCAACTCAAGGTTTAAACTACATTTAAGAAGATTTGAATCAGCTGTTTTTAGAAAATCTGAACAGGCTCTATCTTGAACACTATAGCTGCACTTAAATACGCAGTATAAAAAGGCCACAGTGAGTAGCCTATAGTGTATGGGACTTTTTGGTAACTTATATATGTAGGTTATTATGATAATAAACACAAAAAATGTCAAGCTTTAGCCTATCCCGTTTGGACACTAAACCTTACATGTCTGCTGCCAAAAAGGCAATACTACATTGTTCTCACAGTGAGAAATACAAGAATAAACCTAAATAAAAATACAGTACTATAAACTGATGTTGTGAGTCTATTAAAACTTGTATTCTAATCAGTTCTGATCCAGATAATGTAACCCTCTCACCTAAAAGGCCTTGAGCTAAATTACTGTAACTTTCCACATCTAATTTGCACATACCTCTCAATGGACCTGTTCCAGAAAACACACAGAGAAGAATCAAAAATCTGTCCCGACAGAGGCACTGACACATCAATTCTTGCATAAGCAAATGAAATATTGTTTAATTCAGATTTTTTCATCCATACAGCAAGAGTCAATTATGGCAACAATAAAATGTGCATAAACAAATCTGAAGACAGAATAGTACATTATTGTGTGGCATCTGTTAGCAAATACATAACTGGTGGTTGCACTTACAAGGAAAAAGCAGTCAAAGAAGCGTACATGTGCCCCCAGCAGGGAGGAAAACCTTAAATATCTGGTCTGGAGAAAATGCTTTGGTTCTAGCAACAACACAGCAGCTTTAAGTCAGAAACATGTTGACATGTCGACATAGGCCACTGTTACATTCATTTGAACGACTAATTTGCCAAATATTTTTGGTGTGGTCAACCTTCGCCTGCTGAGTGCACAGCTATGACAGAGGAAACAACTTCTTGTGGGTCAGTGTTGACTGTCATTTTATGGCTATGAGGAAGTATTTGGGGTGAATGAGTGCCAGTCCTCTTTATTATCAATCATTAAATGATGACATTTTCACACGGAAAATATTTTTCTTACAGAAGATGACTTGTTCTGAAGCATAATTTTTCCCCACTGTGGATGTTACCTACTGTATGTATATTTAAAACACTGTGCTTTGTGTATTCTGAATGTGTCATTTTCCCTTATATATTTAAGCAGTTTTTTATGTGTGTACTTTTACATGCAGTCAAATCAAACTATTATAGAATACAGGCGTTGAGAGTTTCATGTATCGACTGTACCATAGGAACTGCAATATTGCAAGTCTAACAAATCAAACATGGACATCACCAGATGTGTCATCCTACAGGGGTGGAGTTTACATGACATGGGCATATCTAATCCCATAGAACATTCCCTGGCAATACCAGACATTGATAAAATAAGACAAAAAGCGCATAGCTTTCTCTGAATGCATTGGCCAAGAAACTAGTGCCCTTCTTTGCAAGCAATTTTAGCTGGTCTTCTAATTTAAGAATTTAAATTAATCTAACAAAATTCCTTATAATTATAGATCTTTTTATTCAAAATAATATCTCAATATGATACACATTTTCTCTGTTCATTTGACTATATACAGAAGTGCAAAAAGTCAACCTTCGTCCCTTAGGTTAGAACTCATCATCTGCAGCATTTTGGACTTTGCCACATTGGAAAAGTCGTTCTCTCTCCTAAGCTCCTAAGCTCACCATCCACAGACATCCAAACACCCGTCAATCTCACTGCTCATTTTGGCCTGACATTCAGGGCAAACTTAAGAAATATTTAAACAAACATATCTTGTACATATTTTTTTTGAAATGGATACAGTAGAAAATAAGTTTTACTCTAAAACATGGACAATCTATTTTCCAATACAATATATTTTCAAACATGATCTTGACATGTTACATGGAAAATTAAGTTCAATCATAGTTTTGTCTACTCTGAGATTAATGGATATCTTTCTTCGTATCAAAAACGTCTTTCATCAGCAAAACAATGTAACATCAACTGAAAAGACATCCAGCTATATGAATGAAGTGAATATTCAAAACAGACTCAACACATTATCATCTATATGGTTGGAAAACGTTATGAATGTCATACTACCTTAAAGTCTACAATGGCTATATCAATGTTGTCAAGTAATATATAGTAAGGCAAAAAGAAACAATCTACAACTATATACCTCAAATAGATTCAAATCCTTAAGTAGTACATAACACATAGATTTAAGAGAGTAATTGTTACTTATACATAAAGAGAAAAACAAATTATAAGCAACATGTGAGGAAACTATAAACATCATTGGTGTATTTTACCTGCATGGTGATTGAAAATACATTTAACTGGGCTGAGGCCCATTGACAGTAATCTAAGGCTTTGTTAGGTACATTACAATCTGTAAAGACACACTACACACCTCTGTCAAAACAAGAAAGGGAAGTAAATATTAACTAAGAGCTGAATGAAGGATGAACATACTTTCTCAAATATATTGTTTAACTTCTTGCAAATGTGATTGACAAGAAAACTGTGCTTTGGTTTCTAAAGTCAGACCTACAAGTGATTAAGAACCCTCAGCTTTTTGGAAATGCATATCTAATGTGATCTGCTATTTCTCCTCAAACATGAAAGCTCTAGTGGAACAGGTTGTGAAATGAGAAAAGGGGCGACCACACAAACATTCATTCAAGTGCACGTGTGGTTAAGATGACCTAATAGTAATGTTGTTTTTCCATCAACAAATGGCTCAACAGTGCTTCTTAGACACATATGGAGTCAGTCCTCTTTAAAAGAGGCGGGCACTGTAACACAATGTCAACTGAAGCTACACCCTCAACTTCACCAGCCTTTAGAGTCAATGGACTTAAAGAATTGATTTTATCCCCATGGACAAGAAAACACATCCTCTAGTCAATGGCAACAAAACAAACTTATGAAAAAACGTATTTCAAAACTAAAACTCAAAAAATTTGGCAATAAACCCACTTCTAAAACTGATTAGATAAAACCAGATAGAGGTAAAAAAAAAAAAAAAAAACACACAATGGAGATATTGAAAACAAAATAATACAAAACAGCCATATAAAACTTTACCTTCGGTAAACAAATAACACTGCTGAGATAACACTCTGGTTTTAGCTGTATGGCCTTGATGGCACATCACAAGGTAGGAAAAACTAGCCTGGCTGTGCTTTCAAGGTATGTTGGTTTACCCAGAACATTCATATGTCCAAGACCCTCATTTCAACATCTAGTTTAACTAGGAGCCGTAAAGTCACAATACTGTACACACTTAATTATTTTGGCAAATAAAATTCCTGTTAAAATTATTGTGCCGATTCAGAAGTTCAAATTCAAGGTGCATGTTTACATTTCACTTGTAAACAATGAAATATGGCTATTGAAAATAAAGTAGAACAAATATAAAAGGAAAGAAAATCTTGGTCTACTAACGTACCAGCAACGTGTTGCAAATATGCAACCACACCAATGACCTTGTGTGTGCAGATAAGAGAGTAATTAGAAGAGTGCTGTGGTTTAGTCAGACACAGAGGTGAAATGTGGGAAAGACGCAGTGACCCAGGCACCAGACCTCCTTCTTTCTTGGCTGGACACTGAACTTGACAAATTCTTCTGACGTGGGCAAATGGCACAGATCATGTGTTGCACTCTGGATGTTGACTCGTGTGATGAGACCATCGTCATGGGCTAGCTTAGAGATGACAGATCCTCCTAGTCCCATTGCTTGACATTCTGTAGATTATGTACATAAAGGCTGAACTCTTTTGGCTTGGACGGTGCCAGCCCACATTCATTTGATCTGTAAAATAAAGATATATATATTGAGGGTAAATGGTTCTAACCCAAACATTTTCAAATGCAGCGGTAAAAGGTTTACATAAAGAGTAATTAAACTTAACTTTATTGTTAAGAGAGAGAATGATTGATTTAATAAATGGAAAAAGAAACTCACTGTTCTTGACAGGGACTACATTTGAGTCAAGTACTTGTGACTACTCAGATGATCTGCAGATATTATTGGAATCTGGAGATAAAAACAGAGATCAAATGAAGTTTTCTGACCCCAAACAGTCAGTGGATGTTATGTGACAACAAGGGTCCACATATTTTAACCATATCGTCTCTCATTTAGATGAGTTCATTGCTGAAAAAAATGACATAATAGAGAAGTATTTTGTCTGCTTCCGTTGTGGCACAAAACATTTAGATGTCAATACGAGGCAGCAGGGAAAGAGGGAAGGAGGGAAAGGATAGGGAGATGAGGGCAAGAGGGAAACTGTCGGTGAGGTGGCTCCCCATGCAAAAGTCCTCCTCCTTTTTGTTGACCTGCACACCTCAGTGAAATGCAGAAAAACTGTCTCTGGGTCAAGAATTTGAACATGATGACATTTATACCAGTGTCAGTGGTACTGTGAATTTCTGCAAAGAGCTTGCTGCTTACAAAATGGCTTGTACAGACATGAAATCAAAATGTTGCGAATATTATTACAGATCTTTTTTATAATTAGCTTGAAAGAAGAAAAACATGGTAAAGCTCTGCTTTACGTGCTGGAAGCAGTGACAAAAAAGGAAAAAAGCCAAGCACCAAAGGGCACAGAAAGCAACTTTTGCACAAGCTGTGCTGATGGCTTTAAAAATGTAAAAATAAACTACCTCATACATACCAATTGCATGTATTCGTTGGTAGTCAACTTTGTTAAGGAAGAGTCCTCAAAATGGGAAAGGACAAAAGTCTAAGTTACAACGAGGACACACACAAAATGCAGTACAGTATTCTTCCCCCAAAAGACACAGATACCAGTATGAAGATACAGTGGTGTGTTTAGCAAGTAGTTAAAAGTCCTGACATTCAAATGTTTGTATGAATGATGGTGAACTCTTGTGTAGGCCAACAAGAGGGAGTACGGCCATTACCCAACCCACCCCTTGCTGTAAGACACAAGCACCCCCTGATCATTCATGTGCACTGACAGAGATCATCAGAAAAGGGTCTAACAGAGAGACTGACAGAGAGAATGAGGCGGTAGAGGTGCAAACCTGATTGGTGGAGGCAGTTGCGAAGGGAACGCTTGTGGCAGATGTGGTGGCTGCAGACACAGTGGCCGGAGTACCACCGTGCATCATGGGAACTTTTTGGAGGGAAAATCATGTAAGCAAAAATACATAGAGGAGCAGTGGAGGCACATACACACCAGGCAAATGAGGTTAAGAGACTGAGAGGGTTGGGAGGGAAGGGGTTCTATTTAACTGGCTCCTTTTACCTCTGCCCACATCCAGACAGCTTCCAATTAGTCAAGACTGTTGCCATAACTAAGTCTCCCATTTAGTGGCTTTTTTACTTATGAAATAATCGTTTCAAAATAATAAGATAAGATTACATACAAAAAATGATACAACTAGAGGTTTTAAATAAATAAAGCCTTTATAAGACTGTGGCAGAGGAGATAAAGGGGAAGGTTACAATTGAACTCCCTCTGTTTTAAGGTGTGTTTAACAGATGTCATGTTAGATCAGCCAGGAGCCAAGTTAAGAACGAGCAAGCAACATCAGCGTATTGTACACAGGAAAACAACAGCTGTAAATCAGCGACATATTTTAAATGTACGTTTACGTTTCAACAGTATAGTCTTTTGTCTTATGTGATATAGTTGTCTCTTTATGATGAAAGGCAACACTGAGGTAACCAAACCCTCAGACAAAAAACACAAAGCTGTACCTTACAGCTTGCTTGTTAGATTTACAGACATGTAGTTACAATGAACTAAAGAAGGAAAGCTGGAACCTACCAACACTGGCTGCGGGTGTCATGCACAATATTGAGCCTGCCCATCATGCAGTGCAACAGGAAGTGGGTTGGATAGGGAAGAGAAATCAAAACAGCCCATCACAAGGTTCGTTAGAGTAAGGGGAGAGATAAGGTGGGAAACAAATGATTAATATCTCTTGGATACAGTCATCAGTGATTGGATAAAGCGCACTTGTGAACTCATCTTGAGGAAATCTGTTAATCAAATAAAACTTTTGTCTGAAGTGTAAAGCATATCAATGTGTAATACACAGGTGGCTGATGCGGTGGTTATGATTGTACACATTAGGTATTAAACATTATATACACACTCTAGACAGAAGTGAGAAAACAGCACGAGTACAGAAGCTGAACTAATCAGCCTGCTATCTGTCACCAAACTGAGGCCCAACTCAAATCATTCAGCCCAATCCCAAGCCAAACAGCAATACCCTTTTAGACTCTGTAAATTACTCAGGCAGTTCATTTCATAAAGTTGGAATCTATAATTAATAGGAATCATATGTCAGAATAGGAATCATTAACTCATCTTTATGGCCATGCAGTGCCATTCAAAGCATAATTGTTTTTTTTGCAGATATTCATTTTCTCCTTAATGACTTAGTTTTATTTTTATTTTTTTATTAATTTGATCAACAACATAGTCAAACTACTATCTTGTGCTTATCCTTGCCTCAGCCAAGCAGAGGCAGATTAGACTGCCCCAGAACTTGCCGCTGGCCTAAGCACTAGCACTGGTTGCTTTGGGAGCATACCTGATGGGAGGAAAGCAGCCTGCTGCTGAAACTGCATGCTGGCCAGGGCCTGTTGGTACTGGAGCATGCCTGTGTTAAACACGGCAGAGGCTCCATTGGCCTTCTCCAGGGCTGCCCGCTTTGGCATGGGAGCCATGACATTAGGGGCGATGCCCTGCCCAGCCATGGAGAGAAGAATAAAAACAAGACAGGGACAGAGAGGAAAAGGTGTGTGGTCAGAGAGAAAGAGGTGTGTTGGGAAGAAGCAAAAAACAAGAAAGAAAAAAAAGGGTACATACGTTAGAGGGCATCATATAAACATTATCACAATATCCTTGTGTGTACAGCAAAATCGTCATATCATCAGTAGCAAGCAAGCAGCAGTCTCACACAATACTACACAAGCAGAAGCATGGTCCTACTGGAGCTACAGGCCATTAACAAGCATTCTTATCTTAGTTTTTTTCTAATCTGGGAGCTTATGTGGGTTATAAACATTGTTATCCTAGAACTTACTTAATGCAACATATACAAGCATTAAATATGCTTAAATAAACAAAGCTGCTACAATAACAAGAGGTGGAACAAGTAGGAAGCACAGAGAGAGGGTTGCTGCACTGCTAGCTCCATGATAAACTGTGTAAGCCATGTTTAAGTGATAATTCACTCTCAGACAATAGTCAAAATGGTCTCAAACCAAGAACAGCTTTGAAAAATAATTGTTGTTATTTACATAATCAAACACTCATTGTGATTTCATCTTAGCGCGAGGCCATTTTTGAAGTCTGAACAACTGTGAATCAATGACAGAGTGAAATATCATTTGAACCGTAATCATTTCTAATGGTGTTTTATAGACTGTTCTTCTTAGCCCCACCCTTTTCCATATACATGCGCTTGCAACATAAACATGCACACTTCTGATTAAGCTGGTTTACAATACTGACCACTGACTTACAGGACGTACAGTAAGACTTCAAGCCATGCCACCAAAAGCTCTATTCCCTAGCCCTCACTGACATTTGTTAAATAGGCTTTAAGTGATGAACTGATTGTGGCCCAAATCAGAAGTTTGGAGCACAGGGTGATTTATTTCATCAATCGAGAATTATTGGACTCAGTCTTAACCCCGAAGAGGCCACAATCATTTTATCACAAGCGATAATGATAGACAGGAGGAAACACATACACATATTGCACTGACACAACAAAAATAGCTAAGTATCTTTGGTTAAAATATTGCACAACAACAAAGCGACATGCCAAGCTAAAAGGTGAAAGGTCATAGTACCAGGTCAAAGGTTGCGTCGAGGGGTCGCTTCAGTGATTTGACAGCCGACTGAGTCTTAATTAGCAGGCAGCGAGCACATGATGGCAATGGGCCAATGGGGTTCAAGCGCATTAACATAAACCAGCAAGCAGAGGTGCATCATGGGGGCAGCAGTGCAGTTTGGGTATAGGTGAGAAAAAAACAAAAACAAATAAAAAAAACAAATCATTGGAATGCAATATACAAGGGGATAACAGGACTAAGGCATGCACAGTGTGAACGCTAGCTCTACCACTCAACAGTTAAATTATCAGTGATAGCTTCAGTCTACATTAGTTATTGTCACACAGAAATGGATGAATACAGCAATGGGAGAATTACTTTTAGGTAGTCACGTGGACAGAAAACATTATACACTGTGCACATCATAGTCAGTGTCACATTACAATGATTCACCCCAAGCTCTGCCTCGCTCTGAGCACAAAGGAAAATCCTCGGATCAGCGGACAGATGTGGCTGTACTATTGTTCACATATGCTATTACTGTGAGACTTGACTCAAAGCACAATCAGTCCTGCTCTAAAATGTCACAAGAGGAAGAGAAGTCATAAGTAGGAAGCACAGAAACAATGGAGTCACAAATAAAGTAGAGAGAAAAAGAGGAACTGGCTCTCCCTTGTGGTTTCAGGATGAGATGAACAAGGAACATGGCATTCATAGCACCACAATAAGATGAAATCGATCAAGAATTACAAGTGGAAATATAGGTGCTATTGTCTGATCCTTCTTCACATCATCATTTTCTGAGCAGAAGTAGCCCAAAAGGACATGCAGACCTTTAAAACTAGACTAAAAAGCAGAACTGAAAAAGCTACACCAGAGGACACTTTAAACATGTGTCAATAAAAGCCACAAAATACATTAACCTAACCAATGCCTGCTAAAGCTGCACCATATGTGGGTGTCAATGAGTGTGCCCCCTCCTGTCCGGGCTGCTCACCATGGCTGCGGCGGCTGTGGCCTGGTTCACCTGGTGCTGTGTAGCCTTAATTTTGGCCTGCAGATGGGCCGGTGGATGGAAGTACTTGCATTTTTCCCGGGAGCAGCGACCTTTGATGTAGTCCATGCACACAGTGACGGTGTTGTCGTTGGTATCAATCATGGTGCTGTCAGCAGGGTGGGCAAAGCGACAGTCGTTCTCTCCTCGGGAGCAGTTACCCCTCTGATACTCTCGACAAACCTGAAAACAAGGTCAACATGGAAAAATTTCATGAGTATGTTTGACAGTCACAGCACGTTTATGAAAAATACCTGCAGGAACCAGCAGGAGGCAGCATTATGTTTGAAATAAATAAAGATGTGCCTCTACAGTTTTATTATTTTCATAATGACAGCAGTGTGTTATCTGAGAACAAACATAAGTGCAAAATGTTAAAGCTATTTTCCCCTTTTCTTTAATTTAAAAGATTAAGACCAGTGTTTATTATTTCAATTTTGAAATTTTGTTTATGATTTATTTTTTTATTAAAAAAGGTTATACTTTATTTTATATTATATATATTATACTTTATATATTACTATATATTTTTTATTATTAGGAAACAGTACAGATGTGAATGTGATGTGATTATAAGTGAAAAAGTGTTTCTCAGTCAGACACTAAAGTGGCTATTTTCTTTTGGTTTTCTATTAGTGTCAGTCTTTTTTCCACACAAATGAATCAAATTCATGCCAATCTATAGTGCTTCTTTTTTCTTTCTGTAGTTTTAATAATTGCAGTAACTGAAGTTGACACTTGTATTTATATTATTAGGATTGCTATTATGATGTTAGGGTGCTTACAGATGCATTTTTACACATGGTGCTTGTTTTGAATACTACTGATACTCTTTATTGAAGGCATCATTTTTTTCATTACATTAGAAAAATTTTTTTTATGATTGTTAGCGAGTTACCTCAAGTCTGTCTGTTCTCAGCAGTTTCTGGGCTGCAGCAGCAGCAGCATTGGGGACTTGGCTGACGGTAGGGCTGGAGGCCATGAGGACTGGGGTGCTGGGCAGGATCTCGGGTGGCATCAGGCCGGGGGACATGGGGCTCAGGTATGGATTAAAGGCTGCAGCTGCAGCTGCTGCCGCGGCGCTGGCGTTGGTTGCCAGGCTTGGTGTTACAGAGAACATTGGCTATAGACAAAGACAGACATTGGCTTTAGACATTGGCTATAGACAATGAAAGATCAAAAGGTTGATCACATAATCAAAGCACACGCGTGAGAAAAGAAGGACTGGCAGAAGACAAGTCAGGAGCCACAAAGTGAGGAAACTGGGACTATACAAGTCTAAAAATGCATGTGGTCTCACCATAGGCAGCAGCTGTGATGTGTTCATACATGTGTGTCCTCTCACCATAGGTGGGAGTTGTGTGCCTGGCATCATGGCATTAGCGAGCTGCATCTGCTGGGCCAACATGGCCATGTTTTTCTGCTGGATCAGGTTGTTCCTGCCATTGATCTCTAGTTGGGTTTTAAGGTGAGGAGGAGGGTGTAGGTACTTGCAGTTCTCCCTGGAACAGCGACCCTAAGAAATAACAAGGCAGGTTATATTTTCTGCTATTTAAACAGCAATAAAATATAGCACTGTATCAGTTCACACATTAATTCATTGATTTGTTCATTCATTTGTTCATGTGTTTTCATTACATGTCAAATCTTCACATTAGCTGAGACTAGCACTAATTGTTAACATCCTGCTTTATCAGGCAGTCCCAGGAGACACATGTGTTTATGAGTGTGTGTGTGTGTGTGTGAGGTCATGACACGACAGTGCTGCTCTCTAGACGTCCAGCCTAGCTTCAAGTCTAACTTCCACTGCTAAAAATACTGTACGCTCATATGATCCATATATATTCAATCAACAAGTCATCCAGAGGTCACACTTCAAAGCCTCTGAGTAATTATCTAAGAGAGGGGTCCCTTTTTGCTGCCTGCTGTTGTGAATCCAAATATACGTCCTGCTGGCAGAGGAGTCTGAGAAGAAGTCAGACACAAGCACATTCTCATGCCAGCAAGAATGCATACGCAACGTGTGCACATCAGGGTCAAGTTCATGTAACAGGTGGAAGATAAACGTCACACAGTTAGGAAAGACATGTATTTAGTGTGAGCCCTGGGGCACAGCTGAGTGGAGTGAGCAGCCGGTGCTTGGCCTCACTGACAGAGCTGTGCCCACTGAGATTCAACTGAACTCCAGCCATGACTTCATTCTCATCTCCTTCACTTTCACTGACACCGGAGCAGCACTTAGGACAGGTGTGACGGGGAAAGGGAGGGGTCAGTTCAGCACCAAGACATGAGACACTTCTTTTTATGATGTTTTAAATCAAATAACTGAAAGAAATTACTAATTTGTACATTTAAGTTTATTAAATTACTATTTAAAGAAATGGAAGTGACTTATTACTCAGTTTTTGTCAGTTTGTAAAGCTAGCAATACATTTTTCCATCAATCTCAAACCAGTATAGGCAATTAGATCAACCACTGATAACAAACCTACCCTACGTAGCTAATGATAAGGCTATATTATTGTGCATAGCCTCTGTCATCTATCTCTTACATCTCATTTAATATACAGACCTGTCTAGTTTCATGCAAACCATGAGTACTCAAGCTGAGCTGGCATTCAGAGGAATTCTGACACTAAAGAAAGTGAGTACGTGTGTCTGAGGGGAAAGTGGGCAAGTGTGCCGTTTTAAGAGGAGACGAACTGGGAGCCGGTTCCAATAGCACTCATCCAGAGAGTGACAATGGTATGCAAAAAGGGGAGGGCAAGTGCGTGCGTGTGCAAAGGAGGGGTGTCTGAAAAAGCAAGAGGGATCATGTTGCGTTCACCCTGTATGACCCTGTCTGTCGACTGGCGGATTCACCTCTGCGCTGATATATTTATGCATTTGTTTAAAGGATTAAGCCTCAAACACAAACAAACTGCTTGCTCTAGCTAAAGAGGCAGCTCAACTAAAAAGCGAATTCACCCATAACAGCTACCATTTTGAATATAAACCTGACATATGGAGTTAACTTCAGGCTGCATGAGCAGAAGCCAGACAGATAGTGAGAAAGACAGGGTCATGTTAATCATGTCGTGAGAGACAGCTGTGTCAGGGAAATGTTAGATCTTGCTCAAGAAATTATTAGTGTGATCATCTCAGAGGTGAAAGACGCAAATTCAGGCAGAAGGAAGGAGAAAACGCCCCTGACATCATGTTTATGGTTGTTATTATAACATGAGTGGCCTTGAGGAGCAGCTAGAGACGGTGTCCACGGCAACAGAACAGCCCAACACTGCCTCTAGAACAACAGTAGTGCTGCCTTGTTTTTCTGCAGATTCCTACTGCGGATGACTGACATACAGTGACATTTATCTAGTCTAAAGAGTGCAATAGAGAATTACATTATGTCATTATAGTGACACAATGTAAAGTTAATTATGCAAAGAAAAATGTGGAATTTGGGGCTTCACAATCCGATTCTCATAGCTCTGAGGAAAGCTGTGATAAAGTGACTTGTCACTGCTGTGTTTATATCTGAAATTATATGATGACAAAGAGACAATAGCTATTAAATAATTCATACACACCGGCTCAGACTGAACTTGATCAGTGGCTATATAATAGCAATAATATAGTAATTATAGGAAATATAGTTCATTGTCAAAGTACGTTTCTGCTTTAAACAATTAATAACATGAACACTGAAACAGTGTACATATGAATGATGAAATGTCTAGTAAGAATTTATTTCCCATTAAACTTTAGTGAAACTTTTAGACCTAATTTTGTGCAATTATTGTAGCATTGTGCCTTTTATATAGAGTGTATTACTCCGCGTCTGGGAACAGAGACGATAAATCCAACAGGCTACTGTGCGGTCTGATTGACTGAAGTTGTAATAACATGTCCTACCCTGATTGCACTCTTATAGCTCTTGAACCATAGTCAACACACACCCTACGTGTGTGCTTGTGTGTGGGATTTAATAAACAATGAACGAATGTGTAAAGAATGCTGGGTGGGGCTGCATCCCATCCTCTGAAGGAAAACAGATTTAGGATACAGCTAGATATTTTAAGATAAACACCATATATGTCTGTTTCAGAGAGAGGTGATGTGGAAAAAATGTCCTCTAAATGATATATATTTAGATTTTTGTCACAATTTGAACATTTAGAACATTTAGTAATGGTAAAATATACATTAGTGAGTGTTTCTGAGACTTCCTCTTTATTACATGCTTGTTGAATTTTTTTCCAGAGGAAATCAGTACAATCATGTGCAAAGTGCAAGTCATATTATAATGTACTGTCACCATTTCTGAAACACAAATATGGATGAAGATTATTGTTTTCACTTTTTTGAAATCAAAACGTAGTCAGTAGTTCCAGTTAAGGTCTCACCTAATTCAAGTCTGCCCTAATCATTTTTACTGAGCTATCTCACATTGCTTTTCTGAGAAACTAAACACTTTCTCTAAAGCTGCTTTCCTGTCTTTGATCTGTGATGCTGCAGCCTTGTGGTGCTGTGATGTTGTGGTGTGAAGCTGCGCTGTTCTCTACCCCGCGTTCCACTGACTTCTGTCTAAACATACGCACAGATGAAAGCCCTCTCTCCTAGCACACTGTGAATGAAGCTTTGTTCTGCAGGAGTCCAGCAAACACTCAAAGGACTAGCGCCAGCGGTTGGTCTTTTTGTCTACTGTTTGCTTAAAGATAGCAAAATACATAAGAATAACCTATGTAGCCAATTTTAAATTGTGTACACAGAATTTTACACAACATGTTAAGAGGAATTTTCAGCAGTGTGAAGCATGTCAATTACTGGAAAACATAACAAATATTAAATATGACATGATATATATATATAAATAGCCTGGGCATACAGAAATACTAATAACACTGTTATGCAGTTATTATAACCAAGAAAACTAGACTCAGTTTCTAACTGGGCCTAATTGGCAGTGTAGGGAGAGGAACATAAATGGTGTCGTATAAGAACAAGGTTGCTGGGGCTTGCATTTCTATATGAGTGCAGGAGTACCCCATCATAACCAGATCATATGTTTATATCTCCCTGTTGGGACTCAGTATACGCAGTGCTCCATGCAGAGCAGCTTAGTGCTATGGGAGTGGATATGTCCATGGGGCTTATGCAGATATGAAGGAGGGAGTGTTAATCTATGATAATAGTTATAACAATAACATAATAATTTGCCCCCCGAGACACACTACCACCCCTTTAAACAAAAACGTAAAGAAAAAGAATAAGAGGCTGCAGACTACTAATAGACTAGCATGATTAAGGAAAAACATCATCAAAGCTGGTCAAAGGTATGTCAGAAAAGTGAAAATAAGTGGAAACACATGGATGGGCATGAGACTTTAGCAGCCACACAGATCTAGTTATTTATCCAGACACATACAGCAAGGAGTTATTCACACATAAGTGGTGTTGGTTCTCAGAAATGCCTTAGGTCAGATGTCACGTACACAGAAGCCCTGCATCCAAACTTAGACCTCTCTTTTTTTCTTGCTGTGCCCCTCCCCCCACCTGGTTCATGCCATCGCTCCACAAACACACTTTCATGTGACTTTATCTTTATCAGCTTCCCTGTACACACTCAGCTTGGTGTATCAGGGCTCCTGCTGCTTTGCAGGCTAACAAGGTTAGCTCCCAACTTTTCATTATCAGTAATAACAGAGCAATCGCACAGGTATTGATTTGAGGAGAAGCGCTTTATGAAAGCCATTGTGTACTCGCTACATGAATACACCAGGCAGCCTGGGAATGTTCAACAATGTACAACAATGAAGATTCGCCACACAGTAGTGCTTCAATAACCCTCTAGTTTTAGGAAATGATAAAGGTTCTGCTTCTGTCACTGACAGTCCTTCATTGACAGAGAAGGAATTCTTTCAAATTCTAGCTGTGTTTATATGGAGTAATACTTTAATTAATAATCAGAATAAAAGTGCAACATGTAAATCCTAATGCATGTCTAACCGACCTCACTTTCTCCTATTCCAACCAGTAGCATGACATTACCCTGAACACATTCTTTCAACTTGATTTTGGTTCAAAACATCATTCATTCAGTAATTTTCTACAAATCACTGGCCACAAAATGCAGATGAATCATTTGTTTTGCAGCGCTAACAGATTTATCTGGTATATATTATACTAATCTCATCTCACAAAGTGTAATCCTATCCACAGCTCTAATCCCACTGTCAAATGGCCTAATCCTGTTTCTGCATGTGATTATTGCCGGAGGTCTTGGCGCATGCTCTAGCAAGCTGCTTTTTATCTTGTGCTATGGATTTTAAAAACAGTTTAGCTTTACTCTTCTAATTGTATCTGATGATACAAATTTTACTAATCTTAAAATGTTAGAATATTTGAATGTGATAACAGAGTAATGAATATATATATATATATATATATATATATATATATATATATATATATATATATATATATATATATATATATTTATATTTATATATATATATATATATATATTATATATATATATATATATATATATATATATATATATATAGCTTCAAATAAATGAATAAATGAATATAATATTTATTTATATTCATTAACTATAATGAATGAAAAGTGTATTGTATAGTACACAGTGGGCCACAGTGATTATTGGAAAATGTATGTTCTGCAATGCAGTAGACCTGATGAAAAAAACCTTGATGTCACACAAAATAAATCAGACTTTAATCTAATTAAACCTCAGGTGGTGCAGCTGTTTTGGGTCAAAAACAAGGACACAAGATGGATCCTGATGAGCCCAAAGGGAGACAGTATTGGTTTTATATTATATCAAGCTATTAACCTTCAAAAAACCATGTAGAATCTACAATGTATAGTTATATTTTCTAAGTACAGGAAACAGGACTTCTGAAATAAGAGACAGTCATTAGGTCCGATGTTCAACAGGCCCAGACACTGATTGTGCAAAGGAATGCATTTCAAAAAAGAAAGCAAAGAAAAAGCAAGATGGACAGATATCAAGTATGTTTTCGCTCAGACTTAATGAATTTCAAGAGCAGGCATCTCACATCTTTGTTCTTGGCACTAAGACATGGGTGTTCGACAGCAACACAGACGAGGAGCAGAAGACACTTGACGGATGGCTCTAACAGCTGGAAGGAGGGAGGGGCGCCCTAAAAGGTGTTGAGAGAGATGAGCTAAGAGACACGCCATGCCCCCAAGCTCCGCTCTCACCTGTCTAATGGGAACTGACTAAACGGATATGGGACTGAATGTGCACATTGCGAGAGCTTGAAAACCAGTGTCAAATGTTTGTGACTGGCTTTTTCCTTTTCTTTGTGGTATTAGCTCTGACCGCTACCCTTTAGCTGCAAATCCTACAAATCCTCCAAGTTATAGAGCTGTCTTTTTCAGTTGCCTTGAAACCAAAAGTACCTGCACACACAGCAGTGCATGCTGGTGTTTGTCCTTTACACAAACTCATGATGTGAATGTTATCAGATGTTTACCCAAATGCAATGGTTGGATATTGAAGTGAAATACTCACAAATACATTTTTCTAATGTAGCTGCATCCAGAGTTTTACAGTAAGTGGCTGTCAATATTTTTAACAGTAGAGGCAAACACAAGCGAGTATGTGAGCGACACAGCAGTAATCATTGTATCAGTGCTATAAAGGCCTTAGTGTAATGAAGGGACGGCGACGGCTGACACTGAGAAGACAGACACACTGATGTTGCAATCCTCCATCACATAAGCTCACAGACAGAACCATGCTTGTCTGCCACGGACAATCAAACACGCCTCTTTGGTCAACATTGGCATTAGTCCAAACAAAAGCACCGAAATCAATTATTACTACTTGTTGAAGACAGAGATAAAATGGTCTTAGCCTCATGAAAGCAACTGTGATGTGGCACAGCCCCTGCTAATGAAATCATTTCATTTCAGGCACTATCTGAGGACACTATGATATCTCTTACTCCTTGGTAACTCAAAGCTGACTAATTTTTATTCTGGATGCCCAAACAGATTCCCATTAAAAACCCAATTAGAGGTGCAGAGTGATCCACATGATACAGGAATAATGTATTTGAAATACATCACCCTATAGAAGTTACAGCTACAGTTATAAGTTTCTAGTGAAGTTACAAGAAAAGGTTTTTCTGGCAAGGCATCTGGACCTAAGTTTTAGCTGAAGACGTTTCATCTGTCATCCAAGGGACTGTGTTAATTCTGAGAATTGACATTATTCTTGTTTAGCTAGAGACAGTGAGGGAGCAGATTATGACTGGCTCTCAGAACAATTAATATTATTACAGACACTGTTAGATTGGATTAAAATACAATTAGAAACACTGATGATAGTACTGCTTTTTGATTGTATGTGCAACAAATTAGCTGATTTTAAACTCAGTTCCATTTGCTTTTATTCTTGAGTTTTCTCTGGCAAGAGAATCTGGCAAGAAGCCAGTGAGCAAGCAATGTGAGGATCACACGTCTATGAGTGACTTTGGATTCCACACGCCCATCTGTAGCTGCAGACAAACAAAGCATTCAGATTGTCTGCAAATGTGGCAAAACTAGGTAAAAGTTTGATGCTTATGCTCTACTTCAACCCTCGAAGTTCATAAGATACACAGAAGCAAAGTAATGAGCTGTGCACCGCTCATGCACAAGGTAATATGCAAAGTGTATTAATCTACTGTGCAGTGTGACAGCAGTGCCAAATAAGCATTAGCCCTTCTGAACTCATAGCCATATGCTTGTAGAGAACGTGTTGATTTAACTGCCCAGAGCCCTGGATGGATAATTTGTTTGAAATCATAAAACACACCGTAGACTAGCAACATGGCTAATATTTACCCCACATGTGGGTCTGGCTGTCTGCTCCTCACTGCATGTGTGAGTTAGTGTGTGTTTAACCTGACTGTTTTATCCAGCCACTGAATATAAACACACTGCCAAAATACAGCTCGCAAAATGAGAGCAAAGGCAGATAGGTGTGCAGATGAAGGACAGAAAAATACACACACACATAAATTTGAGGTTTAAACCTGCCCTTTGCAAAGTAGGAATGCAATCTTGGCTCATGACAATATCTTTACACAAAGAAAGCCTCTAATAATGATACAACAGACACTGACACGTTCACTTGGTCTGGTTTTCTCAAAAGGCATGATGGCCGTGGGTGTGTCAGTCTGGAAGCTAGACAGAGTGCAAGGTGTATTAAGAGTTATTATCCACATTAAACATTATTTTTTATTACAGGACAGCAGTGTGTGGGTGTAAACAGGGTTTTTTATTGCTACTGTGAACTCATCTGGACTCATAGGTGCTGTCAGCCCCAGTGCTTAAGTCATGCCACAAGGGTATGTGCATTCACGTGTGTATGTGTGAGCGGTTATATGGTGTAATGTGAACCATCTTGTCCAGAGATGGGTGTGTCCTGGAGTAAATGAGGCAAGAAACCAGACTGAGCGGGAAATCAAGTAAAAGCAGCTACCAACATGGGTGGGGAATGAAAACAAGAAGCAGAAAAAAGCAGACCAGAATAGACTCACGTTAGACATTTAAAAACAAGCTGCTGGTGAGTATGAACACTAGCAGGGTGGAGTTGAAGTGTTACAGTTCACTTAGTGAGACAGTATTATATCTTATATAAACGAGGCCGGGCATCAACTCCTTCTCTGAAAAACGATCTGACATTGACGTGAGTAAGTAAGTAAAGCCATAATAAAAGGTCAAAGCAGGTAACTCCCTATGCATTAGCTCATTTCAAACTTCTAATTTGCTTTAAATACAAGACTTACAATGAGCCGACCCAGTCTACTAGTTAACCATTAATAGACACAACGCTGACTTTAAATCAGGGAGTCCAGGCAGCCATTATCCTTCTCCAAATATTTACCCAGCTTTGACATTGCTAAGCTGTCTGCTCTGCACTAACCAGATACACACACTGCAGGCAGCAGACTGGGATGTGTCTGTGGGGTTAAGGCCACGTTTAAGGCCAACACACACTTCCACTAACTGAATGTGCAGTTAGTGTGGATAGTTACATTTACTTTTAACTTAAAAGGTAACTGTAAAGATGATATGTGAAAAGTATTACATTATTTTTCCACTAACATAGACAACAAACTCAGCGCTTGAGTATATAGTAGGGTATTTTTGCTACAGACCCAGATCATATCTTGGATCTGATTGATTGTCTTGGTTTAGGGGACTACCACATGAACATCTTCCTATGAAAAAGACACCGTTTCTAGTTGCTCAGATGGCCTAAGTCTTGACCTGAAAGCTTGTTTGAGACAAGGGCACATGTTTTGGTCTGTGTGCACTTCCATGTGTGTGTGTTGTGGATAAAGGAGGCCAGAGAGAGTGTGGCTGATGGGGAAATGACTGGGTTTGGGTGTGCCCTGCTCTGCTGTGTGCTGCTGATCATGTGAGACCTGTTCTAATTATACACTTCTCAAGAAGAAGGTCGATCCTATCTCATGGGCCAGAAGTATTTTCAAGATGGGGCATCTGTGTAATGAATAAAATGTGGCAAAGCCAATTTGCAATTAATGTAACTCACAAACTTAAATTAACAATAACCCACCTACAATTGGCTTCATACATCATGCACTTTTTAGGGTAATTTTTTTTCTAGTTTAGTGATAATTAGCTTGTTTAATATTCTAAGTTATAGTATATAAGGTGTCAATTTAAATATGAATATAACATTTTCATCCCATTCCACCTAGTCTTGCATCATCGTATATTTAAGCAAAAATCAAATGACGGAATAACATTTTGTGGGAACTCTCCAGACCCAGAACAGAGGGGGAGTATATTTTAAATGTACTGCTAACGAATCAACAGTCTTTTATTGTAATTTCCACCATCTTTTTTCTCTCCACCTCTCTCCCTCTCTTTACTGCTGTTTCCACTGTGGCTTTCAGAGACCTGCTCTGTTTTTCATTACCAGTGGAAAAATGGGGCGAACGGTTAAAAAAAGTATCGCCTATCTCCATTAATACACAAGTCCTAGTGGAAAATGAGTCCAAATGATGAAAATAGACCCTTGCTTTCTCTATAAAGCCCCCATAAATTTGCCAAGTATTTCTTTCCAGTAGCTGACCTTTTACTCAAAGTGCACAACCGTTTAAACATATGCAAACGAACTGAGATACTTCTGAGATAAAAAGCTCCATTGCTTTATAAAGTCGTAAAGGGATCATGTTAAAGCTGGTATTTGGAACACATGTTGTAGTTCAATATTATTATACATTTTTTTATGGAATTCTTAATGGTATAGTGTGTTTCTGTTTTGTTTAATTGGTCTTGTTGGCCAAATATAAGGCATCGATGGTCGATGCAGTATATTGCGCTATATCACACATGTTCATTTTAGAAACCTACACTATACGTGGTTCTGACAATACAAAATATATAGCAGTTTTGTGCAAGAATATCTATATCTAAAACCAAAAACAGCTGTTGTTAGGAGTTGCTTGCTTTTTTGAACTTATTCAAGAAAGTGAGTATTTCACTCTTTTTATTCCTGCCATATTCTTTTACATAAAAAACAAGGTTTGTTCAGGAAAAGCTACAATTTTGTATTTTACTTTCTGATTTTTGCCTGAGTGGGGAATCTCTATTGCAACATAAGAAGCATATCATTAAGAATTTTCTAGCACTAACAATATTTCTGAATTTTATTAGAATATGTTATTAAGTTTTAGGTAAAATAGATAAATTATTCAAACTAAATTCTGTCACAGGTCCTGGGGTTTTGGTCCGACAAACTGATGCACATATGCACAACGCTCTAGAAAACAACAGAGTTAGGCCTGAGTCAAACAATGATTCACTGTTCACATCTGGCAAACAGTGTTCCCTAAGTGGACTCACACATGCTGTCCTCATCCTAACCCTGCCCCGCTCACATACAGTGACCGAGAGTCACCAGTGTCTCTGGGCACAAAAAACAATAAGCACTGAATACACACACTGCCAACATGTCCGTGCAGATGCCAGTCAGTTTAGTCCCACCCATTTCATCTTGATAAAGACCGATTGTGAAATGACACAGGTGCGAAACATAAAAGTGCTGGTGCTTCTGCTGCTGTGGCCTAAAAATGGAAAATTACTGCATGGAGTTCCCCAATCTGCCCCAACTTTACTCACACAATCAAGAAACACACACGCGCCCCCTCTAACTGCCCTGAGGCTTCTGCACAGGAAGTGGTTTAACTGAATTAGAGCCACAGGATGACTATATCACCTAGTTCACTTATAGCTGTTGAGATGTTTTGTATTCAGTCCCTCTATGAGTTCTAACATGTGATACCTCATCATCTTTGTTTTACAACACAAACACTGTCAACCAGTATTTATCACTTTCAGATGAGCTGTGCTGATGCAGTGCATTCACACAGCTGACTTTGTGTAATAGAGTAATCAGCTGCAAATGTGAGTGACTCCTGACTCCTGAAATGTGGTAAACATCGGCCAAAAGCCTTCAGTCTGTCCTCGAGAATTCCACAGAGCAGTGTCACTATCGCCTGACTTCTGCTTCCTGAATCAAAAGCGCTCCAACCCCTCCTGCTTTGCCTGTGGTCACATGTTCCTGTCACCTGACCAGAAACAGAGTTAGTGAAGAGGAGCACATGCTGTGGCCAGATGGTGTGCTGCATGATGTAGACAGTAGACTACAGCCATTTGCAGCTTGTTACTCTATATATTTCAAACTGCTTCCCAAAGAGCACGTGTCTGTGACCTTCAGATGTCCTATTAACTCATTGTGCTTTATTCCTACCTTGAGTGAATCGAAACAAGCGATGACTCGTCCGTTGTCCACCTGGCAGCTCTTGGCTGGATGCGCAAACTTGCACTCCTGGTCTGAGCGGGAGCAAGTGCCCCTCTGAAACTCTCTGCATACCTCCAGTGTGAGCCACTTTGTGTCACGAATGTGTGCTATGTTCATTGCCATGGCAACTTGCAGGCAAAAAACTTTTCCAAGCAGTTCAAGTGTGAATAAAGTACCTCTAGTGTTTTAATCCACAAGTTTGAAGTTTGTGTTTTTGTGTTGTTACCGCTTGTGATATTTGGAAGTAATGGTGAAGTGAAACATTCAAACAAAGTTTCTTTTGATTGTGAGGGCTCCTTGTCCAGTGTGAAATGTTTGAGGACGATGTTTCACTGCAGATGCTGTTGGGCCATTTTCTGAATCAATCCGCTGATAAAGTCATTTGTTGACCTTACTTTTGGCTTTTATTGCTCAATCAGTGGTCTAACAGCATACACAACGCAGCAAATACGCAACAGGACAAAGCCCTCTGGTTAGGTGCAATGAAGCAGGCAACAAAGGTGATAGTCTGTGTGTAGCCTGCAACAGGAAGGTTAAGGGCACTGACGACTTAATGGAGGCCTAGAGGGTCAAAAGTTAAAGGCAGGTGGGTGAGACTGTGCGAGCCTGGGGGTGTGAGGGGGCCTGCTGTAAGGCTGTTTAGTGGAGAGCACTTGGCAGCAGGGCCGATCGGTGAGGAGAGGCTGGAGAGGCGGTCGACGGTGATTGAGTGGGTCAAAGAGAGCGCTGTGATGAAGGTGTGGCCGCCGTCCTTGTACTCAGGTTACCGCGGCAGCAAGCGAGCCAGGCAGGGGGGAGGGTGGAGCTTCAGCTGTAGAAGCAGGTCAAAGCTGCAGCAGACATCAGGGAAGGCACTTCCTCTGGAGAGGCAGAGAGATGGAGAAGAACGATAAGTTCATTTATTTACCACAAAGATACACAGCCTGGGAATGAAAAATATGTAAAAATGTCTGAATTGCAGAGGTGTCAGCTAAAACAAATACAAACTCTCCTTCACCCTTCACACATTCAACAAACATAATGCACACAGAGAAAAGCACACAAAGCAGCCATTAGCAATTTTTTTTTTTACCAGTTCTGGGCGATGCAGTTAAATCAGATCAAACCTGTATCACTTACACTCAAATACAGCAAATGCGGCCATTGTAAATGTGGTTAGAGGTGAGTGAAAGGAAGAGAGTGAAAACGGGAGGGGAAGTCAGGCAGGGTTAGTCATTTCCCTTCTTGCAAAGTGGAGCGGAGTATGGACCAATGAGAGCAAGCAGAGTTGCAGCAACATTCTGGGCTGAGCGCCAGGTGAGAACAAGGGGAGGAGCCTACAGGGGCTGACCTGCATGCTACTGGGTACAGAGAGACAGGGGGACACTAGGCTAATTCCTGCTCCATATATGACTTATTTCATTTCTTTAAATATGAAAATTTAGACAACAGACAAAAAGCCATAAACCCATATAATAATCCATATATAGGTTATTTACATGTGACCTTATTGTCACAGAAATGGTGTGTTCAGAACTTTCTGGGATAATATTCTGTTACTTACTACAAATTCACTGTTAATGCAGAAAAATATTGCTTTTTTAAAAATTTGCAAAATTGCTTTCTATTTTTGGTAAAAGCATTGTGTGGAGCTTGCTTGAGGAATGTGAATGACTGGCTCCCAGAGGCCCGTTCTGCTCTTATCACACGGGCAGGGTACCACACCCTGTGCAGAGAAATCGCTTATCCCACAACAGCATGTGCACGTTCAGCAGCGCTATGACCCACAGCTAACTTTACGGCACTGCAACACTGCAACACGCTATATCAGAACCCTGCAGCAGTGCAGCACAGGTCAGCATGACCTAGCAACACGAAAATATATTTAAGAGAAAAAGAGAAAGTGGAGAATAAAACAGATTACTTTCACCTTAAGTGACCCCCACATTGTCCCTTTCCTGCTGCACATGACCTTTGAACAGCCATTACAGCCCTGCCTGCATGCACACACAACAATCTTCATACACTGCGCTAAATGGAGAAGACTGAAATAAATGAACATGTCTAAAAATGACTATTTTAATAGGAGTGCTAATGCTAGTTAGCTAACTGTAAACATCCTGTGTAACATAGTATGGCACAAAACCTTTGAGAAACTTTGAGATATAATGGTGGTGTTACATGTATTTATTGCTTCAGCCTTGTCTCCTTGGCCTCATGTGAAAACGTGTTTTCTTTCCAATTATACTTTATAAAATGAAGATAGGTCTATCTGAAGGTCATTAGTAATTATTTCTTTGGATAAGGCCTCTTCTCTAAGTCAGTGAAGGCAAGAATTTACAACTTCTAAAGAACCCTAAGACTTGGCCTTGATAAATCAGTTTCTATGACTTTATTCTAGTTAGATTGCACATATCTTTAGGAATGAGACGCTGTAGCATGGTCTAAGACAATGCCAGAGTGATAATGAGGGCTCATTATGATCCATCATGTCTGGACATAGGCATCCATCCGCTATTGATTTTTTCATCTCAATGGTCTTTCTAGTCAGTACGCCACTCCCTCTATATAATTCCACTTTAAATATCTGCTCTTTATCTATGAGGCATACATTTTAAATTAATTAATATGATCTACTTCTCTGCTCCGACCTCCCAAAATTGTTCTATTTAAATAGTAAATGCTTGACTTCTTCTGTTCACACTTCCTGCTCTTCTTCCCTTTAGCCCTATACATACATGCCTTCAATATGACTCTCTGGCCTAGCGTTCTTTTCCAGCATCCTCGGCAAAGCTCCTGGAGACTCCAAGGTCTTGTGGGCTGGTGCAAGGTCAACCACTAAAGGAAGAAAAGATGGCGAGAGAGCTGGAGAGAAACCACGTGCTTCCTATCCCCATTTATGACATGTGCTTGAAACATTGCTGCAAAAAGAGGAAGCGTGTCTACAGTATCACCCCATCATCAGCTGGTCATATGACACCAGCGTATGCTTGAACGGCACAAATATTTTCTTTTTTGAATGGCCAGTCCGTGTTTTACTTCATTTTCCTCATGAGTCATAAATCTGCTGTCCAAATCGTGCTTCACCTTAACACACGCAAACTACGCATAAAATCTGCCAGTGATTTTGACTGTGATGGATGGTGCCAAGGCATTTGCAGGATGTTTAAACATTGAGAAGTATTTTGTTATGAAGGCATGTATCAACTGATTGAAAGCGGTCAAAGAAACATGCTTGTTACAAATCTGGGTTGGTCGGGGAGTTGTCATAGTGACTAACTGCCAGAGCTGCACTGACAACAAGAAAAAAGGGTGTGGTTGACAAGACTTCCTGAATTATGCCTAAGATATAACGCAGGTCAGCATTTGAATTTGCGGAGGTTAACATTTAAAGCAATGTATGTCAGCTTGACAAACAAAAGAAAGCTTTCTATTTTCAGCTTTGACTGCAGAGAAAGAAGATGCCTCCTTTTTGGCTTGCTGCTGTTAAGTGAAAAAGTGGTTTCAGCATGTCGACAGAGGTGGAGTCAGGGTGACAGAGAGCTGAGACAGGTCATGGCGGTGGAGGACGCTGGAAGAAATGCTACACCCCGGGCCATGCTGCTGTTGCTCCATGTGCTCAGAATATAACATGTCGATATTGCCCTCTCTGACCTTCACTCGCACTGACACACAACTGAACATATGGACACGTGAGCATCTTCTCCCTGGCTCTATCCTTACAAACATAGATGGAGGCTAGGGGCTTGCTTCAGATATTGCAGGATACATACAAGTAACCAGTTTTTCTATCCACTTGGAAAACTAAATAATAACACAATAAATTACCAATTTCGATCACTGCAAATTAATACCAATTATTGTTTAATGATTTTATGATTACAGCTTTAATAAAAGAAAAACCTCACTGTTTTGCTCCAAAATCTGCAATTACCTCATAAGTGAAATGTCATCACCATATTATTACAGCCATAATCATCATGCCATGTCATCGTCTTGTCTTAACTATTAGCTTTACTGAATGGTATGTCATTGGGCTGAATGACAAGGCAGAGAAAGTGACTCTTATTCTAGAACCACACAACCAACAAAGCCTATTGATTCTGCTGGGAGAAAATTTCTAGAGACAATAAGAGCTCTTGTTTAGCTTAAATAGACAGATATGCAGACAAAAACGGACAGAAATGCAGATCCATACAAACACACAAGCTTCTATGTGCACTGACACTGACACTTTGTATATATGTGTGTGTGAGGATGCTGTCAAGTCAGTACACATTCTTGATAATAGCTAGACTTTATTGAGAGACTTTATATGAGTGGCTCACTGACTAATATTTATTCAGTTGTTTGTTTCATGGGAATGGGAACGGTTGGTTAACTACGTGTCTACATTCAGGCAGCTAAAGCTAATGCGCATAACATTGGCCTTGATTTCTAACAATGAGGTAAAAATGTCTGTTATACAATAATTAAAAGTACAGACATGTCAGTTTACACTAAGTAAAGACATATAGCTTCTTTATTAGCATATTTTATGCAAATGCTGATAGCTCCTATGTGAAGGTGTCTTTGTAGATAATTTCCATTTAGTCCTCACCCACAGCTGGCTTTGAGGCCTGCTTTGAGACAGATACAATGATCAGATCAGAGTAGTGACAAGGTTGTGAGATAGCTACAAGGAGACAGGAGAGTGTTATTAAATGTTATAGCTGTCTTAAAGAAATGGAGAGGTCGTAAGATGTAAGGGCGCTGATGCAACGGAGATTTAGACAAACAAGGACAGGCTTGTGTCGGCATGTGGTTCTCTGTAAACGCAAAGCAGCTTTAACATGCAGCTCACCTGCCTATTTCCTCTGTTACTGCACAAATGTGGTACAGACTGACACTGGCTGAGTTCCCTATGCATTCCAATACAAAATTTACTCTGAGCTACAACAACAGCTTTAGAAAAAATATTAAAAGCAATGCTACAAGAAAAAGCTCCAAATATAAAGAGATTTCAACACTAGTATGCCATTCTGTTATGGCTCTTACCATCACAGCAATATAAATTTCTTTTAGCTTGGTATTTAGTTCTTGAGGGTGTCTCAGGCAGCCAGAGCTGTCAATATGTTACTTAAAGCAGTTCGTGTATGGTTAAGTCATAGTCGGAACATACAGAGAAGCCCTCATATAATAAAACTTAACCTGTTAATGCACATGCAGACATGCACATAATCCTGTCTGTAGGGTAGATCACAGGCTTTACACAGCATTCTTATACATATATTCTACTTACACAGAAGCGGTCTTATCTGAAGTCACAGTAGCCACTGTACTCCCACTGGCAATAACACTGTCTACCTGCAGCAGAGCCCCATACTTTATAAAGTCAAAACAATGCAATCTGCAAAACCATCTGTCTGCCTTTCACAACCTGGAATGTGTCTCAACATACGTCTAAGTATTTACAGCCCCAAATCGCTCACACAACAACAACTAGATGATGAAGAAGAAGAACCCAGGAGTAGGAAGCAGATGGGTGGTAGACCAAGAGTGCAAAAATAGGGACCTGAGGCTTGTGTTTGTAATAAATTTGTCTAGAGAAATTCACCCGAGAATTTTTAGAAGTTAAACAAACGACGCTGTCTCACAATCCTAGCTAAAATCTCAAAAAATGAACACAATTGCACACTAATGTCTAAATAAAGTAGGAATGGACTTACTTTTATGCCAGTTTCAATAAGGACAAGTGAGATTTCTTCATTCTGGACTTCTTTCTGTGTCTAGAGTTCCTGCCCCTCTTTTCCTCTTCAGCTTTCTCTCTAAGTTACTCCCCCTCTGTCAAGCGCATGCAAACACTCACTTAGTCACACACATGCACAAAACACACACGTACTCCCACAGACAGAGTCACCCTCTTACACAGTCTCTCCTCCCGCGACCCGGAATACTTGGCCACTTTCAACTGTACTGAAATACTGTGCTTGCCATATAAGGTAGCAGCAGCTTCGCATGTCACACATAATTTACATGCAGCGGGGCGGGAGTTTACCTTACGCGGCACATGCAGGAATGTACACATAGGCTGGGACACATGCAAAACCATGCTTTCCTGTGAGTCTGGAGTGCCCATGGAGGAGGAGAAAATCACATTAGAGCGCTGACTCTCAGTGAAGTGAGCCTTTGCGGGATAGCTCTCAACATGTCCAGTGTTGAGTCAGAAGAAGGGAATGAAAGCTGAGTGGGCGATCTATTGATCCTCTCCTCCACTCCTTCCTGGAACAACCACGGCCGTCAAACACACATGCACCAGCAAAAATTTTCCTGCTAACTAGCGCTACCCTGAGGAAGTACCTATTGTGTTGCTGTCTACTTTAAGCCAAGAATGTGTCTTGCGCTGAGGTGTTTACGTGGATGTGTATCTAGAAAACAAGCGGTGACAAATGGACCAGAACCCTGTGGCCCGCATACTGAACACTCAAGAACAGACAGTAGACTGTAAGGCAGACAGACTATTCCCATATGTCTCCCTGTACTCAAAAGTAAAGGCTGCAGCACATGGGGAAAGATCTAGATAAACCAATGAGACAGGGAGGAGGTTTTTGATCTAAGCTCTTACCTCTCACATTGCGCTCCGACTTGTGCGTGTGTTGCTGTGTGCTTCGGCGTGTCGACTAGTCTGGACTGTTTATGCGTATGTTCAGACAGGCCGCGACAGCAGACCCCCAGGCACCGGCTGGACCATTCTCAGGGCAGGCGGCGGGCGGGCAGAGCGTAGCAAGGCAGAAGTAGAAGAGGCAAGCGAGTGAGCGGTGGTATCAGCAGCGAATGAGTGGAGGAGCTGTGCGGAGCCAAGCGCCACGGTCTGCCGAGAGAGAGAGAGAGAGGGAGGGATATAGAGGAGGAGTGTTTGGTGCGTCGCTAAGGCCCTGCGTGCGCTAGTGTCTCCCCTCCCCTGCCTCTTGGAGCTGGGCTGTGCTGAGCTGTGCTGAAACGAGGCTCTGGGCTGGGATCGTCTGTCTGTCTGCTGCCTGGGGAAAAAGTGCTGCTCGCTCGGCTCTGCTCGGCGGCAGTAGCAACAGCTGTGGAGGAGGAGGAGGGACTGCGCCGGGCATACAGATCCTGCAGTCCCCTCGCCCTCCCTCGCTTCCTTTGCTGAATGTCTGGCCACGCCCCCCAAAAAGCACCAGCCCACCCTAAAACAACATGAGGAAGTGCTGGCTCAGTTACAGCAGCGTTGCTCTTACCTATACAGCCTGCAAAAAGCAAAGGGGAAAAGCTGAGAAAACATAGATGATAGATAAAGGGCTGCAGGAAAAAGCAAATTAGTAGCAAAACAAACACAAAGCAGGGGTAAACATGTAGACAAGGTATCTTAGGGGAAAAAAAAAAACCCGGAAATGGCTTTCAAATATGATCAAAGTGAAAACAGTGGAGTAATGGAAGGACTGGAAGGACTGGAAGGATGTTGCTGCTATAAGGCTCACTTTAAAAGTTTGAGTCTTACTTAAAAATACAGTTGAATGTTAATAATGTTTTATAATGGATAAGAGATCAGATAAAAACCTGTAAAAAATATATACTAAAACAACAACTCAAAACGTGTTGCATCATATCTTGCTCTTTTTTTTATTTATTTTTTTTGTGGGGCCATTGATAATATTTTTCTCGCTTCGTTAAGGACTATCCATAATTATGTGGACTACTGCAGATGTTTCAGAATATTGCTGTCCTCTTTTCTGTGTGTTCACATAAAATGCCTGCCACTACACGTTGCAATCAGGGGAAAGCCAGAAAGGCAAAGGAATTTGATTTGGGCCTGATGCTGCAATATCCGGTAGCTATGGAGACAGTGGCCTTGGCGTCTGCAGGAATCTTTACAGACTGTAGTAAGTGTGCCAGCGCCAAGTTTTCTCCCTGATCCCGCATATTGTCTGTGACTCACTTCATTGGATTATGATTAAAGGGAGCAGGCCTTGATAATGCTGCCAGTCTGAACCTTTGGACATATTTTGAATACTTTCATTGACAAAGAACACAGCTTAAATGCCATGATTAACTTCTGAACCAGAGAAGGACATCTGAAATCATAAAAAAACTAAAAAAAAAAAATCCCCTGCCTTTCGAATGTAAAACTGTCATGCCTCAGCTGCCTTTATGTGCCCCTGCTTCTCTCTGTTTGGATCTGCCTCCACCGCAAAGCTCTGTTTAGTACAAAGCTGGTGATAAGTCACATCTAATTTACACAGCAGACCCTTAATCCCAGGTGCTGGTCTGTGGCGGAGCTCCAGCTGTAGTGCTTACCCTCACCAAACCAATATTCTGGTGCAGACCCATGCACTCAAAACAACACATTCACTACCTAAAACAATACGTAATGACATACTGATGTTTGTTTGCTTCACAGTGCCATTCCATCTCTAACAAATCATCTAAAACAGAGTATTATCAGTGTAACATATGCATAATAATGAAATATTACTGATGCTGTTCTGGTTCAGTAAGGCACACTTCAATGCATCTGAGGACCTGTGCTTCATGTGAAACTTCTGAGATCGACAAGGAATTCCCCTCCTCTATTGCAGTTTCTACCTTTCTTTCTCACTGCACAGTCCATTTTCCAACAAAATATATATCTTGTCAAACATTACCCTCTCTCTCTCTCATCACTATCATTTGTATCCATTACCACTTTAAAAAAGCTTTTGCAGATGGTTTGCCCACTGGTTTCTACTAGCCTACATTTTTTTGTATCAAATATACTTTCTCCTTTTGTAGTTTTTTTAAATCTGAAGTCAAATCTGCCATATGTTTTAAGATCCTGCTCTATGTGTGCAACTCACAGATAACAGAGGTGTGGCTGTGAACCATCAATAAGCTGTTTGAGCGGTTTAAGTATCAGCAAAGAGATGAACAGGAACTAGAATGAACACACTGCATTGAGAAAAAGTGCATGCATTGGCTATGTGTGAGGCAACTGAAAACAGGAAGAGCTATGTGTGAATGCACCACAAATGAAGGGGATTTCCACTATATTTACAAATGCAGCCATTCAGTCTGTACCTATGAAAACTGATAATTAATGAGTCTTACAATTAAATAGTTAATACAATAACAATGAATTACTTTACATGTGTACACCAATTATATTATTAATAATATCTTGTATTCTGCTCCAGTAATTAGAGTATAGTAATAGAGCATACACATAAAAAATGGTCAGAATATAGCTGCAAGCAATTGACGAATATTGCAATGGAAATAAAAACTTGCATTATTTCAATTTTAATACTTTCACACAAAGAAAACTTGTTATACAGTAATAATGTAGAGCTGCATTAGGTTTGTTGACTCCAGTAATTAGCCCAGCGTAACTGAATCCTAGGTAGGAAGGCTTGTTCTAGGCCATCTATATTGACATACAAAACTCAAATACTTGGCACGTCATTCACCTTTTCCTTTACTTAACACAATGAAGAGCAGCTCTTATTCCGAATGCTTCAGATGCATCATTGTTATATCTAGACTTGTGGTGTTCTGTCATATCATCAAATCTAAACTGTTTACCATCATCCACACTTATTTTCTCTTCCTCCTCCCTGATGAATGCAACTTTCCACCTTAAGCTTCCTATCATCTCAGCACTCTGCTATTTCCCAGCCCTCTGTAAATGACACTGGCTGGCTGATTTGAACTCTCACTCCACTGAAGAAATGTCCCAGAGCCTCTGTGTGCCAAGCTCTGAAGGCTCATCTATCACGAAGGCCGCAAATACACATTACACTCCCATTACAGATCATCACAGCAACAACTGCAACACTATACAGTCTAGCAGAAAGGTCCACAGTGGGGTGCTTACATTCAATGTAAACCATTTCACTCTAGTGTATTTTGGAGGCAGAGTGAGAAAACAAAATAATGTTGTTGAGTACTTTTTCCTTTACAGTTTGTTCCTCATATAAAATCAGTATACTAAAAGTTTCCTATCAGTAACTTAACAGTGTTAAAGGTGACAAAACCTTTGCCGCTATAGTAAGTTCTGTTTCCTGTCTGAATACTTTGTGGGTTTCTCTTAACTTCTTTCCACTTTGACAGAATGAGTTAAAGCAGGTGCAATTCAAGCTGTCAGTTTGAAATACACAGAGAGGAAATAACACTCTCTTGTCCCCATCTGACATGGCTGCATATTTGTGTGTGTGTGTGTAAACGCACACTATTCAAACTTAGGGCTTATCACAGAGATCAAATTAAATGAATAAAATACTCAATGGAAAAAGCTCTTTCATTTGAGTGCCCAGCAATTTTAGTCTAGATGTAGTATGCAAAATAAACCTGAATATTATTCGAGAATTACCCTTTGATCTCAAACTCATATGCTGTACACATACCATTGCAGTATGGACAGTTTTCTGTTTCTCTAAATTAAAAAACAAAACAAAACAAAAAAACAACTTCCTTTGAGTTAAAAGTTTTTAACGATAATTATACTAGCGCAACAAAGCAAATAAATGTCAAGTGAGGATCGTGTGACTTGAAGTTACACAGATGCTGTAGTTCTAGTTTGCAAATTACTACACTGTGAGCTTACCTCTGTGTCTTTCTTGTGCTGACGAGCCACTGGGACAGACACAGCCACTTTAGCACAGGTTAGCTGCTGCAATGCATTGTGGGACAACCAACATCTTAATTTCTCTCTTCCGCTACTTCTCTCACTCTCTCATAATAGCACCTTCTGCTTGGCAACGGCCATACCACAAATGTGGTCAGGGTTAACAGCGAACCATCACTGCGCAACATCAAGTCACCATGACAACCACTTCTTATCTCATTTGCATCTTCTGCCTGCATTATCTTCTCATACCAAATATGGCTTCATAGATATATGCATGGCCACTATACAACCACTTTTATAACTTCTCCATTTTATCTTGACTTGTGCAAATGCTTGATAAATAATGTTGATAACTATATTTGTGCACAGGCATAAATTAATGTTTGCTAGAAGTAAAAAGAGGAAGTGTCTGTGACAATAGTGCAGTTTGCAGCAAGAGATTAGCGGAGAGTCAACTTTGTAATTCAGGAAGTGTGATAATGACTGCTGTTAAGAGGCTTAAAAATGAAAGGGGAATTGTGTTATCACAACCTTTGCATAGCCGGGTCACACAAATTTCACTTCCCCCCTCGGTTCTTCCTGTTCATTTAGCCTCCTCCTCGTTCTTCCCAAAGGACAGTGTCTATCAAACTATCACAGGAATGTTGAACCAGGCCCCTGGAGCCCACACACGCAGCAACACTCAGCAGCACTCAGCACCTGTCTCCCACTGCCAGTGCAGAGAAAGAGACAAGCTCAATCAAAATGGACAGTTCAGCAAAAGCACACAAGTACGCTTGAGACAGGCTGACAACACTTTAATTGGTTATATAGACACAGGAATGGCAATTTTAATGTAATTCACTTAAAATTACAGATGATAAAAGTTGTACTCTATGTTTTAAATCTATTAATTTAAATTCAAGCATTATCAGAAGAGCTCACACCACAAGCTAACTTGGCATCTCTTCATCTGACACTTTAGCTTACCCAGGCAGTGTCTGGAGTAGCTCTGAGGATGCATCAGAGGCTCTGAGCGCCAGTTGGTCAACCCTCCTGTGGGCTGTGGGGCTGCTGCGACTCAAGGGATTGTAAGTCAATGAAACCAGGCCTAATTTAGCCTCTTCTCTGCCATGAGCAGCTTGAAATCAGAATGAGACTCCTTCCCTTTTTAGGGCTCCCTGGACACGGTGGTCTGGAAGTAGGACTACTGCATTACAGGTTCCACTAAGGAGCTAAACAGAGAGCAGGGGGTTTCTGAGGTGACAGAACACAAACACCCTATTACTATTTCTATATACCAAACTATAAAGCAAAAAGCACACAGTGCATTTACCAGTTTATCGTAACATATACGGCCACAGTCTTATAGGCTTGTGTGGATAAACAACAATTTTAACTTGACAAAGTTAAAAAACACTGATAGTACAATAGGTCACTGTCTATTGCCCAAAGTCACAACAACTTGACACCAAATACCAGTAATTAGGTGTGAAGATTGGACTAATCATAGATGCTATACTTACACTATCTAGTCAGCCAGGCTCTGACACTGTGTCATGTTATCTTTAATAACCCCAGTCTGCAGTGAAACATGATGCTGCCTACCTAGAAGTGTATTTTTTCCTCCATCGTGATCAGGCTGATTTTCATGTGACACAGAGCCAGGGAAAGTAGACACACAACAAAAAAGAGAGCAGATTTTGAAAACATTCTCTTCCAAACTAATAATTAAAAGATAGTATGTGGCGTGAGGTTTGGCCGTGTCCTTGTTGTCCACCAGCATTAAGACTTCCCAAGTGTTACCTATAGTCTCTAAGACACTGGTATAAAATGGAAAATTGGATTATCTATGGTGGAGTGTCTCGTCTTGTCTTCACCGCCAATCCCCTACGGCCACCACACAAAGACACAGCTGCCATTTTACTCCATGTATCTGAAATAATGGCATAGAAAAACAATTCAAACTGACAAAATCCCATTAGTCCATTCAAGGTCTCTTTTTGACCACCATGCATAGAAATTATTTGTGACTTTTACAATGACATTATATTTTAAAGATATGTTGTGGTTCATAGCAAAGATAGCTCAGATGTCTCATTAGGTTATATGTTAGTAAATAATATCTCAGATTCAAGAGTGAATATCTGAGAAACCCAAATATACTGTTATCACAAACTACGCCGAATTTCCTAACTAAACATTGGAACACAGAAGAAATACTCATGCAACTGTGCAAAGAGTGGGCAGCTACAACAAAGTAGTACAAAAGGTGCCATCATACACAGTCCATATCAAATACATTATCCATATAGTAGTGGACCCTTCATTTAGTAACCCAGCAACCAGTGAACTCAACATGGCATCTATTGTAATTCTAAAACTAGCTAAGCGAGTGCCAGGCATAATTATATCTCTCCTCAACCAATCACATAAGGCTCTGAGCCATAAATAACAGCCTGCTCCCCTACAGAGTACCAGTCTGTGAGGAAAAGTCAACAAATACTTTCTCCAGTAGCCTCGCACAACTGTGATCGTCTTGCTTGGAGAAAGATATCCAGAGAGAGTGAGGCACTGGCCTATAAGATGACAAAACAGAAGAGAGAGGAAAAGAAAAACAAGAAGCCTATCATTAGTGAGTCATAATGAAGGCTGGTGGATGGGACTGTGGCTATAAGCTATATCATTAGACACTGTGCCAAATGGTTAGAAAACAGGTCTCCATTTGAACACTGGCAGGCTGAAGAACAAGGGCTACACTGGAAACATCATTTCAAATATTTAAAAATTTTATACACTAATATTCTAAGAGAAGATTTTCTTGAAGGCCTCAGTGACTACTTTGAGGCCTTGTTACTTTACATGTAAAATGTTTCTGCTGCCCTCTGCAAAACAGTTTAGACACCAAGGACTTATATATAGATTTTATGACCAATATTGAATTCTGACCCAAGATATTTTCACCAGAGGGATTTATGATGTCACTCTGTTAGGAAAACAAGTTATGACTGCAGTAACTATCATATCGAATTACATTCTCCAGTATGACACTGGTACATTTGTCTTCTCCTGTGGTGAGCGATGGGATTGAGAGGGTATCTGCACATAGAGCATTGCTGACATTCTAACTAATCCATCTGGCCACTTAATGCAATATAATAATCATTGCATAATCATCGATGTGGAGACAAAGTCTTTAAGAATTGCAACACAACTATAAAAAATACTTTTTGACATGTAAGTAGCTGTATAATAATACTATTTGTAAACATACAGAAAGCATCACACTATGATATTTCCATGTCACATAATAAAAACAGCTGTGACCTCTGCATATACTGTTTGATTTATCTAGTGTCTCTATTATGGGCTGGTGACTGTGAGTGATGTTCACCATGATGTACAATCAATCATAATCCATTCCTTTTGTGATGTACAGCCATAAAACCTTTACTGGCCAAGTGGCAAGTAATGTCAATTTTGGTAATAATTTATGTATTATTAAACTGTAGTGCATTACATTGCATTGCATTATTATAAAAGTATGTTAAAATGTTATTATACTGACTACAGCATTAGTTAGATAATAAACAAATATATATAAAATCAAGCACTGAATATAAAGCTGAAGGTCAAACGTGTTTCCATAAAGGTGACTAGACAGTGTGTGATGTTACCAGCAGAACAGTGTGACCCCTCTCTCAGCTCCCAGGGCGTTTTCTTCAAACCTCCCTATTGGGATTCTGGTAGCCTACATTCTCTTCTTCAAGGTCGACAGCAGTGGCAAATTAAATTACTTGTCCTGTTTTGTGGTGTTGGCGTCAGGTCAACAGCAACTTGGCTAAAATGATGAGTGCGGAATTCTGAAGGGAGGTGCATTTGTCCTGACCCGTTGGTGTCATGTTTGCAAGGCAAGTAGCCGCAATGAAAAGAGCTGAAATCAAATGCAGTGTATTAAATTCTGCCTCTGTAATCACTTGCAAAAAAATCAATTACCTCTGCTTTCAAATGCAGCACTTTATACCGTCGCCCTTTGGGTTTACCCTTCTGCTGTAGGACGTCATATGCTGGCACACGGTGAGAATCTGCATAAAATTGCCACCTGCTGGAGAAACAAAGTATAACAGATTTGAAAACTAAATTGTTACAAAAAAGGGGCCTCTGTTGTACTTGCTTTTCTGTTATATCTTCAGACTTTATGATTTTCCATGTAGCAATATGAGGAGTATGTTTTAAAGATGTTGTGGTGACCAGACAAGCAGCTTATACAACGCTATAACATCAAAAAAGAATGATGAAATGCAGTAAACAGTAGTTAATAGAAAACTTATATATAAATAATATAATCTTGAGAATTTGATGTAAAAGAAAACAAAGAGCTACCACTTTGATACAGGATTACGTCCTCTGATGACTTCTCCCCAGGTTCCCATTGTTGCTTTATGTTGACAGACAAAATGAATATTTAACAGGAGAAGAGAAAGTGGAAGGCATCAAATCACAAAGAAGAAAACAAGGCTCGGTCCACAGTTTAACAGAAGTACTACCAGTCTGTTGTTAAAGTAGTCTATTTGTTTCTTTTTACAGCTCTTCAATATAACAATGGTAAGATTTTCATTAATTCAATTCGTTTACTTGTGTGTGTGTGCTAAAAGTCATTCAAAAGAAGCATCACTTATGTCTCATATCAGGTCAAGTCAAGTGAAGCTTGAAATGTGCGGCATGGACAGTGAACAAAGGCTAATCCAGGTGATCCGTGCAATGCAGTCTGAAATTAGAAAACTAAAGCTGGAAAACTTGGGCCTGAGGAGAAGAGCTGGGGCAAATATTCGAAAAAGTGCAACAGTACCTGTCATCACAGCAAACTGCAAAGGTAAACTAATGGGTAATAACAGAAGCCGAAAACTTGTATAGGAAAAATTTATAGGTATCATTGCATATTTTTGTAAAGGGGTCTCACCAGTGTTGTTGTATTTTCTTCGTTGCATTCAGAGAGTGTGGTTATGACAGTAAGAAGATATTCGGTCTTCCAGCCAGTGACTGCACCTGGACAGCACAAAGACGGAATAAAGGAGTGAAAAACAACAAAGAAGAGAATTTCATTAAGCTTAATGACTGTCATCAACACAATAGTGATACATTTCTTTAGATTAACAACATACTTTTCATCTTAAAAGTATAACATAACCTCAAAAAATGCACTCAGTCGGTGTACGGAGCTACTCTCAACAAATGCACCCTTGATACTTACAATTTTCACACCTAGCTAAATGCTACTCAGTTGAAACAAAATTCTGTGTGCAAGTTTCCAAATAAAATTAACTGTTTGCAATTTCAGTTGGGTGAATTGATTACAGACCTGTAATAGTTTTACTGCGTATGTGCTTGGAGTGTAGTTTAAAGTGTTTCTAAAAGGTCTATGTTAACTATAACATATTTCGCGTCGATTATGATAGAGATGTTACATTTTACCTGTGGAATCCACCTGTTATTCGGCGGGTCTTATTACGATATCGCGAGATGTGTGCGTTGCGCAGTGGAACCATGCCCATCCGCCATCACTGCTCACAAGCTAACACACTAGCCACAAACCAGTAAGCAGAAACCGAGTGACAACAACAACACAGCAGAGACACGGACCGACCTAATTCCCAAAGGGGAGGTCACTGAGTTTCCCTGTCGCGTTCCTGCCGTAGAAAGCAAACTAGCAAACACATTTTAATGTAGTCTTTAAGCTAATTTAGAAGCGACACTTATAAAGTAATCATGTCCAACCTCAAAGGCGGCACCAAGAAAGACACCAAGATGAGGATACGAGCCTTTCCTGTGAGTATTTATTGGTTGTCTACACAGTTAGACGCTAAAATATATGAGTCAACAACTGGGAATGACAGCTCTATACGCTAGCAAGTGCCCAAGCTAACTGGCCCGGCGAGAAAAACATGATCAGTTTAACTGGTGCTAGCAAAACAAGACACCCGAGATCTTTGTTAATAGTTTTGATGAGTTAACATAAACAGGCTTCTCTGTCTAAAGATGATATTTTCTTTTATCATTTGCAGATTTAAACTTAATTGGTTAAACTTTTCCATGGGGAGAATAGAATATAGCATTTAGCTTGGTGACATTAGCAGGCCTGTAATGCTAGGCTACTTGTCATGATAAGTTGCACTCTCTCGACTAGTATTATTACTTTAAGAAACGTCCCACTTCTTTTGTGTTTTATTGCTTATTTTTTAATTAACACGCTCTGTTTGATAAAATAATAATACGATATGATGCATCATAAGCCTAGCATGACGCTACAGTAACATGTCTGTCATTTTAGTGTAGTAGTTGTTGTGTTGGTGTTGTTAACGTAGCTAGCTGCTGTAAACTTGCCATAATACTGCGACTCTACAACGAACACTTCAGAGATTTTATGGATGCATTGTTTGTCATACATTGACAGTTGCTTCCATTTTTTATTCATACGACAACCATTCAGTTATTTTCCATCACTTATTATATACAGGCAGTGCCAGAAACCTCTACATGGTTTTAGGCTTTAAATCAAGCAAACAACTGAAAATGATAACCATACATCTGCAACGGAATAGTTTTCATTTGTTAGATGTTATATTGGAAGTCGTTTCTTTCTCTTCCTTATTGTATGTTAGGTTTAATGGGCTTTACCAAAATGAAATGCATATAGTTGTCTACCTTTTTATACTTATGCTTGCTAGATAAGATAATTTCTCTTATTTACCCCCAAAAGCTGTTAAAAACTTATTCTCCTCCTTCCTAGATGACAATGGATGAGAAGTATGTAAACAACATATGGGACCTTCTAAAAAATGCCATCCAGGAGATCCAGCGGAAGAACAACAGTGGGCTCAGTTTTGAGGAGCTGTACAGAAATGCATACACCATGGTACTTCACAAACATGGTGAAAAGCTCTACACCGGCCTGAGGGAGGTTGTCACAGAGCACCTCATAAACAAAGTAAATAAACCTTGAAAATGTAACGAGATTTTGGACAAATCTCATATTTGTATTAGGGCCATTGTTACTTGTTCATTTGTGACACACCAAATAAATGCTCTTAACGAGTATGACTATTTCATTTTAAGGTACGGGAGGACGTGCTTAATTCTTTAAATAACAATTTTCTGCAAACATTGAACCAAGCATGGAATGACCATCAAACGGCCATGGTTATGATACGAGACATCCTCATGTACATGGTAGGTATGCTCATACTGTAGAGAGGTTATGGCAGTCTCATTTTTAAATGGCACAGTAGGAGTTCTTAACTCTTGATATTGATATAGTCTAGATACAATTCATAAACAAGCTTCAGGCTATTTTTTGCCTTCAAGAAATGGCCTTTTGTTTTTAACTTTGGTCAGCTCTCTAATTCATCAAACACTGGACTTTGGTGTTTTATTAGTGGCTGAAACAATGTGCCTTTGTGTCTGTATTTATTTTCTCTGTTGGAATACTGATAGAAATAATAGATTTACTTTACTTAGCAGCAAGGCCAGAGCATTTTTGCCATGCTTTAGTGCAATGGTTTATTGTCAGAGGCCAGAGGATTAAACTTATATTGTAACTGGTGTTATCACTGTCTTTTAGCAGTGCCTGCTAATGCTGTGACCAGCCAAAGGCACTTTGATCATAAAGATCATAAAATATAAAGAACTTATCCCCTGCAAACATAACATAGATATTGTATACTGAAAACTTGTCGTTTACGTGTCTTTTAATTCATTTTTCACCTAGGACAGGGTCTATGTTCAACAAAACAATGTGGAGAATGTGTACAACCTTGGCCTGATTATATTCAGGGACCAGGTTGTGCGCTATGGCTGCATTCGAGACCATCTTCGACAGACGTTACTGGACATGATTGCACGTGAGAGGAAGGGAGAGGTTGTAGACAGGTAGTCAATAATAATTCATTTCACCGCCTAACTGAAGAAAAAAAAAATCTTTTAGAAGGAGTAAACTTTTGTTTTTATAGGGGAGCCATTAGGAATGCCTGCCAGATGCTAATGATTCTTGGTCTGGACGGAAGAACTGTTTATGAGGAGGACTTTGAAGGGCCTTTCTTAGATATGTCTGCTGAATTCTTCCAAGTGAGTCTGACTTGTTTACTTATCCTGTTTTTTTCTTTTTTTCATCTTAAGAAAATGTATAATAAATGTCTACCTTCAGATGGAGAGCCAAAAGTTCCTGGCCGAAAACAGTGCCAGTGTCTACATTAAGAAAGTTGAGGCCAGAATCAATGAGGAGATTGAGCGGGTTATGCATTGCTTGGACAAGTCTACAGAGGAGCCCATAGTCAAGGTGGTTGAACGAGAACTCATTTCTAAACATATGAAGACCATTGTAGAGATGGAAAACTCTGGGCTTGTTCACATGCTCAAAAATGGGAAAACAGAGGGTAAAAAAAGAATATTTTACATTAAAATACATTCTAATGAGGATTTATAAACTAATAATTCACTACTTATTTCTTCCTTTTAGACTTGGCTTGCATGTACAAGCTGTTCAGTCGTGTGCCAAATGGCCTAAAAACAATGTGTGAGTGTATGAGCGCTTACTTAAGGGAGCAGGGCAAAGCTCTTGTGTCAGAAGAGGGAGAAGGCAAGAATCCTGTCGACTATATACAGGTACGGCTGTTTCAAATGACACACCATCATTTGAATTGCATTTTGTACATCCAGTGTAATTGTAAATGCTAAAAAACATAAAGTTTTGCTGAAAGTTGGATTACTGTTTGGCACCTGAACAGGGTTTGCTAGACTTAAAGACACGGTTTGACCGCTTCCTCCTTGAGTCCTTCAACAATGACAGACTCTTCAAACAAACTATAGCTGGAGACTTTGAGTATTTTCTCAACCTCAACTCACGCTCACCGGAGTATCTGTCACTATTCATTGATGATAAGCTCAAGAAGGGGGTCAAAGGGGTATGTTACCAACTAATAATTAAGCTACTATTATCTAATATTGCTGTGCAAAATTTGTTGAAAAACTTTGCCTTTTTTTAAAAGTATGCCATTATGTTTTTTTTGTTCAGCTGACAGAGCAAGAGGTAGAGTCGATTCTTGACAAAGCCATGGTGTTGTTCAGGTTCATGCAGGAGAAGGATGTGTTTGAAAGGTACTACAAGCAGCATTTGGGCCGTAGGCTACTGAGCAACAAGAGTGTCTCAGACGACTCTGAAAAGAACATGATCTCTAAGCTCAAGGTACAAACATATCTCAACACGTATCTGAACAGGGTTAACATGTTTTCACGCTACTTCTAATCTCATTGTAACTAATTATTTAGTAGTCTCTTTGTGTGTACATGTGTGTCACCATGTCGAATTATGATTTTTTACATTTTACCTTGCAGACAGAATGTGGCTGTCAGTTCACTTCAAAACTGGAAGGGATGTTCAGAGACATGAGCATCTCGAATACTACCATGGATGAGTTCAGACAGCACATACAGACCACATCGGTAAGGCAGAAAAGGATACTGTTTTAAATAATATGTGGTATTCAGTATATAATTATGACAAGTCAACATTTTAGTAGTTGGTAAATAATGCAAAAATTGTAATTCCTGCCCAAAATTATTCAGGCGTCTCTGAGTGGTGTGGACCTTACTGTAAGAGTACTCACCACTGGCTACTGGCCTACGCAGTCAGCAACACCAAAATGCAACATCCCCCCTGCTCCCAGGCATGCCTTTGAAGTCTTCAGAAGGTAAGGCTTTGATTCCATCTAAACCGTAACTGACACATAGAGGCTTGATGCAATGGACTCTAAATGGACTTTACAGGTTTTATCTCGCCAAGCACAGTGGTAGACAGCTCACACTCCAGCACCACATGGGTGGGGCAGACCTAAATGCAACTTTCTATGGTGCAATTAAAAAGGTAGAGTACTTTTACACCGTTGCAAAATTCTATACAAATGATAATGTTGTGCTTTTTAAGACAGAATAATTTTTTACTCATTTGACTTTTGTGTACAAAACAATTGTGTACAGGAGGATGGTTCAGAAGTAGGTGTTGGTGGTGCTCAGGTGACTGGCTCCAATACTCGCAAGCACATACTGCAAGTCTCCACCTTCCAGATGACTATCCTCATGCTTTTCAATAACAGAGAAAAGTGCACTTTTGAGGTGAGATCAGCACAATATCACCATCTCTTCACTGTCTCTTTTAAACCCTCTCAGTTAAGCAGGGGTAGTAATTTAATTTAATCTTCAGCTACTAAAATGTATGATCTCTATTATCTCTGTGTGTGCAGGAAATTCAGCAGGAGACAGATATCCCTGAGAGAGAGTTGGTGCGAGCATTACAGTCCTTGGCCTGTGGAAAGCCCACACAAAGAGTTCTCACCAAGGAGCCAAAGTCCAAGGAGATTGAAAATGGACATGTGTTTACAGTTAATGATCAGTTTACTTCCAAACTGCACAGAGTCAAAATTCAAACAGGTGTGTACAAGGATTTTGGTTTCCATCAAAGCATTTTTACATTACCATCTTTGTTTATACTTGATAGACGATGGATTGGAAACTGGTTTTAAAGCATCTCATACTTGTATTGTTTTTGACAACAGCTTGTTTTTTTTAAACCTCTTTATTAAAACTCAATTGACAAAATGTGTTTACAACTATTCTCCACTGCCTGCTTTATCTATTCAAATCTCCCTTTGTTTTTTAGTTGCTGCTAAACAAGGAGAGTCAGACCCTGAAAGGAAAGAAACTCGACAGAAAGTGGATGATGACAGAAAGCATGAAATCGAGGCAGCCATTGTCCGAATTATGAAGTCAAGGAAGAAGATGCAGCACAATGTATTAGTTGCAGAGGTAAGAAAAGTTTTTATTGTGATAGTGATTTCACAATAAGCACCGTTTTCAATGTTATGCTTAAGCTAGAATTATATTTTTTTAACTTTTGACAGGTAACTCAGCAGCTCCGGGCACGTTTTCTTCCCAGCCCTGTGGTTATAAAAAAGCGTATAGAAGGACTAATAGAAAGAGAATACTTGGCAAGAACACCAGAGGATCGTAAAGTATACACCTACGTTGCATAGAGACATTTACAGATGAGAAGAGAAACAGACTGAATGGGAAATGGGATTTGTTTTATTTGGACTGCTGTTTCGCATGGACTGGAAGTTTCTTTTTAACACAATTGCTGACCTGATTCATCATCTTTTAAACAAACACAGTAAATCCACGTGAATGGGAAATATAATGTTGGCACAAAAATATCCTATTTGACTTTTAATTTGGCTCCGGTCTTCCCTGTGAATTTTATTGTGGATGGATCCAGCTTCAAGCTTTTCACTGTTTTACCCTGTTAGAGATCAAAGTTGAGAAGTCCTTGGGAAAAATGTGAATGCACCACATTATTTTTTTGTTTCAGTGAAAATAATAAATACAAGTATTAAAAATGGCTAATGTGGATTGTCAACAACCAACACGTTAAAGAGCTTCATTTGTTTCCTTACACTTTTACAATTTTATGTTTACAGATTGCGCTTTCAGATTAGGTATTAAAAGTTATTATTATTATATTCAAATTGGCTTTGTAGACAATGTAAGCAAATTGCATTTCGAGGCATAAATACAGTATTCCATCAGAAATCCATCAGTTGTAGTCAGTGATCTCAGCTACTACATAAAATGGCATCTGAAGCAGCCACTCATTTTTTATTTTTTTTTATCAATGCTTTCAATTGTTCATTGACAAAACTTTGGTCCGAAGCACGGAGTAAGGTATGTGTATGTTCTATTATCAGACACCCAAATATATAATTAATAAGTTATTTCAAAATAAATAGGTAGTTCATGAAGGGGAATACCAATTTAGACAAAAAGGGGGCTGGTGAAATCTGGAGAACTATCATGAGGTACATCCGGTAGTTTTGATTGTATAGCATTGGCCAGAGCCTCCAACTGCGCCATAAAACTCTGAATATCCTCAAAAGAACTGTGAGTCCAAGCTAGAGGTAGGTGGGCAGGAACTGCTTTACGATCTGCAACACAAAGTGTGTGTGTCAAACTAATACTGCATGTAGTTAGCAATCACATGTGTCTGGTCACCTTGAAAGAACTGCCCACTACGTGTTCTTGAAGCAGTTCGGCACAAAGCCAACCACACAACAGTGTCAGCTCCCTGCTCCACACTGCGCAGCCTCCCATCCATCATCATATGGAACTCTGGCATTGAAGTAGAGACAGCTAGAAACCACAATGTCCACAATAATTAAGAAAAATTAAGATTAAATTAGAAAAAAATGCCTGTATTTGGGACAGTACCTGGTGTATCAACCCAGCCTGGATGCATCACAGAAAAGTGGATGACAGGGTTGGCTTTGGCCCATTGCTGTGTTAGCACCACCTGCTGTCTCTGAAAGCAAAGAACATCATGTCGCGCACAATGCCTGCCTCATTGTAAATGTGTTCGTATGATAAGCAATCTATAGCATACAAATCATTTTCCCTGGCATCATTATTTCCCACCTTATTCTGTGCATAGATCATAAGTCCATCACACCAACCCTTCTCTGACAACAAGTCATCAACTTTGAGTTTTTGAACGAGCATACCTCCCGAGGACACAGTGATCTAGCAAGTGGACAGAAGAGAAGCACACTGTGCCACTACTGAATAGACAACAGTGTCATTATACTTTGTATACTGCACAAATAAGGCATTTGTTTATGTATGCATTTGTGTCTGCCCATACCACCCTTGGATCCCTGCTCTTCTGTAAAAGGGGCATAAGGGTCCTAGTGAGCACATATACTCCTTGAAAGACAGAAATATCACACTACTTCAGTCCTGATTCACAGTGTTGCAGTCATTAGGCATTTGTGTGAGGTCTCACCCATAGTGTTGGTAGCAAAATTCTTCTCTAGTCCGTCAGCATTCAGCTCTCTCTTGTGCAACATGCACCCTGCATTGTTTATCTGCTCCGAAAACAAAAACATTAGTAGTAGTTTGGTATGGCTTTACAACATTATAAGACATGCTTAATGAGTGAAATACCCACTAACACATTTAAAGAGGAGTATTGCTTTCTGAAGGCCTCTGCAAACTCCCAGACTTTGCGTGTCTCGGACATGTCAACAATGTGGATGTATACCTCCTAAAAACAGATAAATTATGACCCATCTGCCAAAGCTTATTTCATAATGCTCAGTGGTTCTTGTGTGGATTAGTTTACTCACCGTATTCCCAGACTCCCTGACAATATCTGCCCTGGCCTCCTCGGCTTTGTCTTTGTTCCTGCATACCATGTGGACTGTCCCACCTAAAATTAAAACACAAGGCTAGATTTTCTTAAAATATAAACTGCCAATATTTTAGTCTATACCTCTCTTGGCTATAGCCATTGCACTCGCTCTTCCAATACCACTGTTGGCTCCTGTGACCATAAAGGACCGTCCCACCACAGACACGTCCAGATCATGTGAATCGAAATTTCTAGATGCCGCCTCATAGCCCTTTCTTTAAAAAAAAAAAATATATACATATATATATATTTTAACACCTCATAATAAGTAATTAATTGCAAACTATTGATGATAGTTTAGTGTAAATGATCAAAAAAACATAAATAATATAAAAGAACATAAAAAATATATGTATAAAAGAAATTCAGTTTAACAACATATATTTTGTCTCTCCACTATAATCAGATGATGCAAATGCTATTCAACTGTCAAAAGAACTGTTGTAAGAGGACATAAAAGGGCTCTGTGTGATGCTGAGTGCCATACACATTAGTTAAGCATCGAGTTGCATTGGAGTTTTAAATAAAATTATAATTATAAGTAAAATAATTAGAGTTAAAGTAGACTGGCTTGGTATAGATCTATAAGCTCTATATTAAAAATAATAATTTGACTTAGTAATAAAATTCAGTAACTAACCTTGTATATTGTTGAATGCCATTGAGAAACCACACGGCATTGCGGTATAGAGACATTTCCTATTGTTCGAAAAATCCCAAAAGTACAACAGCAGCTGGCTTTGGGTCCTTGTGAGCTTCTGAGACAAATGAAGAGTCTGTCACAAGAAAAAAATACAGAAAGAGCACTATTACTGCTCTCTACCGACAGCACATGGAAACAGCACACACACTCAGTCTTGAAAGTTTTATGAGTTCGTTTTTTATTATTTATTATTACAGTTTGACCAGGTCCTGTACTTGTTACCTAGAGAATACGGAAATAGGTCGCGCGCAAGCGGCTAGGACACTCCCTCATAAATAGTCCTCGCGTAAGGACGGCGCCATACAGCGATATACCTCCATCCACCAGAGGGCAGGCTCCAAAAGAAGAATTATATTATAAAATCCAATTGCAACTTTACAAGTGTAAAAAACCCTTTTACAGCCTGGTACAAAAGATGGTTCTGGTCTCTAGAGCTGAGTTCTTGTTACGTGACAACTCTGGGGGGAGTGAATTTTTTTTTAATTCTTTGGTTTGCCCTCAGTTTAACTTTAGGGTTATGCATAATTAAGGGAGTGGCTACTTTGATTGACAGGTGTCATTTTGCGTCAGCTATGGCGGCCGCTAGCCTGTACGATGCTAACGCTAGCTGCTAGGTGTTAGCTGTGTCATTTTTTGCTCTTCAGAGAAGTTTTGCATTAAACTACTGAGTTATTTTTTGTAGTATTATGTGCCCTTCATTAACAGACCGTCCAAGAAGCTTGGCTCCAGTCTTTTTGGTGAGTAACATTCACATTGTATATTTGCTTAAGTCTTTATTAGCAATTTATTTTAGCAGATATGCTAACAGCCCTTAAGGCTATTCTCAGAGGTATCAAAGCAGTTAAAACCAGTCGCAAAATGAGATGGAAAAGTTCGATATATTTTGAATTTTAAGGAATATTTCTATGTTTATGTTAGATTTGGGGAAGTGCAGTCTCATATAAAAAGATGTGGTGGCATTATTTGAATTGTTTATTAAGACATTAAAATGTGGTTATCATTTTCAGAAATGTAAGTAGTTAATGTAAAGCCAGAACATTACTGTGATTAGACTAGTTTTATAATATTGACTGGAATTATGCTCTTAAGACTATGTTTATTTGTTCTAAACATAATACACTATTTTGTGATTAGACAAAATTGAGGTTTATGATGCAGTACTGCAATGCTTTACTCCCTCATGCAGATTTAAATCTTATTGCTATTTTAAGGCAAAAAAAAAAAGCTTACGTTTTATATTGCAATACAGTAATCCTATAATTTAAGAAAAGATTGATTTGAATCTATATTAATATACATTCTTAAAATAAACCGATCAGTATAATTGGGGTCTTCGTTGAATTGTATTTCACTGACTTTGTGTATTGTTTCCTGAAGGAGGTGATTCAGACAAACCTGACCAGTGTGTGTTGAAGACCAGACTCCTGCCACTGTCACTTTCATCTTCTCTTTCATCAGACATTTTACACAACATAGAATAACAAGCATTTGTTTTTGTGCATTACAGAAATGCTATCCTAATGTACTATATATTACAATACATACTTTTTCACCTTACTTTCCACATGTGCTGTCACAGTTTGCAGTCAATTAAAAATGAACAATGCACAGCCTTATTTTTCATTTTATTGCACTTATTTTTCACATGACTTCCTAATTGTGGCCTGAGCATAAAATTCTTCAGTTTATTTAGGGTTCTCATTTAAGATCATTTTAAAACACTCTCAGGCAGAAGTTAAAGACAGTAAAGTAAATTGTGTTAATAAATGTTATATACATCATAAAACATAAAGAAAAACAGATTTAATCTGTTTACATTCTGGTTAATACTACCCTCAGCAGTTAATTAGTGGGAGTAAGTTTTTATCAAATCAGATTCATATGTTAAAGTATGTAGACCATGTCTAGTTTAAAAAGAGTGCAGCGCCATTATGAACAGTAAATATTAGTACTTAGTAAAACACAGATCCTGAGGCAAACATGATCTTTATTTTCAGGAAGCTTCAGGTGAAGCTGGTCCATGTTCTTCTTTGTCACAGGTTTGACACGGGTCTAATCTTCATGTAACTGTTCCACAGAGGTTCTTTCTCACAGGGTACACACAGACACAGACAAAAACAAAAAACAGTATTTAATGTTTAGCCAATAAAACATGTAGAAATACAAAGCTGTTTCTCCACAGTAAGAGATTATACGTGTGACTAAATACTTGTATGCTTCTTAAATTAAACACTCATCAATGTCACACTAAGAAAAAAAACAAAAGTGGATCTGAGTGTTTCTTTATCTATAGTTTATGTGTAAATGGAAAATACAGGTCTGTCTAAATGCTGCACATTTGCAGGGGTCCTGGGTTTAGCATTATATGAACTAAAAGATCACTATTTGAATATCTTCACGTGTTATTAGCTTAAACATTGCTGTTATATTATTATCATCATCAATAAGAATGAGGCTTTATTATTTTACTGTCAAAATGTGCCTCCATCAAATACTAAAGCCTTAATGTACAGAAGTTGCAAATTAGGGACAGATATTTAAACAAATATTAAGGATATAATGAAATATATTCGAAAATCACGGTTTATTTTTTAACAGAGCTAGAAAGGTTTACCAGACTAAGATAAAAATTTCCTCATGCTTAAAACTATGATATATTATATAAGTAAAACCGCTTTAATTTTGATAATAATTATCTGATATTTACAGCAGGAGTTAAACTAAACTTCGTTGTAAAGTTTTTGGACTTACCCCGAGCTGAGAGACGACAGAGAGGCCTGGTCCACAACAGTTAGCATCGGCCGTTAGCATGTCGTTAGCCGTTAGCTTGTTCAGCTCCGGTCGGCTCTGAGATGAGGGGCGTGTTTCGGAACCGCGCGTTTGAAAAGCCCGCCCAGGAGCAGTTTAGACGCTGCCTTCTGCCCATTTTAGTAATATCCGCTAAAGGAGGAGTCAAAATATCCAAGATGGAAGCGCCGTTCATTGGGTGTCATTTGGACGAATTAGACCAAATGGAGACATTGCTTCCATTATTTATACATTCTATGGTCGCGCGCATCATTAAAGGCAGGGGTTTGTTTGATGTGGTGACGTTTCCTGCCGACACCTCTCTAACGCAGGAGGGCGGAGTTTATGAACTTTCACACCGAGCGAAGTGGACGACAGACAGAAATGTGTGTAGTCGGATTACTCGACCCTTTGTGAGGGTTTAACTACTTATTTTTTACTACTTTATTATCAGCAATAGTTCCAGTTATAGCGTCAAAATGGTAAGTGTTTTCAGTGGTTATTTGGGGCTAAGCTATCGACAGTATACCTCGGTCATTCACCTGTTGCACCTGTTGACAGGTAGCTAAAGCTAAAATTAACATAACGCTACTTCCGTTTAAAACGAAGCTGGGGTGTTTCTGCCCAAACAATTCCAGTTTGAAGTTAATTTTCTGACCTGTGGAGTAGAATTTGTTATTTTGTTGTGTGTGTGTTTGTTTGTTTGTTTGTTTGGCTAATTGGGCGAATATGGTGTGATCTACGTTCCCTTAACCTCCGCAGAACAGGTTTCGCCACTTTCCGTCGACATTGTTCACCGTATCAATAGGATACAGTGTTTTTATACGGATTTTCCTGTTGCCTGGATTGCTAGAAATCACTTGGAAAATATTGGCCAAGCCCTCTTGCAATTATGCTGTGCTCATCCATGTGTTTTTATAGCCGATTTCCTGTCATTTCTGTCAGCTTGTTTAACCTGAATAGCAGGTAGGCTTTACCCTGATCAACCTGATAAACAGCCCTGGAATTCCTCCAAAAAACGATGATGTTTTCTGAATCAAGAATGTGTAAAGTGCACAATCCTGCATCAAACACAAGCAATACTGGACAGACAATTTGATTAATTTTACTGTTTTATTTTCTTTACATAAACCAGTCATCTACATATTTCATGATTTTTTTAATAAGTGTTTATCAGAGTGCTCTGTAATCCACAAATTAATGCACCAAACGTCTCTATGGACTGTAACTATCAGAAGGGCTTTTACCTTTATGTCCTCCTTAAACCAACAATAACAGGGATACTTAAAGTTAAGACTGTGGCATTGTGATTTACATAAAGTCACACAGAGTGGAAATGTCCAGTTTGAAATGTAGCCGGATTTGTCAAGTGCTAGGAAACACATTTCTAAACATCCGAAACTCTGTTAACTGTTGGCGACTCCACTACTAGCCCACCTCTTCCTCAGTGCCAGAAAGAGCAGCGTGACCTTCTTTGGTGTTGCTTTACTGGTAGTTACTTTTTAATGAATGACAGCCACTTGTTGAACATTGGCTTCCAGCTGTATGTGTGTGTGGAAGGGTTAATCATATCCAGACCGGACTTAAATGGATATATCCATCGCTGTCTGTACATTGCAGCCTCCCACCTTTGACCCTGCTCTTTGTCTGTTTTGCTAGATGCGTTTCCTGCTGCTTTTCAGTCGTCAAGGGAAGCTCCGTCTCCAGAAATGGTACACACCCCTGCCGGAGCGAGAAAAGAAGAAGATAATCAGGGATATGACAACCATGGTGTTGGCACGGCAACCACGTTCATGTAACTTCTTGCACTGGAAAGACTTGAAGGTTATTTACAAGAGGTGGGTGCTGCCCAATGCTTACTGCGTCACTTTTACCTAGATTCGTGCTATCGGTTTACCTTTGTGCTTCTGGCAAACAGTAATCCTGAGAAATATTTAATTTCCTTTTCTCTTAAGGTATGCCAGCTTGTATTTCTGCTTGGCTGTTGAAAACCAAGAGAATGAGCTGATAGCGCTTGAGGTCATTCATCGCTACGTGGAGCTGCTGGACAAATACTTTGGCAATGTATTACACGGATCTTTAGTTTCTTTATTTATCATCCACTGTGATGTGTTTTAAAGGTTTTTGTTGTAGGGCTGTACAGCAGAGAGAGACCATCCAGCCACACTAAGCATCTTGTTTTAATATCCAAATATGTTTCACAAGGCTTTTTAACAGGGTTATTTTACTATTAGGCAGCTGGTATTTCCTTACACCAGTAAATAGTACTCTAGGAAACAGCCCGATGTGTTACTGGAGTGTATTATAGCTCCCAAACTACAGACTACCTCCAAATGAAAGCAAATATGACAAAGTTTTAAACAGTTATCCATTTATCACTAATGTACTCAGTGTTCAGAACACCACGTACAGCCCTACAAAGCCCAAACTACCACTTTTACATCTGATAGAATGTGTAGCTGAAATGAAGAATACACATAAAGATATCTCACAAGGAGCGCCGTTACTGATAACCGCAAAAATGCCTCCTCTCAGGTGTGTGAGCTGGACATAATCTTTAACTTTGAGAAAGCCTATTTTATCCTGGATGAATTTCTAATGGGAGGAGAAATACAGGAAACCTCCAAACAGACTGTAAACCGCTGCATCGAAAACTCCGATATGTTACAAGAGGTGAGTCCAACACGGCAACAACACGAGGCTCGGCCGTTTCCTTGTCTTTTGACATAAATGACTGTTGTATGGATCCACATCTTTTTCAGCTTTTTCAAAGAAATTGACAGTTGTGGGGATCTGTACATCATAGAGGGCCCACTTGGCTCCCATCAGTTGTGTTATTGATTAGTTTAACTTTTGTGGCATGTAAACATCCCCACCAACAAGTGTCAGTGGCGTAATGAGATCGATTAACAATGGTGCCGTTGACTCCCTGGTGTTTGTCTCCTTGTCTTCCTCGTAGCTAAAAGGCCTGTGGTTTGTAGTTGTTGTTTTTTTTGTTTTTTTTCTCTCGCTCTGCTGTGTTTTCTCATCCCTCTTTGTGCATCTCTCTCTCCCTCTGCCAACGTTAGCGCAAGTGAGAGACAGATTTCACCCTGTAGGTTTAGCCTTGTGTTTCCCGCTCTTCTTGTAGATTGTGTGTGATATAATAGTCAACTGGGTGTCGTCGTGGTTTTATTTTTTATATTTAAGGCTCACTAACACCTTTAGAGCATACAGCTGGAATACTTTATGTGCAGTGTAGCCTTCCATTCATTTTGACCATTATCACTTCAGGATGACAACAATGAGTGGTATGAGGTGGAGCTGTTTGGATGACCTTGAATATGGACAGAAAGGTTAGAGGCTCTGCTTGTGTTAGTGTGTTAGTGTCCTCAGCACTTTTTTGTACCGGGTGATGTGTGTAGTGTCTTTGAATATCTATTTGCATTATTGTGAATATTTAAGGGCGCGGCAATCACCTGTTTGTGTTCTCTATGTGCCTTTTCTCAGACTATGGAGGAGTATATGAGCAAGCCCGCATTCTGACCCTGAAGCGATGGACCCCACTTCGACTATGAGAGGAGCACAAGAACTAAATGTACTGTAAAAAAACAAAAAAACACTGTTTCTGATTCATGGGATTTACTGACTGTATTTTAAACAAGGAAATACAAATGTCTGCTCGTCTTCTGCCTAAAACACTGCTTTTCTTCAATGTTTTTACACTGTGTAACACACTTAATGAAGTAGAAATAGCACGATCGGGGACTTTAATGTCACATGAAGTGAACTGTAGATTGTGTTTATAAAGGATGGAATGCATTAGAAATGGATGGGTTTACTTAAAAATGTGCTAGCTTTTAATGAATAATCTCATTGATTTGTAATATTTGTAAGAATGATGATTTGTTGTCTGGACTTATCTGGACTCATTTTTTGAAAGTTTGATTTAGAAGATGTAGCGTGTACTGTCGTGTGTGTTCTTAAAAAGGTTTGCTAGTGTGGGTGTGAACAGGCTGTCTTTTTTTTCCTAATGTGCAATTTATGATGTCCAACTTCTAATTAAAATATGTATTTTGGTACAAACCTGTCACATTTGAGTTATTACAAAAATACTGAAACGCTGTTCTTGTGAGGTTTTGTTTAATAAGGCGACTTAACCCAGCGAGGAGAAAAATAATACCGCTGATGCTTTATTCATCTGATTCAATACACATTATTGAACATGTACAAAATGGTTTAAAAATGAGCATACATAGCACAACCACTGTTAGGCCAACAATACAGAGCTTTGCAGTATGAAAGGGTTGGAAGGCAGGCGACGGTCTGATATTAAAACTCAGATTATATTCAGAACAATAACTTCACAAACCCTGAATACGACACTTGTTCTTAGCTCAACATATATTCCTCGTGAGGTTCCTTTTTTGTACACCTGTCGTCTCAGAAAATAGCAATAGCTTGTGTTTTAAAGGCCCAGGCAGCGTTTTACTGAACACATAGCCTACATGAAAAATATTATCGTTACTCTGTGGGTTATATAATTTCAAATATAGGCCAGTTTTCTGTTTACAAACACCATTTATGTAAACAATGGACACCACATACTTCACTTTGGGCTTCATATACATTAGTGTTAAATTTGGCAATGACAGGCACAAACCAAGCTATTTTCTAATTGTGTTTAGTAGATTGTACCTTTAGAATCTCCTATAGTCTCACTAGAACATTCCTGCAGCAAGTAGGGACTTAGATATATATATATATATATTTTACAAATGTAAGATTGCTATAGTTCCTTTTCATTAGGGTTGATATAATACCAGCTAGAGTTCTTATAATAAAAATCTGTAAACTAGATCACGTCCACCAAACTTATTTTAAGACAGTATAAATACTAAAACCATAAATTCGTGCGTCTTCTCCTCCATCTTTTACACTACATTCCCGCCACGACCTTTTCCTTCTTCTCTCCCTCTTCGTTGATGGTTTGAGGAGCTTGTGTCTTGTCCGCCATGGCGTCTTTCGATTGCATTTCTGTGGGGTTTACATTCTCAGGACCGGTGACTTCGGTCTCCCTCTTGGCCACTGGTCGCTTCTCGTTTTGCTCCAAATAGTCCTTCACGGCTTTCTCGTAGAGCTCGTAGGGGAACTGTCCCTTGAGCTGCGCCTGGGTGTCCCTCTTGTTGATGGTATTGGGGTATTCTGTGAGGATTTTTGCCGCCAGGAACGTGGTCACCTCATCTTCTACGTCCTCATCTTCGTCGTCTGCGTCGGTCTGACGCTTCAGTGGCATTTTGTTGAGCTCGGAAAGGAACAAGTTCTCTCTGCGTCCAGAAGGAGGTGGGATTTTGACAGGCCCTGAGCTCACTACTGGACTTGAGGGGATCCTATCTGAAGATGGAGGGATTTTCATGGGACGCTGGATCACTGGGTACTCGTTACTGATGGTCTCCACTCCTATGATATCTAGAAAGTCCTCCCTGTCCATATCCTCTGGTTGTGTCTTGCTCTTCACGGGCAGCCTCCTGCTATAGTATCTGATTTTGGGGGTCTGTCCCGTGGTGGAGAAGCGTGTGGAACCTTGGGCGTCGCGGTGCAGCTTCCTGAGCTCCTCTGTGAGCAGCATGTCGATGAGATCCTGCGGCGGGACGTGAAGCTTTAAGGACAGCTCTAGCAGCTCTTTAACCGTGCGTGGGTCAACAATAGAGGGTCGTATGAGCCTCTTCTTCTGCTCCCCATCCGCGTCCCTCTTCTTCTGTGACTGGTCGCTCATTTCCAGCACTTTGAGCAGGTAGTAGTCCACTAGTTTGGTGTCGTCATCGGCCTCCTCTTGGTCCTGGTTGGCCCTGCGCTGAACTTCCTCCGCGTCTTCTTCACTGTCCACAGCCCGGTCCATCTCCTCGCGGCTGTTATTGACCAGTTCCTCGGTCTCCTCTCTCTCTTCTACTGGGACCCACTCCTCACCCCCGGCCACGTCCTCATACGCCTGGCTCCTCAGGCTGAACACGTCCTCGTCCTGGTCGTCGTCGTCGCCCAGTGCGGCTCTCTTCTGCACGACGGGCATGCGCCCCAGTTCGTCGAAGATGGAGCGCAGGTTGGCGAGGCTTTGAGGTGTGTACTGCTCGTCTAAGTCCTCTGTGGCTCGTTTCGAGGCGTCTGTATTCTCCTCGTCCTCAAACATGAGTGGGTATTTCTTGTGAGCCCGGGGGGAGTTGCCGTAATCTACAGGTGCGCTCTCGGGAGTTTCCGGCTCCTTAGTGCGGTGCCTGTGTGTGCGCCGGTCGTTCCTGGACGTTGGCGGGCTGCTCCTGGGTTCACCTTGCAGAGAGCGGAGCAGGGTTTTCATGAGCTGCTCCGCAGTGATGTCCTGCCTCTGGAGTGCCCCCGGCGCGGCCTCGTCCTGCTGCTGCTGCGATGCCAGCTGGAGCAGAACACGGAACTTCTCCACCTCATCATAATCCGCAGGCTCGCCTCGGCCCTCGTTCCGCTGTTTGAGGTTTTCAATGTACTCCAGGGCTTTCATCATGTCAGAGGCCGGCTGGACATCACTGTCGCCGCCTCGCAGCCTGAAGTGGCGGGGGAGAGACGCAGCCTGCGCGGCGCGCACGCACAGCAGGACGGTGAGCAGGAGCGCCGCTCCCCCCGCGGGCAACTTGTGGTGGAAATGCAGCATTATAGGCTTTTTATTACCTGAAAGTCAAAGAAAGAAATACAATTTTAGAACAATTGTGTAGTTTTGATTTGAGATTTTTTAGTTATGACCCCGTTGATGCAGTTATTATAGGCCTACTCCATATTTCAGATTTCAGATTTTTTCAGATGGCAATTGTCTGCATGAGCCGTATTGTTTGCACACAATGCATTAGACAATGTGGTAAAGTATTAGCTTAATGTCCACTGTTTTCATGACTGATCCTATCAAACGGATCCAACTGCACTGCATGTGTTGTGACACAACATGATTCATACTGAAGAATATCATGAGAGATTCCTGATGAAATCCACGAGATCAACATCGTAGATGTCAGATATCTTAATCCCCAAACGTTCGCTGTACATTGTTGGAGACACGTCCCAATTGTGCACACATACTGTCGTTAATAAACTAAACGTACACATTGTGTAGTTTTTATATGTGACAGGTTTTCTGTTTTGACGCCGGATCTGTATGTCTTTCACGACACGGAGATGACGCTTTCACAGAGACGGATGACTCACCCCTAGGTTGGTAATGGCAACCACAACATCCATTTCCAACACGGCCATATGTTAAAAAACATAAACATTTCGGTTCTGTTTTTACCGATGCATTTACTATCCGCTCTATTTTTTTTTTTTGTCTATTCAAACATGGATGCAACGTATAACTGTACAAATAATAAATGCATTAGGTTATTGAATGATACACTGTAATAATCTTATTACTGATAGTCCATCTGAATTGATGTGTGTGGTAATATGAGGCTTACCTTTGGCAACGGAGCTCAGACAGCAGCGAAGGTGTATGGCATCTCCTCTGGCGCGGTGCTGTTTTCAGCACTTGGACAGCTCCCCTCGTTATAAGAGGCGACACCTGACCAGCGCGTCATCGCTGCGCACGTACGCAATAGCCTCGCTGGAGAGGAGGAGAGGAGGAGGAGAAATCCATATAAATGATTCAGGTCTATGATACGGTATGCTAAAACGCACGGCTGTATTAAAAATAGCTCTGCGTGTCTGTTTCTCTGTGGGAAGCTATTGGCTGGAAAGATCTTTTAACAAGTACCCAGGTAGTGGATGTATAGGGGCTTTGGATTCAAGCCATATGTTGTGACGTCAGTGTTGTAATCTCAATATTCTTCAGCTCTTAATGGCAGAGCAGAGTAACCATATGACATTCATGGATGCCCAGGGGCGTATCTATAGGCTGAACTGTCAAGTTAAACCACACCTAAATGTGACAGTTGACACCAGAGAGAGAAGGAGATACACCAAAGCAATATTAAACAACAAAAACAGAACATAATAATTCAAGGAAAAACAATGGAGTAAAGAAACTTTACATCTTTCTTTTTATTCTACACATTGAATGTTAACCAATGCTTTCATTAGACGCATGTAAAATTACCCAAAATACCCATTTACTAAAAACACTTCTACTTTTGCACCTTTTGGCATTTGAACGGAGCTTGTACCACCCATCATCACGACCACTGAAGAGTTAAAGCCTCCAGCGATGACTCACAGCCACCGAGGAGTTGCTGTCGCAGTTCAGCAGCCCTCTCCTTCTCTCTGACAGAGACGACGGTAAACAAGTCGCTGTCTGCTCACGGGCTGATGGACTGACAGAAGGAGAGGGGCTCGACCCGATAAAGAGGGGCTACAGCTTGTCATCTGGTGGAAAGAGGCAACCCTAAAGTGGCCATGACAAGATCTAAACCAGAAACTAAACAAGACAAATTCTCAATTCCCCCTTAATGTAATTCAGATTCTCCATTCACTCCATGCTCTTGCCTTTCAGCCCTGTTCCTGTTTTCACTGCAAGTCTAACTGCATCCACTGTGCCTCATATTTATCCCTTATGATCTATCCATTCCAGTAAAACCAGTCAACAAACACACCCACTTTGTCTCCTGGCTTCGAGACGTCATCGACACAGAGAGGTCTGAGGAGCCTCCCGATGTTTAAAGACACAACAAAGACGTGGTGTTGTTTGGGGAAAATGTAGCTTGTGTAATCCCACAGCATCAGCACGGTGACATCACAAGGCTCCATTCAGAAAATAGCCTCCACCCTGAGGGACTGTAGTAACCCACACCAACAAGACACAAGCAAGGTTACTTTCTCATGTGTACTGGCATAATGGAATACGCTTCCTGCTTTCCTGCTATTCATTCTAGGCTGTGGAAACAATCCAAATGCATGCAAATGATGCAGAATGGCCGACGGCAAAATGGAGAATACTGTCATATTGATTTTTTATGGTGCAAGGAAAGAAGAGAAGGATGGAAAAGTGGACAATGGATACTGGATAATAAGAAAAGTGTAGTCAAGTCCAACTTTATTTCTATAAAGTGATGTAGCACTATTATAAGTGCATTTTTTTCAGGGCTATCATGGTTCTCAGTGATGAATCAGACAGTTTAAACTCAAATCCCTCTTGGTTTTTGTGGAGGAAGATCCGCCAGCTGACTCTGTGAGCTCTCTCAGGGGTTTATGTTTTGCTGTCTGTGTGCATCAGTCCATATATATACCATCTCTTCACACTAAAGAGGTACTCCACTGTCTTCTTCTTGTTTGCAGCACAGAGCTAACAATACTAATTGGTTTAAGAATCCTTAGAGCCACCCTTTCATTGTCTTTACTTCCTGGTTCACATTACTCAAATTAAAGCCTGTCTTTAACAATGTAAGTGGACTTAATTGGCATTTCTTTGGCTATGAGCTTCACCTCAGTCATGCTGCTCGTCGGTGTCTCTCATACTGCATTCTTGTGTTTCAAAAAGGTTTGAAATAAAGAGAGGTTCAGACACTATGAGGAGAGCCGGGCGGGGTCCCAGACACTGCGGCCCAAAGCCTGGGGCGGCCGGCAGTTCATGGCTGATTGGTGTAGATATAACAACATAATGCTTTCTCCTACTATTTAATATCATTTGTAATAGTAAATAGTAGAAGCAATTATAACCATTATAACAGCTCCTGGCACAATCCAAAAACAGCAGATACATATGCTTCTACAAACTACAAGCAGCTATTATTGCAGGCTGTTATGATTTGGCCATCTGGTCACTGTATTTGTGTTAATGTCCGGTTTTGATTACACGTTTCCATTCACGATTGGTTTAATTGGAAAAACCTGAACCCCTCACCTCTAATCTTTGTATGTGCTCTATTCCCTATTGAACACTAATGATTACTGGATGCATGTGTTGATTTGAATTCCCAGGAATTCATTTGCACCCACTGCACGGTGCACGGTTTCCATTTAATAATCTAAATTAACACCGACTCATCCCTAAAACTCATTAGCGCGCAAAGATAGACACTCTTTCAATGAGCTGCCACGCCACATTTGTAACACCAGACTTCACTGGCACTCAGCTGCTTGTGTAACTTTATCATTGATCACTGTGTAATAAGTGCTGCCGATTCCTCCTCCTTGCTCTTCTACTCTTGTGGCCTCTGAACCTACAGAAGCCAAAGCGGGTCACAGCTGCTGTTTACACAAATGTCTATCAAAGCTGCAGGGAGAAAATATAATCAGCACTGCAATGGTTCATATGCGTCAGAGTTCATTAAAAGCACAATGTGTTCCCTTGGTGCAATCATCACACAGCCCTCTCAAGGACTCAAACATTCGTGACTTAACTGAGACTATAAGTTTCAGCCTTGAAAGGCTTTTGGAATTGAATAGCTCCATAATCACACACACTCCTCATGTCATCCAAAGCTAGGATGTCACACACATGTTTAATGCTTCTCCCTAAGGTGCACTGGAGGCTGCAGGGATGAGAATGACACGTCTGTTGTCAAGGCTCACCTTCTCTTCATCTCCATGGTGACGCCGCCGCCGCACAGCCTTTTCATCCAGGCTACGTCTACCTATGCCTCGCTGCAGGTTGCTACGTTTGCATGTGTCTTGAGCAATGACATTTCCCCTTCAACTCTTTTGTACCAATTAGCACAAAAGCACTCTGTGTTTTTGTGGTGGATGATATTAAAATATTAGGAGAAGTGACGTCGGTGGTTTGAAAAGGGCAAACGTCCAGGAAGAGCTCTGTGGGAGAGCAAGACGGAGATCACAACATGAATTAGATTCTCTATCTTTTACAAACAAACAACGCTTTACAAACATCTCAGCCAGTTGACATTTGTACATTGCCATCTTTGTTTTTGTTTTTTGTTTTTTTTGCTGTTTTCATTCTACCCACTTCCTCTCATTAAGATTCCTTGCTTTTGGCTCCATCTCAACATCCATGCACCACGATCACCTTGCTTGTCTGACTCATCCCTTTTCAATACATCGCTTGTGTGTGTGTGTGTGTGTGTGTGAGCTCACGTGCACATATCCAACTGCGTGTACCGCATCCGTGTCGTGACGCACTGGCTGACGTTACAAGCAGGATGTCTTTTTAATGAAGAAATCCACTCCGAAACAAAACCGTCCAAAACATCTACACACACACATATGTAAAAATCTCTAATTACACAGCCCAAATCTAAATGATTATTTATCAGTGCTTTTTTTTTTCCTTTTTCTTCCTTCCTAATTGCCTGCGAATGTGGCAGTCTAATGTGCTTCACTTACTGGTACAGTGTCTAGGCAACCAGGGGGAAATTTTGTGTTCATAGTCTACCTCTACCTTTTCCTGTCATATCTCACATTTTCACAGACAGCTGCAGAAGAGTCTGGATTTAAGACCCTTAATATTCCAAGGGTCTACATTTTGGCTTTAATTAAATGCTGTGTATCATTGCAAAGTGCCACCCGCTTTGGAAAGGAGGATGGAAACGATGCAGAAGAGTGATTTTGACACACTGAATATCAAAGCAGATGTGTGTAATTAAATGCAGCCATATGCCATCCAAGTCTTTTGTGTTCATTCTCCCACTCCTCCCTCTATTGTCATCTTTCTTTGTTTCGTCCTCATCCTCTCCACTTCTCGGATGCTGTATCTCTGCGGTCTCTCACTTCACCACTCCCTGATGCCGTCCCTGGCCGTCTCCCAAGCTGTCTTTACTTTACTTCGTTTCTCCTCTTCCTCCCTCCTCCTCCTCCACCTCCTCTCATTCTATAAATATCCAGGCCCGGGTGAGTCATCGCACAGACGTATCAGTTGCCTCTCCCTTTTTTCCCTCCCCCCCAATTCGGTTTCTGCTTCAGCCAGGCTCATTACCAGACTTCACACGTTCCTCATTTGGCTCTTGCATCTCCGTGACCCGGCCAGAGCTGTGAGAGCCTGGTGGAAAAGTCTGCTGCTGCTGCTGAGATGCCAAGCACAGCCAAAGGTCAGTTTGACACATGACAACCCCTTTCCCAAAAACAAAAACTGCAGGGGGCATGCACATTATACCAAACCAATCATCTGAGCAGAAACTTGTCTGCCCGGAAAGGTTGCAAACATTTCATACTTTTCTTGTGAGTGAACACAAGAAAAGCTGCAAATATCTGAAAAAATGCACTAAATAGAACTACATTCATATTACCTTTCATCCAGTTTGGCCTGAGATGTAATAATTTTCTCTTTTTTCTGCAGCCACCAAACACCTCTCCAGTTATGAGGCATCTTTAACTCCACTTTATCCTCGGTAAACCCTTATATTATTGGTGCATTCAGCCCTACTGTGGGTAAATATATATATAAAAGTTTTCTGCACTCTTCTGAGTCACAGATAGAGATAGAGAGGGGCAGACTGAAAAAGAAGAAAGTTATGAAAGTCTCAAAGAAACAAAAAAGGCACAATACTGAAGATGTCCTTGTGAGTATGTTGCTGTCAGTGTAGGATAGTAATAGCACATTTGCTTTGTGTAAAGTGTACGTCTAATAGTGTATTTCTTGAGTTTATTTGTCAAGACAAAAAATGATATGACTTTTGCCTTTAGTCTAAGTCTGTTTTTGCCTTTCTGATAATAACAGTTTGGTTTGGTCATAAGCTTCCTTCACAAATCAAATGTTGGCAACATTGTCCTTCTAAAGTATGATTTTGGCTTTTCTACCTACGTCTGGGTTGTTGTCTCTGTGGCATGGAGCTGTTTGCAGTGTGTGCGTCAGAATCGGCGGCTTAATGAAGGCAGCGTTATGCCTCTGACTCACTCGGTGCTCCCATCGGGGTGGCTGGATAGATGGATGAAATGCAGAGGGCAGCTCATCTGCATCCTTTGTAGCCTTGTTTCTCTAAAATTGAAAGTGACATTACAATCATTTTTATGAAAGGTTTTGTTGTCAGTAGATGAAGTGCTGATGGAGGTAGAACTACTTTCTTTTACTGTGCTGTGCCAATGTTAGTCATCACAAGACTCTTTTTGTATCATATCTTTGGTTCTAACACAAATAAATCAGGTGAGGTAAGGTCAACATTTCTTAAAGGCAAAATGACAGCCTTTAAAACTTTGATCCACTGTGTGTGGTAAATTGGTTCCAGCTTTAATGCGGCTTGGTTTTGAATCATAATTTTGCCACCAGCTTATAGTTATATCTGATATATCAATCTGGAAAACAGTGATGAATCATTGATCGTTCAGGTCTAATGTGAAACAGGAACCTACCATCTGAACACAAAATTGGGATCAAATCCCATTCTGAAGATGACATGGTTTCACAGGTTTGTGAATTGAACATGCCATTGATGACTAAGCTTTACAGAGGAGGAAAATCCTTTGTTTACTAGCTTTTTATTGAAGGTTGACTCCCAGAACCGCATGTTCTGTTTGCACTAACACAGAGACACCATACGCACACACAAATATGAGCACTGGCCTTCGTTGCCATAGAAACTCTGGTTTCAGGATGATTCTAATCAAGCTGCTGATGGTATCAGTCATCTGTCATGCTTCACATAAGATCAACGCAACAAGTACTTACAAGACACATTTTATTACAGAATTTTCAAGGCCAAATCACAAATAAATAAGGAAGGAGACACTTTCAAGGAGCCCAGCTTAAAAGGGCCATTTAACCACATGAAAACAGGAGGAAACCCCAAAAAACTGGTCAGTAACAAAGATTATTATTAAATATGTTAAACAGGAGGATTTACACCTGTACAGTTGGGAATGCAAACCGTTTATTTACAAGTGAAAACAAAAGCAGTGGTGGCTTTTACATAAGCACCACCATTTGTTTACACCTTTGCCAAATGGATGGTGTCAGTAGGACGAGGCTAATCAACATTAAAAAAGAAAAGAAAAAAAAACTGTTTGGAGCACTTCACATTCTTAAGACCCTGCAGACAGCTCATGTGTGTAAGAAAGGCAACTACCGCCTCTAGCCAGGCAGAGGGAAAGCAGCAAACAGCACAGTAAGCTATTGACTATTGACTTTTCAGTTAAATGTAAAAAAACAAAAAAAAAAGGGGTCCCCACAAAGTCAAAAAATAACATGCGAACATAACCGTTGTGTATTGAGTAGGCATCTGATAAGAGAGGTTTTACCTGACTGTACCATTATCAATCCTATATGTCTTCATAAAAGCAGGTTTTGCATTCAGAGTGGGCACCTCTTGCACTTACGGCCCAGAAAGCTCAAGAAAAACTCAAGCGGCTCAAAACAGGGGTGCACCCTTTGCCCTTCAGAAAACACCAGTAACCTGTGGTATATGGTTAAATATTTGGCAGTTTACAAAATCCAACCCTTTTTCTATATACACTGCACATACAATATCACACACAATCTGAAGATAAAGAAACTTTCATTTTAAAAACTTCTTTCATTAGCGATCTTACGCTATCAAGTCAGTTTTCTTCAGTTGTTTTGACCGGAGTGCCATTTCTAAACCGTTTAATATTCAAGCACTTTGGTATATTTGCACACTTTTCATCATGCATTTCCTATATAGCCAAATCTGTCTATAAAACATTAAATTTGTTGAGCATAGTATGTTGCAATGGGCTACATCTCGACTTCCTTATCAGTGTCTCTACCATTCCTACATGTACTCTGTTTAAAATGTAATAAAACCAGCCTTCACTGGAGAGGCCAGAAAACATTCATACACCATGGATAGGCCTTCTCCTTCCTATATACTTTAAAACTGGTGTATAAATATTGCACATTCATTTTGTATCTCATAATTGTAAGTAGAAAAATTCAAAGTAACTAGATCTACTGGAGCAATAGGAGAACACAAACATCAGCACTGAAAGTAACTGGGACGTAAACGCTATTCAAACTAGGAGCCTACGTAACTATGCTACAGGCGAAGTTCCCTTGGAGACATCCGAATGGTGGATTGGTCAAGACTTGAGGAGTGCGTTAGCGGCAGATGTGGCTAGGCCATATCAGTAAACCATTTGGAGGAACATTTAAAAAAAAAAAAACAGAAACAAAAGAAATAGAAAAATCTCATTTGAGCATCACTGTAAAGGCGGAGATTCTAAAACTAGTCAAGTCAATAAGAACATGCCCAAAGCAAAAACCTTTGGAGTAATATCAAAGCATGTAAAAAAAAAAAGAAAATGGCAATATAAAACACAAAAAATAAAAAAAAAAGCTAATGTATAACAACAACAAATATGAAAAGTATTTATGAACATCTTTGCAAAACCAATTCCTCACAATAGAAATAATAACCAAAACAACAGATATAGAATAATTGACATCCCTGCATAAATTCCAACCTGAATTTTTCTCAAAGCCCAGGAGGGATCCCTCTACTGCCCTTTTCCCCTGCCAGATACCTGCACTGACAATCAGAGACTAGGCTGAACTACAGGAAGGCTCCAGAGAGGAGTGGACAAGGGATGATGGAGGAAAGAGGGGGGTGGGGGATAAAAGAGAAAAGCGACAGACAGAACATGAGGACATTGATCCAAATAGCCTGACATTTGCTTCTCTTCAAGTCACCTGGACTTCATGTGCCGCCTCGGTTGTCATGACGACTCAAAGGGCTAAAGCAGTCCAAAAGCGAACGGTGAGCGCAGCGCACCATGCTTGTCTGATTTAGTTCTCGGTGAGGAACCTGCTGCCTTTTGGTCGTGTCAGGGAGCATTAGGATGGATTCAAGTTTTTCCTCCTTTGATCGAAGCTGGTTGTGGGAAGCCAAGGAGGAGACACTTAAGTTTTGTGTGTGTGTGTGTGTGTGTGTGTGTGTGTATGTGCGTGCGTGCGTCTAAATGATAATGTCTTCATCCATGGAGTGGCTTCTGAAATGTGCGCAAATATTTCATTGTGTATGTCTAAATGTATGTTGTTGTGTGGTTTTTTTTGGGAGTGTTATTTTCCACCGTACATTCTCTCAATGTCGTCCTGGTAGTGTGATTTGAGCTCTTTGCGTTTGAGTTTGAATGCATCGGTGACTAATCCAGTCTCTGGTGTCCAAGGCTCAGCGCTCAGCCGGATCTTCTTAGGGATCTCAAACCGCTCTAGTTTTCCTAGCAAAGAAAAAAAAAAACAAATCAGGATTTGCATAGAGTCCAGGACTGATGAGTAGAAATGTGTCAATAGATGCAATGGAGAAAATAAGAGATTGTTGTTGTTACCATTGATCGCAGCCTCAGTAATGATGCGGAGGACCTCCTTCTCCATCTGGGAGTTGTTGCAGATCTCCTCCCATGTCCCCCTCACTTGCATCTGCTCGGCCAGTGCCGTGAGCTGCTTTTGGTTAGGCACCACAAAACTGATGACATATGACTGGTCACTAATAAAGAGAAGAAAACTATGTTGAAAGTCAAAATGCGTAAAGTATATTAAAAGGATCTAAAACAAGTGAACTTTATCCGACTAAGGCAGAGATTCAAGGTGCACCTGTTGGCATAGGCACAGATGTTGTCAATGAATGAGCAGTTCTTCAGGACAGCTTCTACTTTTCCCAGGGAGACATACTCGCCAGCCTGTAATTTCACCAGGTCCTTTTTACGGTCTGTTGAAAGAATGAATCAATACATAATAATACTTCATAAATCCAGGAGTACGACCCCAACAGTATATATGTTGAAAAATATTTAGTGAATGACCTACCAATAATTTTGAGGCATCCATCAGAGTGAAACTCTCCTATGTCCCCAGTGCAGAACCATCGCTGACCCTTCTCATCCACAAAGAAGTCGTCTTGGTTCTTAGCTGTGTTTTTGTAATAACCCATGGTTACATTGGGCCCGCCAATTAAAATTTCCCCTCGTGGGTTGGGCTTATCTGTGCTGTAGTACCCTCCTAGACAAGCACAGGAAATTTGTTTAAGTGACACATACAAAATATTTAGGTCATTTCATCATTGAGTGCAATCACAGAGACTGTTGGCTTACCTTCTTCCCAGTCTTTTAGCGTAATCTCTGAACACACAAGTGGTGCCCCAACACGTCCTGTGCTGTAGTCCCAAACTGAAACAACACCAGCAATGTGACTATAGTAAATCAATTCGTTTTTTATTGTCATCTCTCTTAATTTTTCAGAGGAAGGCTAAACAACAAACACTTATACATAATAAAAGCAGCCTACCCTCACTGATGGTGCCTGCACCGCAAGTCTCCGTCAGGCCATAACCTTGGCCCACAGGGCAACACAGACAGATGTTCATGAAACGCTGAGTAGCAGCTGAGAGGGGAGCTCCGCCAGAAAGCAATACCCGTGTGTGTCCTCCCAGCAGCGCACGAACCCGTTTGAACACAAGACTATTGGGGGACAAAGAAGAAAAAGAAGAAAAAATATGTCTGAGCAGGACACAACAGATAGCATCAAAGACAGATACAAAGCAAATAGAAATAAGTGAATGTGTACTTTAAAGATGCTTGACAAGACTGTACATATGTAAAATAATTAAGAATTACCTGTCGCAGAGAGGTGTGCTGTAGCCCTTGGAAATCTGCTCCATTTTGTAGTTGTACGCCAGCACAAAGAGTGTCTTCTGGAACTTGCTCATCTCCTCCACTTTGGTCATGACGTTCTTATAAATACGATCCATAATCTCCTACACACATCCACAGAAAGGTGATGAAATTGTACAATAGGAGAGACAAGTATTAATATTGGATGTAAAATTAAATATCAACTTCCGTTTATGGATGCTCAATGTACAATATATTAACAATAGTTACCGGTACAGCAGCCATTAGAGTAGGTTTCAGCACACTTGTGTCCCCTTTACTGCCTTTCTTTATCTTGGTAGACTGAAAAAATAACAATACATTGTCAGATCTATTGACAACAGAAAACCTAATAAAATCAGACCCATACATGCAACATGTATGTATGTGGTTTACCTGGTCAGCAAGGGTTTGAGGGGATGAATAGCCAATGCGACAGCCATGAGAGATGCAGACCAGTTCAGCACTGAGCTCTAATACGTGGGCTAACGGTAGGTAGCCAATGTATGTGTCTGTTTCACTGGCAAGACAGAAATAACAATATATTCAGGTCTATTAAATGAGAAAGGCTCAAACATAACTGTAGGTTTTTGTTATTTTCAAAAAGTGGAGGCAGCCACAGGGAAGTGTCAGAGAAAGAGCACCGAATTGGAAATTGTCGTACTTGAGGTTAGGAATTCGCTCAGCCATGCCAGTGATGCCGGCAATGATGTTGCCGTGGGAGATCATGACACCCTTGGGGATGCCTGTGGAGCCGCTGGTGTACATGATGACAGCGATATCTGAAGGCACTGGCTGTCTGCGGTCAACTGAAACTGCAAAAATGAGAGGAAATGCACCAAAGTGCTGGATTAATATCATGAAGCAACATAAGGCAATAAGTGTGTTCAAGAGAGAGGAATAGAAAAATGACAGCACAAGCAAGAGGCAATGTTCACCAAAATCATGACTGAAACTGTCATTGTAATTATCTTTGACACTCTTTCAATCATTTCAATAGCGCCATCGCACTAAGGCCAGTTGATCCATGCTGTGATGAGGCACAACAGTCCTACTGCCCCTGTTCCCCACTGGCCTACCATGATTATGTATACGTGTACATGGCATTTAAATACAGCATAATTAATGAGGTGGCTTACTAATTACCTTCTATATTGTTTATTTGACAATGCAGCGAGTGCCAAATATAAGCTAGTTTTTATAGTTAATGGTTTGTCCTTCTCAACAAAGATGTGTGACACCAATATAACTAAAAATTAGCATCATACACAGGAGAGGGCTGTTCTTTGTGTGCTCTTTTCTGCTCTCCATTGTACAGGCCAACACCACGCTTCTAACAAAAAAGCACTCTATATTATTATAAAGCAAGGCCAGCTTCAAGAGGCAACTGTGCTCTTGCCCAGGTCAGGTTTTGCACTTTGATGATGAGTACATCATCTCTGCTTTAACAGTTCTAACAACCTTAACAAAGATCTTCTGTTAAAAAATACTTAGGAGGAATAGAAGGAAACACTCACTATTAACAATTATTTATTCATAAATTATTTGATAAGCATTTATAAGTATTTGATTAATTATCAGGTCTCTTCCCATAAACTCCCCACACTCACAGTCTGTACCGTGTCAAAGTACTTTTCACACCCATTAAAGCACATCCGAGTAATGCGAGTGCTTTCAATTGTGGCAGGCTTCCTGATGGGTCTAGGCATGTGCAAAAACAGAGATTACAAGCTGTAATCGAGTTAAAATGTCAATAATAAATAACCAACTAACTGTGAGATAGACCTGAGGTCAATTTCCCATGCCCTTTTAGAAGTGGATTTATGCCCAGAAGAAACACTTTTGTTTCACTGCTTGATTTTCAGCAAATGGCATTGTGTGTCTCAACCTTCTGCACATTGTGTCATGCCTCTCATCACTTCAATCAAACATCAGGTTGGAGGCTTTGTATTAAGCCTTCACTGCCTGACTAAATTAGAAACCTTTTTAATCAGGCTACAATACTCACTGTTGTCAGGCTTAGAACCCATCTCCCTCACAGTATCCATGTTGTACACCACGATGCCTCTGGGAACGTCAGGCCAGCTTGTAGGTTTACTGTCAACTACAATTATATACCGAAGCCTTGGCACGTCGCAAAGTATGGCCTGCAATATGAATATCGGTGGGTGGAGAAGGAGAGAGAAGGAGAAAAAGTGAGAAAAAGTAATTTGGACGTGGCAAATATAAAGTTCCAAGGCTTTTAACGAGCAGTAACTTAGCAACATGAGCGATCACAGGAAGGAAGAGCATTGTGCTAGTTAAAAAGACAAAATACAGACACTACCTTCAGGCGACTATGCAGCAGGTCTTTGCTTGTGATGATGTGAGTGACTTCGGACTCATTCAGCCCGTGGGCAATAGCCGTGGGTCCGAGAGTGGCATACAGAGTCACAACTAGGAAATACGGTCATACGGTCAAATTAAGGATTTTTGTCAAGTCAAACCCATCCAAATTCTTTTGGTTGTCACTTACGTGGGAAATTGTACATGAAGCAGGCCTGTGCTGCTAATATCCACTCTGCTCTGGTCTCACAGAAGATGGCGATGTTACACTGGGGCTTCTGTCCGAGAGCTGCCAGGCCACTGCCAAAGCACTTTGCTGTATGGTAGGCTTCATCGTAGCTCAGCCAATTGTAGTTTCCCAGAATGACCTACATACATCATTTCCAAATCAATATTAACTGTCATCAATAAATATCTACAAATAGTTGCATATAACCTGCTGAATCTTTACAGTGTTAGTACATTGCCAGTGTTTGTTAATGTCATTAAAGCTGTGCCTGCACTGCTATATAATAATTAAGTTATAGGCAAATCAAATAAGCCAAGGCTTTAAATGTTTTTGTTGATTGCATTAAGTTAAATTTCATATATGACTCTACATGATAAAAAATATTCCACAGTGAAAAAGCATCTGCTGAAAATTTTCAAGGGAACTCAAAAGCAGAATGCAGAAAACTGGTGCCCTCTGCAGGATGTTCATAGGTATTTTCAAAACAAGGAGGCTGTCCAATATGTAACAAAGGACAGACTTATTTCTGCCCTCATTCCTCTTTTCAAGTGGCAGTAGCTCAGCTGCAAAGACAACTTTTTGTTTCACTTTTAAACGCAAAAACTAAAGTTCACTGTTTAAAAAAAACAACAACAAAGAAATATATATATATATATATATATATATATATATATATATATATATATATATATATATAGAAAAAGGTCAGAATGAAGACTATTACCACAAGAAACATGACACAAACAAGAAACAAACACTGATACTTGACAGCAACAGGATTCCATAATACAAAAGTACCTTGATTTCTACTAATAATAAAAAATAAAGATCTTACCTTTTTGAAAACCTTGCCATTGGGCTGAAGCTCATCCTCCTCACTCAGTACCTCTCTTGTGCCCAGACAGTCTCTCTGTGGAAAGCTCTTGGCAGCATATTCAAACATTTTGTCCAGAGTGTCCACCCCTGGATGCAGCCATGCCACCAGTTTGCCATGGCTGTTAATGGCCCTGTAAGGCCCCGCTGGGTGGCCACTAATTGAACGTGCCTTGATTCGACGAGCTCGTTCTAAGTTGGTGCCAGCGCCGGAGAAGAAATACCAGGGAATGAACGTGATCACAGAGTAGACCCAGACAACCGAGCGGAAGACCTGCAGCAGCACCGGGTTTATGTCCTCTTTCAGCTTCATTTTTGAAAGTCAGAATCAGACAGAGACAAGGAACAAGAAAAAAAAGACGCTCCTGTCACTGACTCGCTGCAGAGGTGGGTGACGGCGGTTCTTTTGTGCAGACAGACAATCAGGCCTGCAACAAGAAGGAAAAACATGGAATCTCAGGAAGATTGTCTGCATTAAGCTTTATTAGAACATTGGAAATATCAGTAGCAGCAAAGGTCTGTGCATGCACAAATTTCACCCCACGGTAAGTCAATCCCTGCCTGTTCCAAGCCCATCTCTTTCTATTATTAGTTTTTATCTGAGTCAACACTATTTCTTCCCCGGGTCCCACAGCTCAGAGGGCAGACTAAACAAAGTGGGATGCTGCAACACTTCCATAACTTCATTTATATGATTGTACAATGTGTGTGTAATTAAGTAACTTAATCAATATGCTGCCGAAAAATGGTTTCTTATACTATACTGGCTTATTTGTTTGTTAGTATTTTTTTTTTTTTTACAAACACAGTACTTCTCTGTGTGCTAAACTTGTTACTGCCCCCAGCCATGTTTTTTAGTACTATGTACTATTAAACATGTGACTGTTTTAACAGTTACAGTTTTTGCACTACAAATTACAATTTGTATTTTGTAGTGTTGCCCTGTAGCAAGTGATTCATTCAGCTACTGAGGTTTGGAGGTCATGAGAGGTTAGCATAACCCGATCAGCTAATGTTTCAGCGCCAACATGATGGGCTGGTCGTGCAGTATGCAACACTTAATGCAGGACAAAATCTCTGATCCTTATAGCTTTTCAGTTTCCCAGAACTTTTGTAAGATATTTCCCCAATGTTTGTAAAATGAATTTGCTCATAGAAAAAAATCATGAATATGCTAACAATGCTGTTCAAAACACTCCATCCTGGTCTGCACCATACTCAACCTTTGAAGGAATATGATACAGTAACATTAGCCAGGACTATTTTACACTGTCACACTTCTTTTACACAACAGGAGTTTTTGGTTTCAAGTCAATTTAATTCGCTGCAGACTATATAGCCTCTGTAGAATACATGGATACATAATAACTGCATCTGTAAGACAAAACATTTCATTTGTGAGCAGAAATGATACTCCCTAGTGAGTGATGCTAGCCTCTACCCAGTTATACAGGTTTGTCATGTCATAAAGACAAATTCTCATTGTACTGACATAATGTGTAATGGCAATCCACAAACGACTTTTTAAAATTATGCCATTGCGAAGATCAACAATCATCATACAATTATTTACACTGTAATAGTTTTTGTCATCAACTTATGACATATATTACACCAGAGAGTATAAAGGATTTTCTCATTTCTCTTTATTTAGGTTATTCCAAGGCGTTTCTGCTCCAAAAATAGACGTGGCACCAAATCACAGCGTGTTATGATTTCATTGAATGTTTGTTTAACCATTTACACAGAGTAATATTGAGACATTTATGTGCCATTTCAACACATATTTTTAAATGTGTATAACTCAAAGATAACAATTAGATATCTTTATTGTTTGTTTTAACAGGCGCTCTTTATCCGATGGATAATGGCCGGATAGCATTAGGCTTCTAGCAAACAATAACATTTTGTGGAGGGAAACGTCCACAGTATTGTATCATTGGCGTGATGTAACGAGACTCTAAGGCCATGCCACTGTGCATTTTTTTTATTTACAAGCAGTTACTTAATAAATGTCAAATAATATTGTATGATTTAAAGACCAGCACCATTCATTCTTAATAATAATGGCAGCAGTGGCAGCTCACAGCCTCGCTAGCTGTTAGCGGCTACACTTTAGCCGTCTGGGCTAGCCACTGCAGCTGTTTTTACACGAATATGCTAACAAATACATATCTATGATCTGTTCTTACAATACCAAATAAATGCGGGTGCCCTGATCATTTTCAACACAAATACGTATCGGTATAATACTCTTGTGCTGCCACACAGAGAAAACCGCTTGTTAATAATTTCCCTCAGCAACATCTGCAAAGCGTCCACAAGGCAACACATTCTCACCTCTTTTCTCAGCCGCTAAAGACTCGCCTGAACCGTTGCAGAAATGGACAGATGTGTATTTATCCTCGTAACGAAAGAGATGACATTATACTTATACATTAGCGGTTATTTCAATATAAATTACAGTAATCGGGATGTTACAAAAACGAATATAAATTTGATTATAATAGTAAATCTGAGCATCACCGGGCCAGTGTTGCCAGCCCGGAAGCCATTACAGGACGTATGAACAGTGCTCTTCAGGGATTGGTTGACTAGAGGTGGCGCGTGCTTGGGGCAGCTGGGACGTCACTGGGGTTACTTTCGGTCACAAAGGAGCAACGGTGACATGCAAGATCCCGTTACCCCTTAATGTTAGAGTCCCAAACAAACTACATGAGAATCAGACTGTATTTTATTCATCTAAAAATAACTTGTTTGATGAAATTATTGAGTAGAATCCCGTTATGCATTATTTTCAGCAGCAATAAACAATCTTGGCACTTGCTCCCACAGAAAGGCTTCAGCAAAAGTAGTTCAGTAGGTCTATTGTTTAACAAATACTTCTACGAATCCTTGCTTTCTTTTATTCATTTTATTTATTATATACTATTATATTACAGCTGCAAGGATGAAAATTAATTAACAACAGATGTCTGCATGCTGGCAAAAAACAGTAAAGATAAAAACTGTAAAGGAATAGATTTTACCCCTTGCCCTTGAGAATTAAATTTGCTTTACATCCACCTTTAAAACATTTCAAATATGCAGCTTTGCTATTACTTTACTATATTTGTACAATATACTGTCATAAACCAAGAAACACGATCACAAAGAAGTAGTGCACACATGAACAATAATGGACAAACATTTGTCATTGGAAACTGCCTCACAATGCATGATATATGAGACATATTCATTTCAGCCAAGAATGTCAATTGAACAAAATTAGGAAAACATATGTCAGATGTGTCTCTCATTTAAAAATTCAACTACAAACATATGAAATAACTTTTTAGCTTATGTTTCAGAGGATACAGAGGCTGCATCTGGGAAGCAAAGAAGGAGCAAGGAGCAAAAAGTGGAGCTACAAGTTGTTTTTGAAAATCAGTTAATGCTTTTGTGAGTGCTGCCTTTTATTTTTCACTGAGTCTGGGTTAAACAACAACATTCTATACTCATCTCTGGACTTAAATAGATTCACACTGATCAGAGCAGACAGATTTGCCTCAAATGGGAGAAGAAATGGAGAGGGACTTGCCTTGTATGTAAATAACCCATGGTGCTATCAAGGACATATTACCATTAAAGTTGTCAGGAAGTAGAGCTGCTGGCAGTGACACTGAGACCATACTATATCCCAAGAAAGGACTGATAACTGATGATATTCAACCAAGAGCTGCACCAGATTCTATCATCATCAGCAGAACTAACTAAATTTCCGCTTGGGTTGTAATAAAGTTGAATTGAATGAGCAATGGCTTCCACAGTGACTTTGTGCACATCCACGCACACAGGGCAGTGGGCAGTTGCTTTGTCTGCATGGAGGGCTTTGGATAGCAATTTTATCAACAGGTCACTAAAAAATCATCACTTTTGTTGCATAAGAACCCTCTCAAACAAAGCTCACCCACTGATCTTTCTGACTGGCCGACCCTGTGTGTATCACACCATATGTCCTTAGACATGTATTTTTACAATTATGTGTAAACCGATACACACAAAGATTGTCTTTTCTCTACACACACATGCTCAGACACATATGCGTGCTAACATGTGATCACATGGCAAGGCGCTGTGTGTACACAGTGGTGATAATCGCTCTCCTCAGGCTATGTGTTTGAGGTCAACTTGATGGGACACCATCAGTGCGCAGATGTTACAAGAAAAAGGAGCACTTTCATCTCATCTGTGAAATATGTGTGTCAAATCTGATAATGACACACATTGCAGACACTTTAGGGAGCCCCAGGAAGACAACAAATGCATCCTAAATGTGAGACTTTGACAGCATGCTCAGTGGCTAATGGCTCTTCATTTAAGATTCACCTATGACAGTAACGGACCAGCACCTATGTAGCCTACTATGTAACATTTTGGGAATTCTACCAGAAGACTCAGTATGGCACCGAAATAGGATGATGTCTCATCAGAGAACAATCAGAGCAACTTTGAGGCCACAGATGTAATCATTTCTGGTAAAAGGTTTTGAAGTGTAACTAAAAAGTAGATTTAAATAATTGCACATTAGTAGTGCTCTCAATTAAGATGTGCAAAACTGTTGATAAAATTATTATTGAATGTTCCCATTAAAATGAACACGCTCTAAATGCGTGTATGCTAAATGGAGTATGCACATGCAATTTTTTGCACATTTATTGCGTTGTACGGGTAGTAATATGGTCATAGTTTTTCAATTAATTAGTCCCACTTTACATACATCTGACCATAAAGATTTACTTCTTGTGAAGTAGCACAGGTAAACTAATAACTTCGGGGCCCCTGGATGATTATGAAGCCCCCTGACATATAGTTGGACTTATGGGGAAGTGGGGAGTCGGTGTTGTGTGGGGATTAGTGAACAAAAGGATCCTTCTCTGTCATCAAAGGGGATCTGCTCCCAACTCATCCCTTGCTCTCTGGCAACAGCTTTTTATTTTTGGGAGTGGGAGTGACGACTAGAGGGAGGAGGGAGGCTGGGCTATAGCAGGAGAGTTTAATGCAGATTTCAAAGTAATCTTTAACTTTAAGCCCTGCAGTCCCTCTGAAATGAAGCCCTTTGCCCCAAACACAGTGATGCTTATAGGCTCCTGTGTAGAAGCCCGACACCCCTCCTTTTTTCTCAAGTTTTCTCAAGTGGCATTACTGACCGAGGGGATGACCAAATGTATATCTGTTAGTACTAACTTGTATTTTTTTCCACTGAAGCTTAAGTAATCTCACACCTTTGAATATGATATAGGCATGGGTCGAGTCATCAGTGTTGTTTATAACTACTTATTCTTTAACTTGGGAAAGTAAACTTAAGCCCATCAGATGATTTAAGACCCTATAGGAGCTCATCTGCACATCTATTGTCTCACTGTTTTACAGCACTACTTACTGTGGCCCCCTACCCCAAAATTATTTCTCTCATCTTGAGAAGGCCCATGTTCCCTTAGGGTATATGGCCCGGGGTCCTCTGCTGACCTGGTCCACTGTGAGGAGCCAGTGTAATCACACAGGGTGGATATGGGGTTGGGAGTCTCTGTCACAGGCACAATACATTGTTGTTATGGAACAGGAAGTGTGTAAGCCAGCAGTCAAATGCAATAGGAGACAGATAGACTAATGCTGTACCTAAAATTGGATGCAGTGAGACGGTTCTAAAATACTGTTTGGTTGAATCTCTTTCTGTTAGTCTCTCTTCTGTCAACATCTATATCATATGTGTTTTAGTAAAAGAATTAACTGAAAATATAAAAAAAGATTAGCAGAGGTGTTTAACGAATATAACGTCTGCCTTTATAGGTTGAGTATTTCCATAGAAACTCCTTGAAATGTTCTTGTTCTGTTTGCTGGGTGAGTTTTTTGGGGAAACTAAAAAAAAGCATTTAAGTGGCAATGCAATAGAAAAAAAATGTTGTTGTGGGGGGAAACTCAATAAATGTTTGTTTTGGGGGTTTTTTTGGAGCAACTTTGGGAGTTGCCACCCAAAAAGTATTTTTTTTGAGATGCCCAAAACAAAAATTTTTTTTTTGAGATGCCCCCAAAAAAAATAAAAATTTATTAGAGATGCCCAAAAAAAATATTTTTTTAAATGCCCAAAATAAAAAAAAACATTTTTTTTTGTGATGCCCAAAACAAAAAAACAAAACAAAACAAAAAAACAAAAATTGAGATACCCAAAACAAAAAAGAATTTTTTTTTGAGATGCCCAAAAAAAAACCAATTTAATTTTCTGAGATGCCCCAAAAAAAAACAAAAAACAATTTCTTTTTTGAGATGCCAAATGTACGCTTACAATCCGTATTTGGGTCATATCACTGGGCTTTTCAGCACCACGGGCAGTGGACAGCTCCAAGGCCCCGTCCATCTTCTGTTGGAGCTTTACGTGGTGACGTCCTCACTCCTGAACCTGTAGCACAACTCCACTTTCATTCTTTGTTTTTACCATTTCAAGAACACTGTAACATGTCTGAAGTGCAAGGTTGTATTCAAGTAAATCAGACTCACATATAGAAATCCTTCAGTATCATATCAAGTGTATTATGTTCTACTTTAAGGTAAAAGCACTCTCTTGTCCTTTTTAAAGTACGAGCCTCTTTCAGAATGTGCAAATCAGGATGGAGTTGTGCTAATCAGGATTGAGTTTCCCCGATGACTGTTGACTGATAACATGTGCCCTCTAGTGGCCACTGTACAGTTTGCACATGTTGTAGCACATCTGTCCACATTGTACACATGTATTAATTGTACACTGATGGCGTTGAGTGAACAACCAGTGCAACTATACATTTATTTATGTTTCTTAGGCTATAAATTTGTGATAACACAATGATGTGATTACTCAAAGGGTTTAGAAAGGAAGACTTGATTATAGTCCACTAACTACTACAGTAATTACAAAAGATTGTTCTTAGATAGAAGAAATACTTGAAATAGTGAATTATGGTTTACAACGAGATTAAACAACATAAAACGCTAAAATTAGACTGAAACACAGTGAGATTTGGAAACAGTGGTGAAGCATTGTCCTGTGACACTGAGGGCTTTAGATTAGAGGGAGGACCAAAGTCAGATCAATTCATAGCTGTCTTGAGTTAGTGTTTTTCAACGATGTAGATGGGGACAAAGATGTCGTCAGATAAGAAAACCTGCATTTTGTGATTTATACGGCGGTCACACACACACCTGAAGTGTAGTGTTAGAGAGATTATGATCTTCCTGCCAACATCATGAGACCACAGCTCAGCCCGGCATTTAAGTCTAATCATCACTGGCTCAATGTTAAGTCCCAATGCCCAGGGGCTGCGTGGTTAACAAATGCTCCACTTCTTTTCTTTTTTTTTTTTTTTACCTTTGTCCTGCTCACCTGGGAGCTCCTTGCAGCCTTTTGTCATGAGAACGGCTCCCAGTTTTGTGCTTAATGCTGCGGGTGTTGTTCTGTGACATCAAACACGGCAGAAAAACAGTACTTCTTTTAGAGGTACCTTGTAACAGTAACATCCTGGGACTGATCATCACTGAGTCAGTTTCCTCATTCTAATGATGCTTATCCATACATTTGTTTCACAATATTGTCTTCGAATGAAAGAGTTTGCCCTTCTGTGCTAATATTTACCGTCTTAGGTTTGTATGACTCGCTCAAATGAAGTTGAATTCTCAGTAAATGCTCTCTGTGTCAAATCCTCATCTATAATAAGCTCTCTGCAGGTGCCTATGACTGTATAAATAGATGTTATTGCTTAATTCTCTCACAGCAGTGGCTTTATTCTCAGAGGACCATTAAAGCTGAGGGACATGCTGTTTTACAAGTGCTTGTTGTTTTAAAATACTTCTTTAAAACCACCCTAAAAAAAAAAAAAAAAAAGCCAATGATTAATGCAAACAAAGGATATCGAGGAACGCATCACTCTGCTTCTTGTCACACAACCCCACAGTCATATTTTTCTGTTTTCATTTCAGGAATCAATTGAAAGACTGTTAGGGCTGCAGTTTGTTTTCTGTGTTTATGGACAGATAAGAACTATATGATCATTTTTACTGCCTCTGTATCTGATCTGAGACTGGGCACCATTGTAAGTCTTCAAATCTGAGGCTTATCTCAGCAGTGACAGCTCAAACTGCCTTTAGGTTATTATTTATCTGCGAGCAAAGCACAACAATTCTCATTCTGTATTTAAAATTAGCACAGTTTCTAAAATATGGTCCCGAAAGCCCCCGGCATCATTTTCATACGAGGCTATAACACTATACTTGGGGCCATTGTGTTGTTTTTTTTTTTTTTTTTTTTTTTTGTCTAGCACCACCAGCACCGTTGCACATTTCGGACTCAGCTTACCACTCTAATTGATTCGCCATGCCAGATCCAATGTCCTTTTCATGATAGTCAAACTTTAGCATGATAACTTTCTTTTGGGCCGTTCCTTTTTTTATGGACATATAATGTTTCCATGTGCTCTGTGTTAACTGCATGATTTTTCCCCCTAAATACAGTTCTTGTTTAATAGAGGAATAAAAGAAGCAGGCCACATGCTGCACTGAGAGGGACAGAAAAATCTTCATGTTCAGCTGTAAAATATACAAAGAGGGCAAATATGAAACTATCAGCTTGGATCATTAAAGCTTGGTCACTATGGGGTGTTCTGGACAGCTGCTTTTTGACACACAGTGGGGCAAATGTGTGTCAGAGAAAATAATAATAATGCAGTTAAGCAGGGATGAGACAACTTTGTGGCACATTTATAAAATCTCAGTTGCCCAAAGTGCTGTATCAACTGATACTACATGCCTGACATAAATTATACAACAGAAATATCAAAACTATAATCTAACTGTTGGTATTGGTCAAATCACGTCACAGAGGCCGGTTTGCTGATGCATGAGCAGCTCTTGTGCAGGTCATGACCAGGCAGTCATTCACGGAATGCGTCCGGAGCAGACAGCAGCTCTCCATATTCAATCGGCCCGTATTATTCCTCAGGGACAAGAGTAAAAATGTAGCGGCCTATTAAACACGCCTAATTATCATAATTATCACAAGTCGACGAGGCTTTGCCGAAGTCAAATGATCCCTCATGTGTCTCTTTGTGCGGATAATCGCGCATTGGCACGGCTGTGTTACACCGCCGTGTGGCCCGAGCACGGGGCCGCGCAGCACCTATTGTTCATTTGGTGCAACTGCTTCTTGATGACCGTGAACAGTCTGCGTGGAAAATTCGAGGCCATCTTCCATCACACACGTATTTTACTTGTGCTTGGTGCGTAAAACCAGCGCATGTTAACAGAGATGTTTCTTTATTATTAGTATCTAAAGACAAACATCACAGACACAGAGAAGTTTCATTTTGAACTATAAGGAAGCAAAGTAACGAATTGACGTAAGTGTTTTTGTGCAAACTGTGATAATTTTTTTAAAATCTATGAAATAAAATGAGTTTTGATCACTTTACTATTTTTGGCTTCTGCTTTAAAGGCTCAACATTATTGCACCTGTTGCAAATGTGACAGTGATGCCTTTAAAAAAAGTTTTACTTAAATAATACTAATAAGTAATAGTCACATAGAGCACTTCTGCACAAATGAAGTTCTTTTTACAAAATCTGATGTGGTTCCCTCATTCAAATCAAAAGTATTTGTCAAACTGTCACTACATAATTGCAATACATTTGTCATTTTAATGAGTGGTTCTTTTAGTAAAATAACTTATAGCTATATCAAAAATAATTCAATAATGATAATAAATAATAAAAATCTACCTCAGCCTAGTGTAGCTCCTTTATAATAGCCTACACTCCTAATATATGAAGTCGATCACTTTACAAGCAAAGCCTATTTTTATTCAAACTTGCAAATTACAGTGAGCCCAATAAAATAATGATCAGTAAATAATGTGATCAGTTTATAATATAATAATAATGTGTAGCTAAGTTCTTCATATTTTAACTCTACGCGTAAAGAACAATGAAACAATGCAAGTGCTTCATAAACAGCGGCGGTGTCAGGCTCGTTTTGTTCCTAAATTAAAAGCCAATCAAAGGGCTACAATTATCGTCTCATGATTCCTATCAATTTATTTATTTACAATCTGTGTCCAGAGTTGAGTCAAAACTTGTTCGTAGCGTGACTCTGTGTCTGAAGCTGACCTCGTGAGGTCAACCCGAAGCTCGCCGCTGTCCAATCAGAGCGCAGGACGTCTGCTGGTACGGGCCAATCAGCGCGCTCCCCTGCGGAGTCAGAGGGGACACAGGGCGCAGATAAAAATGTTTGACTTCCATCTTCCGTCTCAAAACATCCCCAGAGTTCGGTCCCGTGCGCGTTCGAGAGCACTTTCTGAACACCCGACACCGCAGCAGTTCAACTTTTCACGAGGATTTTTCTCGCGTGGTTTCGTCTCCAAAACTTTTGCAGCGCGCTCAGACTTGTGCCTGGAGTTCAGAGTGTAACCGCTTCCGTACCTGGCGCTGGAGTCAGGCATCATGACAGCTCTTGCAGGAGGTTTACCCAGAATGATGAGACCCACTCCTCACCAGAACTACCCGCGAGGGGGTTATTCCTTAGAAGGTAAACACACAACTCTTAAACCTATGAATATGTGGAAATTCAATCTCTTTCGCATTGCTTTTAGTTCCTTTCCTCCATTTTCTTTCCTGCCTCCACAAGTATCTATATTTCCATGGTTTTTTTTACAACTCTGACCACGATATGTTTCATTTTTATTTCATTTTTTCAAACCATAAAATACAAAAATTGACCTTACATTTTTTGCAACGCTTTTTTCCATTTTAAAAAAAATATTTTCTATCAATGCTATTTGTCTACTGTGAAACTTAAATACAGGAGAGTTGCTTTACAGAAGGCTACACACAACACATTTAAACCTCTCATTTTTATGCCTGAATTATAAATATCTCGCGTGCGTAAAGTTCATATTCAACACAACTCAAATAGGCCCATGTACACACACTGTTCTGATGCGCTCATAACGGTGCCTCTGCTCCTGGTCCAGTGTCCACTCCTCTGGGCCAAGGCCGGGTAAACCAGCTCGGCGGTGTCTTCATAAACGGCAGACCCCTTCCGAACCACATCCGACACAAAATCGTGGAAATGGCGCACCACGGGATCCGTCCGTGCGTCATCTCCAGACAGCTGCGTGTGTCCCATGGCTGCGTCTCCAAAATCCTGTGCCGCTACCAGGAGACGGGCTCCATCAGGCCGGGGGCCATCGGGGGCAGCAAACCCAAGGTAAGCGTTATTTAACCTTAAAAAACTCACTTGAATCATTTTTTTTTCTGATTTACCTGCTCAACAAGCTTTAATACACTTGCGTAAAAAGTTGACAAGCGCGAATATCATCTTCTTGATACCTTCTTTATCCTTCTAGTGTCAGTTCAATATGAGTTAGTTGTCCCAAAAGTATAAAAAAATACTGCTAATTTTAATTAATGGTATTATGGCGGGATAATTAAACATTTTTATTACGTCCACAGCAACTTACTTCACCGGACGTGGACAAGAAAATCGAGGAGTACAAGAGGGAAAACCCGGGCATGTTCAGCTGGGAGATCCGTGACAAGTTACTAAAAGATGGAGTCTGTGACAGGAACAACGTCCCGTCAGGTATATTTCAAATTTATATGTTCGAGATTTGTAAAAAACAAAAAACAAAAAACAAACTAAAAAATAATAATAATTGTCAGGAGTAAAGTTTTAATGTTCATAATCAAATCGTGGCGCCACCTTTACGCGTTGGTTCCTGTTGATCCAGTGAGCGCCATAAGCCGCATCATGAGGTCCAAATTCGGCAGCGGAGTAGAGGATGAAGAGGAGGATGAGGAGCTGGTGAAGAGGGAGATGGAGGAGAGCGAGTCGCGCACCAAACACAGCATCGACGGCATCCTGGGAGACCGATGTAAGTTTTAACGAAACGTGATAATAATAATAATAATAATAATAATAATAATAATAATAATAATAATAATAATAATAATAATAATAATTTGACTGTGGTGACTCTGCGGAAACTTTCCAAACTGTGTCCAAGTTTCTTTGGTCGTGCGCTCTCGCTCATTCTTTTTTTTTTTTAAACTAAATTTGCAAAGAGCAGATCATTTGGATCAAGTGGATAATCAAACATTTGTCTAACTTCCAAGCCTGAGAACCCTTTTTTTTAAACTCAATTGGACACTTGAGGATGAACTTCAGGGAACAAAGCGGAGTGAGTCCATTGAGCTTCACACCTCAGTTTGACGCGCACAAAAGCCAAAGTGCAGTGAGCGGCTCAGTGGTGTACAAAAAGAATCCGAGGCCTTTTCAAAATGCCCCAAAAGAAAAGGGAGAAAAAAGTCCACGCACAAAGGACCGGGAGAAGACATTATGAACCCGCAATGAGCGATGAATTATTCAGGGACAGCGATGGGCCCAGTGCGGCCTGGTTTATAGACTCCTAAAAAGTTGCTGCTGCCTTTTGGAGGGGCTTTTCCCACTGTTTACAGTTTTTGGGGGAGAAAAGATGTGGCTTGCGGGCAAAAAACAGAAAAGACTTCGGGCAAACACCTGTTGATTTACGACCTGTTGGAGCACAAGAGAGCTGCGTATTCATGGAGTCTTAATGCAGTGTTTGGTTAATTATTAATGGCGAAAACACTAAAGCAAACAGCCGAGTGTTTTGACTGTGGCGCTGAGATACTATTTGGTCGGAGAGTTGACAGTTAATTACATGTTTGGAAAATAAGACAGAGTGATATTTAGCCGTTTGAGAGGCTGAAATACAGACGATGGGGGTTGATTTTTGCCGATGTTTTTTCTTTGAAGCTTTGGTCCTACTTTTTACCCAGTGACGCATGACGTCGAGTCCCTTTATTTCTGCTTTTATTTCAGCCAACTTCAATTTCCCCTTTCTTTACGCTTTAAGCACACACATTCAGCTTGTGTCTGTGCTCTTTCTGACCACACTTTGTCAGTCTCATTTAAAACAACTCCTAGTGAATGAAATGTTATTTTCCAAACTACAATTTTTCTTAATTCAGTTTATTTACGTCTCTATATTATTACCAATTAAAATCTCAGACTTTCTTATAATTTTAAACAGTATGAATTTATGTTTTACCTCAAATGGGTGACATCCTCCATGCACACAGCTCAGAGCCACTTTCCTCCATTCAAACACAGAAGAGCACTCTTTTTTTCATTCTTTGTGGAAGTAGTTGTTGTTTTTCTCTTTTATAGCTCTTCATTAGAATGTGAAAGGAGTGCTTTGGGGACTTGAGAGAGTGTCTTCTGGCCAAATATTGATTAAGTAGGTGTTTGCAGAGGCTATTGTTGTGGCAGAGAGAGGCCTGTTGCTCTCTGCCCCTTTCTCCTCCAACACTATTGTTGGCTTCCCTTAAGTGCTAAGATCAAAGCTGACTCATTTAGATTTATTTGTCTGGGAAAAAGGACAGCAAAGGTTTGTGGGATAAAGTAAAGTGGGTAGCCTCGGGGCAAGTGCAGTGGGAAAAGGGCGTTTGAGGAAGCTGTTTACATTGTAGAGTTATGGACAAAATCACTGCAGGATTTTTGAAATGTTGATTTGAGGCGTTTATGGTCCTCCAAATGTCTGCGCTCCGAGCATTTGATTTAACCTCAAGTGGTGTCATATTAATTCATAGCATCCTATATTTATTACTGTCAGCATTTTAGTCCCATTCAGCTAATTAAAGCAGCACAGAGGAGTAGCCACTCTTGCAGAATCCATTTATGGCAGTGGGGGTGAAAGCACGAAAAGAAGCTGTAGAAGAAAAAAAAAAAAAAGCTCTGAAATACAAACAGTGAAAGGGATAACTTTTCTTTAAAGGGAATCCTGCAGTGCCACTCTGAATGAGGCCAGTTCTTTCAAATGTGCCATGGTGAACGCAGTCAACATGTAATAATTGGTTTCATTGAGGTGCATTCCAACAATCTGCTGCCATTCTCCTGCCTCTATTGTGTGGAGCCAGGCAAATAGCCAGAGGGACAAGAGGAATCAAGTGCTGACAAAACATGAAAGATTTAGCTGCTTTTGTCAAAAGGAGCTGAGTAGAACTTTGTTTGTGTAAATAAACCGAGTTAGTGGCTCCTCTAAGTGGCTTCGCTGTGGATTTAGCACGGAGGAAATTTAAAGCGAGTTAGCAGAACAAACAGATCATATTCATAACTGAGGTATTGTTTTTCAAGAGAATGGGAAATGATAGCGGTTGCAAACGCGCACACCCAGGCTAAGTAATCCAATTTGGAGGTTTCAACATTTATATTCTCACGAGGAAGAACATAAACAGATGCATTTGTCTCAGCAGTGTGAGTTTAGTAGCGGAGCAGTAACCCGTAACAGTGAGGTTGAGGATCAGGGGTGTTTGTTGTTAGCGGCGCTCTCATTTCTCCAGTGAAGAAGTTAAAATGCTGTGGTTAGACAGAGAGCGTTTACAGTCACTGGAGACACAAGGCCTCGGTGCAACCAGAGGAATGTCTGCTACTTTTCCCATTCTCCTCTCAGGGCTGGATTATACACACATTTACATGAGGGCCCCATTCTGTTTAAATTGCTTATAATGCCACTTAGTAACTCTAGCATAATGAAACAAACAGACCAAAATATTTCCATATATGGATGTTGAGATTGGTTTTCAAAATACACTTTTTGATTCTCAAGTATTTACTCTCTAAAAAAACGCACAAGCTGATCTGCAACTGAATGCACCCTCTATGCTTCATTAAAGCCTCTTTCTCTGTTGGCAACCACATTGTGATCCTCCAATATTAATTCAAAGGACAATTAATGAATGCAGGCCAACTTTGAAGTAATGGGCCGGGGTCCTGCCCCAGGCCGGCCCCTTGGCGCTGATGTACTCTCTCCTCATTCTCTCCACTAACCCCAAAGACACTGTGAAGTGGCTGAAAAAAGAGCAATGAGCAATGGAAGGTCAAGGAGAGAGGACCCGATAGAAAAAGAGTTCTCTATTTCCTTGGAAGTATTAGCCAAGCAAAACTCTGTGATGGGGAGGATAAAGGAGGGTGAAGAGAAAAGGGTCGGGGCGAGGGGACTCTGCAAAGAGGGGCACAATGGGATAGTTAATTGAGTAAAGCCAGACAGTGTTGTCAATCACTTAACTTTGTTTAGCCTCGTTTTTTGTAGCACTGCATCCTTCTACACACTGCACTTTATGGACATTTCAGCTGTTTGATTAATGCCCTCTTTTTACTTTGAAAGAAACTTAGACACAAATGGATTTTTTTGCATGAGTAGAAATGTTTATGCAGCTGTTTTTGGTTTCTTTTTTTCTTAAATGTAGAAAAATTCAATAAAAAAGGATTTGGAATTTGCTTGCACCCTCATGAAAGTGTATACAAGGTGCCGTAAATGGTTGTTTGAAGGGCACAAGAAGAAGGCATGGAATGTAATGACGGCTTCTGCCCCTGTCTGAGTGTCTGTGAAGTTTTGTTGGGGGTCAGCTGTAAGGCACTTTTCTCTGCTGTGCTCTGCAGTAGCTGTGAAAGGTCAGGGGCTAAACTTGGGTCACTTGACTGTTAAAACTATCAGGCCTCGAGAAAACGCAGGTTACAATAATGTTTAGGAAAATCTGAGCGCGCACAGGGAATTCACACCGGTTTTGCTCTGAGATAGTCGAAGTAGTTTGCTTTTCCTTTGGAGCTTGTGCACATGTCAGTCTGTCCTAAACAAGCCAGCGCTGAGGTGATGCTCCTCTTTTAGCTGGAACGTGCAGCAGGACTGGCCTGTTGCTGCTGCCCTGCGTGGTTTCTCCTCACTAGCTTTGTCCCTGCCCTGGGGGTGGAAATGCCACCGTGAAACTGTCACCTAACTGCCCCAGAGTGGAACTAAATAATAACCACCGCACACTGGGCTCACATAATAGCCACGCCGGGCCATTTGTGCTTTTTGTCGCTCTCTCGATATTGGACAGAGATGCATCTTTCATAGTCATATCTACGGCCGCTTCTTTGTGCGTTTTATTCACCATTCATTTTTCTTTTCTTTTTTTTCTGTCCATCACATCATCATCTCCCACTCGCTGGCTCTTTCTCTCCACCGGCCCCCCTGCTTTCCCAGGCAGCTGCAGGTTCCTGGGGGCTCTTTAGCAAGTCAAGTGAGCGGCCCACTCGCTCCCATTTTTTCTCTTAACTGTTAACCCCAGCTGAGCCCATAAGCTGTCAGTTAACTATTCTTTCCCTCCAGTGCATCTGCTCACATTGGCTCAGCTACTTTTTTTTTATTCAGTGCTCCACTCATTCACGTACAGACACCGTGCTCCCCGGGCCTGAAAGGAGCAGATCTACTTCCCTGGGCAAATAAGTAGTTCATTTGTCTCTTCTGCCCTTTGTTTTGTAGCTGAAAAACACATGTCACTGACTCAATTACCTTCTCTATTAACAGCCTAAGAAGGAAGGGCTAGCCTGCCCCTTAGCACTGCTATAAACTGCCCCCATATGCTCTGCTTCTCTTTCATATTCATGCTCACTATTCTTCAACACATTCCTTGAAATTCTGGTTAACTTTTCCAAACATTTTTTACATTTTTTTTTGCTATTTTGAGATCCGTGTGTGAATTTATATCCACATGCATCCTACATTTGTTCACCCGCGCATGTCTCTTCGCATTAGCGTCTTGACAAGAGTCGGGAGGGGGATGAATGCTTGGCAAGGCCCGTCCTGGCTGTAGTCTATAGCAGTAAACAAGAGCAGTCTTTTTTCTTGCGCTAGCTTTTCTTCAGTGCGTTCGAGGCACTTCGGCGGCAGGTGAAGCTAATGGATCTGGACGTTCCCCAAGTTCACATCTGTGACCTTTTTTGGAGTTTATCTTTCCTGCCTGTCAGTCTCGTCTCTGGATCAATACAGGCTTCTGTTTACCAGGAGCGTTGAGGTCACAGCACTGTCTCAAGTCTGTGCTGGAAATGTATAACGCTCACACACACACACACACACACACACACCTGTAAATGCACTTGTGGGGCTTTATCTCACAGTCAAGGAAAAGTAAACCTGTTGATTTAGATCAGGCAAAACGACAAGGGAATGCACATATTGAAAAACAAATGCAAAGATTTCCTCATGGTGTTCTATTATTTTTCGTAGATTTTGTTCCTCTTTTTGTTTGCCTTCTAATATTGTCATTTTGGCTCTACAGACCAACTTACTCAAAAGGACAGGATTTGAAACAATTGCCTTGATGTTGACATGTCTGTTCTATCAGTGAAATAGCCCCTTCTATCTGTGTCTATCTAAATCATCTAGTTATAACTTTATGGTCTTTAAATGTAATCACTGGTGCATTTATGTATACCACAAGCCAATATCCGCTGCAGGATAATCATCTATCTTTTCTTTAAGATTGTTGTCAGAGCCACTGCCGAACTGTGAGCAGCTATGGAGGACTTTCAGCTCCCCAGCGCTTTAGCTGCAGCGTAAAATTTGATTTGGGTGTTTAAGTGAGGAGGTCGAGGCCTCCTTTTGTGTGTTTAGGATCCTCTTCTGCCATTTGTTGCGGGGAATGTGTGGGAACAGGGCGCTCGAAGTCCGCTTCTCGATACACAGTTCAAGAAACTTCTTTGAAAATGCTGTATAGATGAGAGAACTGGTGACTTTTAAAGGATGAGTCTACTTTTTTTCCCAACATTTCTTCATGAGCATCTTCCTCAGGTGCCCCTTCATCCTGGTTGTCCTCCTGGCCCTCCCCCAACTCACTTCACTACAGAGGGAGGGGATGGACGGCTGCTCCCCTGCTGTGCCCCTCCACAGCCCCCAGTGGCCCTCTCTGGCCCTCTTTGTCCCCCACCCTCCACCCTTCATTCCCCCACAGCCCCTACAGCCCCCCCGTCCCGTCTCCCCTGCTGGGCAGGTGACAGGCCCCTGAATGCGTGCCCGGCCGTCCCTGATGGCTCCTACAGATGGAGCGTGGTAATCGGCCCAATAGAGCCCTGCCACAGGCTTTTCCCTGTGAACATACAAAGGCCGGCCACATCACTTCCAAAAAAAAAAAAAAAGAGAGAGGAAGAGCGCGGAAAAGAAAACACAAGCTACTGGATGACAAAAGCAACACTGTCATTTGGCATTAGACAAGTCTGTGACAGAGTGTTTTGTCTCTGATTACTGATACTAAAAACACAGGGGGAAAAAGAGAGGGAAAAAGTGAAATAAAGGGGCAGATCCACCCCCAGCCGCTGTTAACATGAGTTACAGTGTCAATGAGGCCTTCACTTTTATGAGCTATCCTCCCTCTGGACTCCACTGGCCTTTATACTGCTGTATTGTTCCCTATTTTTAAACAGTTTTAATTTGCTGATTATTAAAGTTACACAAAGTAATCAATGCTACATTTTTGTTTAAATGAAAATATGACTTTCTTCATGGCGCATAGTTCAAGCCACATCCTTACCTAAACAAACCACATCCCAACTTCCCAGCGCACGTTCCAATAGTATGTTAGCATCTGGCCAATCCTCTGTGAGCCTTTATGTCAGCATGGCGCCCTTGGTTCAAATGTAATAAAGAGCTCTTCTCAGCATCCGAATCTCCTGCGCTGGCGGTCCGGCAGCATTCCCAGGGACCAAATCCGTGTGTAATGCCTGGTCAGACACACACTGGCAACCGGCACAAACATTTCCTGCTTGGCTCCAGTGAGGGGAGATCCTTGTATCCCCCCTCCATGTCTGACTTGGCACTTTTTAATTAAAGCTTTAAATCTGGAGTGTTGCAAGAAACTTTGTAGTCTGAGAAAGAAAGACAGGTTTTGGTGTAGCTTTCCGAGGCCTTACTTTAAAAACTTTTGCATCAACAATTAAAACTAACTAATTATAAACTGAATGTGACTGCTTAGAGTCACTGGGTTACTTTTATGATTTAGATAACCACATTTTTGTATTATGAATGAAGAAAAATAAATCTGTTCTGGTTTTCTTGCAGTGTGAATGTAGCCTTAGACTAGGTGTTTCTGTGTCACACTGGTGCAGTGAACCCTCGTCTTAAGAGGTCTCCTTTGGGTGGATTTGGGAGTAGATTTGAGCTCTTTCTGCCTTGTGTCCATCTGTGTTTGACACATTGTCATAGAGCAGCCTCGCCGAGTGAAAGCCCTCGGCCGAGACGCAGCAGATGCATGTTTGTGAGTTTGTATGACGGAGAAAGAGATGGGGGATTGGAGACATGTAATGGTGGACAATGGCAGGCTGTCACGCTAGTTTGTGCTGCCTAATCATTATTTAATAGACGGGTAACCTCCCCCTGAAATGCAGCAATGGCCTCTGTCTCAAGCCTCAAGACTTCATTGATTCGCTTCTTCTGCTGAATTAGATCCCAATAGCTGTCTCCCAGTCACCCAGTCTCTCCCTTATGACTCAACTGAACAAACAGATTAAGAAGCACCTGCGAGGGGCTGCGAGGTTTTCACCACGGGACCCTATCGGCGTCGCGCACAGCATGGCCGGGACTGGGAGAGACACAGGCTAGATGCCCCGGAGGGATCTAGTCCTTTTTAATCCATGTTCAAGCAGCCTCTGGCTTTTGATCCCTTCAGGAGCTGCTGAAAGCTTCAAGAGAACAGGGGGAGACCACCTAAAGTAGCCTTGCTGTCAGCATATTGTATTGTTTTAATGCCATTGTATCCCAAAGTTTAATTTAGCTGTGAATGCCGAAGTAAGAATCTGTTTGTTTTGTGATGTTTCAGCGAGCCATTCGGACGAGGCCTCAGATGTGGACTCGGAGCCTGATCTGCCTTTGAAGAGAAAGCAGCGTCGCAGTCGGACCACCTTCACAGCAGAGCAACTGGAGGAGCTGGAGAGGGCTTTCGAGCGCACGCACTACCCCGACATTTACACAAGAGAGGAGTTGGCTCAGCGGGCCAAGCTGACAGAAGCACGAGTTCAGGTTAGAAACAAAAAGTGTACCCTTCGTTTTGACAGCAATGTTTTGGTCCATCACGTGGTGTTAAATGGCCCCAGGAAGTTGTCAGACATTCCTTAAACTATTAGGCATGTGTTGCCCCCTGTGACCCCCTCGAACACTGCACCCACTGTTTACCAAGAGCTTCGCATCTTTGTCAGACTCTCTTAAAATGGCCGAAGTAAAGATCCCAAAATAGATGCTTGATTTAGATAGTGTGCCAATGTAGGCTTTAACAACTGTAACAACCCTGGGGCATTTGAACCCACTGACTCGCCTTGAGCGTAGAAAGATGTCTTAGGCCCCAGAATTTACCATCAGGGGTCAAGAGGTGCTTAGACATAAACATACAATGACCCAAACACAATATAAGGAGACACTCACACTGGCCTCAATAAGTGGCAGAGATTTGGGACACTTTTTCATGAAGTGTGAACATAGCCAGTAGCATCTTAAAATAAAACACGTGTCTGTTTGTTCTCAGGTGTGGTTCAGCAACAGAAGAGCCCGCTGGAGGAAGCAAGCAGGAGCCAATCAGCTAATGGCATTTAACCATCTTATTCCTGGTGGTTTTCCTCCATCCGCTATGACTGGTCTGCAGCCATATCAGCTTACTGACAGCCCCTACCCTCCAACTACTATTGCTCAAGGTATGTGTGCTTAAAGGCACGTAATTAACTTAAAATAGAGACTATAATTAAAGATTATTATTTTTGAAACATGAGGATTAAAGGTGATATTTTCATGTGAGCAGGGTCAGAGCAGCCCAGTACAGTCCATCGACCACAGCCTCTGCCCCCCACCACGGTGCACCAGAGTGGTCTCACCTCCTCGGCCAGCTCCCAGGATGGAGCCTCACCATACTGCTTGTCGTCTGGACGCCATGGCTTCTCTGGATACTCAGAGAGCTTTGTCACCCCAACAGGACACACTAACTCCGCTGTTAACCCCACCATCAGCAACAGCCTCTCACCACAGGTCAGTTCAGGATTTATACTTAATACACAGATAGGTGTGTACACACTCTGCATCAACAAACAGATTTGACTTGATTACCAGGAAACAGCAGACAAATTGTTCTTCATGGAGTTTATGAGTGCTACATATGGAGGCATAATGATGCCCACAAACACACTTATTCCTCTGGGTGACCCAGGATGTGGCATTGATGAAAACCTTGTTAGGCAAAAAACATGATCACTTATCATTTTTGTTTACTCTGATGGGTTGTTTGATGAATTTAAAATGTGGTGGACGTCAGTCTTTGGGGAGAGGGTAGACCAGACAGAGGGAGATGTATAGATGTCGGATGATGACACAAATCAAAACTGAAAAGACAATTATGGCCGATTACACAGTCATCAGTGTCCATCAGTGGCTCCCCACCAGCCCCGAAGATGGACTAACAGGCGGAAAACGAGCTTTTACCCACCACAAAGGGTGTCTTGCCCACATGCAAAGCATGCTGGGTACTAATACCCATGAGAGAATCTCAAGCTCCTGTCAGGGACTGATAAAAAACAGCCTTGGGCAGGTTTGCGTCTTTGAATGCCTGGGGATGACTGTATATTGATAAAAGAGATCTTTGTTACTGGTCCTGCCAGGCACAGTGAAGGCGGATAATTCTGATAGTGAGGCTAAGATGAAGTAGAATCTGTTCATTTTGAGGGCTTAGATTTATTTTCTGTTTGAATATTTGCCTTTTAACATAAAGTATATAATGCTATGATAACATTTATCACAACATATAGAATATTGAGTCTAATTGATGTTCTGTAGTGTGATAAATAGTGAGACGATTTTTGTCTGCTGAAGTGAATGATTGTTGTAGTATCAGCCTGTAACAGTGATGACTGTGGCAGGAGTTCACACACCCACAGGGTCACTCACTGACTTTAACTCCAATAAAGAGGCCAAAGGTGCTGGGGCCCCATGAATGGTTTCAACGTTAACCTCAGTGGGCAGCTCTGTACAGAATGGGCATCTCGTCTTGCACAGGGACGGCATGCCTCAAATGTTTCCTCAGTCTGGAAATGTAATCACCAATGTTCCAGCGTCTTAATTGATTGGAATGAAGTAATCTATCTCCTCATAACAAACTGTGTAATTTATGCAAATGACTCACTTTGTTGGATAATTTCTTTTAATTTGTGTATTCATTGCAGCTGTTTGAATGTATATTGCGATACAGATTTTTCCATTTCAGATGAGGAAAGAATTAATTTCCTGATTTTAGCTTAATAAGAAAGGGGAAATGAGAACTGATTAAATTTACTGACATTGACAGTTAATAAACTAAGACCTCTGTGCACTTTATAAAGTTGAGACGCTGAAACTCATGTAATTGTGTTTATTTAGCGTTCTTAAAACTCTATCTGTATCTTAAGTCCTGTTTTGTCCCTGAAAGCCACAGCACTGTGTACACAAGATTGAACAGTTCAGTCAACACCAGATATGGTCACCATAGAGCAACATTTGGATGTAGATCGGGTTTATTTTAGATAGGTGATAGTCTTGTGTGAGCTGTTAGCTGCACTGGGAGCAGTCGTTGGGCTTGTGATTTCCCGTCGTGCCGGGTCTCTGGCGTCTCACCGTTGATCTGGTGCATACCAAAGGAATCCTTTCTCACCAAGGAAGCAAGCGGCCGGGATTTGCACCCCCCTGAGACATAATCCCCGGAACAACCTCAAAACAGACACGCCGTCAGGGACTGCTGCTGTTTCAGTCAAACAGTCTAGGTGGAATTACACTAAAATACATACAATATTCAACAATTATTCCACAAGACGAACACAAAAACTCTCACTTTAAATATCCACTGCTGAAAATGATTTCTTGGCTTTTTTAGGCAGTGCGTTGTGTATTTATTTGAGCTGGATTTGCAGTTTGAAAAATGTTTGTACTTGAAATATTGCTATGATTTTAACATGTGTGAGGTCAGATCAGACTGAACATTTGAAGTCACCTGATGTTTCCGCTTCATGTGTTCACGGGAATATATCTGCGCGTCTCAGCAAATATATGTGTGCCAGCTGGCTGCCAGTTGTTTTCAGCCTCTTTTGCCACACATTTTAACGTTGTTTCTTATTCGTTTCTTATTTTGGACTGATTTCTATCTTGTACATCTTTCGTTCTACTTGTAACTCTTGTTCCGTCCTTCACCTTTTTAGACGTTTTCATGACTTATTCTCACGCAAACCAGTGTGCAGCTGTTCACAATGTATCACTGATACTCAGACTCACACAACTCCTCCCACTGCTCTCCATACAGCATAGGTAGATCAAAGATAAAATGTTGTACACTTTGACCTCTTCACCTCAGCCTCTCTCAAGTGGCTAAAACAGCAAAATACATAGAAATTAAAAATTGCATTTGCTATTTTTGCTTTGAATCTGACATAAATATGTGGTGTATTTCAATTTTTCATACATTACTGCTCCCAGAGTAAATGTTGCCATATTGTGGTGATTTATTGTCCATTTTTTAATTGCTTTCTTTCTGTTTCTCTGTTCAGGTGATGGGCTTGCTGAACCCAAGTGGAGTGCCACATCAAACCCAGAGTGACTACGCCATCTCTCCATTGACTGGAGGTCTGGATGCTAATGGGGGCATGGCCGCCACTTGCCATAGCTCCCAGCGACTGGAGGCTCTACCAGGGTTACCCAGCATGCCCACTTTGCCTAGCAGCCAGTCTTACTGCACACCTTCCTACACATCTCCAGCTTATGCCGTGGACCACCATCCATCATATCAGTACGGACAGTACAGCCAGAGCAAGGTATGCTTCAGTATGTTTTTTAAGCTTTTACATTCAAAGGATTTAACTGAAAACTATGATTATATTCAACAATCACACATTTTAAATTGCATATCCTCTTAGCATCATGGTTCAGACTCAACCCTTGCTAACTGTACAAACCCTTCTGATGAGTGAGCCTCTCAAATCAGCCCCAGCACTACAATTACACGTACTGTGGTGGCCAGGTTGCCTCAGTTTACATTACCATCACTGGACTATCCACGTGGCTTAATGCAGAGGCATCCTGGGGTCATGGCCCAAACACACATTCTCACTCACTGTCCTTTCCTGACCCCGTGTGATGAGCGAGCCCATCAAACCCTTAGCTCACCTACCCATGTAATGACCTCTGTGTAACAAAGATAGTCGGCCAAATGAAAGCAGCCACTTTCCTGAGCGTGTTTGACAAGGGAGGGGGTTATTGGGGTGGGGGGTACGTGGGCTTCGGCTGTGTGTTGTTAGGGCTGATCTGGGGTACACTACCACATGTTGACTTGCCCATCAGTGGCAACATCTTGATGTCGTTAATTTAGCCTTTCCTGGGAGAGCCTCGCATATAGCTTTCAGGGGATTGCTTGAGTGTATGTGTGTGTGCATGAAAGGAAAGGGAAGGGTCTCTTTAAGAGGGAGCGATTATGGCCCTTGGCAGGCTAGGATTAGAACCAGGTGTCCCACTGGAGGTCAGATTTAGAGTTGTTATTGATCATTGAATCAGAGCCAGGCAAAAGCTCAATCTTAGGCTTGTTTTACTTGCAAGGACAAAAAAGAAGATTCACAAACTGTTCATGTTTTTGCTATTTAACTAAAGAGCTGTGTATTTATTCACACCTGCTCTAAAACCTTTAAAACACATGCACTTATTCCCATCATTCTTGTCAGCACTAAAAATTAACCTTTCACCTGGCTTCACACATTTTGCTGTTCTAACACTGATGGATTTAAGCAGCTGTGTCTGAACACGATCTATCATGTACTGACTGATATAAATTTCTTTTTGTGTCTCGGCAGGTGCCTTTCATTATCTGAAGCCTCAGCATGGGCTGAGCAGGATGCTTCCTCTGGCTGGTCTGGAGAACAGAACATCACATCTCTTGGACCACCCTTCCTGGTGCAGAGGACACCCATAGGACAGGGCCTTTGGAGGAATAACCGTTTCAGACAGAGGGGTAGTCAAAGCCATTGAGGAAGTGGACTGGATTAATCAGGACCAAAAGGCAGAACCTCTCCTGTTACCTGGCACTCACTTTGCTTTGTGCGTCATGCTCCGAGGACCAAGACTGGTTCGCTGTAAACAAATGAAGAGAAAGGACCGGCGGTGCTGGGGGACAGACTAAATACATTCAAGATTCTGTGTTAGTTTTTTGTAATAAGTGGCAGAGATACAAGTGGACTTTGTAAGTCGTTTAAACCTCTTTGCTCAATGCATTGTGGGTGGATTCATATCATTGATTGATCTGGTGATAACATGTTATTTCTCAACACGTCTTAGAAATAATGAGATTCATGTAATGTTTATGTGAGACATTGAAGATAAGAATGTGACTTTAGGCCACAACAGCTGTGTGGAGTCAGAGTGGAACCACTAAAACCCAAAGAAAGTGCAATACATTCATACCTCATGTGAAAGTACACAGTCCCTGATATATGCTCAAAAATAGACTCTTGTCAGCAATTCTGTTTGTCAATCAGGGAATAATGTAAAATGATAAACATGTAGTCATGTTGTAATTAAGCCAAAAATGTCTCTCCCCGTGAACACCAGATTCAGTTTAACTTTTTTTTTTGCATGTTTTTTTCCATAGTTTTTTTTTTTTTTGGAAACTTGCAAGTTCCTTTTCTTATTTATTTAGTATTGTTCAAGTGTTGTGTCTGTTATGTATGTCTAGGCACCACAGTGTGCTTAAATAAGTCTTACATCTTATTTGTTATATGTTGCATTTTGTTCTGTATAATTACTTTACATCTGCAATAATTAATTTTGTTTGTAAGACATTTTTTGTACAATACAGCACTATTTACTATTTATAATAAACTATATAAAATGCATAATATTGTGACTTTGAATGGAAACTATATATGTAAATAAGCCAGATGACTACAGAGTATGGTGATAGCACCCCCTCACCCGTTCAGCACTAAATCATAAATATATCCCATTTCATAAACACTCCTTTTGGACAAATTCCTGCTCCCTGGGGGCTCCTTCACACCCCTTAATGGCTAAAGCAGAGCTGCTGTAAATTATATAAGCGCAGTGGTTTACAGTCTCACTGGGACATCAGTCACTGACATGGCTGTGCAGGTTTCTGAGGGTGCCAAACAGAAATGAAAACACCGCTCACCCATTTGGCAAGGCCCTTAAAAGATTACAGCAGTATTATGACGCTCCTGTGTTTTACATCCTCTTCTCAGGATCAGGTATGCAGCTGTCCATGCCATTCATAATACAGCCCCATATTTGCGTATCCTGTATCAGTATTATATCAACTATATTTTTCTGTTATAGTGAGATGGTTCATTGTCTTTGTTTACTTTTGTTTATGTTGAATTTGCATGTTCAACAGATCGCATTGCACTCAACACACCCTACGCTCAACTTGTACGACACAATGAGTGATAAAAGCCAAAGAGGTTGCTTTGGAGTGGAGTGTCAGTCAAGCAGCAACACACTGGAGACAACTTAACCTTTGACCCCAACGCTCTTTGAAATGAGTAGACTACTTGACCGAAGCTGACAACAATCCAGGCGTTTCTGCTGCTTCCAGGCTCCCAAATTGAAAGTGAAGGAGGGAGCACAAAGAAGACGAGCAGAGAGGGGTAAAAAGGACTTCAAATGGAAAAATGGGTTAAGAAAGCTTTTTGGACCAATGGTAGTAATATTAGATTGTATGGACAGATTCATGATCAAAAGAGAAATGTATTAAGTGTTGTATTAAATACTTCTTCAGCAATTTTGAAAAGGTTATAAGTTTCCTTCTATGACATTAAAGCTGGAGCAAATAGAAGTGAACTTTATCTCTGGAATACCACATGGCACCTTATCACAACTCTTGAAGAGCGGGTGACTGATTCATAGCGTGCCTTTCCTAAAAGGGTTTAGTGCTTGCCTCTCATACATTCAGTCTGTTCAAGACAACTTAGTCTCTTCTTGACTCAGTTATTTTGTCATTGTTTGGTTTGTTTCAAGATTACTTGGATCTGGCATGAAACAAATGAACCGGACTCTTCTGCTTTCATTAATCTCCAAATGCCAGCAGATTCTTGAGAAGACAGGCATCAACATTACTGGACATCATGTCAACACTACAGAGAGCCCTGCTTCTACTACTATAATGACAAGCATCTCCAATTCAAGGAACTTACGACAGCGCTTACTTTTACATCCTGTTTGTCTTCTTATTCTACTCATTCCTTGCAATGACACTTTTTAAATGTTTCATAAGTGGAAATGAGGACAAAAAGGACTCTTGCGAGGAGTTTATAAATACAGGGCATTTGTCAAGACAAAAATTCAACACAGACAAGTTGTACTTTGAAGATGAAAACAGCTTGTGAGCAACAGGCTTTCTAAGAAGAAAGCAGAGTAAGTGAATGTTTTGACAGTCACCAAGCTACAAAAATGTCAATATGGACTACTCAGGCGAGACCTGCTAGTGATTTTGTAAACCTTGTAGTAACTTCATTTCTCTCTCTTTCATTTTCCATATGACAATCAGAAATCTCACGCGAGTGGCCAGACAAGGAGCAGCGGCTGCCTCTGATGATCTAAAAGAAGGGTGGAAACATGGAAAAGTGTGGGTCAATGGCAGGCCGGAATCTCCTCCTGTGAGGCCCAATCAGGATCAATAACACAGGGGCCTTCGACATCCAAACACCACAGGGAACCATGGATACCTTAAGAGACTGATGGTGCGGACAGCGTGGACACTGTGAGGGAGGGAAGAAGGGAAGAGAATCGATCTGCAATTTACGAGAAATTACTAGACAAGGGTGTAATCTATATCTATATACTATATTGAATGATATTATAAAATAGATTTGACTACATGACCATTATTTTCTAAAACATGTGCCAAGAATACAAATGAAATAAAACGTCAGCCTTCATTTACATTGATTCTAATTAGATTCAAGCTCCATGCAATAATAAGTTGGTCAAGAGAAGGCGACATTCCTTTGCGATTACGTTGTAACTGATATTTGGAAAGTGGACGCAGAGCTACAGGGCTGCTTCAACTCTCACTGACCCCACATGATCTAAGTTTACAAAGCTGTGGCGAAACGTGAACCCCAGTCTTGGTCTATGAATTAACTTCAATTGCAGATCGGGATTGTGGAGAGGAGTTTAAAGGGAACACACGCTTCTGATTTGAGCCACACACTGCTGACATTACCTTGGATGTGGATTCGGAGAGAATGGCTCAGATTAGCACAGACACCAGCTGACCAACTATTGGCTACAATCTACCTAATACTGCGATGACCAAATAGAGTCACAAAAACAAAAAGGAGACTATGTTCTATGATCTCTTAGGGGCCAAAGGTGTGTCTGGACTGACAATCCTGTCTAATTTGAACTATCCGCTCCAAGAGGTTACACCGGTCCCTCAGGCCATGTGGACCTGTTTCCTCTTCTGCCCTCTTAATTAAATTTTTGTCTCATCCTCTCTCCCTTGAAGTGATGGGGTCACCGTTAAGACCAAACAACACTTCCTTGATGTTTTTGACCAGCCCTGGAGTTATCCTTTGACTGAGCTGAGATGTCTGAACGTGTGCCTTGATGTATTTGTACGTTTCCCTTTAGTTATATTATCCATTGGTGCATTTTATTAAATTAATTTGTAGACCAATGTGTATGCCACGTTATCTTTTATTTTATGAAAAAGAATTTGCCAGTTATATTATGTTGACCCTAATGTATTGTAAAGATTATTATAATAAATAAATAAATAAACAAACTTTGGTTGGTTCAGTGAATACCTCTAAAATTGCAAAGGTGTAGTTAATTAGCTAAAAAGGTATCTGTGGGCCACAATAAAGAATTTGAAAATACGGGCATTAGCACTGTAGCCGATTTTAGATATAAACGAGCTAACTAGCTGTGTTAGCTAACTAGCTCCGTTAGCTAGCCGAATGCTTTATTTACTAGCTGCCCTTCACGGTTAAGCGCGTCATATGAGAAGCTAACAACAGCTAACACAGTCGACCCACAGACACAAAAAGTAAGTCACATCGTTCTAATACGTAGTCGTGTTTATTATGTTTGTAAACTACACATATGTGCCGCTGGACAGTCTGGTAAACAAAAACAAACAATAAAGTTCATTGCTGTAATTAGGCTACTTACAATAATTCAACTTAAGTTTCCTAGTGTTATCCCAAGCTGCAATGTGGCCTGATTTAAGTGGATCTGATGTGTCTCAATGAAAAAGAGCAACCCTCACAGTTCTTCTGGAGAAGGACTTGTGAAATAAACTATAAAAAAATGAGAAAAAACACACACTTATAAAACCAAAGCATACCAGCATGAAAAATAAGTTCTCTGTTGCACACTTACATTACTAATAGCGCCTAAAATGGCTTCTTGGTTTTCCTCATGAGTGGTTAAGACAGATATTTTAAGGTAAACACTGACTGTTGGGGCGTCTGTAAAGAGTGAAAAAATGTATGTTGCATTGCATAGACAAATCAATACCCAACAATACAACTTAAATTTGACTGCACCTGGAAAGATGCTGGTCTGTGGACGGTTTATGGAAGCTGTGGAAGTACTGCCCTCTGCTGGTGGAGATGTCACACTGGCTGAGGCCTGCTGTACACTGGTTTCTTTCAGTGTTGTACCTGGAAATGCAAGAGTAAAGACAAACTTTAACAAAGAACAATGGTATTTTAGTACAACAGCGGGGAGCAAGTGCTAGTTAAAAAAAGTTACCTGTGGTCGTTTGTAAAGTTGTGAGGCCGCGCTCTGTGTCTGCTGTCACGCGTGGCAGTGGAGTTGTTGAGATGCGTCTGTGGCTTGTTAGACCTTCTGTTGTCATAATTGATGGGGCATTGGGGCTTGTGTTGTCAGATGTGGCTGTTAAATAGGCTGTGGCAGATGTTTGGCTCATATTTGAGTCTGAAGTGGTTGAAATCTTTGGTGACATGCTGACATCTTCTGGTGGAGCCCTGCTACTGCTTTCCCTTGTGGCAGAAACAGTGGATGCTGAGGTTGTGCTGTAACCTGCTGCTGTGGATGAACTGTTGCTAGTTTGCTGAGATGGTGAAACAACAATATCTCTGGATACTGAGGTTGTATTTGATTCAGACATTGAAGTGACTGTTGAAGTAAGAGCGGATACATTTGCTTTGGGTGGCATCCATGTAGTACTGATTTGTGTGGTGGTAGTTTGGCTTGGACGCGCTGTGAACCCTGCTGTAGTTGAGGAGAGGAAGTTTTACTATCGTACAAACACACTGACGTTAGACCAGTGTAAATGATATAACGTTACTTGTTCTTACATTGCACACAGGTGAAGATATAATCAGGACAACAGTCTCCAAAGTTCAGGCAGCTCTGGTCACAGAAACAGCCCCTGTAGCAGCTGCTGTTCTGCCCAGAGCAACACAACACCGGAGAACCTGCACAGCCTGACGAATCCAAAAATAAAAGTCCAGCAGAGTTACACTATGGTTAGTTTTTTTTTTTTTAATCCATCCAAAATCACATGGGTAGTCTGTTTGTAATAGGTAGAGGTGCAACTTGTATTTGTTAAATGAACCCCAAAATAACTTACCTGTAAGCCCTGTAACAGGAGCAGCGGTTTCACCTAGGGAAAAATGTGCAAAGATTCGCTGAAATTTATTCAAATTAATCCACTTTTAAAGTGAAAACTGGAAAGCTGTACAAATATTTTGATCAAACATATATCATATACTTACCTGTATACGTTGGGAAGAAGCCTATGAGGAGAAAGAGGCATAATGTAGACCTATCCATGTCACTGTGCTGCTGTCTACTGGCTTCAAGACTCATAGACAAGACTTTATAGATGAATGTGATGTGTTTGGGACAACAGTCATCCTATTGTCTGTAAGAGTAACATTACAGGTTTGTTCCTTAAGAAAAAGATCATGTTACAGAAGATTTGCCAGTCCCTTCTTTCTAATGTGTTAGCACATTGATACACAGGTCAGATGAGTGGCAGGTACAGACTCTAGAAATGTGTGGAATGATAATGTAGCTATAATTATGACAGGACTGACTAGACTAATGGCACCTAATGCCACAGTTCAAGTCAAAGACTAATTATGAATCATTGAATACAGAGCTGAATAAAACAGTACCACTCAAAGCTCATTGAGATTGTTTGCACTAAAGATCATTTATTGTTAAACATGCCAGAATACACTTTTCAAAACAGGATTACATTTTGATACAAGTCATTTGTCAACATTAAGATGTGTTAAGGTTACTGTAATTTATGTGGGTTTGTGGCCTTGAAAGCAGTCTTAGTGCTACTTAGTGGACTGTTAATCATTGTTAGTCTGTTCCATGTATAAGAACCACTGAATTTAGTATTTATATATAATTATTTAGACTACATATTTCTAGGGAATAGTGTACATACGGTTGGGTCAATGTGCTAACAGTATATAATAACAACAACATAAAACATTATTCATAAAACAAGCATTGTGCACAATATCTCTGCAGAAGACAGAGGCTGTAATCTAAACCACGTACACACTACTGAAATGTACATGTAGAAACTACACAAATTAAAAATATGCAACAAAAAAGTGCTCTTTGAGTAGTATAACATATAAGTAAATAACTATATTGCACTTAGCAAACATCTAGCATGCATACAGTAGGATTGTGTGCTGTACATTGTAACACATTTGTGAAAGGTTTGACGGTATTGACTGCAGTCCATGATGTTAGAGGTTTCCAAGAACAAGGAGGAGGAGGCATATATAACACAATTTTTACCAGACATTGTGCTATATACATGTTTTGTCAACATGGAGCATTAAGTGCAAAATTTCACTGTATGAATGCTGCCGATCATACTCTCCAGCTCTCTCCAAACTCCTCAACAGTTCTGGCCTGGGTGCCATCTGGCTTCATGAAGTCATTGTGCCTGTTGCCATCAAAATTCCCACACAGACCCCTCACTTTCCGTTTATACACATTGGGCAAAACGATCTCTGTAGGAATATAAATATGAAATATAGTTCATGTGTTGGAAGATTGTTATTGGCTTGATCTTGATATGCGGAGAATTTCCTTTTAGACAACATACCTGCTTTGTGGCGCCCATCAAACTCGACTGAAAGACCAAAATCAGTCTTGACGTAGATGCGAGATGAATGCTCTCTTATCTTTAGACCGGAGAGTGAGAGGGGTGTTTCAGCTCTACTTCCATCCACCTGAAATGAGAAAATCAATCACTGTCTCACTAACCTCTGTTTGATTCATATACTTTCTGTTTAATCTGTTTTTTTCCCCCCCAACACTTACGACCAGCCTCCTGCGTGACTTGAACTCCACGGTGTGATTGTACACTCTTATTTTTAGTGCTTTCAGTGCATTCTCCTTGTCTTCTTCACTGCTTTCTTCGCTGTCATCTTCATCTTCATCGTCGTCATCATCCCGGGCGCCACGACTGTCCCTTTCTTCACTGCTGTCATCTTCGTTTTCGGCGTTTCCGTTAATGCCCTCTATGTAAATGTTTTGAAGATTACTTGGTAAGTCGTTGGTCTGCACTAACACATAGGAGTGCTCGCCCTCAAAGTCGTGCTTTGTGTTGTCAAAGCTTCTGTACTCAGGGTCTCCATTGATGGTGCATTCACTGAACCCTGCAAAGATTAAATGATGAAGTACAGAAGTGTGACGATACGTGTTTTGAATGTGAGTTACTGCATGATATATTAAATTACCTGTCTTTTGACAATAATAATCTCCATTGTTGTTCTGAAGGCAAATAGCGTTTCCATCACATTCATCTTCTTCTTCACATTCAATCTTCCCCCCACCACGATGTTTTTCACATTTGCACTTTTCACTGCAGTGACTAGTGTACCATTTCTCACCAAACTAACAAGAGTGGGAGAGACACCAAAATGCATGTAATAACTGGTTATCTTGTGGACTAAACACTTTGACTTGTGCTGTAATTGTGAGAAAAGGACTTACTTTATATTTTTTTCCGTTGTTGTCTACACAGCCACACTGTTGGACAGGCACACAGACCCTCTTTTTCAATACATAACCCTCATCACAAACACATCCCTCCACACAGTCATTGTCACTGCATCCAGGTGGACCAGACAGGTGGATACAGGTAGGTGTGCAAGCCGAGACACAAGTGCTGTAGTGACTATTGGCTGGACAAGAGGGGGCTAAAGAGAGATTAAAGAGAATTAGTACAATGAAGTACAATGAAAAGCCCCACAAAGAGGTAGAGACTACAGGTTGTGTAGGTTAGCATCAGGAGCATTAGCTACAGTAATATTTCACACAATACGCTGTAAGATACCAATTGTCAACCAGTCCTGCAATGGTACATTCTGTACTTCTTTTAATAATGAAAATAAGAGTGGTGTACAAAACTGAACTGTACCTCTCAGAAGGAAAAGACAAAAAGAAACATTGGAACGTACTTGGTCGGGGAGTTTCTGGAGGCAGTGGAGCAGCTGTTGTAGTATTTGGAGGTTGGGGTCCCACTGTTGTTGTCTGCAGAGGAACAGTAGTTGGACGGGGTCGCACTGTTGTTGTCTGCAGAGGAACAGTAGTTGGTCGGGGTCCCACTGTTGTTGTCTGCAGAGGAACAGTAGTTGGACGGGGTCCCACTGTTGTTGTCTGTAGAGGAACAGTAGTTGGACGGGGTCGCACTGTTGTTGTCTGCAGAGGAACAGTAGTTGGTCGGGGTCCCACTGTTGTTGTCTGTAGAGGAACAGTAGTTGGACGGGGTCCCACTGTTGTTGTCTGTAGAGGAACAGTAGTTGGTCGGGGTCCCACTGTTGTTGTCTGTAGAGGAACAGTAGTTGGCTGGGGTCCCAGTGTTGTTGTTGTGGTTGAAGGCTGTGGTCTTTCAGTTGTTGCTGGTGGTTCTGAACTATCTGTGGGGGGCTGAGGAGGAGCGGCTGTACCTGTAGCTTCTGGAGTTGCTTGGGTTGTTGTTGCTTGGGGTTGATATGTAGTTAAAACTTGATCAGCAGTGGTAGGCACACTGGTTGTTGGTTTATTCAGGTCTGCCATGAGGCAAATTATATTTCATATATTTATACAATTTAAGATTCCAAAATGCTATAATTTTTTTTATAATGATATCAGTGAAAGAAATACCTGAACATGGTCCAAGATGAAGTGATACATCATCTATAGCCACATCAGACTGATCATTAGAGCCTCTTCTTCCCTCAAAAATGATCTAAAAAGTGCCCATATTTAATTAATGTTTACTGTTAGTTTCTACAAACCTTTGACAGAAGTTGATCTAAAAATGTAACTTACTTGAAAAGCACCAGTGGTTGTGATGTCTACTTGTCCTAAATGCCACATGTTTCCTTGGTCATTCCTTTGGCGCCAAACAGCGAGAGCTTTTCCACCCTGAATTAGATAGACGTGAAGGCCCATTGTATCAGCTGATCCATACATATGGTACCAGAACTGTAGACACTGGGGTCCAGAGTTTGAGCACTCTGAACTGATCAGACGCGCTGTATCTCCATATGTAACACTGCTGGCCTCAACGTAAAGGTAGTGACCATCTATTATAAGGATGAGAACATTAGTTGGAGACTGAGATAGCAATTGTATCTAGCTGAGTTTTATGATTTATGTCTTACCCCCAGTGTGATCAGCAGAGGGCCCAGTCATCAGAGTTGGTGTAGGGCCACTGTGCCAAGTCCAGTCAAAAGCATCAGTCATCATCTGATTCCAGTTGCAAAGGCTTTGGTCAAAGTTGCAGTTGAGAGTGCAAACTGAAAAGAAATATTGTTAATGCTATTATAAAAGGTAAATGTTGAATTATAGCCAAACTGCATGTTTAAATGCTAAAGGAAATGCTTTATTTGCTTTTGAAAGACTGTACCTACCTTGTTCTGGTTTAGCTTCAGTTGTAGACGGTAGTGCTGTTGTTGCTAATGGGGTTGTACTTATGGGTTGACCTGCAGTAGTAGGTTGTGGTCTATTGCTTGTTGCTGGTGGTTCTGGATCAGCTGCTGTTGTTTCATCTGTAGGAGCAGAAGTTTGCTGGGGACCCACCGTTGTTAGTGTGTGCGGTTCAGCAGTGGTAGGAGGTGGAGGTGTTTCTGTTGGCTCTGTATAATCTATGGTTGGGGCTTGTGTAGGTTCTGTTGTTAGCTGTTCTGCTGGCCATGTTGCTGTTTCGGTTTGACTTGTTATATGTGGCTGTCCTGGTGTTGATGTCTCTGAGTCATCTACTATTGTAGGCTGGGCTGTTTTAATTGTTGGTTGTGATTCTGGTCCAGCTTCTGTTGTAGGCTGTGGTCTTTCGGTCGTGGCTGCTGGTTTTGATTCAGTTCCCGATGGGAGTGCTGTTGTTGCAAGTTCTGTTGGGCCTGTTGTTGGAGGTAGTGATCTTTCAGTTGTTGCTGTCTGTTCTTCGGCAGTAGCTGGAGTAGTTTGAGAACCTGAACTGTCTGTGGGGGGCTGAGGAGGAGCGGCTGTACCTGTAGCTTCTGGAGTTGCTAGGATTGTTGTTGTTTCTTGGGGTTGAAATGTAGTTGAAACTTGACCCGCTGTGGTAGGCACACTGGTTGTTGGTTTATTCAGGTCTGCCGTGAGACAAATTATATTTCATATATTTATACAATTTAAGATTCCAAAATGCTATAATTTTTTTTTTATAATGATATCAGTGAAAGAAATACCTGAACATGGTCCAAGATGAAGTGATACATCATCTATAGCCACATCAGACTGATCATTAGAGCCTCTTCTTCCCTCAAAAATGATCTAAAAAGTGCCCATATTTAATTAATGTTTACTGTTAGTTTCTACAAACCTTTGACAGAAGTTGATCTAAAAATGTAACTTACTTGAAAAGCACCAGTGGTTGTGATGTCTACTTGTCCTAAATGCCACATGTTTCCTTGGTCATTCCTTTGGTGCCAAACAGCGAGAGCTTTTCCACCCTGAATTAGATAGACGTGAAGGCCCATTGTATCAGCTGATCCATACATATGGTACCAGAACTGTAGACACTGGGGTCCAGAGTTTGAGCACTCGGAACTGATCAGACGCGCTGTATCTCCATATGTAACACTGCTGGCCTCAATGTAAAGGTAGTGACCATCTATTATAAGGATGAGAACATTAGTTGGAGACTGAGATAGCAATTGTATCTAGCTGACTTTTATGATTTATGTCTTACCCCCAGTGTGATCAGCAGAGGGCCCAGTCATCAGAGTTGGTGTAGGGCCACTGTGCCAAGTCCAGTCAAAAGCATCAGTCATCATCTGATTCCAGGTGCAAAGGCTTTGGTCAAAGCTGCAGTCAAGATGGCAAACTAATTGGGAAATATTGTTAATGGTAATTGTTAATATGACTATTTAATAACTAAATAACCATTAATCTTTTACGTAAACGTCACGTGTTATTTTATAACTCTTAACTGATATATAACCAAACTGCATTTTGTAAATAAAGAAGAATTCACTTCTTTACTTACCCTGTTGTGAGGGAATAACTTCTGTAGTCAAGGGAGGTTTAGTTCCACTTGCCAGGCCAGGGAAGCTACCTGAGGGAAGTTATTGTCAATTATTAAACCACAATCTTGCACTATATGTAACATTCAAATGTTTATGACAATTGTATACCACCTTTCCTTTCTCACCTGAGCAGGAGCCAAAGTGAATAGAAATGTCATCAATAGCCACATCTGATTTAGTTGTAGAGCCACGAATTCCTTCAAAGATTATCTGAAAGAAGCATGACAACATTAAGCCTTAGATTGTAAAGTGTTTCCAGGCAGAAGAACAGCTGATGCCCACCTGGAGGTAGTACTACTAGAGTGTATAACATTCATACATGCACCCAGCGGTTGAAGCCAGGGGACAGTCCAGGGGATAGTGCATGTATAAAACTGGCTACAGTCTCCAGACCAGCAATGTAGTTAGCTATAATGCGACTTACCTGAAATGGTTCAGAGGCTGTGATTTCAACTTGTCCTGGTTGCCACACAGGCCCTTGGTCATTCTGCTTGGACCAGATCTTGGTGGCTTTATTGCTTTGGAGCAGGTACATGTTGAGGGCCATGGCTGTAGCTGATCCATACATGTGATACCAGAAATGCAGGCACATGGGGCCACTATACAGGCATGTGGAGCTCAACATGCGTGCAGAATCTCCATGGGTTACACCAGTTCCCTCAGTGTACATGTAGAAGCCAGCTAGTAGTACATGAAAGTGGGACAATAAGCAGCAAACCTTCTCAACAGAGCTTATGTGTGTGGCCTGACATTTTTACCTCCAGTGGTGTGGTCATTGCTTGGTCCAGTTAGGCTCGATGGGGTGGCGCCTGAATGCCTTGTCCAATCAAAACTGTCCTGTATCAGCTGCTTCCACCCACACTGATTGTTTTCAAAGTCACAGTTCAACGGGCACACTAAAACATAAACAACACAAAATGAAACCGAACACCCTGTATTTGTCTATTCATCTTGAACATTTGTATATTCAAATATTTAGTTAAAACATTAATAATAATAAAATAAAGATCTTACATGTCTGGTCCGGTGTTGAAGCTGCAGTGGTGGTTGTTTCAGGGATTGCAGTGGTTGGGACAGCTGAAAAGTTAACAATAAATATAATAAAGCAGGAGATAATTTAGTCATTGGCACTCATTGAAGACTTTTGTGCTCCCACGTTATCCATCGTGATATGTGCCATTAAATACTAACCAGCACAAAAACAGTAAATGTCTCTATTATATAACAGCGAATAGCAGAGAGTATTGTAATCAGATCTGACTGAAACACTCACCGCAGACTGTGCCACTCTGCCACTGGCCCAGCTCCACTCCTGCCACGGCACACGCTGCAGCATAGGACTTGAGAGACTCACACAGGGTGGACTGGTCACCTTTTGTGGCGCAGTAGTCGTACACGCAGCTGGTGATGTAGATCTCTGGGTGAACAACTTCATGGCACAACCCGAAGACCTCCCCCAGCAGAGCGTAGCATTGATTATAGGCCTGACTCACCTCTGCAGAAGTACATTCCCTGGGATCATTCGGATGAGAGACACACCTAGAAGATTTTTTTATATTTGGTTAGTGAAGATGAATCACAGAATATAGGACACAGATCACTGCAATAAATATCAGGTGTCCGGGTTTGATTTTTTCTATATAACTGATAAAACATGTAAAGTTGTATTTTTAGTTAAGGTATAATAGTGAGCCATTTGAGGATGATAAATAACTGATTGTGCAGAACTCACTGATTGCTGTCTTGAATCCTCCAGCTGTCACCAAACTGAAATGAGCTGGTTGCGTTTTGGCCATCAGGCATTACAAAGTCATCATCCTGCCTATCGGAGTAGGTGCCGCACAGTCCACACAGTTCATATTTGTAGTGCTCATTCACCTGCAGGAACAGTCTGCTTTGCCCATCTATCATCATCCTCAGGCCAAAGGTTGTCTCCACAACAGTATAGTCAGTGTCCACAAAGGCTTTCACTTGGCCATATGTCCCAGTGTTGGAATAGGGCAGCAGCACACGGTGGTTGTGTTCCTTAAAGAGGACAGATCATTTAGTTATACTTTAACTGTTAAGTGTGTGTATCAAACAGAGCACACCTAGCAATACTAGCCATTAAGAGCAATGTTATGTGGGCCAGTAATGAGGTTTGATATTGATCTATGGCGCAAAAGACAAACAACTGACTTCCCCCACTGCCCTGCCACTTACTCCTGTAAACATAGGCGTGCTTGTTATTAGGCACGGTCATAAATAGATATCACTGATAATAACAAAACAGACTGCCAGGAACCGATGAATGCAGTATGTGCAAGACCTTACATTAATCTGAGCAAAATTCATCAATGAATAAGTAAATAAAAATGAAGTACAATAGAATTTACTTATTCTTACATAGACCGTGCCACTTTGATTGAGAGTAAGCCGAAGATCCTCCACCTCCAGAGTGACAGCTTCTAGTTTGGACCGAGTAAAGTTCTGGTCAGGAGGGTGCATGTTGTGTCCTGTGACGGTGAACTCCACCGAGCTTTGTCCTCCACAGGTGGTTGTTAGTATGTAACTGCAGCCTCCTTGAAAGTCATATGCAAAACCATCAAAGGTGATATAGTGTGGATCTCCATACACACTGCACATGGCTGGTGTGAAAGGGTAGCATCCTTTGACATCGTCCCTAACACTGCAGACTTCTCTGTCTGTGCACTGTGCTGGTCTGCACTGCACATTGTTGTTGCCTATACACTGGCACTGCTGAGTGCATTCTCCCTCCATGAATGTCACTCCCCTCTGCAGGTAAAACAGATCTGGGTTAATTCTGACACTTCCCTGCTGTTCATATATAATGTAATGTTTACCTTTACGTACCTCATAGTGTTGCCCTCTATACCAGCATCCACAATCCTCTGCTTGGACACATGCCCCACCACTTAGTTTGAAGCCAGGGTCACACTCACATCTTTCCTCACAGCTGCCACAGGACCCGACTTGGTCTGATGGTGAGCACACTTCGGGACAACCCTCAGCACATGAGTTGTAGTGGCTGTTCTCACCACACTCAAATGCTGAAGGAGCAAACGAGTTTGTCAGAAGGGGATTTGTGTTTTTGTTTTAATGAGAGCCTTAAAGGCATTAGAGAAACTTACAGCAAAATGAGGAGTTCCTCCACGCTGGTACCATGACTCCAGCCTTTTGGCACGTATCAGCATACACCTGGAGTGTATCACATACCACCGCTGGGTCACCGTGAGAAGCACACATGCTGTGCACACAGCCTCTGAAGTAGCTCTCAGAACCTAACACTTCCTGGCAGGCTGCAAAGGGCCCAGTGTTTGAGACCAAAGCTCCACAGTACATTTCACTGGCATACTCGGACTCCTCCAGCGGATCACAATAATGAGGCACAAGAATGGCGTCACAGGCCGAGACATTCTCCCCTGTCTGCCAGCTTTCAACCAGATCTGTAGCATCTTGGGCATCTGTGCCATCTGGCTTGCGGAAGTCATCTCTCTTAATGTGGTTAAAGTTTCCACACAAGCCACAGACTTTATCAGAGTAAGAAGATGGGAGGGTGACATGTAAAGCACCAGCGTAGTCAAACGACACAAAGAGACCAAAGCTGCTTTTCAGGACAACAGCTGCAGGGTTACTGCTGACTGTTGCTGTGCCGTTGCCCAGGGTCAGTGGAAGTGTTCTCCAGACTCCATTAACCTGAAAGAGACCATTAGTTTAATAAACCAAATAGGGCAGGTTTACAAGCTTTTAGTGACATATTGATTTGAGGACATTTCGTCTGTAAACACCGCATTTGATGATAGCTATAGACTGTTTGTTCCAATGAATCACTCACCACAGTTTCTTCATAAAGCAGGAAACACATTGTTTGATAAAAATAATAAAATGTTTCTGTAGCTAATTCTGACTGTGACTGTGTTCTGACCTTAATGTTTAACAGCTATAGTTTAAGTGCTTACCATTAAGACACAGAATGTCTTTAGCTTTATATTTGAAGGCCACACTGTGTACCTTTTGATGATATGTAGTAAGTAAATAAGTAAGTAAGTGAGTCAGTACAAAACTCTCATACATCTTAATATTTGACTTGACTGGCGGAACACTATGACTATAGAGCTATATATTTTAATTTCAATACTAATTAAATACTAATGCCATTTTCTTAAAAATTAAAATAAAAATACAATGTTACTTTAAGACATGCAATAGCCAGTATTTATTTGAATCTTGTAATTAGAGCCTAACTATTTTCAATCAAAGTTGATTAGAATGATTTTACTACTAAAACATAAGAACCATCAGATGAACTCACCACAACCCTTTTAGTTTTCTTTTTCAACAAGGACAGCCTGAAGTCATTTATGTTCACGTTGACCTGTTCTACACTTGGCGAAGACGAGTTGCCGTTCAGCCCATTGACCACTTCCACACTGAACTGGGGTAACTCTTCAGTAGCTGAGCAGGTCTTGGCCAGTGTGTAGCTGCACGGGGCCATGAAGCGGAACAGCACACCGTCAAAAGTGCTGCAGTCTGTGTGACTGTGGATTGTGCACATCCCAGAGATCGGAGGACGAGAGCAGGAGAGCTGTCCTTCAGAGCACACACAGCGCGTAGATTCATCCGGCCATAGCTCTGTGTCCGCTTCACACTGAGCTCCTGTCGAGCAGTGACCAAAGTATAACTAGACTTTTTAAAGAGTGTTGTGATATTTGAATCAAAGGAAAAAATACTGACCACATGGACCTCTTCTTATACCAATTCGATCAAATATCACCAGCTCTTCTCTTGATAATGGATGAATTGTTCTGAATACCACCTGGAAGGAAACACAGAGACAACACTCCTATTATAATTACAAACACACATGCTGGAGTGTGTTTGAAAAATGTGCCATTTTACCTCTGTCCCTGGTTTGATGAGGGTAAGAGGTACAAATACTTGTGTCCATGTCCTCATTCCACTCCTGGACCGGGCTGTTTGTGACCAGATTCTCTCTAAACCATCACTGCTTTTAAGGTAAACCGTGAGTCTAAAGATATTTGGCAGAACAGGGGACAGGTACCAGAACTCAAGACAGGCCTGACCTTCCAGCATCAGAGGACCCGTGTTTAAAGTTGTCACTGCAACACAACAACACAAAACACACACACAAAAAAAGAACATTAATCATTTTATTCCATATACAATTAATTCATAGTTGTTATTACAAATAACCATTATTTACCATAAACTGTCACTACAGAAATGCTCTTATAACTAAACATCAGTTTACAGGGTTTTGAGCTTAATTTAAGTTTTGAGTGCCAGTCATTGCTGTTATCATTCCTTGAGACCACCAGGCAATAAAGATTATTGCTTTTGCCTGCTTTAGAACATTGCTGATATGCAGGAGGCATTGCCCCATATTAAACTGTGGACCTCTGTTCAGTTCTGTGAAAGGGTGGGACACAATGAACATCTTTTTGCGTCAGAGTGAACTTTGAGCTGATCAAATGGCCCGATGGCTGACACATATATCATTGTACCATTAAATATTACACAGTATCACTTTGATCACTGCAAATGACTACTGTGCAGCAATTCAAATTGTTTACCTTTTCCCTGTTGGGCTATTGTCATGTTACACTGGGGTCCAAGTTGTCCATTGTACAAACATTGTGTGACATATTCTAAAGGGGAAAAGAATATACTTTTATTAGTCAATTCTGATCCTGTCATTATTGTACTACTTCATCATCATCATATTCAAGCTGCCTTCTACCTGCAGCACCCCCCCACTCCGGAAGAGAAATCTCATCTTGAGCACTGAAATAGACCAAACAATATATTATTTTTTTATTATATGCTACGCTGCTGTTTAAAGTAACACATATTTTTTTCATTGACTGAAAATGAGCTAATGTTTTACTCACCTGCCCAGGCTGCCTGTCAGAGTTAGAAAAAGTAAAGTTAGTGAGCCTCTAAGCATAGCTGATCCTGAACAGCAACTTGTGAGCTGCAGTCTCTCTGTTAAAACTCAGCTCCGTTCAGTCACCTTTACAGTTCTTTATCCGGTGTTATGTTGTTCTCAGCACGAAGCCAAGGGTTCGAGGCATTTATAACCCCCTCCTCCTCCACCTCCACAGGTAGGCTCAGCAGTGGGCGGAGAAATGGACATCAGGACGGGAAGACATCAAAGCTGAGTGGAAGATATTCCAAAAAGTGACGACAGCAAACAGTGACCGTCAATGACAATAGGTAAGGTTAAGGTGCGGTGTTGAAAGGTCGTAAAAGCATCTCTGTTGATCACTTAGGATATGAAGGGTTTGCTCCGACTTTCAAGAATACTAAAACAGACACTCAAAAAACAAAGATTTATTAAATGCTGTTATTAAAGTTAAAGTTAAATATTTTTGCCTATCTTTAGGTTTTATGTATTCAAATCCTAGACTTAATTAAACCAAAATAAGCCCGTATACAACCCCCTCAGACCCTCTTATGCAATGTGAACATATATGTGTACATTCTGGGCAGATAATGCTGTTGTAAAAGCAGGTCTTAAGTTGTCTGATTGCATCAATTGTGTGTCACTGTGATAGCACTGCACACTGTAAAAAACAGAAGAAAAAGAGAGATAAGAGAGATACTTTGTGAGAGTGCTGACAAATCCTGATACTGTGACACTCCTGGAGTCTTGTCGGTATGTGTCAATAGAGGGTAGCCTAAAGCAAATATTGGAGATCTTTAAATCTGTCCAAACTAAGAAGGTCTTTGTTAGGTTTCCTTGAAGAACTTGTACTTCTTTCATACTCCTGTCTAAAAAGATTGGCCAACGATGTAAATGTCTAAGGGAGGTAATGATCTTTGCTTATCTAAAAAGACAGTTCTGATTTGTGAAAGCGATAACAGTGTTTTATCTTATTGTGGGGCTGGTTTCTAGGGTGAAAAGTATGGTACCATAAGATGTTAGTTGATGTGTCATCTACTAGTAAAAAAAAAAATTATATATATATATATATATATATTTTTTTTTTTGCATGACTTCATTCAGTTAATATTTGAGCCCACATTGTAACTTATTGCCTTGAATCTATAATGAGCTGCAACAGAATCACCACAGGAAGTCTAGTATATATAGGAATATAGGAATGCAGTTACGTGTTAAGGCATACCCATCTGAAAGTGCAAATTATTTACAGAACCTGACATCTAGGACACCAATTGGAAGGACCAATAATAATCAACCTCGCCCACAAAAACTCAGAACAGATAGTAATAATACACCAAGAGCTCTGTGGACTTAGGATACCATTAACCACTAAGTTAATAAGTTCATGTTTTCTGCCTCTTTTCTTAACTGCTGTAGGTAAAAATAGACCTTACTAAGCAACAGAATGTTATTTGGGAAAAAGTGGCATGTTGCAACACACTTGTTTTGACTTAATGCAAAGTGTGTGGTTAAGACTATAGGCAGACATGACATATTGATAATCATATTACAATAATAACACTTTTTTTGTTTAGTTTTGTAGTAGTGAGTTTTCACACTTGAACTAGGTCAATCACAGAGCGGGTCAATAAAAAAGTTCACACTTAATATCCAATTAGATGTCAGGCACATTTTCCCTGAATACCACGTTGTCTCACAGGTTCAAAATGCCATGACAGCAGTGCATTAGCTTATAGAGAACAGTAGACAACAGGAAGTAGAGTGACATCTCACTTCTTCAAACTGACTCCTAACACAATGGGGCATTGCACAATTTTCTCTACTTCTGCTAGCCTCTTGAATCTAGTAGTCTTGAATCTATTTTATGTCCACAGCTCCTCAGGAGACTCAGATCTTGAGCTTGTCATAAAAATAATTTAACAAAACTGTCACCCTTTCACCTGTCCTTATTCAAGCATCTCCTCGCCTTGTTGACTGACTTCACTTGCCCCAAATCTTGCACACAAAGGTCAACGAAAAATACAAAAATCAATTCTATGGTGCACCCTTTCATCTATGAATAGGTCATTCCGTGGCATATGAAAATGTTGCCTTCTTCAGGTTGTCTGTGCTGTCCCACAAGATGTCCTCAGCCAAATCAGGTCAAAGTTTGACACTGGACAACATGGGCTAAGCTTCAAGCACTGTACTTTTATGGTAACTTTTCCTTAGATGGATGTGGACTATTCCTATTATATAGCCTTTTGCTTTTGCACTGAGTCACAGACTCCAGGCTGAAATAAGATGTCATTTTAAGATGTAATTTATCTTTTAACCTCAACCTGTGAATCTGTATGGCTATAACTCATCCTATGCATGATGTCTCTATCATGTATAAGACACATGGATTGTATGTAAATGCTGCAGACATTTTTTCCTGTCAACCTCTTTAACAGTTTTAGAAGCAAATGAACAAATACGTGTGATACTGTTAAAGACAAACAAGTGGGTCTAAAACACAGCTGTCAACCCCTGCCTTTTCATGGGAACATACATGTACATGGGCTGCAAGAATATGACCCATTTTAAAGGGAAAGTTAGCAGTGAAGAGTAACAGACAGCAGCAAAGACCTTGTGTTGAATTTTAAGTGGGGAAGCTGTAGGTTAAAACCATCCCTTTGTTCTTCTAACATAAACCAAGTCTATGAAAACAAATTAGGCTGCAATATGCAGCGCCTGTTTAATATTCATGGAATCATTTGAGTTGCCAAAGCATCTCCGACTTTCTCCTTTCACTCTTAAGTGTTTATATAGCAATAAATAAACTTTGACTTTTCTTATTATAATCACATATGTATTTAAAATGAGAGAGTTTGATTTGTTTTTTTCCTCAAACCAGACAAGGTCAAAGCCTGTCCCCTGCGTCCGTTCTGCTCCTTCCTTCCGTCACGCTCCATTGAGAAGTACAGTCTTGCAGGTGGCTCTTGGCCTGTGGTTCTCGGTTTCACAAACACAGCCTGACGTCAGCTTCTAAACAGGTAGATTAATAAATACAGCTGCTGTGGTTCTGCTCTGCCTATCAGTCAGACTTGATAAATAGTGTAAGCAAGCACCGTTTAATTGTCTTTTGTCAACAGTGAGGAGCACAGAAGGGCTCTCCACCCTCAGTGTTTGCACACTGAGTTGTTCATTTCTTAGGCCTTGCTCATAGTTTTGTCTTTAATCCAACTTTCAACAATGAAACTTCTCAAAGCTGTGTTTTTACATCAGAAAACATCAAACTAAGGTATAAATAAAGTTTTGGAGTCATTTATGACTTCCAGTTCTTTTTCACCCACTTGTGTTTATATACTGCACTATTGTCCTAGAATATCAAGGGGAACTAGGATCTGAAGTGTACGACAGACCATTAACGCAATATTTCTTTCCACCAGAGGGTGGCAGTCTGTCTCCTTCTAAAAAATAATAAGACTATTCCTCTGAACATATTTTGTAAGCTACAATATGGACTCATTACTCCTTCTTGAAAATGTTATCAATTAAAAGTAAGTAAAAAGTAAAGTATGTGTAAATGAAGAGATAAAATTGTATTGTAGCAACATTTGAGCATAGAAGATGGGTAAAACATTTGTTTTAAACGAGCTCTGTGTTTTTTTTTCAGAAATAGATAGAAAAGAATATGAATTTAATTACTCCAGCAATTGATCTCACCATCTAGTCTGTTAAAGCAAGATAATTCTCATTTGTGAGCTGTGATAAGGAATTGGTTCAGTGATTTTCTCACTGATATCCAGTGCCCAGCTACAATCCTCATGCAGACAGTAGCCCGGCGTCCTATCTCCCCTCAATTAACTTCAAACTGCTCTCCATTACACGCTACAATGAGACACACTATTTCATTACCTCACACAGTCCCATCAGCGCTACTAATTGTTTTTCTTTTCATTTTCAGCATCTCTCCATCTCCTATTCCATATTCTGAAGGTAGTGGAAGGATACAGGAGGTCAGTGAACATGAGAGGGGGTAAGAGCTTTATTCATCCTCTGTAGCTGCTGTTTATTATCATTCCAGAGGTAAACAGTAGTTAGTGTGGGTAACCTTCAAAGGGCAGGACCCTGAAGCGCACCCTGACACTTAATTCACAATCAGCAAAAAGGTCAACGCCGACAGAGGCACATACAGAGAGAGCTGTGGTTTACGGAGCTAACTGGTCAGTGTCCTCCTCACAAAACAAAGTGCCAGCTGCTGTTTTATTAAATGGACGGAAATGGATTAAAGTGGTGCTATTGCATTTATAAAGCGGTGGCTGAATCAACATTTAGGAAGCTTCCTGAGTGAAATGACCAGGGTGTATCTCTGTGGCTATGTTCACCGGAGCTGTCTTCAGTTTGCCCGCAGTCAATGTCTTCATTTCCTTTCATTCTTTAATATGCAATTAAGCCAATGCCATCCCACAATCCTGTGCACCGCTGGCCCCATGCATAAGGTTAGCAGCACTGATTGCCAGTCGCCATCCTGTGCTATGACATGTGAATAGACTTCCCTGGTAACGTCCTCATTTCACTGTCATAAAATGTAGCAGGCCCGGGGATGATTGATTGTTGTCTATTTTAATGTTAGCCGCTTTTATGCTAAGTTTTCTGCCTAAAAAGTGCTTTGTTGTTGTCCTGTCTGTCCAACAATGGGAGGTCAGAGGCATGACTTAGAGGAGACGGCTTTGAGATGGCTCTGGCATACACAATATTGTTTTTAATGCCAAATAGCCATGTGCTTTTTGGTTTTCATTTCACCTAGAATGCAGCGTGATATTGGCAAGAGAAAATACCACCAATAAGAGACTATACGTAGGTTTTTTAAATTGATTTATTTTTTTCTCCTCAGTCCTGTAATTTATAATAATTTGGTCAAGGATAACATGAGATAAAGGCTGGTGTATTTTTTTTTTTTACTATTTAGATTCAGCCTGTGTGTTATACGTAACCATAGCACTCCTGGCGTGAATAAATATAGCAAAATAAAATAGTTATTGTGTACCATCAGTCCATTAAAATGCTGCTGCACTAGTGATGTAACAGGAGTGACATCAACAACAGTGGAGTGAGAAAACGCACTCCAAGTAAAAAGCCATCCTTATTCATAATGCATAAGCAAGTCGTGCATATAAAGTGTGATGATGTCATCCATATTTGACTTTGGGAAGTCCGAGTGAGTCACTGTGAACTAAATAATTTGTTCTCAGTTGCATAAAAAAGATGTAGAAAAGTTAAAACATGTCTCTGTTGGCCTGTCTGTATTTATTTTAGTTCTTGATTGAATTTTTAAATAGCAGCACTATTCATGTTTGTTGCATTCACTTGTCCATGTAAGATTAGTGAAGGCCATATTCTCACCAGTGAAAAATCAGCAGCTTTCATATCTCTCTGGATGTACGATTTCATAACCTCATCAGTCCCTCAACATTTCTCTAGCCGTTCCTTCCCATATATGACCTGAATTGAATCGAATGCATCCAATTGAATGTGCTCCAATGACGGGGATGTGAGGCAGGGTCTACGACTGAAATCGTTTTGGTGGTGCTATCTAGGATTTGATTCGCTCACCCAACCAGCCGAGACCAGTTTGTGATGAGGTTCTAGTCTCCAACAGTGCTATAGAAATCACATCCTTGCTGTTTCACCCCATCCCAGGCATACGGCTCCTACACTGAGAGAAAGAGGAATAAAATCGAATGACAAACAGCCAGACAGACAGAGGGAGAGACACCGATAAGGGGATAGAAGTTTGGAGCTTCAAGCAAAAAGGTTGCCCGCCTGAAATCCTGTGCAGTCGAGCATATAAGAACAATCAACGCTTTCAGACACACACACACCCACACCCACACACACACACACACACACACACACACACACACACACACACACACACAAGCAGCTCTTTTTGTACCAAGTCTTTAAGTTTTTCTGCTTCTTAACTCATGCAGCTTTAGTCTGTTATGACGAAGCGACATGTTGCAAATATGTGAATCTGTTTGTGAGAGTTGGATTTTGAATATAGTCAAATGGCAAAGCTTCACAGGGGTTCGTACGGAAAACGTTTATTACTTTTTTTATTTCAGCTTGTGCCTTTATTAAAGCCATTCAGCAATCACATGGTTTTAACACAGATGGTCAAAGCTCGTATCACAGCAAGAAGTTCATCTTGGAGTGACTCATAAGATAGATTCCATTTCATATCAAATGTGATGTAACATTTCTGTTTTGTATTCAGCAATGAAATATATAGGATTGTTGTCTTTTCACATAAACCTGCTCACATTACAGAATATATTCCTCTGAAGCTAGAAACAGAGGGCAGTGGGAAGTCAGTTTATGTATATTATTACTAATTCCAGTTTATTTCCATACATCCATCTATCCATCCATAATTTTCAGAAAGGACAAGTGAGCAAAAAAAAAAAAGTGTTATCTGTCAATTTTATCAAGCATCAAGTTTTAGAAAAGAAAATGGCATTTCACGTAGCAGTTGTTGAGAGAAAAACAGAAGCCTTTATATTGTAGTGATATTTTTGCATGTCTGTGGAATAACTCAAGTGAAGGCCTTCCAGACACGGCAGAAGAATAGGCGGATTTTTTCAGCTTTTCAGTAAAAGGGCCTAGTGCAGAGGCACCTGGCAAAGCCTCATTATGTTTTGAAGATCTGTGTTCCCCTGCAGCACACAACCTCTGCACCTTTTCGCTCAGCCTCGCTGAAACAGATAACAACGAGCAGGTAGAAAGGACTGCTTTTGAATGTCAACCTTCAAATATCAGAGCAGCAGCTACAAATGGCACGGCAACTTTGTCAGAGTCGTAAAGACACGCATTATCTCAACGTGAAGCAACTCTGATAAGGCAAATAAAAGCCATGGGATTTTTAATCATGATGTTGGGGATTAGACTTGGGAACTGAATGGCATTAATTTGAAGTTGCCTAACGCAGCCCTGAATGCAAAATGAAAGCAATTCATAAGAGATGCATAAAGAATAGCCATGGTAGGAGGTATGTTTTAATAATCGATGCAGGGCTTTATTTATGCAAATACCAGCTAATTTGTAATTATCTGAGTGGGTTCACGATTGGAATCTTTTTTTAATCATCCCCTCAGTGTATGACTAACAGCAGCCTTCTATACTTGTGGATGTTATTATTGTTAAAGTATCACAGGGAATCAGCCTGCCACTAAAGCTATGTCCATACTAATGTGTTCTCTTTTCAAAACCTTGGCACATAGCATCCACTCTACTCAGTTGTTTGAGGAATCAACAATCATCAGTACAAATGCTTTTGTTTGAAAGCTCCTCAACTGAATTATGGTCCAGATGCATCCAGTGTTGGTCTTTTCTGATTCACTTTGCCTGAGAAAAACAAATATGCATTGGACTAGTTCATTACAAATCAACAAATCATTACCTAAGATTTCATCTAATGGATTTGTTAAATGTTTTTTGAACTATGATGGTTTTAAATATAGGGTTTGTAGTGTATACAGTAGAGGGTCTGTAACCTTGTGTAGTTTTTAATGTTACTAATAAATGGTCATCAAAGTCATCACTGTTACAGTGGTTTACTTGATGCTTGCATCAGGTTAAAGGACCTGACTTTGAGGCCAGCGAAAGATCCTTCTTTCTTGGAGGTCCACTTGGTTCTTATTAATTTGTGTGTGCCTTTACTGTTGGTTGACCATGCACCATGTTTGTAGTTTGCATTACTGGCAAAAGCTGCCTGACCCGTTCTTTTCTGATGCAACTGGTGTATTGATGTCAAGATGAACATGAGTTTTCAGTTGTCTCCAGAGGACACAAACACTGACAGAAGGCTTCGCACTGCACACTTGCCGCGTCGATAAACAATCTGTGCACCACAAAGGAACAATAGCCACCGTTCTATTGCCCACCCAGCAAACACGTCCTTTTAAAATGTCAAATGAAAAAGCAGTTGCAAGGGTGCAGTGTTGTATTGATTCAAAATGGGCTCATCATTTGACCACTATGAACAATTTATGAACTCCTACAATTTTGGATATCAAGTGGTCGAGTAAAATCTGTGTATAAATTGATGAAAAGTAAAAACCTGAGTCATCATTGGACTGTACAGAAGGCACAAAGTAAAGAAAACAAGAAAAATCAAACGAGACAATCTAAAACATGTTTGTAGCCACATACATTCAGGACTCTTAAGCAAGAGTTACACAGGGGTATATGTATTGCATTACTGCATCATTAAAAAGCAGCATAAAAGAAATAAAACAACATTTAAGAGAAATAAAACACTGAAACATCACTGAAAGTGTTAAAATAGGACTGAAGGAAGACAAAAACAAAATCTTTAGACTTGTGTATGTCATAGTCTATTCTGGACCTAATAATAACCTTGTGTGTTCACTTCATATACAGTGCCCACTTTCTTTGAAGAGTGTGGATTCATTAGTTTGACTCCTCTCATCCTTTTATTGAAACTCTTTGTTCAAACTGGCCAGGCCTTTGTGTCCTCTTTTTTTTTTTTTTTTTATCTGGTCTTCTACTATAACCCTCCCCCAGCAGCGTTCATACAGCTGCTATCTCTGTGCTCAACCCCCCAGAGGAGCACATCTGTGATTCTTGGACCCTCTCCTCTTTCATTAAACCAGCCTCATATCCACTCCAGCTCCATTCCTCCCCATGTACCATCAAATACAATTGTTCTAGCCATTTTGTGAAATGTCACTCCTCCTTACATCTGTCGGGAGATGTAACAACATCTCAGTTATTTAATAAAAGCACAGTCATTCAAAATAGGGTTTAACTGGTATAATTTAATACCAATTTCATTTTGAACTCGTTTAGAATTAGCAGTATCTGAAACTGTTGAATGACATGCACTACTTTTGGAACATACTAGCCGTCTAAACATCTCTTGGCTTGATATTTTGGTAACCCATACATTTATGGATAAGATAAGTGAGGGACATATGTTCAAGATTTTAGCATTTTCTTGTATATGCCTGTAAAGGAGACTTAGATAAAGTCACAATTCTTCAGAGCTTCAGAACTGGATCTATTAAGTCAAACTTTTTCGTAGCTCTAAAAAGTAGAATCAAAATCTGGATAAACGTTGAATCTTCGGACCATGCTTGTCTGTGCTTTGTCTCTGTGTGTTTATAGTGTGACAGCGCCCTCATGAGTGGTGCGTTCTTCAGGCCTCAATGCCTCTGTGATAAATCCTCATGGCCGAGCAGGCATCTGCGTGGAGTACAGCTGGGCCAGACTAATGAACTGGACCCAGACACAGTCATAATCAGATTAATGACTGTGTTCAGGTATAAAATGACCCAAATCAATGGGGAGAGAGTAAGATTCAGGGGAAAGGAGCCAAACCATGGCTAAAGGGAGATTAGACACTGTCGACAGGCGTGGAGCCAAGGTCAGAGCCCGACCAGACAACTCTAGGTCAGAAGAAGTTGTGAAGTAAACATGAAAGGAGTGCAGCAGGTAGACTGAGGTCTGCTACAGTCTGTCCACCGGCTGTTGACACCATATGGAAAATTACACTCTGTGAATGCACTATCCTAATATTTCTGAGAGGCATATGGTGACAAAGGTCAGGGCCATTCTCATTTGCCCCGGTCACATCCCCAAGGACAGTTTGACTCTGGGCACAGACCAAAGTCATTGAGACTAAGATCACAATGAGAACAATGGAACAACATTTTGCGTTCTAGAATGTCTAGAATGTTGTGCTTAAGCTGCATCTTAAGGAAATGTAAAAACAAAACCTCTGACTGTTGGGAAGTACTTGAGAGGAGCAGTAATAAATAGAGGTCCCATCAAAGTTTACAACGTTCAGTGCAAGTACATTGTTTAGAAGGAAATAATATAGCATGACATTATATGCCAAAGCTGAACTTTGGGATATTACTGAGGAATACCATCATTCAAGGCTAAACTATAGGCTCTCACTGTGTGAGGATCACACCTGAGCCCCACAGTATGAGTGGAGGCCATCTTGTCTTTGTGAATTTACTGTATTATCATAGTTTTCCTTAACAATGGTAGAAGTACCTAATCAGGATAGAGGTCATAATGATTTAGGTTTCCCTCTGGCAGGTACTTTGGGGAGTATAACTCAACTCTGACAATTCTAGAGTTATTTTATCAAAGCATACACACAATGATAATACAGCGTAATTATGCACATCAATCAGTGAAGTCAATCTTCATCGTAATTGTCCCTTGAAGGGTAATCTGTTCTAGTCTCTTTTAAGCAAATGCCTTGTATTCACAGCAAAACTGTGGCTTGCTACAGATGACAAATGACTTCTACAGTGAATATGAAGTCATTGTTTTTAGTATTTGTTTAGGGATTTAACAAAATGGAAATTACTACAAGAATGTGTATGATGTCTATTGTTGGCATTTTACATCTTGCCCAGGGACTGCAGTTGGAAACTAGCTCTGTAGCTAACACTGGCACATTTACAGAAATGTTTATTAATGTGTACTGTCCCTGTTCAAATAAACAACAAATAAATAAAATAAATGTGTCAGCATATTCAGGAAGACACTTTGGGATAGACTAGAGGACTGTCGACATGGATTACTAAAAACTTCTCATTTTAGAATACATTGGTATTTACTCTATTGAGAGTATGTTTTTTGTCCATGTAATAGTGAAACACTATCAGTTACTGATATTATGTGTGATTTTTACATTATATTTAAACATCATTGATTTGGTGTTTTCTCTGTCGCTTGTCTATCACCCTCAGACTTGGAGTAAACATACACACAAGCACACACGCAATTACCTGACAATTTCAGTTCATCCAGCAGCATCCAGGCGCCCAAGCAGGGAGCCAGGAATGAGGACATGCAGGTTATTCAAACGTACAAAAAGCAGTACTGAGAAAGTGCTGGTATCACACTGACACAGACATTAACTTATTATTACGGAAGGGTTGAAACACTGCACTCTACAATTTGGTATAATTTGGTACAATCATATTTTAATGATAGTATTTAGGTAAACATGTTTACCTAGTGTAATCCTAAACTGATCTGACATTGAGTGAATTCATAATTTAAAAATTTTAAACGGTTAAGATAAAATGTCAAATTCCTCTGCTGTATGATGTTGTGTTGTTCATCCTCAGCAGTGCAGATAAAGAAATTCAATTAGTGGTGCTCTGTCCAGCATTGTAATGGTCTCAAACATCCACTGGCCTCTGTTTGTTACAGACATGTTTCTGACAAGAGCAGCATGTAGACTGGGTGGCCCTGTTAAGATTCACTCAACTCATTCTTACACTTAACACTTAACACAATTGTTCACTCTGAGATTTATTTAACTTAGAAGTCCTTCTGTATTGGTTACACTGATAAGTTATTCCACTCCATTGTAAATTTGTTATCCGTTGGACAGGATGGATTAGCCTGTAACTTTTTGAGCCTGCCTTGTGACCATAGGAACTATAAATAGCTTAACTGGCTGCTGTTCTCATCAGATATTACATAGTAATCATTTCCCTCCACTGAGTAGTAGTCAAAGCTTGCAAAAAGTTGCTTTAATGAACCGCCTCTCCTTAGACTTATGAATAAAACACACATGGATTGATGAATTATTGACCATGTCTCAACCATCCAGGCTGTAATGTCATGCATGCAAACAAATTTAGTTGGCTTTGTAAAATCACTAATTAAAATAATGACAAAATATAAATGTAACTTGTGGACAATTACAGTAATGACAAATAAATGATCTACATCAGCATACTTTACAACTGCTTTATTAAATTTCACTAATAACGCAACACCACAGCAGCCTTAGCACTTTCAAACCTTTCAAAATATCTGTACATTAACAAAAGGATTGCCTAATCAGGTTGTTAAAAAACAAAAAATACAAAGAAATCAGGAAGTGAAATTGCCACTCTGTGTATTTACCTGAACATCATGCAAATTGTAGCATAAATCTAGTTGGTGTATCAGGAATTGAGTGTGCCCTTTAATAACAACTGCGTTTTGTTCCACATCTCCACCATATAACACCCCAGTGCACATTTCCATGCAAATGAGCCAGAATAGCATCACAAAATATTTAAAATACTCTCTTCATCACTTGCTGACTGTGTCGCTGTCTAAAGCTAAATAGTGAAGTGGTTCTGGCTGTCTCTTTTTGAAGAGCACTGAAGCTATGGGCCCATTTTGTGTCTGTTCCTGACAGCCCTGTGATGTGTACAAAGCCCCCAGTCCTCAACTGGGAAATCAGCCCTACTACAGCCCGTCACAAACAATCAGCGCTCATTACCCACTACGCGGCTCTACATTTTACCCATTTACCTGCAGTGTCTAGCTTGTGGCATTGTGTACAGTCATGTACCGTATGTATGATGGCTCTGCTGTTGGAGTCTCTTCAGTTTGGAAGACACGTTTTGGTCAGACATTGCTAAAGCCCTCTGACCTTGCAGTGAATTGAGCAACTGTCAAATCCAGAAAGGTGCTTTTATCTTCTTCATGCTCCGGTGTTGAGCACTCAAACAATTACCTCCCCTTGAGACATAAACATGTACGGTGCATTGCTTTTCTTCCTGAAGCACATGATGATCACAACTGGTCCCGTGTCAGGGGAAAGGCCCATTCCAAGAATTGAGTGTAATTGGTAAGGAGAGCTGTGAGCCGGTAGCTCTGTGTGCAAGCAGATTACAGGCTGGCATCGTGGAGACCCCCTCAGGGCGGCACAACATGGCTGTTTGTACGTGGCGTGTAAAACAAGCATGTCACTCATGAATTATACATTGGAAAATGCCCAGCCATGAAATTGGAAGAGTTGAAAAACAAGGGATAAGGCAAAGGTAAAAATAGGATAAAGACGAGAAAAGAGGAAGTCTTTGCTTGGTGACACTTACACTGAAACAGGCGTCGCCAAAGTAACAGCTAGTCTGCTGCAGTTCACTTTCTGCCATTTTGTCCTGCTCACAAGACTCTGTTGTAATTTGGTACGTAGCCCGTTGTTAACAATAAGCTTGCATTTGTTTCTTATCATTTTTGCTGCTTCATGTGTAAGCTTTTGTTCTTGGAAGTGTTTTGTCTCCAGGATTAGTCTCTTTCATCATTCTGAATGGGTCCCTTTTGGACTATTAAGCTTTCCTCTGCACACTGTGCTTCACTCCTCATTTAAATGTGGTTAACATATTGATATATGGTATGTATAACCCAAAATGCACTATGAATGGTCTTTAAATAAGAATCTTTATGAAATCAAAGACCTTGTCAATTCCTCCACTTTATTGAGTACATGTAGAGGTATGCAGAGGTCCGTCAGTTTTAATCTCATTTGTGGTAAACAATTCATAGTTGGTCAGAACGATTTTAGAGAAGTTAGACCTGTGTGACCTGTAAACACTCCCAAGAGATTAAAATGAGTTTTGGGTGCAAACCAAGGATGAGATGTTGGAAATTGCTGATTCTTCGTGGAATCCAACCTGTGTAACAGCCATTTGAAAGTGCCCCAGTTCATAATGACGCTCATTTGAAGATGTATGGTAAAACAAAACACAATCAGCAGAAAACCAGGCCCTGATCGAGGTTGTCCAGTTCTAAGAGAGCGTTGCTTCTGCAGCTTTCTCAGCTTTAGAAATTCAAATCACCTCTCGCCTATGCTTTGCATTAGGATGCAGCAGAGAAAAAAACCTAGATAATGGTTTTCATTTACCCCCCAGCCAGACTAATCACACCAGCATTGGTTCCACTCAATGCTCTAGCTGACACAGTGGAAATACTGTGACCCAGCCCTGTATGTGGCACTGGGGCAGGTTGGTGCCCCCAACTGCCCCGTGTAAGCACCGACTCTCACCTTCAGTCTGAGGCCAGGAGATTAAGGGGCCCTGGAAGAATTAACAATGGGCAAGAATATTAACTAAACACAGTAAATAACAGGAGCAATAAAATGACTCTTAAATGTGTTTTTTGCCCAGGAGGAGACTTGAGAGTACTTCATATTTTCTGCAGTTTTACTGCTTTGGGCATGAGGCCCAGCTTAATCTCCAGGTAACTGCAAGGCTAACAGACATAGACAGACAACCACTTATTCACAGATTCATTTGTTATGGTCAGTTTTAGATTCACCAGTAATAGATGCATGTCTTTGGGCAGTGGGTAGAGGGGGTACCTGCAGGGAACTCCACTGCAGGAAGTAGGAAGACATGATGACTTCACCCAGAAAGGTTGTTTTTATTTAAAAATGAAAATGAGATGTTTTAATCAAAGAAAGTTATATTCTGTGCCACAGAAATAATTAATAAATGATTACTTATCACCTCTCCATCATTTGAGGATTATAATGTGTGTGAAGAAGGACATTAACCACAGTTCTTGGATTAAGTTACCAGCAGGTGGCTTTTTTTTCCTCTCAATTCTTTGTTCTTTCTTGAAAGTGAAATTTGATTCTATCACAGTAACATCTTTTTTATTTTCTTGCATGTCCTGTTGATTTATTTCAGAAGTGGCCATTGGGTCCAGTGGAAGATACAGCCTTGAAGCTAAAAGCCCTCTGACAATTAATCATTCAGAGCTGAAGGACCATTTGTGGAAATGGTATCTGTTTGCCACATGGTCGAATAACTGAATAAGTCAACAAGCACAATGAGACCGAATTTGTTCTAGGCTCAGCCATTTCTCAAAATAACCCTCCTGAGGCTGAAACTGAGAAGATGAGAAAAGGGCCGAAAAGGGGAAGTCCAAATGCACGCTGACATTGTGCAATGAATAATAAACATATGGTCATGCTTTATTTAGAGTGAAAGCCCTTGTGATTTCTGTTGTGTGGATAGACTAATAATAACAGAATATATTCTATACAGTTAAGTTCTGCTGCATGTATAAATCGATTTTATTTAAAGTAATGTTTGGTATGAACAGCTTGATGCGAGGAGAGAATTTTGTATTGTTTGTTCTGATGGTTGATTAGGCACATGATCAAATTAAACAATATAATTCTCCACATAATTAATAGCTGACAAGCCATAAGTTCATAAGATGAATGTGGATAAAAAATGCTTTTTGCTCAGTTGAGTTTCTAAACTCTCAGTCAAATGGACATTAAATTTGTAACAAGTTGCCATTGTATTGCTCATCCTGTTAAGTAAAACCACTGCATTTCTACTTTGCCAGTATTAGTAACAATAAGATTAAGTTCTAATTCTTGAAGCAGTCCTAAATATTAGAAAACAAATGATTCTAAAACTCCAACATTTCAGCAGAACATGCGGTGTATTCTGTACCTAAAGCTTTTGAGTCTTTTAATAGTAACATATCTACTGACATGAATGTTTTCTTCTGGTTTCACATCTTCTCCTGTGATCCCTGTGGTCCATGTGTCTGTTTGTGGGTTCATGTGCGACAGACTGAACACTGCGGCCCCTTGTGCCACTGCTGTGCCCTGTCAGAGAGCAGCGACGCAGGCTTCCGGTCTGTCAACTTGTGCTGTGACATTGTGTGATGATAAGAGAGCGCCAAAGACACTCTGCAGTCTCTGGGGTGATCAGCTGTTGTCAAGCAGCAGCATTACTGTCGCAAATTTGTCTGCGCTTGAGCTGTGACTGTCACACACTTTTTTGTTCTTTTTTTTCCTCTTGTTCTTTTGTTTTCTTACTTTCCCTTTTCCAATTGTTCCTTTTGAATAGTCTGTTGCCGTGCTCTAGTCTAATGTCCCTGTAAATGGATTCTTGAAGTCAATAAAAAAGATATACATTTCATACATGATGGAGATGTTCTCAATTGTAGTGTAGCTTTGAGAGATATTACATGTTTTCCTTTCAGTTTTAAAGTTTTTTTTAAGTAAATATTCCAGGACTGCTTCAGTGGTTCACCTGGTATAGAAAACATATCACTTATTTGATCCGGGTTCAATTCATGCTTGCGTTGATTTGCTTTATGTCATTCCTCTCTCCTTCACCTTGTTTCTCGTCTATTTACACAGACTCCATCTGCTAAAGGCTAAAAACAAGTAAAATGGGAGGAGTAAATAGGTTTGACAATTAAAGTGTAAACATATGAGATTAAATGGATATTCTGTATATTGCTGTATAATAACCAGAGCTGTTTGAAAGACTAGCAGTGTGTATGCATCATGTGGATAATATTAAAGGCTGCAGGAACACCTTCACCTTCTGGCTTCTGAAAACATACAAAGACATGCCAGTGTTGTAGCTCTTAGCACCAGCCTTGAGTTAACAACATACTCTAGTCATAGCACAGAAGGCTTGTTGGCTACTCATTATATTTATTCAAGCAGTGCTTCAGGACTGAGTCTGTCTGAACACCAATGGCATTGCAGTTTATCAATCAAAAGAGGCAGCAGACCAGGAGAGTGAGGCCTTAAGTGTAATGTATAGAAGTACCATGGTTTCTCATTAAATCAATAACATTTTCCCAGATGCATTGGTCAGTTACATGCATTATTATTTATTATTTATTTATTTATTTATTTATTATTTATTTACCAAATCACTAGCACTTTCTTAGTTTTTAATGCACCTGCTATTCTCTTAAGATATTCCATATAAATAAATTATCTATCTGTTTGTTTGTGCAGACATAACCTTTCCATCACAAATGAGCATGTTTGTAAATCTTAGTCAAGTTCTTTTATATATATATATATATATAAAAACAGCATTATATAAGATCAATATTTAACGCTAGCCTCTAGAGCAGTCCAGGTCCTTTTCTACTCTATATTTCTCTGAATAGAACATTCTCCTACCTCCCTCTGTCCTCTCTATCTCCTCTTCCTCCTGCTGCTCTGCTGTGTGACAGCTAAACGCTGCTGCCTGCACCCCACTGATTTTCATCAAAATTGCATGCATCACCCAATCTTCTTTCTGCTTTATATCTGCCTGTAAGACAACACTGTATGAGCTTAGAAGGGACTGTGGACCGTGCTTATAGTGCTATTTTGAAGAAATATGCAGAATTATTTAGAGAATTCTCCAGTTAGAACAGATTCAACCCTCACTGAGTTGAAGAACCTTTTATCTAATTATTTGACCAGAACAATGACATTCATCAGAATACTGACCAGTTTCAAAATTTGACAGGTCTACTTATGCCTTTGCTGAATTTGTTAATGGCTTGTGTGACTTATCAGTCTGACAGTGAAGCCTGGTGAGTAATAGAGATCTTAAATGTTGTCTGCAGTATCTCACTGAGGCTTGCTTAGGAAGTCATATGTACTCTACACTATCTTTAGTTTCGATACAGCCACAGATGTAATCTCTGCTGTGTCTCTTAATTATCTCGGCACACAAAAGCGCTGAGTCAGATCACCAACGCTCACACTGTACACATAATGTAATAGTTTAGAAAGTTACAGGAACAGAGTGCTATACACCGCTCCAGAAGAACAAAGAAGGAATCTGTACTGCTCATGTTATTCACATTTCATAGTTTTCCCCAAAATAAAAAAATATAAATAATAACAATAACTAAAAGCTTCACTGTAACCTTGTTGGCTGCAAAAAAAACCTCTTTGGAAATCCATCAATGCCCAATGTGAAAGTTATTAACAAATCTGACTTTACAATTCTGTAGATTCTATATCACAACATAATACACCTCACACTATGTTGTTGTATAATTGCTGTCTTTATTGTAGTATTGTTGTTTTAAAGTGAGTGCAGACCTGCCTATGAATGAATAATTAGTTGACAGTTGAATCTGGAGGAAGCATATTTCTCTTTTTAAGGTTGTTTTTATGAATTGTTCCTGTTTAAATCAAATAAAGAAAATGCCTGCAATGATATAATAATATCCTAATACACAGAGTCCCAATACATAGAAAGACAATAGTCATATACACCACATTACGATGTCTGTGTAACTAACAAAGCACTAAAGCTAAAAGCAGATGAAGACCTGGAGGTGGTACCTTCAGTAGTTTTCCCATCCCCAGTGCACAACGTTAGGCTCCTCACACTCAAACACATTTTGAAAGTATTCTTTGCATTTCTGGTTCACAGGTTAACAATATAAAAAATGGCACTGTCTGTTTGACACAGCTATGTCAGTGTGTGCCTCCATATTTGGAAATGTCTTGAAGCACCTTTGATTTAATCAGTGTGAGATCAGATTTAGTGAAAACATGTGGTGTGCTGTCATCCAACATAGAGCTGTCATGCAACACGACATGCAGAGTGTGAATGGAAGCAGTCTCGTGGTGAGTATGTGCCTCTCTCTGAGGACCGCCACAGCTTCTGATGGGCTACTCACCTCCTATTATTACATTTCACAGTGGCACTAAGCAGTGCCAAAAGCCCTAAATTATTATGCACAAGTACAGCACGGTAGCCGTACATGTGACAGTGTGTTTATTAATTAAATAAACTGCACATAATGGCTTTGAAACATGCTGTCTCTCTAGTAAAACTGTAAAGTAAAACTGTTTGACACATCATAGGCCCAATCTTTTTCATTGTATGCTTTATCAATATATTCTGAACACAAAATACAGTTGCACTAGATCGATTGAATTTAGCTTTTCATAAAATAAACCTAAAGACCTGAAAACCAGTTATAGAAATAAACACTAAACTCCAGTTTTAATGGTTGGGCCATTTTATACAACACAAGCCCTTCAGCAAGATTAACAAATTCAACTGATATGGCCTGTCTGCCCAGGCCCTGTGCCACCAACAGAGATTTGTAATGTGTAAAATGAATTAATTTCAATGGCTCCCCCATAAGAAACCCCATGTCTCACACTGACTAAGGGCATTGGAACACACTACAGCTGGAATAATAGAAGTGTGACGGCAGCGGGAGGCTCTGACCCTACGGCTGTTTCTTGGCTTGTGCCAAACTGTTCTGCTCCTGCTGGGTCTCTATCCCACAACTGGATCGAGAGGCTCATTTCCATGTAGCCAGTTCTGTAGTAAAGAATGGAGCAGCTTTAGTGGCCTCCTGTCTTTGCATCAGAGTGTGGCTCGATAATGTGGGAGGACACAATGTCTGAGCCAGGAACTTTCTAAAGACGTGGAGAGAAACTTCGACCTGAGCTTTTTTGTGCAACAGCTTGTTCCTTTGTGACAACACTGTTTATCGAAAAAGAAGAAAAAAAGAACACATTTTTACTGTGCTATGGTAGGCACCATTGACTAGAGAGATTTAGATAAAGGAATAAGAATCGTGTCTTTATGGTCAGTGGAAAGCAGTGATGTGTCATAGCAGCTGGTGGTCTCAAACAGCATATATGTTAAATGCAGAACACTGTGCACAGGACGTACAGTGTTGCTTTACACCAAAACTAGTCTCTGTGATGGTTGTAAAAAGTGCAGACACAGAGAAAGAGCAGTTCATATAGATCTGTAGCCTGTGTGGTGCCAACACACAAACCTGGGAGACTGAAGTGACTGTAGATAGAAGAACTACTGGACACTGCACCCTTCTATTCTGTTATAGCAGAATCCATGATTAGTATAGCATTTATGTAGCAATGAATGCTAACAGCAAATTTATTTATTTTTTTTACTTTAGAAATATTGTTCCAGTGAAGATTAGGGTGATTTAATTTATCTTATGCGCCACAGATGCTTTTATATATTTGTCCTTTATGTTAATATAATGAAACTGTCATTATGAAAATTGTCTACCTCTCAATCCTTTGGCTTCAATTTAATTTTCATGTAAAACACATTGCATTTCTCTGTGGACATGTCAGGTCGCACATGCACTCCTGAAACGTGATCAGCAGGATTTTGCACGTGGATTTAAGAACTTGTCAAACAGTGTTAAACACATGCAATGCGTTCTCAGCAGTGCCTCTAGCCTTGCTGTAGCTTAGCTCTCATATTAATGAATACAAAACAAGCCCCAACTAAACAGCTTTATTGGAATGATTTAATGTTTTTCTGAAACCGTTTGAGGTAATGCGTTATTAAGCACCTGCACTCTTTGGAGTAAAACCACTGTAATGAAAAATGAAAATTCAGACTAGAAAGTCACTTTTCCAAACTGAGTTAATCAATCAAACAGCCTCATGAATGTATTTAACTGCACCATTGCACAAAATGCCTTGATTACACTTCCTCTTGGCATAAAAAGGTGTGATGCTGAACTGACGTGAACGGTGTTGAAATGTCATGACGGACAAAATCCAAGTGTCACGCGCGGTTAACACTTTACACCTTCACCTTGTATCTACAGTGGGATCAATAACAGGCATACAGGACTGTTGCAATGGAAAATCAATAGTCACAAACATTAATTATAGGAAAAGAGGCACATTTGTTGGACTTTTGCTGCATATGCTTCAGTTGATGAGCTGCACTGTCAAAGACCCTTTTCACACATGCACTATCCTCCTGACTTTATCCTCTGGACTTTATACTCTGGACTTTTTCCTCCAGACTTTATCCTCCAGACTTTATCCTCTGAACTTCATTCTCTGGACTTTATCTGCCATTGTGGGCAAGTTAAGCTGATGTCATGTATGTTGTACGTAGTGCACAGAAGCCTTGTTCCCTCTGCAGTCTAATTTTCCGATATTTGGTTATGTTGTACTGTATGTTTACATATTTACACTAGAACATTAATCACAGTCACTGCAGAAGTCAGCTTCTTTGTCCATTAGTGGTAATTTGCATCATACCCTGCTGCAGCCATCTTCCAGACTTACGCTGCATGTGTGAACGCACAGGTCAGGAGAAAATCTAGAGGCAATTCTTCAGACATCCTCCCGAGGACGTAAAAAGGGCCTCAAGAGTCCAATTTGACACTGAAGAAAAAGTGGGCTGTCATCTTTATCAGCCACAATGAGCCATTCATGACACTCTTTGCAATAGGGGATAAAAGCTTGCACAAGTGACTGAAATATTAAATATTTTTTAAAAGTTGCTTTGCACACATCAGTTGGAATGTGACAGCTCTTAAAATGAAGGCCACAAGTGGGTACACATAAATAAAGCTAGGCAAATCAGGAAAAGTTAGATTAGATTATACTTGAATAGATAAAGAAATTGTCAGAAAAGTCAGCCCTGAGACACTGATTTATGATTAAAAAGTATAAAATATGCCATGATCATCCGCTCTACCATACATTTTTTGAGAATAATGCTTCCTTCAAAATCAACAATTTTATCGCATGCTTTCTTTGAGGCAATTTTCTTTTATAGTAAGATATAATTGCAGAAAGAGGAAAAAATAGATCCCTGTCCCCTCTGCCTGTCTATCTTCTTTTGCTCTTTCTTCCACTCTGTCGTTTTTTTTCTTGTCCCTGGATAGCAATCAATAGTTATTATCTGCTGAGTGTCACGATAGACACTGCACAGAGCCCCCATTCTGAGTTGATGGTGCTTTTTCATTATAGCTGACACTAGTCTAAACAAAGCAGGCCTATTTCCCTGCCACCAGACAAACACAGTCTCCATAATGGCAGCAGATAAAAGAGAAGCAGGAGGGAAAATTGAGTTTCACATAATGGGGAATCAGTAACTCGGGACCACTTCTGTTCCCACTCCATTTTCCCACTTCCACCATCTTTCTATGACGTATTTGGTCATTATACAAACAGCCTGGATGTTAATTTCTTACCTCTCGCCATTGATCTGCTCACTCTTCTTTTCATTCATCCCCATTATATGGCCCAATAATGCTTTTCTACATTCATCATCCATCCATCCATTTGTGTGTGTGTCTGCCGGCGCGGTCATCCATCCAGCTGCCAGTTTGTAGGTGGGTAGGAGGTGAGGTTGTTTTGTTTTGACGGGGTTGTTGTTTCATAAAATAAATAAATGATATCTGCGCAGCCGAGTGGAAAGCATAACGAATGGCAGTTGGAGAAAAGGCAATTTAGGGCGAAGTGCAGTGGCTGGCGAAGGAATAGAATGGGTTTTTACTGTGAAGTATAACCAATGCATTACAAAACACATCACCAGAGGTTTATTGAAAAAGCCAAGTACCCCTCACTCCTCCCTATGAAAATGGCCAACATTATCATGGCCTACATGGTTAGGCACTGAAAGTCACTTTCACAAAGTCAGTGGAGAGGCTTTTATTGGCGGAGCACATAGAAATAGAAGAGCCCCAGGTGAATGACAGAGCAAAAGGTGGTTGCTTTTCAATTCCCTGCGTTTCATGTGGTCACTATGGAATGTTTTATTTTCCACTGTAAGCAAAGGCATCATGTTGAAAGTACTAGACATTTCTGTGGTTTAGTTTACACAGAAACTAATATAATATTAAAATATATATAAAATACAACACAATAGTGCAACAGGCAGCAGGATACTCAAGTAAAAACACAGTTACCTTAAACCAAGTAAAAGATGTCATCTAGAGATAATTGAATGAGTTTTTAGGGAAAAGACTACAGACCAGTTTTGTTTTATTGTGCACCGAGCTAAAGAACTAGCCTGGCCACCGTGAGACCAACCTGAAAATATAAGTCTTATTACCTACCTTCATTAGTTAAAGCTATTCTTGAATAAGGCACAAACCTAACTCCCAGGCCTAATAATTATTAAAGCTATAGCCACGGCAATCATTTTTGCCATCTAGATGTACATAAAGCTTTCCAAGCAGTGGGCAATTTAGCATCTTAATGGAAATGCTTAGCAACCTAGCCTTGTGCAGAGCTTAAAAGAAAGCACTCTAAATATGTTTTCAAAACCATGTAATAGTTTTGCTTTTCCGTCTTTCAGTCTTGGCTCCCTGCAAAGAACCAGACTCAACATTATTTTAACATTGGCTCTATATGGCATTTATAAAGTGAGCATAACTTGTGTGTGTTTGACTAAATGGAACAGTTAGAATCATGAATGAAGCGGGCTTTGTTTCAGACAGGTGCTACCTTCTGATTGTCAGCAGATCCAGATAAATGCCAGTCATGCTGACAAGCTGTCACCTCAAACTGAGAAGCCTTTCTGCTGCTGCAAGTGTTACTCTCACTCTACCTGCTTCACTGTTCTCTTTATCAGCACTGCCCTCTGCCACGGTCGACTTTAAATGTGTTATAGGTTCTGTCTTTACATTGTGCTTTCAAGAAAATATTGCCAGTTCAAATATATTTAGAGCATTTTTTGTCAAGAAATTCCATTGTAATTTTAAATGGACATAAATATCTGTGAGTAGACTGTATAAAGCGTTTCCCTGTTTATTAGGGCATAGGTTGGGCTACATCCTGGACAATTACCAGTTTATGTTAGAGCTCACACACTGACATTCATTTCCTATGAGCAATTAAAGGGGTTTACACTAAAAGGAAACGATATTTAATTGAACCGTACCAGAGTTCCCCAGCTGGCTTTTAAAGTTGACCAGACAATCTTTGAACACACTCTGTTTTAACCCATGCTAATAAGCATGCTACAGTGAGCATCTTTGGTCTGCACTGGGGTTTGTATGAAGGCATTCATACTTAGAGTCTGTTTGAACCACACCAAACACGGCTAGGGTGAACAAACCAGGTCCCCTTACACCCATGTCTTTGGACAGTTGGAAGTGCCCTGACACCTCAAACACCTTAAATGCGTCTCAGCGAGCATCTTTGGTCTGCACTGGGGTTTGTATAACTTGAGCCAGAAATTTAAATTGGCTTGATCTTTTTATGACAAGTTGCATTTTTTCCCATAAACATTATTATTATGCTGTTACCAAGGATATTATTATAAAGCACCTGTTGGACCACAGACTACAAAATACATAGAAATATGCAAATTGTGATAAATATATGTATCACAGTTTAGCTAAATATACAATTACTGGCTGGCAATAATGAAATAAAATTGTCCTGATCCACCAGGACATGCTTACCATTTATTTTTCATCACTAAACCACTGTAAAATGGCATGAGAGATGCTGTTTTGAAGGGAAAGCATTGTTGTTTCAAAAGTTTACACATTCAGGCAGACGTTCACACAAAAACCTCTGCTTCCACTTCCACTCTTTGTGTTTAGACCAGTAATAAAGTGGAGCAACACACTACTTATTTATTGAGATGTAACGTACAAGAAAATGTGTTATGTTGCTTGAATGACATTTGGGATACATAATGTCAGTATTCTTCTCTGAATTAACTGATGAAGTAGGAGTTGTGATGTCAGCAGCGTACATGCTTTTATCATTCATTCATTTCTGTGACCCTTGCTTTTGGTACACTGTGTTCTCTGTGGCATTCTGCTCATTTGGCTCAGCTGAATCCATCCGGAGGTAACCATTGTTTGAAAACCAGGCAGAGCGCTTGGTGGACTGCTGAATAAAGTTGTTACATAGAAATGGAGTGCAGTCTGCAATTTTCTCCCTACACTACTATAGCATGGCACTGTGAGTCCATTGTGCAAAAGCATTATGCCGCTAATAATACAGCCGTGTATAAAGCATAGCCCCGATTGAAGGGGAACAACTGCCGCACACTCAGGCATTATCACATTAACACCTGGAGCCAGAGAAAATGTAGCCTCGGCTGCAAAAAGTAGGTTACTGTGAGCCGCGTTTGCAAAGATTGTGAAAGCAAAGCATACGGGAGTCCACTTTGAAAATGACTGCTTTATGAAGTGCTTTTGGAGAGGAAACATTATCAGAACAAAGACGGAAGATTAGAAGAAGTATAGAGTAAAAAAAATAGTCAAAGTGAAAATGCTGACAATTTTTAGGTGTGGAGTAATGTGGAGAAATAATGGAAATACTCTCCTGTTCTAAGCTGTATTTACCTAACAGTTGCCAATTTTCCATGCAGTCTGTTTGGCTTGGTACCTACATCAATAACACTATGAATGATTAACATTTCCCCTTTTTGTGATACGTTTATACTCAACGCCTTGACCTTTTTGCATTGTAAACATTTGTTCCCAAACCGCTCGTGTTTACTGCAGAATTATAAATCAGCCGTGTGTACTGTTTTGGAATGAGATGAAAGATGGCTGCTCGCAATTGGATTTGAATAAAAAAATATAACGGTGCTGTCAGAATAAGACTTACAGTCAAGAATTTATCACAGATGCCAATGAGAATAAATGGCTGAGACAAAAGCCAATTTCCAAAGTACAAACGGTTGGAGCTGAAGTTAAGGTCACTGGCTTTCTTGATTTGTTTGTTCAGGTTTGCCTTGATGGCAGCTCGTCTCGATTATCAGCGAATTACAGTGTTATTAGAGTGCACTGGCTGTCTTTCTGAGTTCCCCAACAACACACACACTATCTCTCTGTAAACAACATACTTCTATTGGCCGACATTGTATGTATCTAGAGCTACGGCTATATTCTCGTAGCTCTGGATGCATGTGTTTGCGTGTTTACTTCGCTCCCAGATATCCCCTGAAAGCTATAGGGGATATAGCTGTAATCTCGACAACACAAATACATAATGTAATGATGATAAGATTAGCTTGTAGCCCTGTGTTTGCTGACTGGCTAAAGAGAAGCATCTGCAAAGAAAGCATAATGAAAGGAGTCCGCGTATCAGCTGGCCCAGTACAGATAAATGTGCTGCAGGGGGCTTTGTATATATATTACAAATTAAACGGGACACACCTCACAAGTCGACCTTCGAGTGGATTACGATCACTGTGACGCGGGAACCAAACATCATTATTATGCCGTCGGTGTCAAAAGTTGTACTGGTGGAAGAATGAGGTTTAGTGCGAAGGGAGTGAACACAACAACAGGTTTATAAGCAGTAGAATCTTTTAATGTTATGCATGAAAGAGGCGGTAAGTCCTGGAGTTTAAACAAATTCATTCCGATAGAAGCTCAGTGTATTTGTGACAAGCTATTGACTCAAGGATTTGCATGTCCAAGAAGTAAAAATGCATTATTACATGGTGGTTAGTTTTAATCTTTCGAAGCCAAAGTCACCGTGCTCAATCCAACTTTTAATATTCTCCTATTTCCCATTACCATTTCCCCTGGAAGAAAAGAACCAGTCTGTATTTTTTCTTGTCACACGCTGCTGCAGAAAATTGATTTTTCTTAAACTAAAAGCCTGTGCATCATAATACATGGTCCTTACCTGCTATTGATTATCTTTCAGCCAAGTTTGACATGGCCTCTTTGGAGGATTCAGCCTTGGGATGAGTAACCATCAGTGCTTATGTATTAGGCTAAAGTCTGAGGTTTTAACACTCAGAATTCCACTCAATCACATTCATAGATACATTCCCTGGAGAATTAAATTTATTGTATAGACTGTCCTTTGGGTAAATTTAATTTGAGTTATGTACTATTAAATATGTAGCACAGACAAGAATATAAACACTGAAATATGACTGTGAACCACTGATGTTCCAGTTAATCTACTTTAAGTCTGTGCTTAGTGCGCTGCAGATTTATTTGGTCACTATTTCCCATCTCTGTGTGTCTCTTGTCATTTAACAAACTGCAAGCTGCAAAGTATCAATTCTTTATTTTCACTGCAGCCCATATTATTTCTCACACACACATAAACATATATGGACATATTACTAAAACACTAGGGATGGTCATCTTCCTCGTGAGTGGGATGCTTTTTGCACTAGTAAAACAGTGACAGAATATTGGCATCAGAGTGCAGTGAAGCCAAAGGCCAAACAGAGGACACATAAACCACTACACACTCTGACGTGAAGTGATTTCTAGAGTGCCATCTGCAAAGGCTATGTTCACACGGTAACCCAACTCTGTCAGACCACTTCCATATGCAGTAACTTTGAGCCCCAAAATAGAAATTCTCAAAGTCATTTTGATGGTTCTAAGACACAAGATGAGTAGAATCATGTCTGTCTCACTGTATCATATTTTATTTCATCCTTGAAGAAAATATGGCTCAGACAAAAGAGAAAGTAAAAAAGTACAAACAAAGGTGGAAGAAATTAACTGAATCATCTGAATGGTAAAAAATGGGGGATATAGGTATGTGTACATATATATGTACACATACATATATATTTTGTATGAGAGGCTGCTTGAGGCATGTTTATTTTTGTTTAATTTTTGTTTTGTTGTTTTAGTTTGTGATTGCTTTGTTTTTAAGTGATTTTTCTGTTTGTGTACTGTTCTTTTTGTAATCTTGTTGTTAAATAAATAAAAAATAAGTACTACTGTTTCAGAAGTCATGTTTTTCTGCCAAACTTGCCAGCTAGGATAGTCTCCACTTGTAAACAAACAACATCTATGAATATGGCATGTCTGAACAACAGGGATTTGTGCCTTCTACTGGTGAACTAATGTTCATAAATTCTTAAATATGCTTTCAGCTGAATTACCTGACAATTAAGATCACTGTTATGTAGAAGATGACTAGTCTGATATTATATATCATATTGAGGCAAAGAGCCAAAGTGTAATATGCAAATGGTTTAAATAGCTTATCGCTGCCATCTTGATGATGCATATGGGGCACAAAGTCAGGCACCAAATTACAACCTAAGTTAACAGCACAACAGTAGTGTTGTTACATGTCTTCAAATTAGAATCTCAAATGTAAAATACTATAGATATGTTTAATGTTGTTGTGAAAGGCCCTTTTTGTAGTGCTTATTTGTTTTCTGCATGCCAATCAGTTAGGCAGTTCATTAAGTCAAATGTTGAAGAGTCTAATAAATCAAACTGACCATGGCCTCCAGTCTACACATGGCTGGAAATAACATTCTGTGCTGCCGCTGATATTTTCACTAAACGTTCAGGAGCTCACTTCAAATAAAAATGAATACAATCTTGACATGTTCAGTGCTGCATGAGAAAATAATGTGCTCTCAAAACCATACACTGATTGATATATTATGGCTTTCACTGTTAGCCCACAGCAAACACTGTGAATTATTAGGCACCTTATGTTTGCATCATGAGGGAAAGAAAATAGTTCAGCTTCTTTGCAGTAAAATACTAGTGAAAAGGTAAGGTTTAGGAGTTTACTGGTTTGACTTCAGTGGACATTTAATTGTAAAGTTGTCCCAGTTGCCATTGTGTCTCAAAATGCTACTGATAATTAAAAACACACTGAGTATAAACGTAACTTTCCCTGGTTCTGCCACAACAACTCATTGACGTTGTCCATTGACAGCTGCAGAGTGGTAAACTTGCAATCTGTGGGCTTGTTTTTGCATTACTGTCAACTTTTCCCTAAGAGCACAATGACATCAGCAGAATTTCTGAAGATGCACTGCAATGTTTTCACTGGCTTTAATTATTCATTAAAAATGTGCTGTCTGTTTGTCCCGATAAGCCACTGGCTCATTCATTTCTGTGCAGCCATGTGAGCATAGCTGATTTAGCTAACTCTTCTGTAGACACTGCTTTAAACATTTCTGCATGCCCACAATCAATATGCTCCCCTGTGAAAACAACTTGCAATTGTCTCCTGCAGTTCCTAAACGCCTTCTATTTTATGTTCAGAGACCTACCCTGGTGAACAACTATGTAAATGTTTTGTATGACAGAAAGGCAAAATGTTTGGAAACCTGTGTTGAAGCATTGCCAGCGATGGAGCTTGTTAGCGGCAGACTGCGTTTAAATTGGAGCTCGGAGGTGACAGGTGTGTGGTCCTGAGTTGCCTGTATTTGTATTCATCTCACTTTATTTAAAAGGAGCTTTGTGGACACAGTTTAATCAATTAGGCTTTCAGCGCCTATGCTCTGCTTTCCTCCCCCTAATCAGATACGACTCCAGTTCTGCTGCCAAAAACCACACGAGGAGGCCACCCTAATGAAGAATGAGGTGCAGCCCTGTCAGCCCACTGTGGAGACACCCTTCCCCTTCTTTCTTCTGCTCTCCAATGGGGAATAATCCATTTTTGAGGCTATTCAAGAGCCACCTTCACATCATCTCTTGCAATGATGAAGTGGTTGTTTTGGCAGCAATGTAAACCTGGGCCTATCCTCTCATGTTGGGATCTGACAGCTGTGACCTTCATGGGAAGCCGTCCAATGACCCTCCAGGTGGGAGGCTGCTGTGAAGCCGCATTAGTAGACAGACACACGGACATCTCTTCAGGGAGCGTGCTAGAAATAAGAGGAAATGTTTTGCGCAGAGGAGAGACCCGGTAATTTGTCTGAGGCAGAGCCTGCAGAGAGGAGTCAGGGTCGCACTGGGGTGAGGCCGAGGTGTATACTAACACATGATGAGCGCTCGCTGCTGCTGGAGTGTGGAGTCACAGGGCATGGTGGAAATAACCTGCACTGAACTCCAGCTTTGCCTCATTTAGAGAATCACGTAGAATCTTGACTTGCTTGTTTCTTCTGGTCTCACTTATTGACCCCTGTGTAGTGGACTTTAAAATGTCTTTCAGAGTCTTTGTGGGACACTCTGAGCACAACTTTAGGATGGACACAGTGCTAACAGCTTCAACCTGCCATGCTATATGTGCTGCAGTGCTTCATCTGAGAAAGAATTCAGGCTGCATTCTTTTTGGACATAGTATTTTAACTTTTTAATCCTCACAAAGTTTATGAAAGCTATCACAAAGTGCTCAATGTTACATTACTTTATACTGTTGTTTTTTTTTTTTAATTAAAACATCAAATCTGCATAATTGCTGAAATTATAAATGAAATCTTTCCTTTTTTTTAGATAGTGTCTTAATTTTGTTTAGTTGCTGCATTTTTAGGTGCATTTGCCATTTTTGGTCAGAACATGGTGATTTTATCTTTCATTTCTAGCACACAGCTTGGTTTCAGAAAATTGGACTTTGCTGCTTCTTTTCAGCCATGTGTTAGTCTTCATTAATCCTCTCCAAAGTGTATCACAGTGAAAAAAGTCACTCACTAGATGTCTTGGCTTTTGCTGTCAGAGGTGTATTCTGGGGCCTGTGGCACACTCCGTTTACCATACTGTGAAAGTAATTAAATCCAAGGGCTGCCAGTATTTACTGGCAAAGGGGGGCAGCCTCTCCCTGCTCCTCAAACAGCCCTCCATCTGTCTGATTGGATTGTGGTCCTGGGCAGCACCAGACTGCACATAGAAGGTAGGCCAGACTGGAACTCCCAAACACAACGTCCTCGTTCCCATAGAACATCATGCTGGTTTCATACAAAATGACCTCGCCAGGGGAACTAATCATAGACAGTAACTTTATTCAGAAGGTTATCTGGAATTTTCTGTGTAATTAGGACTTTTTTCTAGGAAAAGTATTATTAGTCTGGGCAAAAGCAAACTGATTCGCTGTGTAGTGAACATTGTTCTCCACAGCCCAAAGATTAAATACATTCATTAAGAATCTATGAACTATAATGTATGCCCATGATATTGCAACTCATGCTCTATGCACAACATGGTGGACTGCGTTTTGTAACATCAGGCTAGATGTGAGGGCATCTACTTAGTTTTCTGCTTTAATAATGCTAAAACATGGTTTTAAATATGTTGATATAAGAGTGGGATATTAAGCAGACCTTTATGCTATGAGCACGTATCAGTAAGTAATAACAGTTATCAGTCAGCAGAGACAAAAGCCCTGTGTTTTATATTCACCTCTGATACCATCACAGCAAACTTCCCTAAATGTTCATCTTTGGTGTGATTCTCTCCAAAGCATGAAATAGCATTGCTATTGTTCCTTCTTCTGCTGATTAGAGCCTGTTACCTTCTGTTCCTTGGGACACTTGTTCTTAGTGAGTACACGGCCATCAGAACAGCATGTCCTTGCCATTAGCTCAGCATGGAAGCTCCCGTCTTACTTATTATGCTCCAGCTTTATCTCTCCAAGAGCTTTGGTGGGCATCACAAGAGCTGCAAAAGATGGTAGAGGAAAACGCAGATAGGAATCCCTTGATTATAGCAGTTAGGACCTATTGTGAAAGGGGGAATGTAGTGATTGTAACTGAGGTATGTCCTTGGAAGTCAGGGCAGAGAAAACAATGGTAGTTATGATGAGTCCCTGATGTTGAATTGGTGCTGACGCACTACAGAGCCATGGGAGCAGCCAGTGCAGCCCGATACACCGATAAAATATGGTGCGATGTAGAGCATAGAAGAAACCTATAAAGTTATAGACTTTGACTTTATGGAACAAGATGAGAAAGAACATTTGAAAACTGAATGTTTTTTGAGATAGACATGTCTGGAGAATGCTGTTTTGGAGATTTCATTTCTTACTTACTTACTAACACCACTTTTTTCAATTCAACTCTGCAAAGTCTATCTCAGAAGTCATTCTTTCCAACAAGGTTACTCAGGAACAGCCTGATAAAACCTCTAAGGTAGGACAGGCAAACACATGCCACCAAGCATAACTATAATCTCCTGGATGGCACACATATTGTTCTTGACGGTGGTTTCAATATGAAGTTTTATACAATTAGAGGATTGCAGTCACAACAGACCAGCTAGCCTTTCTCGTCTTTGTAAATGCAATTGTGCGAGATTTTATTTCAAATTATTTTGCAAATTCCTCCAGTGACATCACACAGTGGATTATCCATTAGAGGCCGTGATCCAGCGTTTGTCCATAAAACAAATCTGTGATCACATTCCTTTTAATCCACCTTTTACAAGTGATATTCTCCCCAGCTCTCAGACTCATCTATCATACTTAACTTGGTTTGCCCCCTCTTTTCTCTCCTTCCTCTCCATTTGCACTAAGGACTTTCTCCAGCAGCTTCCGCTTCAGTTGGATGTCACTTTTTATTTAAGAATCAGTCCTTCTGTTGAGCTGGATTAGAGCAGAGATTGTGTATGAGATTAATAAATGATAAAATAAATAATACAAATCTGGGATCTGGGCCTAAATGTTCCCTGTATGGTGGGATGTGTTTTGTAATAAGTTAAATGGAAAAAGAAAAACAAGTCTTTAGTCTGTGTAGTATGTTCAACTGTTTAGTCCCAAAAAGCTGACAGCATTTGTTTTTCATTCTGGGGAGCAAGTGTCCCATTTTGACTTTCATGTTCCTATTTTTGTGGGAACATTTTATGCTCACCTATTAGTTGTAAAATTTTTGAAGCCACACATCGTCTAGGGATACAGCAAAGGTGACTCCTTAAGTTATTGGTTTTATTTTACAATACGCAGTAACTCACAAAAGGCTTTTCTTTATGTACTCTGCAGTTTTTTTATTATGTCGCTCAGTGCAACCAGCCTTTGGAAAGCACTCTGTTCATCACCTTTTCCACATTTACTGCATCCTTTCACCCTTTACTAGCCCCGTAACAAATTTCGGCGAATTTGTAACATATTTCTTTGACGAATCCATTTGACAACACATTCTTTCCTGCAGTTTCTCAGGTAGGTAGGTAAAGTTTAAATGTGTGAGACCTCTTTTAATTTAAAGTGAAATCACAATTAATTTCTCTATTTATAAAGATTGAAATGCTTTTACAGCCAGAGGCCTGCAGTGTGGGCAGAAATGGAAACATGTTTTCTTCGAACGTGCCTTGGACTGGTGTAAACAGGCTTCGGGATTGCGTCAGTGTGGCCCTTCTATGTCGGTTGCAGTCATTTTTCTTTTTCCCTCTGTTGTATTTGGTTTATGAAGCAGTAATAGCATTAAGAGACTTCAAAAAGAACGCGGTGAGACTAATCGAAATGAAACTGCCATCACAGGTTGCAGCATCAAAGCCATTTCACAATTTGCGTCATATGAGTCCTGTAATAAATTCATTCAAATAAGGGGTTATTTTGTCACAGAAGCTGTCCGGATTGATATTACACATGTCTAACAGAAATATACTCTTAAATGAAACCGAAAAACATGGAAAAATAGAAGGTGAAGGCCACATCCTGTCTGTTCTCACATTATATGCTCCTATATCCATTGGGAAATAAGATTACTTGATTTCATTGCTGAATAAAGTGGATTAATATACAGGCTGACATGTGAAATGACTGTGTACATATCATACCTCATTACAAAATCTGCTTACTTCACGTTTTCGTAACTCTTATTAAAGGAACCTAATAAGCAGTGCCTTTGGCGCGTCCTCAGGCAATTCCTGGAGCAAGTGCCAGCTCAGTGGAAAACATTTTGAAGCTGTGAAGAGTTCTTAGAAAAACAGTGTCTTCCTCAGCACTGTTTAGCTTAAGCAGTTTTCCTAATAAAGCCATTTAAACATGTCGTAATGTCCCCCAGTTTAGGAGCTTTTAATCAGAGGTTTGTGGTGAAGAAGCCGGTGTAATGTGCTGTTTTTCCAGGTGCGTCCATCTTTGTTTCCCTCAGGACAGGGAGAGGTGAAAAGAATTGTGAGGAGTTCTTTCATTTCTGGCGTAATGAGCTGATAGCCGGCGGGTAGCTGTTGTCTCCTGCTGTGTTTCATTCTGTATTGATACTTTCCCTTTTAAACACGCCTCATGCAGCCCCTGTGGCCCGTAGCACCAGGTTGCCAGTGTGTTCCGTGGCTTGCCTTGACACCAACTCTAATCTTTAGACAGAGCCGGCAAAGCACTATGATCTGCTTTCAAAAGAGAAAATAAGGTGCACATTGAACATGACATATGCCTGCAAATGGCTTCCTGTTATGCTCATAGCGTATGGCCCTTCCTGAGGCATTCAATTGACAACTCACAGTATGGAGGGGAGATTAATCGGTGGGCACCTGCTGATATTGAACTAACACTGTGCCAGAGGGTCTCCCCCGACAGATATTGGTGAAAAGAGAAGCAGAACGTTCTCATATCATATCCACCCAGGGTTCTTTGGAAACTCTGTCAAGAGGAAAAAAACTGTGATAAAAAAGAAGAAAAAAGAGATACTTTTTCTTTTAAAATGGAGGATACAGGTGAATATTATAAAGGCATCTGATTGGCCTCTACATGTCCTGACAAAGAGCAAAAGGTAGATGGTGTGCATCCACAGGAACAGTCTGGTAAGACTTTAGCATCTGTGCCAGCAGAATGAACTGTGTGGATCCTGGAGAGCACCTCCACCTCATCCATCTCATCGAGGAGAGGTCTCACATTCTGTAATCATGTTCTGATTTCAGTGGGAAATAGCTTAAGTGTTGCTAAAGGCAAACAATGGATCCAGGTGTGTCCATTGGGGCTGGTATTCTGTGTATTTTCTAATGGGATAAACTAAAAAAGAACACATAAAGTTGTTGGTCTCCAAAGCACAAAAAATATAGAAAAGTTTTAGCGCCACTATACAGAACAAGACTTTCACTTTGTCTTTCACTCATGTGCTCATCTGGACTATCAATGGGTCTGACATACCTTCTCTCATTATCAAGGACTGCTGCAAATCCAGGGGATTAAGCAAATGGCTTAACAGTAGCATCTTCCAATTATCTCCTCACACTTTACCTATGCAGCAGATTTGATTAGATATTTTTAGCCACTAATGAGGATTTATGATTTGAGTCTATCACCTAAAATCTTCCAGTACGTGTTGTTACTGTAAACATTAGGAACCCTTTAAAGAGAATACTGAGAAAAGCGTGTTTAGAGTCCATCCAGTGATTGATCTGTTGGCAAATATGAGTCGTTGTGGTGTTTTTGTGTAAAAGAGTGTTGGTGTAATTAACAGATGTGTGTTTGTCTAATGAGTCCCAGGGCTAAACCTTGAGAGGCTGTGTAACTCTTGATAGAGATCGTGGGAGAGTGTATTGATTCGAACCTGCTGAGTCTGTCAGGTTTCGAAAAGCTATGGCCAAGGCGTACACCAACAACACCAGGCCTCCTCTCCACAAACTTTAACAAATGCAAGACTTTCTTTTGACTGAGAAACAGATAAATCTCTAGGCCAGGGGTTCATTTCTGTTTTAATTAACTTGGAATATGTTTTACAACGTGGACAGATAAAATCAAATGATTAAATGTTTCTAATCCATCTAATGGTTGAAGGCCACAAGTCAATTGCTATTCTTATCTTACAAAAAATATCTTGTTCTAGTCAAATCACCCAAGCTGTCAGTTCATTAAGAACATCAAACAAAGCAAGAGTAACAAATCGGTTTTCCATTTGGACATGGTTTTGACTACGCTACGGGTTTTCCCACCAACTCAAAATCCGCGAGAGAAACTTTGTGACACAACTGAAGCCAAACTAAGACAGCCAAATATGTCAACTAATTGTACATTAATTGTACCATAAATCACAGTGACAATGACAGCTCGTCCCAATTACAAATGTCACGCTTGAACTGGCTCTCCATCAAGCCTCATCATGTTGGGAACCACACTGTGAGCAAATCACCTTGTTTGCTTAACGCCACAGCCATAAGACACAACCTCAATGTGTTTAACTTTAACCAAACAACTTTTTTTCTCCAGTTAATTCATTCCATCTTAAATGATGTTTTCCAGCAGATGGGGCGACTCTGCCGTGACTCAACCTGTTACACCTAAAGCCCCGGGGATTCAGTCGGAAGCGTTCCTGCCCTGAGGTAAGGCATCCTTTGCAGTTTTTCCTCTCCCTCTGCACTGTGCATTGATATTCATGTTGTGTCCGGATGCCTGCAGTGACAGCTATTTAGCATTATATTTGAATGCCTTTTAAAAGGACCTCTTCAAAGGAGCATAGGCGTAGTAAGAGGGAACGGAACAAATAGCAGATGGTGTCAAAACTTGGTGTTCACAACAGGGGGCCATGCAAATCTTCATCGTTCATTAATGCTGAGGGGAGTAATCCGATGATAACTAAATACATCGCCTTTATGCTTCTCTGTATCTGAAGTATGCAGGCCGGTGTGTGAGAGTGATGTCGTGAAAGAGGTCAAACAATATGAATGTGAAGAGGGCTGGGAGCTGGGAAGGTTATTATCTGTTGATGAGATGAACTATCAGAGTGTAAACACATCAATTTATTATCAGGGGTAATTGATGGGCCTCAGCACTTGACTGGGATCACATATTCATTTTATGGCTGCCACCGTCCCTTAAAACGATTTGAATACTCGGGTATAAAGCTGCTTTGTCTGCCATGTTCAGGTATTCCTTGGTATTTGTCAGTTTAGCTCCTCATACGTACACTATACTCTGGGGTTTAGCCAGCGTTCATTCAGAAGATATCCCACTGGCAACCTAGTGTAACCTGTAGTGGATGTCATGTGTGAAGCGCATCTACAATATTTTTTAGACTTTACAACACAAAAAGAAAGTCTGGATGTGACTTCAAGACAGTTTTGTTTATAAAATTACATATAACACTGTAAACTTTACTGTAAAATAGTTCTCAAGTCACTGCGTTATGTAAGGTCCTTTTAACATTTTCAAAAACATGCATCCGTCAACCACAACAGTACAACTCGCTTGGTTCTTCTAACAGTAGCAATGTAACAAACAGACCAGGCTAATCTAAAAAAATAAAATAAAATACATGGTTCTAAATGAGTTAAACTGCTTCCTGTTTGCTGGACAGTAGTTTTCTCGTGTTTAATTAAAACGCAACAATCAGACGGCAAAGTGTACAAAACAGTTGACCATCATCTAAGTCTAAAATACTCAAAAAATAATACTTCAACTACTAAAAAATACTTCAACTTTAATATTAATCACGTAAAAATGACTCGGTTTATGTAATGTGAGCTATATAGCCCCCAAGAGATCCTTCCAAGAACATTGTTAGTTAAAGAAGATTAACGTTAGATGCTAGCCGAGGTGTATTATACTGTTCTTCCATCTGATTGTATGCAAAAGCAAGTTTTCAGACTCCGAAAGAGTGCATATTGTCGAAAACTTTTAAAGTGTTACTTTAACAAGCGTGGATGTTAAAGGGAGCCAAAGCTCAAGTCAGATAAAAGGCTGTGGGAGCAATTTATCCAGTCTGTCTGCGTATGGAGGTCAATTTTAAGACACCCCAGTCCTCTAATACCTAATCAATAAATAATCTGCGGCTGGATCTGCACTAGCAGCCCTTGTTCATCTATCACTCACATCTTCCTATGTATCATTACATGCTTTATAGGCCACTGCCCACAAGACAATACTGTTTGCTTTCCCAGATTTTGTTTCATGAAGTTTTTTGTTTTTCTTTTCTCAAAATAACAACAGTTTTTCACAGGAAGCGTTGTTCCTCTGTTGACCTTCTTTATTCTTACTAAATATGCAAAGTAACAGAACAGTTGGGTATCCCACCAGCAAGTGCCCCCAGTGACTGTCCACATGGAGCACACAAAAGTTGATTTTATTAGTCTTTTTGTTCTCACTTGTTTTTACACCAAACTGCAGTCCTCCCTCGTTGCCCTCACCACCTCCATCTAATCTCGCCCCTTCTCCCTGTTTTGCTTTGATCGTCTGCCTGAGCGCGGACCTGTGTCGCTAGGCAGCAGGAACTACACACACAGGCAGGATCTAGAGGTCATTTCACAAGTGTAGCTGCTAATTAACGGAGATGGAAAGAGTCATTTCAAAGGGAGATGGCGTGGATACACAATTCAAGCCACCATTTCGTCTACTTTTTTTTTCTCTCTCTCTCTGTCTCTCTCTCTCCTCTCGTTGTTACCTCTTTTTCAACAGTCCTCCAAAACACTTGATGGCTTATTTCCATGGACACGGACACCTCTCTCCGCTCGGCTGGTCACGTTTTCCGAGAATCAACGCCACTTGAACAAATCCACCAATTTTCTCATTCCGGAGATGACATTTACTTCTGCGTGTTCATGTCTTGCTCGATGACAATTGTGTTTTCTTGTGTCTGTCTGTATCTCCCACCTTTACAAAAACACAGTTCATATTACCAAATCCTAAACAAAATGTGAATTTCAGGAGATATTTGTGGAAAATGAGTCACGTGAATCACACTTAATTCACCTAACGTCAACCTGCTTTTTATGGCTAAAGGTAAAACGCAGACATGAGATGGAAATTATGCAGTAATAAGACCCCCTGCAAGTCTACAATAGTCCTTTTGAATTATTGTTATGATTACGTATAATACATTTTCCCCATGCTTATGCTGATTGTCGACGAACCCTAGTGTGAGGTAACGCCTGAATACGTCTTTCACCAATGTGCAAAGCAGAATAAGGAGATGAAATACATTAGGCTCGGGTTTCTTGAGTATAAATGTACCACTGAAATGGCATTGTTGGGCTCCTGTCGGGGCTACGCTAACACAACCTCCAGCTAAAATGTTCAGCTGAACTTTGAATCAATAATTCAAGCATGCAAGCGGTAATCCCCATCACAAGCCTTTCACTTCAGACTTGTGTGAGCGACAGGAGAGTAGTGCGCCCTGTGGTGGTGCATATGAAAACACTAGAGGCGCCTCATTACAGGTGATCATACTGCTCAGGAGTCAATGACATGGTTGCCGGTACGAATCAAGCTCACCGCTGTCAGGAAGCTCGAGAGGAGACGGGCTTCGGTTTTTGACGGATTGTTTCAAACTGAACAATAAAGGGATATACTGAGAACATTTACTTAGATGTGAGGAATAAAGTGAAGAGTTTCTGAATTGTGACGGATGTCGGCATAAACAGCTTGTCTTTTTGCACCGCAGCAAAATTAAGATCAGCTTTTTTGCCATTAGTTTTACCAAGATGATTCATTCCAAAGCCAAACCGGTTGCGCTTTTTCTCGGCTTGTGTCTCATTGTCGTCGGCGTAACGGCCCTCGTGATCTACTCCCCTTGATTTCAACAATGCCTCTCAGTTGCCTTTCAAAATAAACTCGCTCACAAAAAAAAAAAGAAGCCTTAGAATTTACATTTCTGAAGACTTGAGGTTAAACTAATAAGACGGAGTGGTGCAGACGGAGCTCAAATGGTGTTTAGCAGTCCATTCACACGCTCACTCCCACTCTCTCCTGGGCTCCTCCAAACGTTTGGAGGTCATTGATAATGGCATCAAGAAATAAAAACGGTGTCTGTTGTTATTCTAGAGAATCCTTCCCCCCACTTGCCTCTGCCATACAACACATTTCATTAGTCCCACCAGCAAGGTAATTCATAGTAAAATATGAAGGATAAATTACAGTGCGTGAGATGCCTGGTAATGCATTAACAATGGAGATATGCTTACTGTGTGAATCGGTAATGGAAAAAAAAATAAATCCAGTTTAAATCATGTATGTTTGGTCGTTATACTGCAACAGAGAAAGTTTGAATGCATATGTTAGCAGCAAACGTTGGGAATAAAACATGTGAAGCTGTTTGCTGTTGTTGTTTGTCAATGCCATATGCTTTTGTATTGAATCCATCTAATAGAGAACTGAAGCAAGAATTTTCCCGGGTTGCAGGAGATATGAAATAGTTGCACAGTAAATACATAAACAGTCTGAGCAACACTTTCTAAATCCATTACCTTTCCATTGTGTTTCCTGGTGCCTTTCACTTTGATTTTCTGTGTTGATAGATCACTGTAGTGCAATATAAAGCACGATGGATCCAAATGAAGTTTGTGAAGCACAGAGTTCACAGGTTGTTTGTGTTCTTAGGTACAAGAATGGCTTTCACAGGGCATATGCTGTAATGGATGTGCTAGTTCATCATAAATTACAAGTGTAATGACCAAACAAAGGGGATTTCGATTGAGAGCAGGTGGCATCCATTAGAGGAATAATGTTTTAATGTAAACATAGATGTGCTGTAGATTTGTGTCTTCATTGGTTTATGAGGTGAAGAAGAGAGGAGGCTGCTGAGGGACGAGACATCTGCTGCAGTCATTTGAACGCTTTACAAACACTTTATGCTGAGTATGGCTTAAAAGTTTTGCTTTTATTCTCTGGAGATAAAAATTGCTTTTTCAGCATTGTTGTCTAACAATGATTTTTAAATGATTGGGATGAAAGCTTTATGTACATCTAACAATTGTAGCGGCATTTTGCAATACATCATTAGAGTTTAGCATCAGCACTCAAGTGACCCCAAGAGTTGCAATAAACACACCTTTCCTCTTGGGTGTATGAATAAATCTAGCATCGCATTTTCTCTGTAGATCACAATGTAAAAACATGGATATGAAGCTATAGTCTTTTTTGCTTACTGTTTCATATTTTATGAAAACAGTCTCATGTTCTCTACAGTCAAGACTGTGCTTAGCCAGCCATGTTGTGAATGGTAGATGTGTGTGGCAGCACAAAATATTGACATGAAGTCATTGTATAGACATTGTTAAGAGGACACACTGCATTATCATAAACTATTCCAGTGCAAGCAGTCTGTCTAGAATATTGGAGAAAGGGTTGTTCACTTGAAACGGCACAGAAAAGTGACAAGATTATCATAACCTTTGCATTAGAAGATATTTGTTTTTCCTGGGTTAGTCAATTAGAGAGAGTTTTCCCCAGTCAAACGCTGATCCTTAACTCCACGAGTAGCACACACATGCGTTTACATGCAATCTGCTAATAGAAAGTGAAGTCTTTGATATCGGTCCCCATTGGCAACATCAGGCTGAATTGAGCAGTGGGCTCGAGCGGGTCCTAAAAGACGGCTCCCGCTGCAGGGCCAGAGCTACACACTGGAACAACACATGAACAATCCATTTGAAAAACACTGTGCTTTGATATTCAGATCAGCCAGAGCCCTGTGGGGAAAAGCTTCAGTTTCATCTATGGAGACTATGTATGAAGATGCATGTTGAATCTTTGTATTGATTAAAAACATGCAAGCCCGTCCCATTCAAATTTTTAACTTCCCAGAGAGAATATGAAGACGAGGACAAAAATTCAATTACAAAAACTGCTTTTGGCCTCAAAAAAGGTTAATTTAAAAACTGACCTACAGTGTTTCTTTTTCAATTTGTGTTAATTTACATCAACTAAATAAACCACTCAAATATACATACAGACTGAACCTGTAATTATTTCTCATTCTGTTCTAAGATTCAATCATTGTAAGAAAATAATTATCCCACAGAGACGAGATTATTACAACCTAAGGTTATCTGAGTTCTGTCCTCCAACTAATCACTAGATACAACACCACCGGGTTTAATTATTAATAATTAACCTCATGAAATGGGTTCATCCATCTGCCCTCTGCCTTTGTGTTCTCCATTCTCCTTTGGACAACCAATACACTTAGTGTATTGCTAAGTCATTACCAGCTGTGAAAATTGGTAAAATAACAGCTGTACTGTACTCACTAGTTGTAAAATGTTCTCATCAGGTTAAACTAAAGTAATGCTCCTACATATGACACATGTACCTTCATAAAAAAACTGATTTCTGTGTGAAGATAATTACAGTCTCTTAGCATAACAAGCAAATCTTAATCTTGAGAATTTAGTGCTAGTTGTATTACCACTAGAGGGCGTTTTAAAAAACAGTTGCATCACATTTTTTGGATTAAACTTGTTTTTTTTGCCTTCATGAACTTTTAGAATGTCTTGTTCCCAGACTCCCAGCAGTCACTGTTCAGGACAGTGTAGATTCCATGTTGCCCATGTTCCATATTGGTTAATACACAAATGCTATGTATTTCGAGGCAGACTTTATCAAAAGCACTTAATTTAATCATCTAATGCACCTTCTGGTCATGACCCCATACTGTGTGACACAACTGCATAATCAATTCCATCTTCTATCGATTCAAGCTCTCCTCCCTCGTTGATGGGTCTGCTTCTGCATATAGTCCGTTAATGTCAGCTCATATCAGTCATATCATGCCCTCCCTCTCATGTTCCCAGACTAATTTCCATTGTCTGACCCATCTGCCCTCCACTTGAAAGGAGAATGGCAGAGATGTTGCTTTCTTCTTCCTGCAATCTCATTGGCATCTCCTTGAGCCCGGCCATCGACGGTGACAAGTCGGTGTCAGCTGTAAAAAGACCGGCTTTGACTGACTGCTTTTAATATCGACACACACACAAGTAACGCACACAAACAAACGGTGAGCGACACACACATCCACCCAGACACAACCTGACCATGTCTCACCCTGAATGCGTAATATCATGCGGGCCAAATTTCTAAGCAAAGTGATCAGGCCTCCAGGGCTCATCAGCCGGCGTAGTGCCTCTTCACGTGCCCTCAGCTGCTCTGGCCGCTGCCGGTTTGTGATTGCGCTGACAGCTCCATTAAAAAAGAGAGGGTGATTGCATTCAGTTCCATTCCCATAGCATGCATGACTAACCAGGCTCAGCAGTCAGTGGGAGGGACCCACTTGAGCCCCATTCCATTGGGTTTGTGTCAGTTTTAATACAAAGCTTTCGGGTAAAGAAGCCTCTACCTTTCTTCTCTATCCTGTGAAAGGAGGCTGTTAACAAAGAGATCACCTAGGTTTATCATATAGAAAGACACAGCGGTATGGGAAGAGACAGAAAAAATGTTTACTATGCCTTGGTCAGGTACATCATTAATTTTTCTTTTCTTCCTCTGTGTCCCAAGTATATGTAGTCTCTGCTGAAACTTAGAAAAAACAATGAGATGAGGCTGTTATAATATATATCTACTGGAAAGCATTATGTGTGTTGTATGGGACTTGTGGGTGGTGGTAGGCTAGCACAGTTTTAATGTCCTTTATCATACAGTTATGGCTGGTACTCGGTAGGTTTGTGAAACAATAAATAGCTACATTAATTCTTGATGCAGCAGCATTGATCACGTGTTGCATGTATAATAATAAATGTCTGTGTTATCATCTGCGGTGACGTTTCCTCATATACCTCAGGAAGCTTAGGCACTTGCTGTGATAATATCTTGAATAAATGAGGGAAGAATATTAGTTAAACAGAAAATATTTACTAAGTCTTTGCTCTAATCGCAGCTTCTTCACTACATTCTGCACTGCACGGCTGTTCAAAGTGAGCAGTGTAAACAACAGTAGCTGTGTTGTCTTGTTGAACAGTTCAGTTTTAACTAGTTTACACCTACTCACTGTTGGATTTGGAGATAACTGTGGCAACTTGATGACCTTTTTTGTATACTTCTGTTCAGTGGCACTGGTGGAAATAGTTTACTGATAATGGTTTGGTTTGTGCTCACTGTGTAATATTTGATTAGGGCTTTCAAATTTTTATATGCCAAATAATTCCTTCTATATAGATCCAACATTGTATTATTTTCAACATGTTTCGAAGCCACTTGATATGGAGCACTTGTAACAACAACAATGCGAAACATCAGGATTAAGAACTAAACAAAGCAGATGGAAAACTTACTGGCAATCCCAATGGTCGTCTGAACTAACGAAATGAGATTTAAAGATGAAATTTTCTTCCCTCCCAATTCACCAACCCCACCTCTCAACAGAGTAGTGACTTTAAATTACAAAAGGTAAAACTAGATAAAACTAAGTAAGCATGTTTGAGTTTGCTCCTCTTTTCTGTATTTGTTTTTTTCCTAAACAGACTCTTTCTCTGATTTATCGTCAGCCATTACTTCCTTCACTCTAGTTGAAGGAGAGTGACCCTTTTTTGAGAACGAGCATGTGATTGGCCAAAGCTTCCAGTTTGTGATTCTCATCTATTAAATCCTTAAAAAAAGACTAGACATCTTAAGGTCTAATTTTTTCCACAAATGTTCCACAAATATAATGTGAAGCATCTTTTTCCAATGTTGAAAGAGCATACTGTTGCAAAAGTACCTGAGTTGCTTCAACTTTATGCAAAACTCTGTCAGCATATGCTATAAGAACTTACAGCATGAAGGAACTTTATATAATCCTCATCTCCTGAGGATCTGAGATAGACACACAGTAGGCTTGTGGGAAAAAACAACAACAGACTGCTTTAAGAGGCTGTGTAGTATTGAATGCTGACACCTCAAGGCTTTACAAGTTTACAATTAATATTTCACTGTGCATCCACAACCATAGCCTGTGTTGTGTGAACCTGATTCCTATGTTTCATTCACACAGCACCATGTCTTTCTTGGCTCATGGAAGAAACTATAGGAAATGTATTGATAAAGCGTGTGTTGACTGCTGATAAAAAAGTGTCCCTTGTAAGTGATCATGCTTCAAACATGACTTTAGCTTATGTGGCAGCAGAGATGGTGCTTTTGCTTGCACTTTAATTTCGGCCTCACAGAGAGCTTTTCAAGTGGAGGCTGCTCAAAAGTTCGAGGGAGAGCAGGGCGTTTCCAATGAACATAAAAGGGGCTGAATTCCAAAGGGAGAGGCAGCAGAGGCTAGCTATGTCTTCCTATACGCTCAGGCGAGATGTGTGCAGCTGATGGTAGTGCTTTAAGGTCAGGCTGGAAGGCTTTTTGCACCAGAACCTGCAGTTTGTTTCCGTGGCACTAGGTTGGAGACGTGCGCTGCTAATAGGAATGACATCTGTAAAGCTGGAGCCACGGTCAAGGGGACAGAACTGTTAACATTGGACTCTGCAGCTAGAAGCAGCCCATCTGATTTCAGAGACTGAAATTACAACATTGTTAAATTTTTATGTGGTGCTTTTATTTTCACAACTTGAACCAAAGCTTCGAGGCATTGTGGGACTTCACTTCAAAGAGGTAGCAAGACGGTTCTGTTAATGCACAGCACTGTATAATTATATAAGTAACCGGCTCATTTGTACTGTTAATTAATTGAATATGTTTTGTCTTCATTTATTTTTTGTCTGTTGACGTCCACACCCCAGAGGTCCACCCAACGCACATATTTACAAAGAACCATAATAATAATAAGGTTACCAATTTATTGTAAGTAGAAAAGGCTTGTTGGTATCCAGATAAACAGGGGCAATAGAGCAATACGTGCTTTGTATTTCACAAATGAAAAAAGGAACAGTAAACAACTGTGAGGTGTGAGTGCACCCTCTTCAAAGCTGAGGAGCAGAGTGCTTTGCCCCTTGATATTGACCCACTTAAAGAAAGAACAAGTTACTGTGATGTGTCTAAAAGATGGAGAACTACCACTGTGGTCAATGTTTTTGCTCTGTATTAGTTAAAAGATATACTTGACAGACTGAGGAAAGTATGAAGACTGCATTTTTATGAGTTCAAGTTCAGAAGATATGCTCTTACATTTGTATGATTTGCAATTTATCATTTTCTTCATTTTTTATTCCATCCATGCGTCTAACAATGTGGTGTAGGCAGATTTAAAGTGGGGTCTACACTTTACTATATATACACTATACTATACACTGGATAAGATTGATTCAAAATGTCTTAAGAGATACTCAATACAAGTTTACAGTTACAGATAAGTTTAATTATTACTGATCATGTATGTCAGGTTTGTCAACAGGCTGCTGCATAAGTACATTTTCATATCTGGAAATTTAAGTAAATCCTATGTCAATCAGCTGTAATGTTTTCCAGCTGTAATACAGGTAATTGTTTCTTGGAGATGCAATTCGTGACTTTCTGACTTGCCTCTGCTGTGGCTATAGAATAACTCATTTATAATTCTCACCTTTTGGAGGCAATTACACAGCCGCCCTAATCTCATCAGTCAGAGAGACGGTGAGAGAGACAGCTGTTGGACTGTTTCATTCTTATCTGCTCGGCTCGCTCGCGGCCCCTCACCGTTTTCCTCTCTTCCATCTTCCTCAGGATGGGTGGCTGGCACATCTACTGACAGCCAGTCCTTGGCTCCATCAACCATTGGCTATCCTCTCTATAGAACTGAGCGTATGCCGACTATTATCAGAGCTGTGTCTGCTCTGACTTCTTGTTTTGACATTGCTCTGTGCTTTCTACCATCATTCCCACTACCCTTCCTGGTTAAGAGACTAAGAGTTATTTGTCAGTAAAAGCCATTGGCTTTGTGGCCACATTAGGACAAGTGACAAACAATTATTTGAGATGGGAATCTGCCTATTAAATTGTCAGTCCATTAAAACAATAGCAGGACAGGCACATTCCAAGCACAATTTTATTTGTAATACCTTCTAGCAGTGCTTCCAGACCAATGGATGACAGTGTAATCAAATGAAACTAAACAGAGTGGGAAATGTTTATAATAGTGTACTGTACATAAGATTAAACAGTTTAGCAGGCATGTCTGACATTATAATCATGAATAAACATCATATTGGCACATCAGTAGCCATCAACCATTATTTCACCTTTGTTTATGCTAGGCCTTAACCTTTTGGATGAGTGCTTGTTTTGTCATTGAAGTCATTGAAATTGTGACTCATGGTCTCATTATGTATTGATTACATACATGAGGCTGTTTAGCATTGTCATGTAAGGTCTATTTGTGACTGATGATAGAGTGACACTAGGCCCACAATGACACACCCAGATTGTTGTAAATAATGTGTGTTGTTGACAGCAGTGAGTCCCTGACGGACCACTACAGCTATAAGTGTCAGTAGTACAGTTATAAACAACCTAGATGTAGGAATGTAGAAAGAATCCATTTCCCATAATCCATTTGAGTGTCACCTTTGTTTGTTCAAGTGACAGCTCTTAGCCAAGTGTTGTCCAGCCCAAGAGTGGTGTGTCAGCCATGTTTATTTTGGATGACAGATACAATCTCCCCCTCTGTCAGCTGACTGGTCAATCTATATCTCATTACTCTATCCAAACAATATGATGTTGGCTGGGATTCACATATTGTATGGCTATGGCAAATAAAGTTAATCTGGCTTTCGCCTCTAATACCACTGCTTTAGGTGATAGTTAATTCTATTTAACAGCCCTAAACTTTAACTCCTGTCCATCTCATCCTCTCTCAGCCCAAATATCCATCTCTTTTACCCTCCCTCTTTTTGCCGTTATTCGCTTTTTCCAGGATAGTGCTAAAGCAGGCTTTGCTCGTGTGATTTACTTTCTATTAGGGGATTAAAAATCAATTATGCAGGAAGCCATGCGTAGGCGTGATTATAGCTGCGCATGACGGCACCATTCATCACAGGACCACTCATCTCTACAGCCGTTAGTTACACAACACACACACTAGGACAGCCATCTTTTACCATGAACTCTGCCCTCATCTTTTCCACACAGTAAATGCATTGGGTCCACCATATATTACAAGACAAATGAGTGGCTTCCTTTAGAGGTTTAAAAAGCCCGTTGTACGGAATGAGAGGTGGTTACACGTCGAGTCTAAAACACTGCATGTAATACCCAGACTGAAGCAACATGAAGAAATAATTTATGATGCCCTTCCCAGCTGAATGTAGCCAATTACAACAATTACACACCCGTTTAGTGACTGTGTAATAACGCAGTATGACTAAGCACTGAACAAGATTTGAAATGGCATTCACTACAGTATTACAAATAATAAATATTGTTAGGCTGACAGTAACAGCAGTGGGAGAAAACGGATTACTGTGATTGAGAACTTACATGCACAAACAGAAGCTGGCCACTTTTCACCAATTGTGAAAATGATGAGCTCGTTTCTCACAGAAGTTGGCATCGCAACACTTTTCCATAAGTTTTGGCAGATGTGTTGAAAATATCTTAAAAAAAAAAAAAAAAAAAAGCTGCTGGATTCTTCTCTTGTCAGTCTGGTGCCCTTCCGTTCAACAATCACATTTCTGTATTTTTCAGCCGAAGTGCAGTTGTATAAAGGCTACTCAAACCTCAGGACCATTGACTTTTATTCATCCCCAAGGAGATATTCAATTGTTAGGCCTCTTCAAATAAATTCAAAAGTAAATGAATTGACTCAGACTTCATCTTCCATAGACTGATTGGTTGTACAGTCTTAGAGCAGTCGGGAAAGAGGGAGTTCTTGTGGTTTTCGTCCTGCCGCTCACCAATCTCAGACTCCACTGGCTTCTCTCTGCCATTAAAAATGCAGGGGATGGTTTATGTTGTTCAGTATAGCATTTAGAATCAGATGACCAACACCACAGACACTCTAGTAGATTTTTTTCTTGTTAAAACATAGTGTTACCAATTTTTTTACACTGATAATTCCTGGTTCTGGTACTATATGAGACACATGCTTACTGCAGGATAAAGAATAGCAATTTCAGGCAGGAAATAGCGTAAATGTAAAAAAAATCTGTAAAATTGTTAAAAAGTAAACCATTACAATCAAATCTCGATCTATACCAATGCGATGAGTACATGAATCCAAAAGTACTGGTAAACTTGCCTCACCATCCCCAAAATGCAAACATTCATGGCCTAAGCACAACATTTTAAAGCTGGCAAACCTTTCTTCCTTGAATTGAGTCTATTTCTGGTCCGGCCTGATAACATGGAAGCAGTTTTCATGAAGAAACTGTTCATCTTCGGTGGCTCGCACACTTTTGGGGGAAGACATCACACACTTGCTGGGGCTGCAGACAGGACAAACAAGTGTGTGATAAAGGCTGCGTTTGTTGCAGAGCTAAGTCTGAACGCCCTGGAGGCCCAGCACCGAAGAGAAGCAGCACTGAACTCAACTCACCAGCCCCTCTTGTCCTGCCCCTTCTATCATGTGCTGACACAGCTACAGAACATCTTCTGCCTCATCCCTTCGAGGCACAACACAAAAACACAGATTTGTATGTGCTGGCCAACTCAGACTTCTCCCGTTTAAATGCATCTGGCCTCAGATATTTATAGATAGATGTAGATATATAGATATAGATAAACAAGTGTACAATTGTCTATATGGAATGTCCAGTCCAAATAGGGTTCAAGGGTTCAAGAAGTCAAGTGTTCCTATAGAACATATATATTGCATTGCATTTTTATATTATTATTAACTTATAGTAAACTGAATGGGAACTTGACATTCTGTGCATTCACTCAGCATGATCTAATTACTTCTACTTAGCTACTAATGCTTTACCTTTTTTAATTAATCCAAATGGTTTGTGTCAAATACTAATTACTCTTTAAACCAAGTGTCACCATAAAATAGGTTATTTCAGTCCATTTTCTTAATGAAAATTCTATGTTGCATTTAAATAAGTGACTATTTGGACTGAAAACAGTTGTAGGGCAGCCATTGAAATAAAGCTCTGCTGCATAGTCCAAATTAACTGGACATATCTAAATGGACAGATAACTGAAAAAGGTAATACTATTATACAATAATAATACTGTTATATAGAATACTATTCTCTTTACATAATGATTTATCAAAGGTTGTTTTTTGTCATTAAGTGAAATATGCTTACAAAAGGTCTGACTAAAAATAGCCACTTTAAGAATAAAATAAAAATAAAATAAATGTGTGTTACATTTGTAGGTTGTGCTGTTCAAAAATTGCTTCTAACTCTGTCCCTGACTTTTCACATCAGTAAATGCAGTACATATGCAGTCACACACTGTATGTTTGGATTTCTACAGTTTCTTATGTGACGTCTGCACATTCACTGTCTGCTCCCTTTTCATGCTATAAGAACCCCGACTTGTGCAGAAAGGCACGTCTGTTTACTCTGAAAGGTTCAAAGATAATTTACCTGGATTAGAGGAGCCATCTGTGCCTGCCATCCCAGATTGCTTTGGAGGTGTCTCAATAAATACTGAGCAGGCTGTGTGGCAGCCACAGCTATAGAAAGACAGCTCAAAAGCACAGCTTAATACCCCTTTTTACATCAATTACGTCTGGCTGTACGCTGGTGACATCACATGCCCTCTGCTCATCAGTGCTCTTCACACTGCGGCCAAACACAGACCAAACAGTAAACACCTGGGACTGCAGTGGATAGACCTACAGAAGTGTGCTTGTTTGGGTTTCTCTCCAGCACATTGAATTTCAAATGGAACATTACTGCAGGATGAAATGCTGATGTTCAACTTTGAGCTTTTCATGCTGAGCTCTAGCCTTGAAAAGTCTACATTTTCTGTCTATCAGTGTCTATCTGTTCGAATAAAACTTAAAATCAAATCAAATTTATGGCTGTGCATTGAAACATAGATATACTGAAAATCTAATTGTCTTTGTGCCATGTTACAATTCCACCAGTGGCCACTTCCAGCACTTTATTTAAGAATGAAAAAACAAATGGTAAAAAGTATTTTTGAATCAAATGAAAGCAGGCATATTACTATGTTGTTGTGGTGTATGGGGGTTTTCAGCTAATGCAGCTTTAATTAGACTATTGAAAATTAAAGATAGAATTACGTTAAAGACTTTTGATGATTAAAAACAGGAATAAGGCCAAAGCATTAACACTGAGACGACTTAGGGTAGATCTACCAGTTATTAATCTTCAAATTAATCTTTTGCACAAGGCTAGTCCCTCTCTTCACTGATACTTTCTGCCTGCAGTAATGCATTAAAATTAAGCTTTTAGGACAGGGTCATCATATGCATCAGTGGAATAACAAGAGCTCGAATGTGAAAGGAAATGGGCAACACTGCTGTGCCAAGGTTACTCTGACCTGTTGTTCGCACAGCTCCCAGTGCCCTATTGCCATTAATGAGAGAATAAATTTGCCTCTGCTTACAATGTGCTCTTCTCGACTGGTGTGACTAAAAGTTCACATCATTTACAGACACAGCTCCCAAATGCAAACCTTATATTACTGCTTATATTTTATAAACTTTCACAGTTGTGGTTGAATCCAAAGTGATAAAAGAAGAACACAATACTTAAACTTGTCTATGGTAGGAGTATTGATTTCTCCAAACCTGCTGAGATGCAAAAACCATTTCCGTCCTTTATCTCTTTTAAAACAGATATTGTATACAGTCAGGGTCTTAGCTGCACAGTCATTAAGTTCCCGGGGTGTTATCATTAAATGAAGTCAGGATTCTGCACAGGCCTGAGGATACACCTGAGGCTGGAGGAGGCCAGAGAAGACACTGCACCGAGATGTCCAACAGTACACCCACAGTGGCTCCACCCCTAGTGCACCTCACATTCAGTTAAATATACTTTCACTTCAGTCTCAGTCAGTCACCTTTTTATTTGATGAAAAGGTAAGAGTGGAAGTGACTGTGGAGAAAACCTCACATTGCAGAGATAAATTGTTGCCGCCATCCAATGTGTGATTAGAATGTGAACGTCTGGACCTTAGTATTATTTCCACAACTCCTGCCAGCAACAAAGTCAGACACATATTAATATTTGAGAGCTGTAAAAAATAGCCTCACTGGCGTTTTCTTATGCAAAAGCTTTCAAGAGCTGGACATAAGCGGCAAAATTCCTTGCCTATAAACTTATAGAAGAGAGTTTGTGTGGCAGGATTGTGAGAAAATGCAACTCTATGCATCTGTGCCAGTGATAAACCTGTCTTTATGGAAAAGCCAGGGGATCTATATTCTGCTGATGCTGTGCACACTGAAAGGATGCACATATCTCTTCCAGCTTCTTATACACCAAGCTGCTCTCATTCAAGATTTAAAATACGGGCACTGGTCAGCGGGCCGTCTTGTCTCATCGGATTCACAAGATGTGTGCATATGTGCATATATTTGGGATGTTTTATGGAAAAAAGCTCGTAAGAAATTATGCAAAGTGACATTTATGGTTATGATATTGGAGAAGTATGAGAGCATCATGAAATATAATATAACTCCTGAACAAGTGCTTTAATCAGCAAAGGGTTCTCATTATTACAGTTAGCCCTTGTGTCATAATCCCAGATTGTTGATGGTGAGACAGTAGATAAAGTCTCGAACCCAGGACTCGAACCCACTCCTCTCGATGTGTACCTACTGGGTGAACCACCAGGGCAGTTATTTTGACAGGTCTATAATTTGGTCTGAAAATTGCCTCTTTTTCACAGAATGATGTGAGGCCGTAGAGTAGCCGTTTACACAACTCATGACACAGCACAAAAACTCTGTCAGTCAAATTTTGTCAGTGGTGTAATGTAGCCAGTAGACCTTAGCTTCATTGTTTTTACTCAGAACTGTACAGGGCAATGTAAGGGTTGACCAGAGTGAAAAAACTGAGCAGAAAAAGCAAGATAACGTATAGTATGATTAATAAAAACATTGTATTGTGCACTTAACAGATGAAGCGATCTTGTTTTGACATTACACGCTTCCTCTGTGGTGTATAGCTTTCACTTATCCGCCCTTTGCAGACAGCCGTTATGCTAGTTTGGCAAATAGTCTGCTTTCTGTGCAAAACCAAAAGTTAGTGTGAGAGGCACCTTAATACTTTGGGTTCTGGTACAATGATGAAATACATTTTATCCCACGTGAAAAGCATTGTAGCCTTTTAACGGCAGAGTTGAGCTTAAAGAAGGCCATTTCCGAACCTTGCTGTCTGGTGGGTTCAGGGAAAGATTTGAATGATTCATGAGTCAATTTGCTACGTGTGAGTGTAGCACTTATAGGAATGTGGTGTTTTACTCTTAGATGAGGCAAACGGCTTCCGCTGTGTAGCACTTGTTTGAAGCTCGGAGGCTGCAGTTATACCTCTCACGGCACCCTGATGCCATTACCTGGAAGCATTTAGAGAAGGGAAAATGAGGTCATGCACCGTCCAGCGTTAGCCACACACCACTATGCACTGTTAAGACTTCTCTCACACATTTGTCATGTTTTGGACAACCCGCATTACACTGAAATCCTTTTTACTCCTTCACATTCACACACGTTTCACACACCATCTTTTTTTGCCTCTTGTTTCTCGGAGCACTTTCTCTCGCTCGCACTCTGACACCGGCAGATAGCGAGCGGGAAGAGGATAGATGACACATTTGCAGAGGCGAGGCAGCTAGAGTTATTTGTTATAATTCAGCTCTAATTTCAATATTTTCAAACCTCCTCTGAGATTTATATGAGCAGCCTGAAAGAGTATCCATCACGGCCGAGCCCTGACTGGCCTCAACAGCGCCGGTGTCACTTGATCGATGTTTTTCCTGGCCTCCCAACAATTTCTGGGGTCACATGGGCCTTAGTCAAGCTTGGTTAATTTCGCCCTCTCAGCTCCTTGGCTATTAGCATATGAATATCCACATAGCTATACATATTCTACAGCCATGCATGGGGACTTGAAAAAGTGGACCTTTTTGGGGGTAGAATGTGAAAAGACCGGAGGACACAGAAGAGGAGGAAGGAGTGGATGGGGTTTGGCAGGATGTTTTCACAGCTGTCATGGTGATGAATTAGGCTCTTATGATTAATTTGTATTTAAATGTAACATTAGCATCACCAGACAGTCAGAGCCAGCCCATTTTCAGTGGACCGTGGCCACGCGACAACAAAACATGTTGATTATATTGAAAAACACTGAGTGGAGACTAAAAACAGCACCATTACTTTAACTAGAACTTGCCTGAACTTTTCAAAGTTGAGGTTACCTTCATTAAACGTCTGCAAGATCTACAGCTCTGATAAGCACCGTGACAATATGGAAGGGGTTAGCTTCATAATCCCACTGTTGTAGTAAAATAGAGAGACGCTGAATGGGTGGCTATAAAAGCTTCCCTATCCATTGACTCAGTCGGGACAAACTCTCCTCCCATTTCCTTTGTGTGTCTACATGCCATCTTTTTAGAGCCAACTTAGCGCTAAAGTGGCTGTTGGGCTCCCACCCCGGCCATTTAGTTCCCACACGACCTTGTGACAATACAGCAGCGGGCCAGGCAAACAGCTGCCCGCCGGGGCTTCAGATTTATGTCGGCCAAATCAAGCCTCCTAAACTCCCAACAGCTGACCTGCACTGTGAGGAAAAATAAAAATCACAATGTGCGTGTTATTGCTCTTCTGAGGGGCTCGTCCTCTCCAGTTCAAGGCTTCAGCTGTCATTAGTGGTCATAATAAGAGCTTTCCCATATGCTTCTGTCCGCAGATGTTATGATTGCGACATAACATGTTATGACTTCACATTTCCAAACAGTGATATGGGTCAAGTGGGGGGCAGTCGGAGCAGCGGGGCTAAAGGGCTAGAGGGGGCCACTTGCCACGAAGCTGGGGAGCCGTGCTTATGAGTGTTGACAGAAATCAAACCTGATATGATGTTAACTGTGCTTGGCAGGCTGAGGTGACAGTGTGCGCTGACTCTGCTGAACTTCACGTCAGGTCAGTGGTCTGTCATGGGGCTACACTTATTTGTCTCCTCACCAATATTTACATTCAAGTAGGCTTTTTGCTATATTTGTGTAAACATCCCATTTTATTTAGTGTCTTAAGTGAGATCTGAGCCAAATCTGTTCCAAATCACCCCTTTTTTTACATTTTTTTATTACATATTTTGAGAGTATTTACATTTACACCTAACTCTTAGGAGACAAGTAGTTTCCCAGCATCTGTTTCTGTACCAACTCAAATGTTGCTACAAGCTTACACCTGCAATGTTTGTCCAGGCTTTTTTTTTTTTTTTTTTTTTACTTTGGTTTGGTTTTAACCACATTGTCAGTTGTGGAAGCTCCAGTGGCTGTGGTTCAGAATAAAAGAAGGATGTCTCGGTCTAAACCAAACTGAACTAAGGTCAGGTTTTTGGTATTTGCAGTGTGAAAGTGCATTTGGAGATAGACATTTTCAAGAGATCACAAACAGTAAAAAAAAAATGAAAAAGAGCAAAAGTGAAAACCGTCACTCGGTGTTAAAAATACAAAATATATATACATTAAATGAAAGTATTTTACAGCAATGCCATGGTAGATTGACTCTTTTATAATAAGCATCATAGCAATTTCAAACAAGTTTCAAACAGTGCAGTTGAAGTTGCTACCACTTTTTGTAATCCCATATTGATAATAAAAGAACAATAACAAAATGAATCCCCTTAAGTTAAAAAAACACCATGTACAGAAGACACATCTCTGTTGTCACACCCGTTGGAGCAGTTTTTTAAAAAGTGTAGTGGAAGCGAGTCAAATGTATAGTTCTTGGTGCTGGCTTTCCTGCACTATTGCAAAAAATATTTATATTTCTTGAATCTTGGCAATAATACTTGGATCCACCATTCACCGCTGGCTATGTCCTGAAAAGAAAGCCCATCACTGTAAGAGCCATAAAAACGTTCTTTTACAATGCATCGTCTACAGTCTTTAATCTGAGGCCAAACTAATCCAGCCATGTTTACTGGCATTGTTGTTTTGATTTTTTTTCTTCTGCTTATTGGATGTTCTTCTATCAATTGCCAAACACCATGAAGCCTACGTGTCTGAAGCTCTCCAGAGCCCCTGTAGCATTGTTCATCACGGCTGTGTGTTTTAAACGTCCAAGAAAGAACGTCTCTTTAGCGTATATGTGAAACGAGACGGTCACACTCAAATGTACATTTCTATAAGCTTTAATTCCTGAGGCTGTGTGAAGGGGGCTGATTGAAGGGTCTGTTGAGATGGTCTTAGTTTCCCCTTGGCTGAGCTGATAGGAGAAGTAGAGATAAGAACGACAGACCTGACTATGATTAATGGCTCGCTGGTGCTTCTTGTCTCATGCAAACCGGCAGACTCGGTTCGAATTAGTCTTAAAATACATCTGAAGGCTCTCCGTACATGTGCGCTCGAGGCCGCTGCGTTTTAGCGTGTGCTCGTGACATCCAAACAGAGACAGAGGAAACCATGCGACAGATTTCTGGCAGGTGGAGGTTTTTAAAGGACAGCGCTGGAGAATAGGAGGGACGTGTTTTGATAGTGGAGCCGCTGTGCACTGTAAAATGTGTCTCAAAGGGGAAAAATCTGATTAAAATTCACGCACAACGCCGTGATCTCCCCACCTCTAGTTTTTTATCCACCCCGTTTGAATGCCATCATTTTTTGACCTTGCCTTCTTTATGCCGCATGCTAATTTATACAAATGTAAGCATTTCTCTCCCCATTCGTGCTCCAGAGCTGCAGTTTGTTAGCTTTCTCTCAATGGCCTGGGTCCGGCTATGAAACACCCAAATCTTTCTGGCTTTTATCCCTGGGGAATGTGTGGAGATAGGCCGAGGAAAGTGGGGGGGCATATGAAACTCAAATTAAAGCTTTGCACTGGTTGACTGCCTCTTCACTTAAATTAAAGACATTCATGCATTTTAAAAAGGGAAAGAGCATTTTAATGAAAACGTATACTGTGTGGGAAATATCTTTGAAACGCTCTGATAATAAAAAAATGGAGATACGCGAAGGTAAGAAGAAAAAGGCTGGTGTATTCTGTTGGATTAACAGACAGGGTAAACATTACAAAGGTAAATAGTTTGGATACGTGGCTTCCTCATCAAAGCTAATGCCCCCGCTGTGTAAATTTGCCAAAGTCTTTGTGCGTAATTGATTCGAGTCGAGAATGATAAGCTGCATTTTGCGATAAGAGGACAATTTTGTTTTGAGGGAAATCTGAATTCCAATCCAAAGTAATTAGCACAGAGGACAAAGTAAATGAATCGTCACAAAGAATAGACTGAACATCAAAATAATAAGCCTTAATTCGATTCTTTTTTTTTTTTTTTTCTCGTAGAGCAAAGTAATAAGCAGCATCTGAATTCTCGGCAGAATATGAATGAGCTGCGTTCCTAGCGTCTGGAGGTTAATGATATGAAGAGGCGCGTGTGTACTGTATACTTGATGACTAAGAGCTCTTGCAATCAAGCCCTCCAGGCATGTGGTGCAATTCGAGGAAAGTTCAATGAGAGACAAAACCGACACTTCTGTTTACAAAGAACTCTAGCGCTGGCGGTCCATATCCATTGTTCGTGTTCGTCAGAAGCATCTTAAAAGAGAAATATGCAACTTTTTACCTTCAACCATAGAGTTTGCGTGTCATTTTTGTGGATGTCTGGAACGCAGCGTGCCCAAGAGATAGTCGAGCACGTAGCTGCTGTTTACCTTCGACAAGATGACGAGTATTTAGTTAAAAGAAATGTAGGAATGGGTAAATTATTCTTTACAGCAGGTAATTGTCAGAGCACTCCAGGAGCAGAAAAGAGCTATGACACAGGCTTTGTGTTATGTATGGTTGCTAATGGGGCAGTGAGTTAAAACTTTTATAACTACTAATGAGAATAAGAAGAATGTCTATTACCTCAAAGTTGTTGTTTTTTTTCTTCTTCTTGTACACAACCCCAAAACGATATATGGTCCATTTCTTTGCAGCTTATATTGTGTCTGAGAATGTGCCCATACTGTATCTATTTACTCTTTACTTTATGAAATAAATTAGCCATCTGAAAATATCTATCAGAGCCACATTTACAAAATACTGAACTTCACTTTTAAACATCAATGGTAGTAGACCTTTTAAAATTCAAAGGCACATACAAATTATGCAGATTTAAACACTTCAATCAAAGGTCTGCACCTACACAAGGGGATTGATGTTTGCAGAAAACCTATTGAATCTGCCCCAAGAGGTTCATGCTCGAAAATGTTAAGTTTATGGAATCACAACACAAGTTTATTTACACCAAATAGACAGTCTTGTGCTATCTGTTTCCTTTCTGACTCGGTCCAAAGGGCTGCAGGTGTAATTACAAAGACAAAGGAAGTTGCTGATGCTCAGACTCCTTTTAAAATCCCTAAATGCTAACGTGATCGGCATAAATCATAGGCTTTGTCTCCCATTTTTAAACATGACGAACACAAATGGATGTGATAAGCACAGGGAGTGTAGGTGTGAAAAAGAGAGAAAAATGGCCAACATTTCGATTGTTTTTTACGCGGATGATTATCAGACAGGCGCAGAGCGAATGACGGATGGCTTCAAATGCCACATAAAGAGACACAGAGGTAAGACAGTAACAGTATGTTTCTTGTCATGCTAACGGAACTGCATGTGTGAGCGTAAGTGAACGAGACGCTGTGTAACTCTCTTTGCTGAAGTAAAAAAGTTCAGCAGCAGATGGCAGTGACATTTCTATCTCTGCTGTTGAATTAAGCAAACATGAGAGCACATACATGAACTCGGAAGTATCTAACTCTGCTAATATTACAAAGTTAAAAAGGAAAACACAGGTTTGCATACATCTTTGTTTAAAATTTCTTCCATTACTTGCCACATATGGTCTGACATTCTCCTAAATCCAGTGACCTCTACCAAATGCTCTTTCTAATGCCCATATTGTGAGCGTGACTCCCCGTCCCTGCCTGTATTTCACACTTTTTACACTTTTTTGTGACCGAATAATGTCCATAACATCCCTGAGCACATTTCTCGCTCTTCTCACCTCAGTGGAGTTGTGCTCTGCTCCGAAGTGGCCAGACTGAGTGGGCCGTTGTAAATCTCTGTCATTTTGCAGTTTCATTTTTGTGAGATGAGAAGTTTGTTTTGCATCTTACATCATTTATTAGCATAGTTTTGCACAGAAAGGCACATTCGGTGGATGAGTCTAAATACAGCGGCGTTCGCTTTAACGTAATTATCTTGCTCTTTGATGGCGACCAGAATACTTTTGAATTAGCTGGACTTTGTTTTAGTTTCATTTCAGGGTCTGTTTCTCCCCCTGAACTACAAAAACCTCTTTCAAAAGCTTCTAAAATATAGCTTCAAGAGTTAAATCTAATGCAATCATGTTTTCATTATTTTTATAATTTAGTTTCGGCTCAGATTTGCTCATCCCTTTATATTTGCTTGGATTGCATGCTTTTTTCTTGTGATCATGGAATGGTTTTTAATGGTTTTAACTTTATGGTGTTAAAATAATGACTAAAAAAGGAACAATAGAAATAGCTCAACAAGGAAACAATGGCACCAAAGGAAATGGCTATAGCTGCAAATAATGACAAACAAAAAGAGACTAGACTGTTCTGCCCTAATTAGCTGCTTGAGCTCATTATTTTGAACAAATACTATACAGTTCTCCATGCTTTTAGTTATGTTAAAATGCTTTGTGGTTCTGTTTTAACATTCCCACTGTAGAGGCTCTTAAATGAATACAAGCAGACGGCTCTTACTCTTGTACCATTTCAGTCTTAAAACCATCAGGCGAGGATGTTGCTCTTATTACCAACAGAATGACTATGTTTACGGTCCGGCTTGACACTGCCGGGTAATTTCAATCAGCCCGAGTCTGGCCCATACAAAGCACAGCTCATTACCACTCAGCCCAGTGGACACAGTGTTTTGTTCCCTTGATTGGAGGACCTCAGCTCCAATTAATATCTTTGAAGGCTGACATTTCAAATGAGGCCCCGTCCTCTCTTGTTTGGAGCACTTCGTCTCATTTAATGAAGGTGCACAAATAGGGATTTCTGGTGTGAAAGACGAGGTGTTTGCCTTTGATGTTTCGTTTTGTTTTTTTTGCTCCCCTAAGACAATGAGCAGGACTACAAAGAGATCTTGACTTGTTAAGAATGTTATTTTCTGTCGATTACCACCTACTTTATTCAAATGTCTAAGTGTGACTTAAATATTATGTATCATGGGAAGCTACCAATATGGGGCACAAGAAAAAGGCAACACTGTACACTTAGTTATGATTAAATAACACGCTGTAAACATCTGTAAATGATAATATTACTGGCATCTATAAAAGCTCATGTTTGATAGTAGCCCTGAATGTGCTTAGACCAAGACTTAAAGGACTGAGACTGACACAAGACCAGACCGAGACCAGTGCATCGTACATGAACCAAGACTGAATTGAACAGTTTACCACAAATGACAAACTCATGTGTTGTTTTGCTGTTACACATCGAAGAAAGACTAGATTGGTAGTGTTTCCGTTTAGCATCGAGCCCTTGTTTAGCTATCATTTAGGAATTCACACCAGACCTTGTGCTCCATAGTCTCTCTCCAGATGGCCTCCCTGCTTCTGATATGTTACACTAGGTCACATTTTGACATCGGGGCCCCTCCCCAGTGAGCTTGGCCCTACAGGTTGTTTAGCATTTCACACAGGGCTCTCGTGTTGCCTTGTAGCAGAGCATGAGGGCGCTTAGGGATGTCATATCCTCAAAGCTAATTGCTCTGCCCTTCTCTTAACGAAACAAGCTCAGGAAATAAATAACTAATGTGCCCCTTGGTACGCTCATTAGCTTCCTGCAAATACGCTGCGCCACAACTTTTGCGGCTCTCTCCGTCCTACTCAGCTCTCTCTCCACACCCGTGCCACTTATCACCAGCACACACAGTTTTACACTTCCATGCCGAGTGTCTTCTCTGTGTCATACATCTCTGCAGACAGGCTGATGTAATGAGGATGGTAAAAAGGATTTCTGCTGTTCTTTTTGAAGATTATAAGGCAAAGTGCTCCGTTCAGTGTGACATGAGAGATACGTTTTAGCCACATAGGATTTTATGGGAGACAAATACAACAGAATGATGGAATGGGATGTTTTAAAAAAATTAATCTTAACAGAAGTCCCAGAATGTTTATATAGCAGCTTATATTTTGTAATTATTCATTTTGTTGGTAACAGGATCCATATTTAATCCATATTCTTCACTGTATGCATTCCAGTATAAGAAATTTGTTGTTGTGTTTACGTCCAAAATTAAGAAAATGATGAGTTGAAAGTTTTAGTTCCTCTCTGAAAAAGAAAAACGGTTTGATAAATGACTTTTTGTTGCAGGGGAAATGGATGCTGCTAAAATAGATCAAGGTAACCCTGCTCTATGGTGAAGATTTCTAATGCATTTCCATATGAAAGGATTAGTTCTGTACTAAATGGTAATGATCTGTCATTGGTGAATGTAAAGAGGCCACATCTGGGCCGTCTTCTGACAGAGATTCATAAGGCAGTGCTGAATGGACTCTTCTGTGGAAGCCAAACCTTCAAGGCATTACACACTGTTAAGATGGTGCAAGGTCTATGATAATGCACCTCTTTGTATAATACAGTGTTTTTTATGGTTGAGCTTGTAAAACATTTGTGTGGTGTTCATGCTCATGCTGAAAAATATATCCTTACATAAAATATAAATAATATGTAGTGCTTGAGGTTGTGAGATATTTCCCAGTGTTTTATACATGTCTGTCTGATCCATCTGTAACTAGATTTTATCCCCAGAGGAAAAGATGAACAGATTGATTCTAAAAAAAATCATAAATGTTTGGAATAAAGTCTGGCTTTTTAAGCTTAACGTAAGTCTGTATAAATGTGGACAAGCTCAAAGTTATTTTTGATTCAATATATTATTAATGCTTCATGAATTAAAATGGACTTTGTGCTGTAGGGGCTGTTTTCAGAGGAACAACAAATGTCAAATGACACGTGTCCTGCACTTCTGCTTGTGTTGTAGTATCCAGTCTTAAAGGCTAAAACTAGCTGTGACCATATCATATCTGTCCAGAATACATTTACTCTTCTTGTTGCTACAGTGATCATATTGATTGTGTATATACAACTGTACTGTGATAAAGCCAAACCTCTTTAAAACAACTTAAAGAGGAACTTATCTCAAACAAAACTTAACTGGTTGATCATAGTTTGGTGTGTCATAGATGACCTTGTATGAAGGCACACTGAAGGTGGTCTGTCCTCTGTCATACTGAGACTCTTGTTTTCACTTGAAGGTGTAATAGCTCCATTACTTTGACAGAATAAATAGGATCCCATTGCCTTCCCATAGTTATCTCAGATTTTTGTGCATTTGTCCTTTTGTAAAAGACTTTCACAGCACTGCTGCTTGACTGGTATAAGTTCTGTAAATGGAAATGTCACCCCCATGCCATCAAAAGGGTAACAGAAGATAAGAGAGAATTACTAAAAACACAAGTCATACTGCAGCTTGTTCTCTCTCAAAGCCCTGTGGAGGAAACAGTATAAGAATGAACTTTTATACTTATATAGGTTACAGTGAAGTAAAGACAAAATCTCATAGCTATCACTGTTTAGCATTACTTTGTACTAGTGGGAAGATGTTGCAATTAAAGTTACTACATGAACCTGAAAAATGTGCGTCAATGAATAGAACTCAACACAACACAAAATCCTTCTTGTGTCATTAATGCCTGAAGAAAGTACACATTCCATCTTATTCTTAACCAGTAAACACACCTAATGCATTTGGTATGACAAATAGCACCATAAGTAGCTGGTCCTTAATGGCTAACTTTTTAAACCACCACTGACTGTAATCTAGATTACTGATCATGTGGAAGAGGGATCCTTTTGTTGTTCAGGCCTTGTCACTCAAGGCTGACTAATGTTTTGATCTGGCCTCCAGATTGTTGCTTGCGCCTTGGAATCTGGGCATAAGGAATGTCCTTTTTGATACTGGATGTTAATTACCTCTCATGGCCAAGCGTTACATCAGCAGTGCACTACATATAGCAACCATTAGAGCCCCCACCACGACCCCTCCTCCAGTGCTGTAGATTAACTGAGCATGTGCCCAGGCAGAGCAGCTATTCCTTCACTTAATGGCTCTGCCCCAGGTAATGGTAGAAAGTAGGACCATCTACCAAATTAATTTTGATTTCTGAGCTGAACTCAAACATAATCAGGTTTCTCCAGAGTGCCATCCTTAGCTTTTTATAGATTTCCCATAAATTACACACACACACCCACACCACACACCAACACACTGAATACTCTCATACACTCTAATGTCTGTGAGAACCTTTGCTGTCCAAGCCTTTTAATTCTGAGCAGATTCTGCACTGCATTCTGGGCTAATTTTAGCATTGCCAAACTGGCTGTCTATTATTAGTCAGTTCAAGGAGGCTTGTGATGGATGATTAATTAAACTTCCTCAGTGTTTCACAATCTGGGTGTTCTGCTCGAGTCATTTTAACAAACAGGACCCACTGTAGCTTGTTTTGATTATATTCACACATCCATCCTCACCTGCAATTGTTTTTTCTCCTATAATAGGTCAATTTTCATACATTATTTTTTGTTTGTGTTACATCAGCAGCATTTCTTTATTGGAGCCCATAAACTAAAGTACAGTAAATATACAGCATTACACCTTACAAAGCTTGTTTTTGTGGGTGTCTTTATAAAACAAGTACAGATCAGGGCACTAAAGAGCACGAACACTTGCCATGTTCAGTGTGGTTAAAATGAACACAGGTGCAATTGTGTGGTTCAATGTAAATGCTGCCATGTGACCTACAATGTGCACGAAACATCTCAGGACCAAAAACATAACAACGTGACAAGATGCAACACTAAAATCCCAAATCCTGATACATTCTAGAGAGAAGTTGAAAATAAAAATAATGAGCAATATGCCTGAATTGTGTTTGTGCCGGCTAACCAAGAGCTAAAAGAACTAATCTTCTGACTATTGTCCTGGAGGAAGTAAAGAAATCTGCTTTTTTGAAGAAGCATCAGGAGGGTTGAAAAACGAGAGAAATTAAGTGAATAATTCATTTTTTTTCATCCAAATGAGCAACAGTGGTGAATTACACCTGAGTTAATGTGACCAAGTGGAAACAGTATCCACATTTAAAAAAAAAAAAACATATTCAAATGTGTTGTAAAATACATATTTATTCCATTACAGCCTGAGGGTAATTGAGGACGATGAACTAAATGAGCAGTCTCCTAACAGTGCCACTTAGACGTCTTAAATTCACTTGCAGCAAGGTTAGCATTAGCCTGATGGTGATTGTCTAAGAGCTCGAACGGATGCTTGAATAATTTACAAAAATGATAGTAATCAGATAAAGTAGCCACAATCGAAACGGAGAAAATGACCCGTCTACCTGCCACTGTAGCTGCGCTCAAATCACAGGTTGCCAACATCACGGTTAAGTCACTGATTCTATACGGTTGAACGGAAACTCCACCTTTTGATTGTTGCTGACACGTTTTGTTTTTTTTAATGTGTGGTAATGTAACGTCATTGAGAATACCGTTCAGCATCAGATAATTACTGCGCTGGATGCTCGATTAAAGTTTAGAGCAGCATACAAAAGTCTTTTAGTTATGCTTAAACACTCCTCCTAATATTTCTCAAAAACATGTGTCCAGCAGGTGTGAAAATTAAAACTCGGTGTCATGACCTTGCTTCTGGACCCTGTTTTTCGAAAGAAGCAACAAGAACAATGGCAACCTGTTCACACGCTGATATTTATGCACATAATGATACACCGGAGCCACCAGAGCAACCTGTCAGAACCAGGAGCCAATCTGCAGGACTGATTAGTTATGCCTGACTGAGTTCACTGCACAGTCTCCATCTGCATGCACGGCTAATGTATGGAATAGGCAGAGTTGGTAATAAGCTCGGGACTGACAAGGTCAAGCTGATGCAGATGCAGGGTAAACATTCTGGCAGGGACAGAGGTCACTAAAGCCTTGCACTTTTAAAAGTTGCTGTAATCTTTTTTTCTGTTTTTGGAGGAAAAAAAAAACAAACTCACAGACCACATAAATAATGTAATAGTTGGATATCCTGACAGTAGCAGCATTGTCATGTGTATTTAAGAGTGTTATAGATCATATGTGGTTCTTAAACTTCACAATCTACTGCTACAGAAACAGATTTTGAGAAGTGAGCCATGTATTTCCATTTTTAAATTCCACAATTAAAAAAAACCATTCTATTTTATGATCATTTTTCTACATAAAAAGTAGTATCTAGTGCAAAAGTTCTCTAGATATGACAAATGTTTGCGCCTGGATGCTGGTGTGTGTCATAGCTTCTGTGACTGTGGAAAACTTCTCTGTCAGTGGAAAACTTTTTATTACACAAGCCTTTGTTATCTCCACTGTTCAGAAAGTTGCATTCAGTATATTTCTCCACACTTCCCAATTTCTGTGACTCCACCTCCTTGGACATTTATTAGAAACTTCCCTCTTCAATGAGACCTTTTGTCTTAAAATACATCTTTGGTATGATCTGAATGTGAAGTCCTTTGTTTTTTGAAAAGCACCATATAAATTAGTTATCATTACACATCTGTTTATTTCATGGCAATAGAAAAATGGAAACAAATTTTTAATCACAGCCAGTCCATTTTATCAGTGAACATGTGATCATTTATTCGCTGTTAAAGTTAGAGAAGACCCATCTTTACCTTTGTGCTCTCTTTATTGATTTGTCTCAGGGCTAACTGAGGCCTAAATGCTTGTGCTATTAAAGATGCTCTTCAAGGACAGAATGTAGTTGTGATTCCAGAGTTGTGTCTGAGTAGAGGAAGCTGTCTTACCATTACACTGAAAATCAGGGCAGTAGTCATTGGAATTCTTAGTGGTATAAGATGGTGGCAGCCCCTCTCCGGTGGCCGCTGGGTGGTGGAACAGCGGCAGTGAGCACAGTGAGCTGCTGTCTTCCCAGTGTCAGTCAGAGCGGGGTCTATATGAAATGACACATGAGCAGGCCACATACTGTGCCTGCTTGGTGGGATAAAGACACGTGTCTAAAACCTCTTGCACCTTAATGTGATTTTCTTTAGAGTGCAACAGGCTTCTACAGCACACAGAGAATTATATTAGGATTACAGAGCCCAGGGATATGGGTTTCTGAGACCCCAGACTGTGCGGAAACCCTTGTCAGCTGTCACTCACCAGAACTGAGGTGAGGATATTACATGTATGGTTTCAAGCCACCGACGCCTTCCCCTGAGAAGATATTTTTTCTCAAAAGGTGCAATGTCTTAAGTGCTTCAGCTGTCAAAAACAGCTCATGAAAGACTAGACTTTTTAAAAACATTTTATGGGCTGCTTGACAGAGCAGGCATGAAGGCACTGTTGTTAGGTCTGCCATAGTCAGGTGGTCCCTATTCATTTTTGATGCCCTTCGAGTTCAACGCTCACTATTACATATACGCTATACACACATATAATCTGGGACAGTAAGGAAAGCAGGTTAATAAGATGTGATATTACAGAAGGAGCCTTGTCAGAGAGTGTTTGAAGGTTATTGTCACAAACTTGTGAAGCCACTGTTCATTTTTAGAGCCAGAAGTTAACACATATGAAATGATCAGATGTCTGGAAGCCTAAAGAACAAACAATCCCAAGCCTCTGAATGCATATTTAGAAAGCATTATATAGGGTTCATTTAATCATGGAGTGTTCAGGAGAAAATAGTATTACCAAGCCACAGATAACTATGCCCTCTTTTATTTACTGCCATGTCTTTACAACAACAGAAATGATGTATGTTTGTAGTTACAGTCAACTCATCATTACCGCATTGCAGATGAACCTTGATCTGGTTAAACTAATTGGGCTAGAGCAGAATATATGAGTAGATGCACTTGCTGAGTTGACAAAACTGACTTGCAGCGATGGAAATGTCAATAATTAAATACTGGCATGGCCAAATCTTGAGCTCACAGCCTGCATCTTCAGTGTATTTGATCTTCAAGGCTGGTGTGCTCTGGCATCATCAGCCTTTAATGTGGGCTGAGGGTGGATTCCCACGACTGAATCCCACCTTCTGAAGCTTTTCCATCTTTCCAGCTCACTCAGAGTTGGACCTGGCAGGAGGCTGAGCCTTGCCTTTTGCCTCAACCCTCTGAAGGTGCCCCCGCAATAACGTATTTCTCCTGCTGTGCTGTGACACCTTGCGCCTTTCACATGTGAAAACAAGCACAGGAGACTTTGTTATAGAAGTACTGGTTTATGCTTAGAAAATAACAGCCCAATCATGAGATGCTCATAGGAACCAAGTATTAATACCAGAAATGAAGGTTGCTGGCAGAGAGCAAATGCAGATCAATCTCCTTTTGAAGATGAAGCATGTGCAAACCTCAAATGGAGTAAAGTACTGTTGTGCTATTCTGAAATCTACAAATGACCAGGCTGCAAACGTCTGATGGGAATAGTTACTATATATTAACCATAAGAACACAACTTGCAGCTCAACTTTAGTGCTTTTGGTTAATTTGATTGACAAGCATCTATGTGCAACTGCTCCGAGCTGTGTATCAAACCTGACACCGCTTCATCTACAGTAAATCCTCTTTGGTCAAGAGAGTATCTGGAAGTATCTAGGTGTAAATAAGATGTGTGCTGAACATCATGTCTCATGTGAATTTCTAGCAGTCCTTCAGTGTGTAGATCTCTTGAAAAGTGACACAGTTTTGCTATAGAGAAGCTATAATGAAAGATGACAGCACACATTGTAGTAAGTCAGCCTTCATAGATACACACTGAAGTTTACATCATAATTTGTGTCTAACTGTCTGCTCCATTGTCCACAGCCAGATGTCTTGTGTGAAGATAATGCCTTTGCCTTTAAATGATGGTTGGTCTGGTTGTTGGTGGTATATGCTCAGTGGCTTTTCTGTTTCTGCTTTTTAGAGTCTGTTAATCCCCTGGCAAACTCTGATGAGACTGCAACTCCCTGGGAGTGCTAACAGCACATCAATAATACATCCAGTCCAGCTGCATCCACCCAGCACATGCATGCTCTGTATCTCTGGCAAACACACATACATCCAGCCTTTCTATTCTCCTCTCAACCATGGCTTGACTCCTTGCTGTCACTGTCATAAAAGCCTTGCATTATTTATTCATGGCAGAGCCCAAATATAAGCTAAAATTGTCCAGAAAAGAGGTGACACCTGAGGCGTTTTCTAAAGGCTCCTGTATCATTGGAGAACAGACTGATTGCCTGCTCGCAAAAGAAAGGTGACAAATGTTGTTTGGGCTTCAGCATCCCTACAAAGTGTCTGTGTGTTTACTGCACACATTAAACTGCTTTTGCAAGGTAGAGGCTTTCTGAAGTCCCTGTGAAAGCACATCCAGCACAATGTTTCAAAGTGCAACACTAGGCTGCAACACAGCATTAAGGATTTATTTCCTTTAATGTAGTCTCAATTATTCTTCACAACTTTCGCTCCTTTTAGTCGAAGATGAGCTTGAGTTAACGTTGGAATGGGATACTTCTGCTGTGGTGATACTGTACTTTTTTTTCTTGTAATATGACAAGAATCATAATTGTGAATGCAAAAGAGTGTGTTTCTTATTCCACAGTGTTAGGAGGAAAACCACACTCCACAATGAGAAGGTAGTTTTATTTATTTAAACAGCCACACGGAACAAGGACAAAACCAAACTGCTAAACCTGTTTAGTGGCACAGTAAAAATAGATGAATAGAAGAATTAATGGTCGCCATACAAGTACCCCTTTCACACATGGTAAATGACCTGGAACACATCACCAGCATCATCAGTAGCGACCAATCTACTATCTGTTTTTGGGGGAACTCAAAATAGAACAAAATTTTTTTGGGGGGAGCAACTCAAATTTTTTATTTTTTTTTTCTTTGGGGAGCAACTCAAAAAGAAAAAAAAAATTTGAGTTGAAAAAAAAGAAATAATTTTTTTTTGGCTTGCTGTTCAGGGCTTCCGTACATTTACCTTAAACACCAAAGATTACACTTCCTTAATTTTGGCCAACTGCGTCTGCTTAGAAAAGATCACATCGTCAAAGCACTGTAGTAAATGACTTCATCTCAATTCATCACCCTGTGTTAGCGAAAGCAACTCTTAACATTTCAAGCAACAATTGCTTATGTATTAGCAAATATTAAAAGTTATTCTAGACATCAGTACTGAGCCGATTAATGGCGCAGCAGCGATGAGAAGATCCTTTCTTGTTCCCAAGGTGCAGTGCATGCTGCGTAAATGCATTAGATATCACGTGATAATCTGCATCAACACCTTGTTTAAATGAATTACTTTATCAAAACATGACAGTCATAGCTTGGCCAAACATGAGCATAACATGTTAATATACCTTCCCTGCATATAGCATAGATCCAACATGATCCTGTGACATTTTGCTTCAGAACATGAAACAGTTGTGAAAGTCATACGCAAGATATTTAGATACATCCAACAGAGTAAATCTCTCATTAACTTCAGTTCATAAAGTAGATGCATCATTAGTCAATCTGTGAGAAATATTGTCTTTGGAGACCTTTGTCAAGGCCCTGTTCAAAGAGGCTTATCCAGCTTAGATTTATGAAGTCCAATAATTCCAGTCATCATCTTATCTGCTGTGTTGGCAAGTTTGGGCAACAATATATTTGGAGAAGTTTTAGTCTCTGTATACCTACTTTCAAGCCCACACACAGTGTTTCTAAAGCAGCACAACAAAAGTACTTTGTGACATCATTACATAATGTTAGGATTCTGACAGTGGATACGAGAGAAGATTGATTGCTTTTAGTTTTTGGAATCAAATTGTTTAGGGACTATTGCTGCAAAATGAATAAACCATTTATTTAAAGTAACTTTGTAATTAAATAACAACCTCATAAAAACTTTATTTTTTCATATTTTAATTGAACATTGTTAACTACCTAAGTTATTCTTATGCTATATTAATATTAATCATACTGCAGAGGCAGAGACCAAAAACTCATTTTCAGATAGACAATTTGCTTTTTTCAATATAATCAACAATCAAGGCACAAAAGTACCTAAATGCCATTGTATTGCTGTGGTTGACGAGGCCTTTTATTTTCTCTCAGGTTCAACTGAAAACAATTGCTTTTTGATGCTGGCCTAATAAGATGAAAAACCTCATCAACACCTAGAGCAAACCAACCAGATCTCTTTGTCCAAGTTTGGATAAAAGTGAACAACCCTTGTAAACATGCCAGCTGTTGAAAAGACTCTGAGTTAGCCACACTTTATGAAAATGAAGGAAAAGCAGAGCACTTTCACGCTGCAAATGTTGATGGCTCTTATTTAAAGTTTGTTAAACATGATATACAAAGTCTTGATAGATTTTGGGATGAATATTTTTGACTACTGTTATCTTACTGAATCCACGTTGTGAACAGTAGCCTTTATTTAAATTTACATGTTATGGTAGTTACATGTAAGCTTACTGTTTATTTAGCAACAGTTACCAGTATCAGTCCCAGCTGGTGGGCGGCTTTAAACAAACACTACATGGTGAAAGGTGAGAGTTCTTTTCACTAAAAAACCCCAAACTGCTATGACTTACCTCTATTTTATTCTATCTAGTAAAGGCTATTTTGAACCTGCCTTAAGGAAATGGCAGACAGTAGTTATTCTGCAGGTCCAACTGTGATTTTCTAAACAACCAAATTACCCAAATTTGAGGGCAAAGAAAATTTCTCACTTTTCCTTTGACTGTAATAATGCTATTCCATGCACATTAGGTCTAATGATTACATTTGTAATAGAACTTCCTTTTGAAAAGAAGAAAGAACACAGAAGATCTCTCTGATGTTTTGCCTTGAGGAAAACTGACATTAACAGAGCTACATGCTACAGTAAGTCAAGCAGAGAATGGTGAGACACACATGACTCCCAGGTACACCCAGCACTGATCAATATTTGCCCTATTGTTTTGACTATGGAAGGTAGAAGGGAGGGGGATAAAGGTTTGAGTGCATTGAGAGCTGGAGACAAAGTGAAGAATCCTCTGGGATTACAGAGGCACCAAAGCTATCGCACCAGCTTTACTTCAAACAGAACCCCAAATATTCTCACTAAGCAAAAGCAAAGGTTATTCTAAACCCAGAGGAGCCTCGGTGCTGCAGCTGCTTGGTTAAACGCTTGGTTTGGTTATGCTAGGTTACACACTTTTGTCTTCCTGGTTAAGAATTTTTAGACTCAGAAGCTAATGACAATCATATGTATTTACTATGCAGATATACACATTCCAGATAATACAGTGCTATATTATGTCGATTTGCAAACAGTGAGGTGGAGTCACTCTTTAGAAAGTGTTAATGACAGCCATGTTGGACAGTGGGGCGGCTCTTCTCTGTAGATACTGTCTACGGGCAAACTTCAAAGCCTCCTTTGAAGTCCCTACGTGGAGATCTCTGGGTTCTCAGAGAGATATCTATCCTCTCTTTTGTTCGCTAAAGCACACCGATGAAAACGGGTGGAGACCGAGAGAATGCCAAAGGAAGATCAAAGCGTGAGTGGCAGAGAAGCCATGCAGTTAACTGCTCTGCCAGTCTCTGAGTAAATGATAAGACACAAGGCACTTTCTCATTCAGCTGGCACCTAAGATTAGAGTGGAAAATACCATGCTAATTTAAAGCACAGCACAATGGGTAACAGTTAGATCAAAACAAAAAAATGATTTAGCTTTGGGTTCCTTTGTGAAGCACAGTAACCAAAAAAAGGTGTGTGGCTCATGACAATCTCCCATTTAACAGCTTTGATCTAACCCTGTGTGTATTACCCATGTATTATTAATTAAAGTATATGATTAATTCATGAGCCAACATAAAATATACTGTACAACTACATGCTCCTGTACTGCATTACAGATGCAATTATGGCCGACAGCATTTGAGCCTTTATGTCCTCATTTTTATACTTTACTTTTGAGAAGTTGTTACTTTTGGCATTGAAACCGTACAGTGGGGAAAACATTTTGTATGCACACAATGAGAAATCCAAGGCTGAAACATGGCGTCAAAGTGAGCAGTTACATATTCATAATTCAGCTTATTGAACATGTTGCACAAGTACACCTTTTTATGAGCTGTGGTCACGGTCCATGCTGGGTTTTATTAACGCGGAGGCAGAGATTATTTTCCTCGAGCTTTGTTGCATTAGAAGAAAATGCACCTTCGCTTCTCAATTTTAGGTTTGAAATTACATCCCTCTAATAAAGTGTTATCAATAGGATCCTAATAAGTCAGCAATTTAGCCCCAAGCAGCAGGTTTATTAAAGTGTCCCAGTGATGAATGTGCATATTCATACAACATGGGTGAAGCGAATAAAGTTGAGTTTATGCAACAATAAACAAGTAGTGCCAAGCCGATATGAATTCATCCTACACCAGCTCCTGAAGCATCAAAAGAAAATATTGCTCAATTTAAATTTAATGACTGCTTCCGCTCAAGCCAGCACTGTCAACTGGGCACAGCGCCATGCACTAATAACAATAATGCACCGCTTTATGAGACACCCTTTGCACAAATGCGTGGCACATTAATAACTTGGGCACGAGGAAGAGCTTGTGAGTCTAAAATGCTGAATTCTATATTAAGTAACATTTCATCTGACCTCTCGAGTGTACCGTAGATCCTCAAGTGAAAGAAACGAAACACAAATCTGTAGTTTGAGCTTCTTTGTGAATCATTACTGAGTCAAAAGCAGACTATTTAAAGTGGTGTTTGAGTCGCCCACAGATACAGCAAGAGAAACGGAATATGACACGCACCTGCACCTGCACCTGCACCTGCAGATGCATTTGCTACTGCCAAACCTTATGAGTCCCTGCTTTTGAGTTGTCATAAGTGTTGCAATTATTCACACCTCTTTTCAACCAAGTGGAGCAGCATGGGTTGAATTGGTATGGTACACTTTTAGCTGCATTTCCATTCTGAAGAGGAGAAGCAAGGTTTGAATAAAAGTGTACTGTATCATCCCACTTTGGACACTTTCACAATAGTCATTACTTAAATTGGGAGTAAGGAATATTTAAACTGTATTTGTGAAAAAAGAACCATTTATTCACGGAATGGAATATTGTAATAGGAACCACTGGGTAAAAAAACAAGAACTTAGGCATCATTATTAAGACTTTGACAGAATACAGAATTTTCAGTCTCAAACAGGAGCTATGGCCAATCACATGTTTGTTTCCAAGAAAGTAATGGCTTCTGATAAAACTGAGAAAGTCTATATTCAGCTCTCGATATGTCTTTTAACACAGCGAAACATCAACAGAGGAAAGGTAAATGGGCAATTAGTCAGATGCTAAAGTCGAAGCTAAAAGTTTAGGCTAAGCTCTAAACTACAGTTTAGTGTAGTATCTATCTCAGGGACGGCATTAAGAAAATGGGGAAATGCCACTTTAAAAGGCAAAAAGGAAATAGAGACAGAAAAACATCTACAGTTTCTTAAACAAAGCTTGTTTTGTTCATCTTGCCGGCAACTTAGCAGCTTGTCATTTACTATTAACTTGTTTTTATCAAAAGTATTTTCCAATTTTAGTTACACCTCTTAGACTCTTAGTAACTAAAATTACTTCTGCATACACTGTAAAATATATTACATTTTATCCAAACTAGTGAGTCAAAACAATGTAGTAAACCTGTGCAGCTCTTTAGATTTATTCATCCAAAATAGTTTGCTGTGCATTTTATTTTTAAAATTTTGTCAAAATAAGTAAATAAATGAAAAAATAATTAAAAAAGGGAGCCCCTTCACAAAAGACATTGCAGTACTTCCATAGAGAATAATGCCATTATGGTCAGGCCAGTTCAGTTGCTCTTTACTTTGCCCTTTTCACAACTTAATCTCATTTTATAACCTGTAACCTACATTAAGTAGACATTGGAATGGCTGTAAAAATAATATAAAACTTAAATTTGGTGTTTTCCAGAGCTGCTTGATCAAAGTAACTTGCAGGAGCACAAAATGATATTCCTCTGTGATTTGTTTGTTTAGAAATCAGCCCAGTGACACCGGATAACAAAGTGCAAATGAATTTCGGAGACTGCACGAAAAAAAAAAGTAACACAAGCACTTGAATGACATATCAAAACACTCAAAAACACCATCTCAGATAAATAGCCTTTTTAGAGGTAGAAGTCATTCCTTTCTTCCTCTCAATCCTTCATTCAAGCCTTAAGTGCAGCATAATCAGCAGCAATCAAGCACACATACTTTGGAAATGTCCCTTCTCTACCTACTGCACAAATCTGAGCCTAAAACAGCCTTGTATTTTAACAATATTGTGTTAAGCAGCAGTTGTCGGCCTGTGTGGAATGTGATATTATGACTTTGGTGGAATTACAGAATAATCTGGCTGTAAGGTGGTAGTACTGTATGATTTAAGCCACAGTAAGATATGGAACATAAAAACCTCAAGATTTGTGGAGCTCTGGGATGTACTATTCAACAGTTTGTGGCTCAAATGCTCAAAGAAATGAAGTGAAGATGACCTTTCCCATTTCTGAAGTGTTAAAGTGAGTATAAAAATTTGGAAATTCTGGAAGTTGCCCCCTGCCATGTTTGACACAACAAGCTCTTGAGGTGCTACAGGTCCTCAGTATACTTCACAAAGCCTCCATTTGAGGTGCCATAAACCAAAATCTTGTGTATTGGTAGTTTTTAAAAATGTTTGGGGGCTGTACATTTTTGGAACAGTTTCCAGACTTGTATTTGAGTAACACACATTGACATTTTTCACACATTTATTTCCCCAGTGACTAAATCCATCTCTGCTGAGCTGTCCTTCGCCATCGAAAACGTTTACGATGGATTGTCTGCTTTTGAAAATGAATGCTGACAAAAAAGCAGGTGAGATGATGCTGAGGGCATGTTTTTGTATCGAAGGAACAGGAAGAGGAGGTGAGCGTCATAAAATGAAATCTAGGGCCAGCTGCCAACAGGCTAATCCCTCTCTCCGCTTGAGCAATGGAGCGTCTGGCAAAGCGCTCTCCACAAACGCCGTGTAGATTTGTATTTGCCCATAAGAAGACAGAGTGCTGAGTCCGGCGCGGTGGCCTCTCTGTGTTTCCTTTCGGTGGGCCGGTGGCTCGCTCCCTTTCAGATGAATAGCCGCAGAGCAGTGGAAGGTGGAAGCTAATCCAGCATGGCAAAGCAACAGAGGCCTGGGAAATAAATAGTATTAGCTCATCGCTACAGCAGAGCCTCTCAACATCGTTTAACGCACCATAGAGCATCTGGACAGTTTCCCCCTCTTCAGCCAATTACTCACATTTCCTACAAGTGTGAATTAGTTCTTTAACTGCGTAACATCACGGGAATATATATTAGGGCTGGACTTTAGTGGTACGGCAATATAACAACAATGACTATTACACTCATTACTAAAATTAGGCTCCTTGAGTTTCAGTTTCAAGTTTAATTATTGCATAAAATATAGCACCTATGCATTGGAGCTAAAATGGTACAAAAAAAGAAAAAAGAGTGGCATTTCTTTGCTAAATGCTTCTATTTGAGGAAAACGTTTTATTCACCTAACAGTAAATTGTAATAGGAACTGTCTAGGGATGCCCTATTGGTCTAGTCTCTTGTCAACAAGGAAGTAATGGCTACTGATAATAAAGAGAAAGTGGTTATTCGGTGCTGGATACGTCTTTTTACAAAGCAAAACTGTGAAAGAAACACATAAATAGAGAATAAGGACGCAAAGTTAAACGTAGATAAATATTGGCATTACATGTTTATCGAGGCGGAGATAACTGCAGGATTGCACCAGTCATCGCCAACTAAAAGCTAACTAAGCTCAAAACTTCGGTTCGGCGTAATGTATTAGTATTTTGGGGTGGAAAATTTGTCCAGTTTTACTTTTCTTCGTAAAAGTAAAGCAGAAAAGTTCCCTAGGCAGCTGTTGGGGGAGGCTGAGACCAGGACAGAAAGAATAAATTGGGTAGGGGCGCTTGAAATGCAGTGTTCTCTGTGCGTTAGTGACACATTATATTTCTGAACGTGCATGCTTTTTCCATACTGTGGCATCTAGTAAACAAACTGAGCAATTAAGGTAAGGATCACAGTGAAACGTGTCGCTACACCAACTCCTTTACTGTGTGATCAAACAAAGAAATCCACCATAATTGGAGGCCATTAATCATTAAAAGGCAGCAAATGGCAATTAGTTAATGTGGATTAATGTTTAATGAATGTATCAATAAATGATCATTAGTGTGGAGTACTCCTTGGAGGAAAAAAATAATGGAAATCTGTAGAATGTAAATTTGGCTTGGGAGCGATTTTGTGTGACCACAGCTACTGTCTGCAGATTCAAGCCTATTTGTTTCTTACATTTCTTTACACGCACTACATTGTAAAGTATATTTCTTTTAGAAGATGAACACCATCTCTGAGTGTTCCAGCTGCATGATTTTTACAACACTCCAGTCAGTAAAATGGCTTCCCTGTTAGCTGTGGGGAGATGGTCCTCAGATTTTTTGTCCAAGTGACTTTACGGCGTGTACAGTAGAAAATGCTCCATCTTTAAGTGTCATTATGGCATTTTTACAGGGCCACAGTGACAACGGGAAATTGGAAAGACTCATATGGCTGCTTTATACAAGGACTCGGGCTATTTATTGTAGCATTTTGGCTGAAGTGAGAAGTGTGCATGTAGTATTGTTTAAGAAAGAGAAAATTTACATATAAATTGGGAAGTGACGGTAAGTGAGAAGGGTAAAAGTGCAGGCAAGCAGGAAGGTACTGACAAGGATGTTGTGCTCTGAGCAAGGCTGCCGTTTGTGATTTCAATGCATTTTTCCCCCTTTTTTTTGTAATTTTAATAACATGCTGCTGAGCGTCCTGATTTCTTGCTCGGCTCATTTTAAGCTTCTCAAAATATCCAGCGTAATGACTGCCGACTTTTACTTAAATGTTTTTAGAGAAACAAAGCTTTAAACTGCCTTTCATCTTTGACGGTTTTCATCTTTGACGCTGCTCCACAAAGCAGCGTCAGTTTCACCAGTGCACACTTCCCTACCGACAAACGTTTATGCGCCCAAATGTTACCTCTGATTTCCTTTTCAATATTATCTGATTGACTTTTACTGTGACTCTCCTACTGTTCGCCTTCGGAGGTTCGGAAGCGGACTGCAACGCCAACAAATGCCATGTTGACAACAGGAACACATGACTCACACGGGGATGCGTCCTTTCAGCAGCATTATGTTTTTGGGCCGAGAAACAGAGCCACGAACAGAGGAATGTCTCATATAAGATCAGATATGAAGGCATGACCTACTCATAATGCCAGACGGTGAACAATAGCTGCACAGTAGTAGCACAGTAAGCCTTCTGGCGGGTGGTTAATGGGAGAAAATATGACTTTATACATCAGAGGTGGGTATTGTATAAATTTAACTTGTTACATAATTCTTTTTTTTGTGCTATCAATCTAATGTAACTCTGTGCTTGAGCCATCTTTTCATTAAATAATACACTTCATAGCACTGTTACTCTTTAATAATAATGAATAACGCCACTTTAATGCCTGCTACTAATACTACCTTGTCTGCTTTCCATTTAGATCAAATAGCTTGACTGAGCAGGCTGTCAAATACGCAGTGGAAACAAAACAGTGATTTACCCATTGCACAGTTGAACCATCTTTCAGTATGTAATTACCTGCTATATTTGAATACTACAAGGATTCATAGTCTCAAGATGAAGAGACACAGAGTGAACCCTGCAGTGTGTTGTGAATGACTTCACTCTTTTGTTTGGACGCCTGTGCCTTACACACATTTCATTGCGGCTGTCACATTAACATTCACCTTTACCGCTTTCAGTGAACCATTTCAAAGTGGCTGAATTTAGTCAACAAATCAAAATGCAATAGTCGGATGTCTGGCCATAACCCTGTGTAAAAAGCATCAGTCTGCTTTGAGAGGCAAACAAATAAAATGTGTCTCCTTATTAGGGGCATATTAACACAGAATTGATTTTGCCTGAAATAAAAGGTCAGGATAAATAACTTGTGAGCCGCTAGCCAGGCTATTTATTAGCCCTCAATCTACAATCTAACAAATTACTGTTCCTGTGTGTCTCAGGGGGGCACAGCAAATGGAAAGCAAGGAAGGCACTTCTAAAATGTCATTCTGTAATGTCAAACCATGGATTATATGTCATAGACTCAAAACTGCCTTGTGTTCCTTGTATTGCTTTGCTATTATCTGATAAATTGGTTTCTTTGGCAGTGGTGATTTGACTGTTTTTGTTGCGTCCTACTCTCACTCATCATCTCCCAGTGAGAAGTTGGCACTTACCCAGCAGGATGCGCAAGTGTTGGCACGCCGTTGATATCATTATTTGTGCTTTAGTCAGGAGTGTTCTTACTGGACAGTGCTGGCCATCCGAAACTACAAAAGCCTCTTCTTCTGCCAAAATGTACAGGCGATCTTTATTTGTGTTTTGTTGTCTTCAAATATCACAGGTTATGGGAAGTGATTGGTGCATATTTTAAGTTTCTTTAAGCGTGTGGTGAATTCCAGTCCTGGCCCATGACTTGTGAACAGAGCAAGTCAGATGTGAGTGAGGAGATACCTGCTGAGTTGAACTGGGATCACTTTTACCACCTTTAATCCACATTTCTTCTGATGTCTGTTTCATGCCATTCCCTGTGCTTGTGTCTCTCCTTGGTAAGCATAAAATGAAATGTGGTAATGAGCAGATCAGGGAGAGGGTGGTGTTGTGGAGAGAGAGGGGGTTGTGCATGGGAGTGTTTTGCATGCTTTCACCTTTGATTTACCTATAATTACCTTTGGATTTACCCTCAGTGACACAGTTACTAAGCCAATCTCTTAAATTGGATTTTTGCATAAAGTAGCTTTCCCTGCAGATTGGTGTCCCTCACAGCTGCTGTATTAATATTTGATTTGCTCTTCTCATACATCCACCAAACATCCACCAAAAAGCGCTGATGGGATTTTTGAAAACATATTGTAAACTTTTTGCCGTGACTGGGCTCAGGTTGAACATTTCGCTGTGGTCGTCATGGTAACGTAGCACCTTCTTCTGATTGCAATGGGGCCTCAACATTGGGACTTGGCTGATGATGACTCCATCTTTCATCCAAATGGCGGTGATGAGACTGCTGCTCTTTGCCTCAGTACATAAACACTGGCAACCAAAAGAAAAAAGAGGACAGAGCAGGCAATGGCCTTGAGATATTGTAACAAAGCCCACAATGCTTCTGCAGCAAACAAGCAATTATCAGGCCAATTATGTATCATGTACCAGAGCATTTACATTTCTGTTGAATGGATTTTTTTTTATCTGTCTTATCTTTTCTCTTGTGCTGTAAATGCAACCAGGATGATGCAGAAAGTCTATATTTTAGGATATATTTTACGAAGAAAAAAAAAGGTATGTTTTTAGTTTCTAGCTCAGAATCATATTTGGGAGAAAGGCAGTCTTGATGAATATCTTGCTCGTTGGTACTTTTTATGCAAATCAAATACGTGTACATGTTTAGAGACAAGCCATTTACAGTATTTCAGCGGTGCTTAAACTTTAATTTTGCACAAACACACACACAAACCAGACAGGCACATCAATATTTGCTTGCAAACAGCTCAGATTCAATGTTTTTTTGTGCGAGCCAAAGCAGCCACACTCAGCATGTGTTTGCAGATACAGATGTCCTCTCTGTGTAATTGAAGATGATGAAGAGGCTGCCCAGTGTGGGGATATTGCTCATGGACCACTTATGAATCAAAGTGACAGAGTTTAGTAATTGATGATGTTTTTTTCTGGAATAAAGCAGTCTTTAAACACTGGGGTTTTCCGTTCCATGCTACACAATAACATAAATTAACTTCAGCTCAAGAGATATCTACGGCGGCAGGCTGCTTGTCAACACTAAATCTTTTGAGTGACAAGTTATGGCAACCATGAGAAATCCCCTGTTGGGAGTATTTTTAATATGATTTGGATGAACGTCAATGAGTCCCCACATCTAGTATTAACGAATCAGCAGAAAGAATAGACCCAAGAACTGACAGTTTAACCAATTTAGACTCCATATTATACATCCCAAATGGCATATGTGAAGAAAACAGATAAAATGTAAAGGAATGGAAGCCACATCTGGACGTGTCCTTCCCAGGAGGATTCTCTTCTCTCCTCCAGCTCGATGACCTTTGACCCAGCCAGTCTAATTAGCCCGCTCCCACACTTTTAATGTAGAAAAGCACCAGAAATGCAGAGCCACGATTATGCAGATAAGGATTGCACCCTGGGCAGCTTTACCCACTCCGGAGCCAGAGTCAAGGTCCTCCACTCTGTCACACCGGGGAACACACGCTGTCAGCAATGTTTTAGTGCATAGTACGTCCTGGGTTTTATCTCTCACTACTGCAGAGGACTCAAGAAATGTAATATCTGTCTAGAAATGTGCTAAATCATCAGAGGCGGTATTTCTGAAGCTGCTGTATCATATTTCCAAATGCCTTAATTAGGTTTGGAAAATATTTGGAAAATAAGAATCTTTTTAAATTCAATGGAGTGACTACCTTTTGTCTTCAAAGCAGCATCAGTTCTTTTAGAAACACTAGCACAGAGTTTGTAAAGGAATTGAATGACATTGGTTGATGTTTGAGGTTGCTTACTTTTTGTACATCAATGAAAATAAACAACCATTTTTTTATTGTTTGGATGAACTCTTTTCTATTTTACAGCATTTCTTCACACCTGCCTTTTGCACAGTACTTTATATGCAAATGACAATAATGTAGTCTTGAGGTTGTCTCGAACCAACTTAAATAGTATAATATTATAGTAAAGTATAAAATAGAGTGTATTTTGCTTGTCTAGTGCAGTTTCTTAGAATGTCTTTCAACAAATGATTTAAAGAAAACACTTCATTCGTGTTCATATTGGTTTGTATTGTCATCTGTGCCCCCCACCATGTTTGTAATAGTAGACTATCATAATAGAAAATTGACCAAAAAAGAAAAAAGAAACCAAAGCATGTGTGCGTCCCCAGAGGCAGAAAACAAGGCAAAAATGGCCTGACATTGATTGACATTTCACTGTTGTTTTTAATCATAATAATATGCTTTCAAGTTAGGCATGGAAATGACTTCATGATCGTATAATGACAGCTCAATAGCTGTCATGGTACTGCATTGAGGATAACATCTTTATTGTTTTTCATCACTGCCTGCTGACAGAGCCTTGGCTGACAATAGAAAGTTGCATTCTGGGTGGAAGTGATGTTCAGTTAATAGTCATGGTTCATCAAAGACACTGCGGTTGTTTGTATTCCATTCTGAGACTTTTTGTTTCTGATATCACACCAGATCTGCTGGCTGTGGGTCTGCTTTAGTTTGTTTTAATGTAGGAGAAATGAATCCCAGTTAGTTCATTGGAGAGACATTATATACAAGGACAGAACTTTGGTTTTAGATTTGTGAACACATTCAAAGCAGTTCTGCAAGTCCAGCATTTTGATCCAAGTGACTGTTGTCTGAGCAAGACCTATTCACGAGTCACACAAAAGAGCCAGCCATTCAAATCCAATCTAACCGCCAGAAAGATTTTGAATTTGCATATTACCTTTTCTGAAAGCCAATTACACCAAAACACTATTTGTTGTCCCTTTTCATTCTGTGGTCTAGTTTTTGAAACGATCAGCCAAGGTGAGAATGCATATTCATGACGGCCTATGCACATCCCATTAGTAATATGTGGAGGTGGACTCAGGCTCATAAACAAGTGGTGCCATTGAAGAGTGGATGAATACCCCGACTCTGCTGCCAGTACCTGGAGTCTGTGCTCTCAGTAATTACTCTGAGAGTTTTGATTAGAAAGCCACAGGGAAATGAAAGGCTTCTTTTTTTGTATCACATAGAACAGGCTCATGGATCTTGACCATGTTCAAATAAAGGGAGGGAGGAATTCAATTACATTGCATTCATAGCATGGCATTTTTAAAACAGTGCTCATATGGAGTAGCACTACTTTTATCTCTTCAAAACAGAGATCGCCCACTGCAGTAATGACATTGTGAGAGTTTGAAGTTTTAGTATGACCCAACTGTAAAGTTCTCCCAGAAAATCTTTAGTTCTACGTTACTTTCATGCCCCTGATGTTTAGGGTCATTACCCTCAACTCTTGAAGCTCTCCCAATTGACAAAAGTATGCAAGGATAAAATATTGACAGTGCTAAGGACTATTGGCTCATTATGGAGCTAGCCTTGCTAATAAGGCTGAAAGAGTTCAATGCAATATTAATGGTATAGGAATTCTCCCAGACACTATTTCCACAGACCATTCACTGAGGTCTCTAATTATTGATGGGCCAAATTACAAGAAAGACTTCATTAAATCTCTTAGTGGATGAAGAATTCATGAAAGATTGTTCTGTGCACTGCATGCTGATGATAAAACTGCGAAATGTGCATTTTAAAATTCTATCTATTTGTGTTCTCTGTGTTCGCACTAAAAAGAAAAGAAGAAAGTGTGGCTATTTAAGAACTCTGAGCTCCTTCAGAAGTTAGTGTTTAAGCTGTTTTGATGTGTTCATCTGGTTTAACAACAAGCAATATCCGGGTGGAAAACACATGACACAGGCTAACACAAGTGGAAAAGTGTGTATGGGCAGAACAGCATGCTCACCAGGGACGACTTCTGCTCGGTGTGCACAAATGCTATTCATGTGAGCACAGGGCTGTGACCGGTGCAGCATCGACTTTTCTTGTGTGAGCTTTGGTTCAATACTGGCCTCCTCATCAAGTGGACTCCACCTCCATTAGTTACTTTCAATACCCACTGCCCTAATACAGATAACTGTTCTATGGCACCTGTACTTTCGGGGGACATGTAATGGAACAGCATACTCAACAATCTCAGTATCACAAAACTAACTTTAACAGCACCCAAACCCATTACTTTGTTGATTAACCATTTTAGTAAAACAGTCGCTACATCATCAAACCTAAAACACGCCCAGAACTGTCAGTACTGCCATATCATTGGTCAAATCAATGAACTCAACATTGCTAGAATGCAGCTGCTGTGCACGGTAAGACGTTTGGTGCCAAGCTAACGTCTTGGTTCATAAATGCTCAGTGTGCTTCTTCTCTAGCAGTGCTCAGTGTGTCCATTCTGGGCAATGGAACGGTCACTGGGTTCTAAGAGCTCTGACACTGTTTATATTAAAGTTTGTAACCTTTTTCAGGTAAAGATGTGGACTGCACAGAATCAAAAGTTTGCCTTTTCTTCGAGTGCCCATGCCACCCTTGTGTAAACAAACTCAAAATCCAACCAAATTTGAAGTAATCCTTGTGATGCTTCCATTGTCTAGGCCATAGAGTAATGGATTTTATTAAGCTTGTTTTTCTTGGATGTCTCCAACGTACGTCTAGGCTGTCCAATGGCAGTACAGAACACCCATTATCAACAGTTCACAGTTAGACACTCTTGAGAGGACCTACATTGTTTTGCGCTGCTCGAAAACATGTTTGTTTAGCCAGCTTAATTAAAACCTGACAGCGCCACACCAACACTCTTTCTGCTAAACTCTCTCAGTAATCAATTTAAAACTAATTCATGCTTGCCCTCATAATGATGACTTGTCAGTGTAAATATGGCAGTTGGTTAAAGAATGCTACTATTAAATAAACAATTTAACAAATAAAAACACTGAAAAAAATTGGAAATTCGGTAGAAGTGCTTAAATTGTATCTTTCTTGGCACTGGGGTTACAACAAAAGATTGGATGTGTAGTTCTTGCACTTTTTCGTGGTATCTGGTGGCAGAAGTGCAGATTGTAATCGACTCCTCGTTTTGGAGCATGTGAGCAGCTCTAGCCCCCTGCAGAGACATGCTGTTGTCTATTCATAGTTGTCAGTCATGTGACATTCGCGGTGCCCTGGAGTTCTCTGTGACAGAGGTCTCCCTCTGGAAAGGCAGCGACAGTGGGTTAATTTTAATTCGGTTTGAAACAGTCAAAGTTTTGATTGCCATTAACACTTGTCTGGACACAAGCTTCAAGTTTTGACGATTGGAGAGAACACATCCACTGCCTCTGTATTTTGATCTGTACAAATGGTCAAACACTTTCGCTGATAACATTAGTTTCTTTTACTTAAAATGATTCAGTAAAGACTTGATTTATGGCTAAAACACAGTCATTAATATATCTTGACCTTGCTAATCACTGTGCTTCTGTGATTTGTACAGTTAAGGCTAATTTTCGAGCCAAAAGAAAAACAATCCACACATCTGAGAGTAACAGTGTAATGAAACGAGAATAGAGTAATTATTTTGTCATTACTGTCTGAACATTAACACGTGGCTCAAAAAACGGTTGATTTGGTACATGTCAGTAATATGTCTCTGAGGCTCAGTTACTGTCATTATAATTTCTTTATAACAAAAGACACACCTCATTTTAGGCTAAATAGTGCAAACAGCCACAGACTGTGATCTCCATATCGACTAATACAACTTTATTCATGCTTTATTACAACATGAATATAACTATATCACACTTTTATTCTCATAAAATCAGATGTTTCTTTTGGTGAGGCTCAAACACAAGTGTTGTTATACACTTATGCAAATGCTGGTGCGTTCAACATCTTTTTTTTTTTTTTGGTAATATTTGATCTTAAATTCAAAATCTCAAGCTAGAGTCAGTGAACTCTGAGAAACAATCACTATATTAGTTGCTGTAATGACTAAACCCATACCCTCATGCAACATGAAGCATGTTGTGTGCCTTACCATGAGACGTATAGTGATAGACAACAGCAGAGATTCATATTGACAGCTTTGACTGCTGACTTCATGCCAATGCAAAGCTGTTACCTCACTGGGAAGCCTCATTCTAGCAGGCCATATAAAGACTGCTGTTGGCAAGAGACTGAGGACGAGGGTGACCTTACATGCTCAGGCTGCATTTAGAAACCAGTGGGTGTCATAATGTAGGTAAATAGTACGCCCATTAACAACTAATTAATAGTATAAAGAAGTTTACTTAATTCAGAAAAGATGTAACACTTTTGTTCTTGTACAAATACAAAACTAGGAAACAGCGCCGTTGGCATTGTCTGCATTATCACACAATCCTCTGGGCATTTGTTATCAGTCACTGTCCTCATCTAAGCTATTCAACCATCGGTGCAAATACAGTTTTTCTCAAACCGCTTTATACCGTTGAATAAAACTTGGATCCTGTAGATTTTATCATCATCTGTGACAACAAGGTCTTCTTTTGGCAATTGCTAAATCAAATTTAACATGTTTTCACACAGTTTTCACAGGTCTCCAACAAAGAGACAGTTTTATCAGATTCACTGTGTTCAACCAAAAAAAAACAAACAAACCCATGTTCACACTGTGAAGAGATTCTTTGTCCATTGCTAAATTTCAAAAGGAACATAAATAAAAGACTCAAAATGAGTCATGGCTGATGGAAGTATTGAATGTGACATGTAGCAGTATTGTGTTGATGGTAAAATGACTGTAAAGCAAATTTGACAAAGTATATGGTTAACTAAGAATGTTTACTGCACTGACATTGGCATTTCAAATTATCAAATGAATGAAAATCCACATTCTTGGAAAATATATGCACTGTATTTGATTAAATATTAAATATTTTCATTTTTATGCAACAACAATGTTACTAACTGTGCTCAGAGCATGACTGATCAAATCAAATCACATCAAATCATTGGATTATCAGTATTTGAATTTTAAGACTTGTTTTTGCTGCAAGAGTTTTGTTCATTTTGCCAAAGAATGTTCTATTTGTCGAGGGAACCACTGTTTGGGTTGCTGTGGATATTTTTTTTTTCCAGTTTTTCACTGCCTTTTTATTTAAATAAAATCAACTCTATATACAATGTAGTCTTACTTATATGCATGGACAGGCACTTCTTCCGTTCACACCATTGTGAGTTTATATCTTTATTTGTGAAGGTTACGTATGTGGAGAGAGCATTCACAGACGTCTAGAGTCACTCAGCAGGTCCTCTGCTTTATTACACTACTACATGACTCTCACAGAAGTAGATTTACATAACTGTCTAGTACTGCAGGCTGCAGTACACATAAGTACTTGTTTTTGTCCTTTATAGTGAAATGATTTTACATAAATATAAATGTACTTTAATTTCTCAAATTGCTCAGTTTGTGATTTGCCAAGTTTTACAAGAACATTAGTGTTTCTTGTATGGTATTGGCTGGCTATTGCTCTTGGGATTGTTATACCAGCACTTTCAAGAAGAATTGGCAGGTTTCATTTGTACCAGTGCCAGAGGTATTAAAATAGGCATTTGGTGCTTGTCAGGGTGATGGGCATTGAAGTCAGGGCTTAACAAAAGTGGCTGACAATGAAACCATTTCAGTTTTCAATTATACATTGTTTAGGCCACGCAGGGGAAGCAAGCCTTTTCTTGAACGTTTTGAGAACTCCACCTGGCAGCAAAATAAGACGACTTCACAATTTGCATTCAGTGGCAGGGCTGTTAACTTGTCATGAGCACGCTTGACAATTGAATGAAAATAAACATGCCCAACATGCACTCTGTGGAGTTAAAATCCAATTTAGGTTAGGAGTCTGAAGAGCTTTTTCAAATGTGATGTATTATTGCCTTTTTCTCTTGCTTTGTTCTTTTCTATTGTCCACATTTACTGAAGGAATCCTGGTTCATTTATTATTCACTTACAAACAAACAACAGGTTGAGACCCTCTTGTCTAGTCATTTGTTTATTGAGTAATCCAGTAGTGCTGAATTTAATGGGAACAGATTATGCATCAGAACAAAGTCTGGTGCACTAATGAGTTTTATGTTGTTCTTTTGACCACTTGCAGCCCTCTTTATTGAAACATACTAAAAGTTAAATGTGAAACAACACATTTCTTATTTCCATTTAAGGGGTTAAATAGCGTTGCATTTAATTTTACATTGCTCTTATAGACTGTTCAGTAAATTAGCTTGTGGCTAAAGGTGTTCTCACAGCACAAAACACACACTTTTGAATTCATCCATTAACACGTTCTGGCACATAAACCGTTAATATGGCATCATCAGAGACAACTATGAGAACAAAGGTAAAATATTGTGTTTTGTGCTTTAAAAACGTGTGCTAACAATATATTATTAACATGACATATATAAATTCATACTGAGGTTGATGAAAAGACGCCAAGTTAAATAAAGTTGCCACTGTCTTGTGTGTTTTGACCCGACTGGTCTGGCAGACATACTACATAAATATCTAATCAAAATGGAGATTGTCTCGATTATGTTTCTGTCCAGTATTTGCGGTTTGGCGTTGTTAAGCTTTCATTTCAAAAGTGAAGTGACCAAAACATTTCTGCTTCCTCTTGATGGATAATTTAGTTTCAGAACAGATCTTAACCTGGCCCTTAAGAACAATGATCTTTTCCTGAAATTGAAAACATCAAAAGGTGCGTTTAGAGGAGATAATGGAGGTGTTGAAGACAGATTCAAGAGCATCAGGCTGGTCAGCTCACTGTCCACACTCCCAGTGGACTACTCCGGCTTTTGAAGTCCATCTCTTTTACGTTGCACATTCTTCAGAAAATGATAATGTATTTTTTACACTTCATCTGCAGAGCTCTGTGCCATGGATAAGGAGGATAATCATCTGTCTGCCACTGACCATTCAGACAGATTACACTGGCTCGTGTATTGAATGTATCGAACGCTATGTGAGGGCCAAGATGAATAGAGCCAATAGATGGATGGGAGAATAATACTGTTTTTTTCCAAGTTACTTCCCAGAGCTCTTCAGGAAATGGGAACTTAGAACAAGTGGAACAATGGGATACAACTTTTTCATTCTGAGTTCGGGCGCACTACCTATTTACTCCAGGGGTATGACTGATATAGAAGTAAACAACACATTTTTATTCACAAACATCTCTTGGCGAAGATGCTAGCCCCCTACTGTGTACCTGAGCTGCTCAGATGTCGGCTACAAACAGGCTCAGAAGGTGCCTCTGATCTATACATAGACGGAACGTGAACAGCAAAGGCTAACTTTGATGGAGCATTTTAATTATTTATTTTTAAACCAAGACAGACAACAACTACACACAGAGATACAACTTGAAACTAAAGTTAGATTGCAGATGAATGTTACTCCAGACGACAAATCAGTATCTGTCAGTCAATGCACACACAATGCAGAATCCAACAGGTTGTAAAAGCATTTACAGACATCTGTGTACACGGATTCGTGATATTATGGCATAGGTTGTGTTCTTGTGTACAACTCTCTCCCTGAGTGTATCAGCGCAGAGGAATCCTGCTAGTCTTGCAGCAAGCATAATAAATTCAATTTGGAACTTCTTCTTCATTTTTGGTCATTTTAAACTGAATTTTCCACCAAAGCGTTGTGACTGACAAACATCATACAATTATCACAACCCTTCATTTCTCAGTAATTTCATTCAAGTGAACTATTATGAACTATCACATTTAGGTTTTGGCTTTCTTTTGTTGCATTGCCACAGAATAGAACTGTATTAAATCAATATTTAATACAAAAGTCATTATAGAAGTGATAAGCAATCTAGTTCAACAAAATAGAGCAATGTTTCAATGTTTTAAAGGCCACAAATCCAGGAATTGACAATGAACAGCACACACAGTAACTGTTCTCACACAGATGGATGATAACAAAGCTGCTGTTATCATCTGAATGTGTGATGGTTATAGGATGAGTACAAGCATATTTACCCATCTCATTCATCTTGTGCTGTCTTATCTGCCAGCCCTGTGCAGACACACATATCTCTTATATCCCAGTACAGATTCAGCAGATCTATTTAGCTTCGCTCTGCTATTATCGCTTGTTTCTATAGAGTCTCACATCACACATTCATGCTGCTTTTATTTTCTTTCTCTCTTGTGGTCTAGGTCCCAGTCTATGGTACTTTCATCTATTCTCAGTCCATTTTGGACAGGTCATTAAGTCCTCTTTCCTCTGTTTTGCCTATTCTCTCTGGTTTCCTGTCCTCAACCCTTGTCATTTTAGATTCTTGCCTTATTTTGTTCTGGGAAACCCAGTCAGCCCGCTCCCTCTGCTTGATTATGCAGAAGGCCGCTGATTGGTTTCAACAAAGCTATTCCACGGGAACACCATGTCCTGGATAGAAACAGCCCACTGAGTAACAAAATAACAATTTCAAAGAACAAAACTTTTTCTTGTCTTTTTTCTACTCATTTCAAATCTATTCAAACACCTAAATCAGTACTTAAGTTTAGATGAACATTTCTTTGATCATTTAGATGATAATTGTCAGTTCCATCATTTTATTGTAAGGCAGGGTTCCTTGGGGATCAGACTCTCTATTAAAGTGGAATAGCTCTGACAAGGTAATTTGATGAATCTGCTATTTGGTGACACTTCCATTAACTAGTTCCTCTAACCCTGATAACAGGATTAGAGCAATTTACACCCTTCCTGCACATTCTTGTCTTCATTCAATATGTCCTTCAACGATCCGCCCTGAGTAATGCTAATATTTAATATTCCCACCAAGTATCTATGTGTAATATAAACATTTAAACGAGTGAAAGATGTATTGTATCAATATTTCCACTTGTGTCATTTACATTTCTTTAAGCATCTGTTCCTTTTTAACCTTTCAGCGAGGCACCAGAGCGCTCTGCTCTTAGCTTTGGAAAATATACACAGATCAAGTTGGAAAAAGATGCACTTTGATTTCAATGACAATCAAACACGCCAGTCTTTTATTACACAGAGTACTCTTCTTTGGATGATCTTTCTTTGTCCCATTGTGCTGTCAGGAAAAAATGTAACTGCACTTGCACTAATGCATTTAATGGTTTAACTGTGAACAACAAATCTATCTACAGCTGTATTAGGCAAACTCAGATTGACTTATATAATTACACATCGCTTGATTTCATATTCACAGTGTATGAATAAATCCTATATAAAGTGGATCACATTTGCTCGTGAATCATAAAAAAAATGAATTGTGATTGCTAAAATGTTGTTATTGTGATCAAGCAAAAAACTTTTGATCAATCCCCCCCAAAAAAAATCTCTTTTACTGAGGAGAGATTCTAAGCTTCACCGTTCAGAAGACAGAGCAGTCACACAACAGACAGTACAACCTGATCACAACATTGGCTGAATACAGAATGTCTTTTTGTTTTTGTGGAACTATACATTTCTGAACACGCCTTGGGCAAGAGCAGGATGTTCATCTTACGAGCCCACAGAAAAACGCTGCACCCCAGAATGGCTCCAGCGTTCGAAGTTGATGAACTGTAGAGAATTTGTGGATCTTTTCTGCCAAGGACACACTCTGACCCTGTGTACTAACATGCAGACAGAAAGACTGGATCATGTGCCCAACATAAATGCCAGGTGATAACTCAAACTTTATGGTTGTTAGCTTGAATCCGTCTAAACGTGTGAGTCTCTTTACCAGTTTTTTTGGTTTGTTGATGTATTTTTCAGCAAAAGCACTGCTCGTAGACATAGATCGTCCTCACATGTAGTTTGATCTCATATCTAAGTAGCATGGACGAATGAATGATTAACTATTGTTTGGCACAATCTTATTTCTAACCCCTTTATAAGAATCTCCCTTATGCCGCCTTTGTTTTTGTTTTTTCTCCAAGTCTCCAAAGTACCTTAGCAGATGCACAGGCACATATGCTGCGCTTTTCTCACCCAGTCAGGGGTAGCCTTGGATACTTTGTTTGATGTCCAAGATTAAAAACAATCACAAAACAATAACAGCAGCAACCCCAACCACATCACCGACATATGGCTATTAAATAAAAAGAAAAAAACAAACAAACATCAAACGCAAAAGTAGATTTCTATCGTTATTATCAACAACACACAGCTGCTTCAGGGGCTCATTCAAACAGATTTTTTTTTTTTTTTAACATATAGACAAGATTGGACTTTGAATTGAATCAGAACCAAACAGAAATGCTAACAGGATGACACAGTGTAATGCAATGTGCAGATAAATAGGAATACAATACACGAAGAAGAACTGTTATGACATTGAGTATTGCAGAACAAAGGTAAGGTGAAGTTCGAGCCTGAAAGAACTGGATGAGGCAGAGATAGGCCCAATAACAAGCTATTTTAATTTGACGATTTAAATGTGTATCGTTTTTAATGACTCTAAAGGAGTTTAATCTTACACGGAATGAATGAAAGGTTAATTTTCATTATACACAAAGGGACAATAAAACTTGTTTGGCTTTTCATTGGTTTAACAGCAAAAACTAAGGTTAATACACAAATAAATATACTGTACTTTAATATAAACATAATATAATCAGGAGTAACAATTATCCTTAAAAATACAGCAACAGCACTGTTGTCAGTAAACATATGTATATATGATATATATAATGTTAGTTACTATTACTCCAGGACAACACAAGCTGACCCTGGTCTGGACTATTCCCTATGGACTTTATATACTTTCAAAACAGAGATGAGATAGTATATATCAAGGGGGATGGTACTAATATGATGATTGTATAGGCCATGCTTTATATCAGGCTTTATATGGTCTATATTTGAATGCTCCAGTTGATGGTAAAAGCTGAATGTCTTTATTTAAACAAATTACATTTAACTACTGCAGATCTGGTATAAACCATCAGCTCATATTAAGTGGGTGTTTGGGGATGGACACTGTTTTTTTTTATTGAAATATGATCCTACATTGTGTACTTATAAAGGGCCACAGCGACCCGAGGCAATAAGCGTGGTGTCAGAGGTCAGCCCTTGAGTTATGATTATTGCAGCCACAGGGGAGAGCGCGGTGTTGGATTTAGGGTGCGAGGCATGTCTCATTCACCCTTCAGCTGTCACAGATACTCTCCAAAGGTCAAGCCACCATTGACTGACAGGTGTAAGTAATGAGTCAAGGTCAAAGGTTGCGAGTCAACATGAGTGTAGACGCAGCTGCACACAGATCTGCCATGGCCCTAAACATTCCATCAGTTATCGCTTTCACTGTTGGATTAAGAAAAGAATTTGTTGCTTTCAGAAGTAATCCTCTGGTTAGGACATGCTTTCTGCATTTTTGATTCAAATGGAAGACCTTAACATTGAATAAACTGAGTGTTACACAGAGGCATCTGGAAGGGGTTCCACAGAAAGCCTTTATAAAGGTCAAATACGTTTAGATGAATACCTGATAGTGTTGCCTATCAGGAGGTAACTTTAGCCATGTATTTTTTATTATAACGGCATAACATTTGATTCGTTAAACCTAAAACAATCCCACAATTATCATCATTGGTCTGAATCACCTGTGATTTGAAGAAAATTGCAAAGCCATGATTGAGACATGATACATTTTGCTGCACTCTACTAAAGGAAGAGGAGAGAGCTATAGGAAACGAGCATGTGAATGGACCATGGTCAATGGAGGAGGGGGACCGAGCTCATTATGGCTCTGCAAATTCCAGAAAGTGAGAGATCAACCTGGAGGCCTGCGGCAGCTGACAGCAGCTGCATTTCCACAGCCCTCATGAGCACAGCGATAGAGATGGTAAGTGGAGCGGACACAAGAAAGTAACGCAGGGTTGGGAATGGGATGTGGGCGTCTAGAGGGACTTATCATTTAGCATTCCCACTTTGCTTTCATCACTTTTGCTAAGGCCTCTCATGTTGCTGTAAAGGGAAAAGGGAGGTATCATAGGGAACGAGTAGGGGGTTGAAGTGTATTGAAGATTTTGAAGGTTCCAACTCCTCCTCTATCTTTCTTGTTCCTTTGGGCCTTTTAAGCTTTGACTTGCAACAAACATATGGTTCAGAATATGCACGTCAGAAAAGACAAGATGCATGGAGATAACAGGGCCATTAAAATCTTTTCTGTCACTAGAAGCCATTGTGCTTCTCAGGCATGAGTCACTAGGAGAAGGTGAGGGGGCTTTAATGATCATGTCAGACAGAGTCCACCGTAGCGGACATTCAGATGCCTGCCTGTCCACAGCAATTACACCAACTACAGCTATGTGTGTGTTTTAGCTGTTAGCGTTTGCCAATGCTGTTGTGTCCCTCTCCACTGTCTTTAACAACCGATCGACTCTCCCCTGAGAGCCACTTAGTCTGCCCTCCATCCTGCCTCTTGAGTTACAGCTCACCCACACATGAGCTCCCATCATAAGAGCTGCCATCTGGGCACTGTAAAAACATGAGCACACATCCACACGTGTTCATGTAGAGTATAGGGTATATGCATCCATGAACAATAACAGATATAGCTCTCTATCGACTGAAAATGTCAAAAACAATCGAGCCGTCTACGTCAATGCTCTCTCCGTGAGGTTTGTGAACATCGCTAATGACTTGCACGCCCAGAAAAACTTGGAGAAAAAGACTTCCAAACAAATCCAAGATGATGACATGTTTTTCTTATTTAGACTTGCTTCAACTTCGATATCTGGAAGCTGAGAAGGACGAAAAAAGCCAGGAGCAAAAGCGCAAGAGTTAAGCCACAGGCGCAAGGGATGTTGCTGTAGGCGTCACGGTAAGAATGCTGCAAATCTGAGATGTGACAGGTCAGGGAAAGAGAGTGTGTTGCAGATGTAAAAATAATCTTAACTTCTTGAATACATTTTAAGGTAGCAGAATGTAAGATTTTAGCAGAAAATGTACAGTTTAGCCTCCAGACGAATACAATACGTAGGGTCCGTGTCATTTTTGTACATTTTCAAATAGAGTGCGCCTGGCTGATCAGATAGTTCACTTTGTAACTTATATATCTTGCCAGATCAACACAACTTTTCACACATCTCATATAAAAAAGAGACATCGTGAGAGTCCCGTGTGTATTTGCAGAGGCGCGATTGCAGAAATAGCCTTTTTTCTTAAGAACACAGACATTATTATAACATCTAAACATTTTGTCCTGTTTTGATGTGATAAATATCTGTTTTACAAATGGTATCTGGCAAATAGAATAACCTTAAAATCAGCCTGTCTGTCTTTACTCTTGTTTTATTCAGCAATTCTTCTCCTGGCACATATTTATAGTGCCATTCACCTGTTTCGACAATGGAAACTGAAAGCTTCCATTTTATTTTATTAAGTCAGTATGCCCACTCTGACAATAATATAGAAAGTGCTGAAATATTCCCTATGGAGCCTTAAAAAAGCCAGTTAACATAAAGAGCATGTGCGGGTATCACTCTGCTCCAAGACTGAATAACATTACACTCTGGGCTCTCAGCTGTAAGAATCCTGATGGCAGATGCTGGTTAAGAGCCGTAATGACTACCATTAACCAGTGTTTTACTGCTACCGAATAAGTCGACCTCACATGCGTCAATTCCACACCGTTAAGAAGTATGTTTCTCTTAATATGAAGAAATGAGTGTGTGTTTTAATGAACTCGTTTGCATTTGACACGATTTCCAGTGCCAGCCTTCAGAGGAAGTGATGACGCAGGTGTGAGCGGCACGGCCCGAGCAAAGTCTATCGGTTATCTCTTTGACGCAGAGGGCTGAAGGCAAACTTTGCAGCACATTAACATAGGTATCTTTATCCCAATGTGCTCATTAGAGAAAGGTCAGCGTGGTCTGTTATCTGCTTTCTTCCGTCACCCCGAGAGGTCAGTCGAGCAAAGGGCAGAGGAAAAAAAAAACAACAAAAAAAAAACACAGCTTACCTTTTGCACTTATAGAGCCGAGGCGTTCGAAAGCCTTTCAATAATGCAACGGTGAGGCAGGGTTTCCATTTTGAAGGCTTGGATGTGATAAAACACCGCGACATGTCTCTTTACACATCAGGGGACGAGACAAAAAGAGGGAAATCTTGTAGCTTCTGTCACGGCACGCTGCCTGTCCGGCTACGCGTTTCGGAGGATGTCAGTTGATCTGTGGCCAAGGTTACGAGGCAGATATAAGAGCGGAGGCAGTGGGAAGAGGATAACCTGCTCCGTGCACCGCTCATTGAAAACCCTTTTGTGTGAACTCTAATTAGGAAGACCTTGACACGTGGATCTTCCCCATTGTTCCTCCTCATTTTGGTGGGAAAATATTCGATTGATTTTTTTTGCAGTAAATCGAAGGTGCGCGGAGCTGAGAGGGGTTTTGTGTGGGATTAGGCGCTGCGGGGGGTTTGGCGATGGGCGGGGAACTGGGGGAGACAGGATATACAGTGCAGAGGGGAGTCTGTCCCTGCTCACAACCTCTAGCCTTTCTCACCTTCAGAAAGAGCCAATTAAGGCTGCCATCTCTAAGCCATCGTCATCGTTTCCTGTTTGCAGTTGGGTTCCGAAATAGTCCTTTCCTAAAAATAACAAGAAGTGAAACAACAACAACCTTTAGGACAGTATTTTTATCAACTTGTAAGGTGACAATGGAGTTTTAGCTGTTTGCTTTAGGGACCAACACATGATTAAAGCTTTTGCTCTGAATTGCCTCATTCTTAAATCTGGGTTGGTTTAAATCAGAGGTAAAAGTAATCACATTCTGTACTTAAATAAAAGTACAGATATCTGTGTTAAAAAGGACTCTGGTAAAAGTAGAAGTATTGATTCAACTTCTTTACTCAAGTAAAAGTAAAAAAAAAACAAAACATTCTCTGAAGTGTAAAAAGTAAAAATGAATTTTGCTGCAATAACTCTTTCATTAACAGTCTTCAAGTTGGTGTCAGTTTATGTTTCAGGTTAAGTTTCAGACAGAATAATAAAGACTGAACAAGTATTGCATTTGCGATTTGTTCTGCAGTTATTTTCTTTCTGCATCATTCACTTCACAATCACCAAACAATATTAGGTGTTGTATGAGATGATTACTAGTTTAACTTTAACTTCAGGGCTCTCAGCAAGTGGGAGCTATTAAAACCATGTTCTGCCATACCATCGCTCATGCTGTAACCTGACTGAATGCAAAATAAGCTAATGATAGCAACTGAAAACACACATACCTGGATGTGTTTTTCAGATTAGAGACGAATTATTGAATGCCAGAAGCTCAGAGTTTTTAGGTTGGCACAAGACAAACTGCATACGCCTTGAGTCATTCTTGGAAACAACATCTCCAATAGTTTTACTAAATACGGCCGTGGATGGCGAATGTCTTAGCTTTCTCTGTTGTCGTTGTTGATATTGCCTGGCTCGCTTTCTACATCCATATATCACTGCTGAAAAAAAACACTCTGGCCAGACGCCTTCTCTTATTTACACACTTGACTTTCCTTCTCTTGTTATTTATGTCTTTTACGTCCTGTCGTCATCTGTGGAGATTGTAAAAGTAACGCTTTTGACAATGTAAGGAAGAAAGAAAGTACAAATATTTGTGATGAAAAGTTGTAAAAGTAAAAAGTCACCAGATAAATAAATAGTCAAGTATAGTACAGATACCTGAATAATCAACTCAAGTATGTATGTGGGACACAAGAAACTGTGTAATGTTAACTGTAATTAATAGTATAAATACGTGTACAGATGTGCTGCTTTCCTGCCGATGGTTGAATTTGAGGATGCGTAAAATCATGCCCCAAAGCTCTAAAAAATCAAATACTGACTTAATTCTCAAACCAAAAGGACTTGTCGTTTACTCATGTTGATAAAAGGAGACGCTGAGTGTCCCAGAGGAGTACACAGCTCCGTCTCTTGTCCTGTCACTCTCAACTGTCTCTAAATGATGCCTTACCCCTGCAGGTGCCACTTTTTTCTAAGATGATTATTCTTCGCCACAATGAAGATTGCTTTTGGTAATTATATGTATCCTAATTAAATTTGATGAACTCCTCGGAGACATAAAATCTCATTTGACCCAGGTGCAGCATTCTTCTCCCGTGCACAGAAGCAGAAATGTCTTCTTTTATTAAGAGACATGCAGTCTTTGATTCTCACGGCCAAGCACTACTTACACATTTATATCTTCTTTAGAGGGAATGCGGTTTCGTAATCATACATTTGAGTGAATTGGACGGAAAGAGCAGTGTAACTAATGCCAAAGCGGGCAGTACAAAAAGGCGGAAGGTCACAACTGGTTTGACCAGGCAGCATGTGTCAGTGTGCCCTGTATACTGATTATACAGATGGGTCAGATCTGTATTCAATTCATTCTCATCTCATAGTATTACTTTTGATATTTCTTTTTCCTTGCACTGCTGAACTATACTGTCGCTGCTCATATTATCATGTTATCTTCCATTTGTACACTACACCAGATATAAGTACCCACTGTATTGTATCTTTGCACTATTTTTCATCTGTTGCACTGTAACATATGTAGATTTGTACAATCCTTTGGCTAATGCATTTATGTAGCTTGCTGTCCATACCCATAATCTATTGGCATTTAAATACATGTTTATACTTTTAACTTTACAAGAATATAATAAACAATAACAGGTGAATGCTGTGATGCCACTTGGTCATACAAGCTAAAAAGCCAGTGACCTTTTTAATATATGTATAAACGATGTTAATACATTTGTATAAATAGATACAACATTGTTATTTGATGGCCTGATACATGTATATCAATTTTAAAATTCAATTCAATTCAATTCAAAAAAGACAGAGCAATGAGTAAAACATTGAAATATGTTTTTTAAACCTAAGCTTTTTTTTTTTACATTTTCTCTCAGCCATGCTCTGCAGTCTGTCTGCTACTGCGAGCTTTGTGAGTTGAATCAATGAATATAGACGTGTTCTTTCACACGATACAGCTCTTGTGCCTATTTAAAATGGGTAATAGAGGTTAGATCTCTAATGAAACATGGAATGTCATTTAATATTGTGGAGTTTATGGAAAGAAATGAGACAGAAAAGTTCTTTTTTGTCAGGCAAAATGCATTTGAGATGAATATGGTAATAGATTTCCTATTTTTTATTGTGCTAAGGATAATGCAGACACGTATCTCTGATTAGTTCTGCTGAGTGAAAACAACATCAAATTCATAAACATAAGTTGAATACTAGAATGAACTACTCACTACTCTCAAATGCTAGTGTGAAAGAGTTGTTATTTTTGAATACAAACTCAAATCTAGGAGACAATCTTGAGGGTATGTTAACAGAATTATAGCTTCAGTGTAAATGAGAATTCTGACATGCCATCTTGAACGAACATATTTCAAAGTTATTTTTAAAACACTGCAGCTATTTAATATTGTCTATTCCATCTTCAATAGTCCATAAGGATGTTGTCTCAGTGATTTTCTTTCTCTCCATCTTTGTGCTGTCATGTGGCTGGAGGTCACCGGTGTTACCCCAGCGTCCTTCACTCAGTATTCTCTCCTGGTTCTACTTGGATCCGCCCCATTGGACCTTCTTTTTCTGCCTAGTGTCTTCTGTTCTCTCTGCAGGAGTTCCCCGCTGTGCACCCATCCCTTATTTTGCAGGTGATTGCTCAGGGAATATTGATCAAGCCAACGATTTGCTGCTGAGAAGTCACTTTTCAAACTTCCTGTGACTTTAATGTGAAATAAAGTGAGCTGACTGCCAGGCCTGTGATAAACACAGTGTTAGGGATAAAGGATACTTTTAAGGCCTCTTTCTCCATACTCATCTCTCTGGCTCAGTGTCAGCCTCAGTCTATCTGTGCCTCCCGATTAGTCTCACAACACAGTGGCAAACACATTTAATGTAAAGAAGAATGGCCCGTCATGGGGGCGCTTATCTTCCACTGCCTCCCTAATTGCACTGATTAAAGTGACAAACAGGCCCAATTACGCCAAAGGCATAGAGAGAATTTCCCATAAGGAACATCTCCATACCAGTGGTCATTACATCACTTTGACTATTAGTGTAGTGCTACAGATGCAATTATAGTACTTCAGATGACCTTCAGAGCAATCAGATACCGCTTACTAAATACTCTCAACAATGTGGTTTGGAATAGGTTGTGCAACAATTAAGAGGCTTCATTAAAACTTCAAATTTTGTACTTTTGGCCTGCCAACTTTAGCTTATTATTCACAGCTACCTGGGTCAATCGCTTGTCCTTATTTGAAATTAAATTAAGGGCAGAGCAAGGGCGAAGAGGAAGGCATGGAATTTTAGTTTAAGATTTGTTTTGGGTGTTTTTGTCTTTATTAAATAGTCAGTGTAGACAGACAGACAACAGGGTGAAAGATAAGGGAGTGATATTGGGCAAATGACCCGAGCTGGAACTGAACCCAGGCCTCCTGAGTACGTGGTATGGACCCTACCAGGTGACCCACCAAGACACCCCCAAAAATCGTGAAACTTTTAGCACCTGTCGAGAATAGGGCTGAGTCATGCCATTAATTTCTATATGTTATTTATTTTATTTTTTACAGTTTCTCAGTTACTGTTACATACACATGGCTGAGACAACTTTTACATTTTAAAAGATCATACAGTTAAAGCAACACTACTAAAGGAATAACAGAGACAAACTGCTGTAAACTTTAAGGGCTTTTTAATAAATATGTTATGGTGCTTTCACTGCCTTCAGATGTAACTCATTACTTGTTCATATGCATTACTTCGATAGTAACTGAATGAAGCTTTCATGACCTCTTTGGTGACATCACTGTGTATATTGGCATTAGCACAGAAGGTGATGAGGGATACTTTGTTGTAAGAATATTGGTACTATTGCAACATTCTCTCTGCTTATATACTGTTAGCTAGAACTGATCTGAACTGCATTATTATTGTGTGTTGGGCCGTGTCTTGAATTTCAACATTTCTTTGTAGACAAGGTTTTAAATGGAAGAATCATTTCGCCGTGCTAGTCAAAAAATCTCGCAGTTCCACCTCTTTCGATGAGTGATGGCTTGTTTATTAGCAGCTTATTACTTTTAACACATACTTCCAGCCAAAGTGGTGCTGACAAATAGCTGTTTATTTCCACTGCCATTATCAAACTGAGCATGACATGTCATCCAGAGCGCTGACGCCGGTCTTGGTTGATATTAACCCTTCACTACTGCCTTTACCACTAATGAAGACCTGTAGTCGCAGCCCATACAGTGACTGACTTGTTTTCCAAGGCGTTTATTGAGTGCATTTTAGTACAATAGATCTCAGAAAGTTACATCTTACAAACTCTTTGACACGTACTCGTCACAATTTACAAGTGGTTGCTATACAGAAAGGAAACAATGTACCGGTGCACACACAAATGTCTGTACACAAAATGTTCCTGCTTTTCACACGCATTCTCTCCGCAGTCTCGCACACACAAATAAACAGTGACATGTGCACGCTATCAGCTACCAGCTAACCCCATCCGTTTGTAACATAAAGAAGCTCGCAGTCATCCATAGCTCCCCTTCGACTCATTGGCGGCCCATTAAAACTCTTTGTGTAGTTGTGAATGTGTTATACGTGCTTTATATAAGTGTAAATCCACAGCTTCCACGGTGTATAAACGAGGTTCGCCGTCTGAAACAGAAGAAAAGACGGGGATAAAAGCAGTTAATGATTTAGTTTATGAGTTTCATGTCAGGTCGTTCTCAGGTGCTGCTACCGCTCCTAGCTTCTAAATGACAAGCATGAAATGGCCAACTTAAAGCACCGTCGGTCACTTCTCTGACAGTTACTGCGCCATGAAACGTTTAACAAGCTCCACTCTTGTGTGTTTTGTATCGGTGTGTGATGAATGGCGGCAGGCACAGAGGGTCTTGAGAACCGCCTCTCCATTTATCACAAGCTGGAGTGTCATTACAGTCAGATATTTAGAAAGACAAACAGAGCAAATGGGGGAAAAGAATTACACTCTTGGATAATGAATACATTCGATCGTCTCATTCATGGGCTCTTGGGTTGAACGGCAAATACATGAGATGGAGCTGAATAGAGGACTAATGCATTCAAATTGAATCAGTGGTTGTGGTAAAAAGGAGTTCTGCCAATCTCGAAGAAGAGCCTGTGATTATATTTAGAAATATAATACTTGCTAAATCAATGACTAAAGCAACTGATTTTACCAATAAGGCGAACAGTTGGTTGATTACAGCCTTTTCCATTACCAAACTAACTTGAAGAACTGGCATTTATATAATGAAAGAGTTGTTTCCACATAAACCGCTGCGCAAGATGAAAGGACTTCATTTGCATCAATGAAAAAAAACTTTCTCACATATGCAACCGTCCCTCTTGTAAACTAACGCTCTCTTTCTGTCATGTTCCATTAGGATGTGTCCTACCCTTCCTGCTGCTGATCAGCTGCCTTTTGGAGGGGGGTCCCAGCAGGTGACAGCCCCCTCCGCCTATGTCTACTGGAGCATGAAGTCAACCATTTCTCAGGCCGGCCCTTAGCCCAGCCCCGGCCCCCAAAGCCTGGGACGGCTTGGTTACACCCAGGATAAACGAGCTGGAGCCCTGCCAGCAGCAGCAGCAGCAGCAGCAGGACAGAGCTGGAGCGTGGCGTGTGGTGGAAGGGTAGGGGGACGTCTTATGGGGGTTGAGTATACTTAATAATCTGCTAATGGGCCTGCCATCAATTTCTAATTTTGGAAGGTGCTTAGGGCTGTCTTCATTCATTGTCTCAAAGAAGGCCAAAAGAAATTAAAGTGGGGTTTGATGTAAAGACGTGAGATTTGCGCAGTCTCTGCACAGTTTATAAGGCTTTAAAACACCTTTTTATTCTGGCAAAGTTCTACATTTTCTGTGCTGCTTGTTTTTATGGTAGCATGTGTACTGGAAGTTAATTCTGGTTTAGTGCAATTTCAATTTCTAGCTTTTATTTTGTAGTTAAAGTAGTTAAAACATTATCTAGTTTTGTAATATCCTTTGAGAACCCGACTCATTATTTTGCCTGTTTAACACAACCAGTGAGGTTAGTACAATCTGTCCTCAAGTTTGAACAACAAAGCAGAAATTTTTGAAAACTGTGAGTGAAATAGTTTTATAGACATTCACTGTTTACTTTGGCAAAAGCTAAAAGAACATTTCTACTTTTCTTTCCCTAAACCTGTGACCAGCAGAGAAGAAAAATAATAAATAAACACACCACTCCGCTCTGCAAAGCTGTTTCTAAGTCCTTGCTGCAGTGAAACCACCACATTTCACAAACCAATCCCACAGCAATCACGATATAACGTGTGTGCTCTGCACGGAACACTCCACAAAATATACTCCAATCTTAAACTGGGAGATATGAAGTGTTCTATGGTGTCCCCCAGGAATAATGTAAATATTTCTAAATCAAACACAGCCTACAAATGCAATACAGAGTCTCATTCATATGTGTGCTATGAGTATGAATCGCTAGCTTCACAGCATTTGTGCTCAACCTGTCGACCCATATGGTGCTGCATACAGTATAGCTACATGCTCAGTGCTGTAACTGTTTAGTGTTCCTGTGAGGGCTGTTTAAGACTGTGTGTTCTTCAGAATGGCATCAAGCACCTTTTGGCAAACGTTAGCCTATGTTCATTATAGTGTGAACCGAAACACGCTGATTCACACAGATTTCCAGAGTCACCATTAGCATTGTATTTCACCGTTCAGTTTTATCTATAATGTGTATGTATTGTTAGATTATTTTGGATCTATTGTAAGGTTGTGATGGCCTGAGCCTTGGGCTCTGTCAACAGATAGACTCAGACACCTGCAGGATAACATGTCTCCAACCTCGAGCCCTATCTACTGAATAACATCTCTTTTGTTATTGCATTGTTTGCGTATTGACCTTCTATGAGGAATTATAAACTCTGACCAATGAGAGCATAGCCAGACTTGAATGTTCAATACTACTCTGTGTTGACTGTTCAACTGTCTCCGGGCCTGTATTTGATGGTAATAAACTTCTCCTGCTTAAGACATACAGACTCTCTTCAGTTCTTTTATGTGGTCCAATACTTCGAAGCTCTAAGGCAGTAACCCAATTCTCTTACATGTATTAGGTGTCAGTCATCAGTTAAAACTTACTGTGGAAGTGGCCGCCAAAGCTCCGTTTTTCCTCCATCTTCTATTGGTGCTGAGCACTCAACACAAACAACAACAGATGAAGAAAACATAAAACATTTCTGTACAAGCAAGTGCTCACCAGCAAGAGACAGCATGTGTACACCCACATTTAACATGATCTCAATAGATGGGTTTTTTGTCATTATTAGATCTTCTACAACTCCTACTCATACTCAAAGATCTACAATACTGATTCCTTTGACATGTTTCTCAGATAAAGTCTGGATTGTCCTTGTGCCCCTGGAGTAATGAGACCACCCTGTGTCCATTGTTCAGTCAGTCAAAAGGAGCTAGGGCACAGTGGGAATCTACACATTGCATGTATCTAACACAATCTAGTCAACAAACAAATCTTTGCCAAAAATGCAAGCAGATATTTCTGTACATACATATTCTTACATACCACCTTCAATATGAAGGTTATTATGAAAGTTAATAATCATAATTAGCAAGAGATAAACATATTTATATTCTCTGAATCTGGGTGGGGCTGGTTAAGAAGTCCTTTGGCAAGGCCTATCCCCTGACTCCACAGGTAGTGTTGAGTTCAAATACAAGTGGGCGGAATCTTGTTATAGAGACAAATACAAACAATCAGATGGAAAAAGACAAAAATAGCTCTGTCACCAGTCAGTTAACAATACATTATTCTTAAATTTTCAAACAAGCAGAAGACAAGGTGAAAGTTGAAAATGGTGCTCCACTATACATCCCTGTATTTTTCTTTCTCTACTTAGTCCTTCTGGTAATTGCTTCTTCTTCTGGGGCTTATTTCTGGCTGAGATCGAGGCATCTGCATTGCACACATTGACGACGGTATGGGCAACATCACAGGTCACAGGTTGGTTCTAAATGTCTCACGTCTGGTTACAATTTTAACATTGTCCAGTCCAGATAATATAGAGGTACAATATCGATCTTTACCACACAGTCTGGAGATGTCTTATATTCCCTGTACTGATGTCTGACTGACTTAAGACCACATACTGTAAATGGAGTTCCAAAACCACTGCAGCAAATGTCATTTTGAGATAAATGTTGAAACAGCATCGCGTCTGCACCCTGAACTTCCTGGATTGTGGAGTGGTGATAGCTGTGTGGTAGTGTAGACCCTGGTCTCCTGTTGTCATGGTAATGAGTTAGATTAAGACAATAGTCTCGACTCTGGCGCGTTCCGATAGATCGGGGGTCATTCGAGGGCTGCTATTGTTGTTGGTCCTACGAATGCTGCCCGTTCCATGGCACAGCGCCTCTTGTAGTCATGCCATAGTCGTAGGTGACTGGCTCATCTGCACCCTCATGGTCTGGACATTACTAAGGATCTTCTTCTGGTGGCCGGCCAGGGTCACTCCTATCCTCAGCAGGTCCCTGGGTAGAAATATAAAAGCACATAAGCATATTTGGATAACTTAAAAGATAATCCATTTTATTAAAAAGGAGAAGATAAAATTGGAAAACACAGGTCTTTATCTATTCAAAGTGCTCACATCAGTTTACATTAAAACACATTCATTGTAGGATGCAATGTAAGCAACAGTGAACAGTAAAGAAATGGATTCCATCACCTCACCTCAGAGATTATTTAGTTGATGCTTTGCATAAAAAGGATGCATTAATGGCCCCAAGCTTACATTTTTAATAAAAGTGTTTTTTCTCAAGAATTTGTAGGGTGAATATCATTGATAATAAAAATGAATGAAATGTAAGTGGCTGTTGCAAATACCAGAAATAACACTGCCCTTAGCCAGTGTTGAAATTCCACAAGAAACATCTATGCTTATAATATATGACCAATTCAGTCCTGAAGAAATTTTAGAAGTCGCTGCATTTATATGCATTGCTCACGACTCACTTTCTGTACTTAATCTAAAAATAGATCCACTTGACATTGAGTTATTTTATACAAGTGCCACATAGCTTTGAAACTCTCATTCACACACGACTGAACTCACTCTGAGGTCATCTGAGCCACCAGCTGGAGAGACGTGAAGCCTGAGTTGAGGAAGTTGTCTCGGTACTGGCTCATCTTAATAGCTGCAAGCCAGTCTTCCACTGAGCTGAAGGTGTTAAAGTCAGGTATGGATCTGTCCAACAGTGGCTGAGAAGGCCTGTAAGAAACACAGGGAGAGCTATGCTTTAATGGGGAATACTCTGTTCTCCCAAGACAAGTGTTAGAAAATGGACAACATGGCAATGACCCAAAGCCCAGAGTCAAATTAAGGGACTTCAGGACAAGTATGAAGACCACAGTTAACCTGGCAACTGCTTTGTAATTGGATTGTAAATCTGTGAAGAAAGCTATCTGCCCACATCCACAGAGGCTATGGCTAAAGATATCTCCAAGGAAGACTGTGACAAGTTGTTTTCAATAAGGTGAGTTTTAATAGGGATAGAAAAAAACTAATAAAAAGGATACAATGTATGTGTATGTTTCACTATTAACATGTTATTTTTGACTGATTATGGGCTCAATAATAGCCTTACAAAAGCAAACATTTTTAGGTGAGAGCTAACAGAAAAATGTAATGAAAAGTCAAGAGCATTTTTGTTTACTTAAAGTTCAAACAGATGCTGGATGTGCTGCTGAATCAAGTATTTCCACTCACACTGCAGGGATGTTAGCGATAGCTTTGAGGCTGGTGGGGTTTCGGATCATCTTGTCCAGAGTGCTGACAATGTCAGTGAACCGTGGTCGGACATTGCGGTCTTTCTGCCAACAGTCCAGCATCAGCTGGTGCAGGGCGCTGGGGCAGTCCATGGGTGGAGGCAGGCGGTAGTCCTGTTCTATGGCATTGATAACCTGATGGAGACATATTTTTTGTTAAGAAATATAACTGAGATTTTAGTGACACTGTTTTAATCCTGAAACTAACCCTAAAGACACTCTCCAGAAAGTCACTCAAGAGACAGTATTCAAGCTACAGTTAACAGGCCAATCACAATACATACATCCCTGTCCACCTGGTTAAATGTATTATATTTATAATTTTTACAGTTAATCATAAACATTCTACCCATGCATATTTCTCAATAGGTCTATATTCATTCTTGTCTTAAAAATGCATTGCTGCAAAATAAAGGTCTGCTGTGAAATCAAGCTTATAAGATACTATCATTAAAAATTAGTAGCTTCCCTGCAGGTTGCCAACTCCACCCCAGAGTTGAGTGCAACTCAGCAGAATCTTGACAAATGGTGCATATGGGGAAGCAGTTGTGTTGGTGTGTGTATTTTAGCATGTATGTATGTGTGGACTGAGCAGCCGGACACGCTGAGCAGTGCCAGTTCTCTTCTCTGCATTAGTCCCACCAGGCACTGTTCGCTGCTGGCCCACTGTGGCAACATCTGCTGAGTTGGACACTCTTCATGGAGTGAGGTCCATAGAGGCCTGGCTCGCAGTCTCACTAAGAGAGCGTAGGAGAGAGACCTCGTAGCACAGGCCCATACTCAATAGTTGTGTATGTTTGTGTTGGTGCCTGTGTGTTGGTGGAGTCTGTCTGTGGATGTTATCCAAACGGACATGGAGAACAAAGCAGAGCACTCAGCAATCATTCACTGCTCTCAAAAGCCGGCCAGGAAGGAAAGGGGATAGTGCGAGACAGTGCCCATAATAAGTCTGCTTTCAAAGTCAGAGTCAAGGACATCTTCAGTGATGAAGCTGAGATACAAATCTGTGATTTATAACCACTTCCTCTCTTATGAGTTAGCCTTGGTTGTGTATCTGCAGATTATAACCACATCTGTACGGAAATAGGCATTCTGTTAATGAAGCAAGCTTTTTCACATTATAAATTTGAGCTTTTTCACAGCTTTAAGGCTCATGGCTTAGCATGTTGTTTTTCAGATTTCTCTTTAATGTCCAATGAAATTGGCACTTCAAAAAGGCCATCTTTGGTGACAAGAGACTGGACTGCAACTTTTGTCAAAATTGCTTTTCCAATAAAAAAGTGTTTATTGAAAGCACTAGTGATTTCTGTTCATGAAGTCTGCACTCAGCTACTCACATCCTGGTTGGACATGTCCCAGTAAGGCCTCTCCCCGAATGACATCACTTCCCACATGACAATGCCGTAGCTCCACACATCACTGGCTGATGTGAACTTCCTGTAAGCAATGGCCTCAGGTGCTGTCCATCTCACTGGAATCTTTCCTCCCTGAAAAAGAGGAAGACATTTTTAACCTGTTCAAGCAAAGTATTTTTAATCAACTGTACCACACAACAGCCAAACATCACATGAACCGTCCGTTCATTTCCTTCTTCAGTACAGAGAAAAACATCGATGCAAGCCTGCATCTGCCTCAACAGTGGCTCCCAACGTTGTACGCCCTTCACACATCGACCAACATTACATTTACTGTCTGTTCTCCCACAGCCCTGTTTGAATAAAGAAAGCTGGGCCAGGCCTTTCTGCTTGTAGATCGAATGCGTCTGCCTGTAATTGGGCTACCTGAGCCTCAGGCATGCCACGCGCCTTGTTGATTAAAATTGACAGCTGCTTGTTTAAAATTCCACACACATGCACGCACCAACATGCTCGCTCCTATACAGGTGCATGTGGGAGCATATGTACCGGCGCAGACATCGATGATTGCGCGTGCTCATCCGTGGCACAAAAACTGATAGGAGCATATAGTAAATCCCTGTTTGTTCCCCCACAGTGACCTACAGCTAATTCTGGGCTAAGCTTGCCACTGGAATAATCACGCCAATTAGCTGAACCTGAGCATGTACAGATAAGCCTGTGCTGGAAACGAACCCAAAGTCATCCAGCGGCCTACACACACTGCTTCGCTCCCGGCTCATTTTCTGATAGTGGAGAGGTGTTTCACTGCAGGTTGGGCTCTGTAGACAGTGTCATCGGGGAAAACATTCCGCTGCTCTTCATTGACTCCGTATTGGGAGATGGCATCTGTTTGCCTTTACAGTCTCCTAAAAAGTTCGAGAAGGTTTTAAAACTTCTGCTTGATAGAGAGAAAACAAGACAAAGATCCCAAAACTTTGCATCACAGACTGACATTTTGGTCAGTTACTTGTCCTGTCGGTGAGTCTTTGTTATATTTGGGACTGGATTATATTATTTTTATATTATTGTCAGTATAAAGATGGAGAATACTGTGAGTAAGATGATTTATTCCTATACGCTATAAATAGAAGGGAAGAAGAGCAAGAAAGCATAACAGATTCTGCAGAACTTGAGTCCTCTTAAAAATGTTTTCAGCCCGTTTGCATGGATAACTGTAACTATGCTTGTTTTTTTATTTATTTGTAGGTTTCCAAGGTCAGTCATTGGTTTGCAGAGGTGGAGCTCATCATCGAGGTTTGGTAAAAGCACCTCTTTAGGCCACGACCTGCCGATATTTCTGACCCCGTGAAGCAATTTAACATCTGACCCCGTATGGATTCAGTGAAATGCAGAGGTATAATAACTCCTAGCTTCCACAACACACCAGCCGGCAACGAAAAGGGCAGTCAGCAAGTGAGTCCAACTCCGTGACAAATGGAGACACATGAAAGATCTAGAGAGAGGACGAGATCAATAGTGGAATAAAAGCGATCTAAACCCCTGTGACTTTAATGCTTCTCTCATATCTCACTCCAGTTCATATCTGAGTCGTTTCATCTAACCCACGACCCCCGGACAATTTAGCCTGCCCTTTCCTTTTCTGATGGCAAATGGGCTTCAAAAACATCATCTCTAGGAATATATAAAAAATACCAATCCCTTTCCTCTGCCTCATCTGTCACTTTGTCAGGGCCACGCTTCAAGTCAATCCATTTGAACATACGCAGAGTGAAAAAAACAAGAACCAAACATGGGCTAACGTTAAAAAAAAATGCTGCTCCAAGCGAAATGTTATCCATTACAGCGCCGCTTTATTATTGGTTGCTCACTCTGCGTCTGGTCTCACGCCCCAGGATCCTGCTGGGATCTGAGCCGAGTGTCATTGCACTGGGCTGGACGAAGACTTCACAGGAAGGTCCCAGCGCGCCGCCAAATGAGACGGAGTTTAGTAATAACATTTCCAAGGCGAGTGAGTCAGAGGCAGCTATGCAAACCCTTAGTAATTACTGCTGTGGGCCAGTGATAGCTCTGCCAAAAATCCTGCTTTAATAACATGAAGCACTGAGCAGCTCAGGCCTATAGGGAGCAAGGCAGAAACATAATAAACAGCATTGCAGCGTTTTTTTGGCTGTTTTTTTTCTCCTCTCTGAGAGAAAAGCGTTAATACCACAGGGATAGAGCTGTAGGGGGAGGAGGGGTAAAAATGATGCTGGGAATTAGAACAGACCTAGTGTCAACACAAAAGCAGTGTGTTGCAAAGCCTTGAAGCAGAGAGCTCTTTGGATATGTAATACTGTGCTGACTACTAAAAGAGGAACAAGCTGTTTTTCTGTTTGCCTTGAAGTCAATTATTGCCCCTTAAAAACTCTACCATGATTTTAAATGAGACATAGTGTGGCAGCAAGAAAGCTTATTCAAAGAAGAAAAGTAGAGGCCATACAGTCATATTATATTATATTATATTACTATAAAAAGATCCATTTGTTTCTGGCTGATACATTTAACAGAATGTGAGTGTGCGTGAGATCGGGAAAGATATTATACAGTCTCAGGGTCAGAAATGTCACATTGCTCCTTTGAGACAATTGTTTATCATATTACAGTATATGATGACATTCCAAATATAACAAATATAACACATAATACATTTGTGGGTTGGTACAAACAAATAGACACAAACTATGGTCGTTCCAGCTCATGAAGCCAAACACACTAAATCTTTCAACCACCAACTCCATTCAGTGGTGGAGGAAATACTCAGTTCCTCTATTTAAGTAAAAGTACAGATAAAGATGTAGAAATGTACTCAAGTAAAAGTAAAACTTAAGTGAAAGTATTAAAGTACTTGCTTTTAAATGTACTTTAACGTATAAAGTAAAAGTATTTGACTCAATCTTGTGCTAATTATTAAGGTGAAGTTCATATTTGTATGTTTAATAGTTAATAGTTAGAGAGCAAAAGCTACTCGTATAATGCTGCGTTCATGTGTGCTTTGTAAAACTCAGCGCTCTACGTACACATTTATGTATGGCTTTAAACATTTAATTTAAGGTTTTGCACATTTACAACACTTTTAAAAACCCTAATTTACTTATACTTGTGTACAATGTAAAAAAAATGTAGTGAAGTAGAAAGTACAAATATTAAAAAGTACCCCGTTTTTAAATCAATCTTAAATTTGAATCTTAAATTACAGATTTTTAAAAATTGGCTGGCTCCATTAACATTTATTTCATATCAAAATCTGAGCGTTTAATCCGCTTTCACAGAATAGCTCAAAATCTAGTCGACGACAGATAAAGACCAAGTGACAAGGCACGTTAACTCCACATTCTGGATGTTGATTCTGTACTGAAAACACAGAAGATGGCAGAGGACGTGAAGGAATTGAATTTGACCGTTTTGGACCGAGGCCACTTTTCCCACAACATCTCCAGAGCTCATGAACACTAAGCCTCCCACAGACAATCCGGGTCCTGTCATCCTTGTGTCACCACAACGCCATTACACCAGCCCGCCTGGTTCCACCTGGTTGTGAGCTCCACTGACAGCCCGCAATATGTCTGAAGTGCCACATGGACGGAGACGCGCTTTGACTGTCAGGTTAAGAGGTATCATAGTGAGACGATTGTGTCGGTGTGACATCCGGGCTGGAGCGATAAAAGATAAGCGCGCCGCGTCCGGGTAATGTGTGTCCTTACTGGTGTCTGTTTCGGTCCCTTAGCTATGAAACACCTGTCATGTCTCTGGAATAATGTTGGAGCAAATCTTGTCAAACTAAAACAGAAGGTCAGCTGGAAAATAGTGTCCAAAATGAGCCTGAACTCGAAGAAATATTTAGTGCCTCCACTCCAAAAGCTATTTAGCAAACTGTCGTTCTCCATGATGAATAAGACAAACATGCAAATCTCACTCCTCTCCTATTTTCTTTCTCCACCCATCCCCTCGCCTTCCTCTTCTTTACTCCTCCAACTTCACTAATCCATTTCCAAACAATGCTCGCTCAAATGGACTTGAGCACATTTACTTAGGCTGGGGAGAGTGCTCCATCAACATCCTTTTAATGAAATCCTGCGAGCAACGATCTGCTCTGGATGTCTGCCCAAATAGAATGGAGAAAGAGAGGAAAGGAGTGACAAAAAGGGACAAAAAAAAAACAAAAAACCAGGAGAATAAACCATGAGAAAAGAAAGAACGAGGTTTGGTGACAGAGGTGTAGATTTCACAAATGCCCATGGGAATGTCTGGGGTCGAAAACACCTAGACATGTGTATTAAAAGTCCAGTGAGGCATGAAAAGACAATGGAAAACCTTATTAATCTTCATCAAGATTTTTTGTGTAGCGCCAGTGAACAGTCATATTTCAACATTTATCTCAGATCTGTGGCATTAATTGCAAAAAGAAAGAAATCCTTGACCTAAACAGCTTTCCCCGAGAAGCACAACCACTTTGAAATGATTGATGCTCTTGTTTCGAACGTAGCTTCAAAAAACAACACCCGTTAATGTATAAAAAGCTTTCAAAGACAACGCGCCGTTTTGTCAAATGTTTATGAGCCACCGGTTGTCATTTAAATAGTGACATATGACTACACTGTTCTACTTTTGCTCACTTAGTTGCACACAAACCGGTCAATTGAAAATCCTACATAGACCAAGAGCTGCAGATGGCCAATCAATGCTCCAGTGTTGACAGAATGTATAAATCAGGGAAGGAGTGCCTTGGATGTTTGCTTTTGATGTCGGGAACAGGTCATATTTCTTTCTTCTGTTCCTAACCTGGGCCTATCCATATTCATACAGCCATTTCCATTTGTGGATATGTTGTACAGCGATGTTTACAAAGAGAATATATGATCCCATCAGAGGAAAAAATACATGAAAACATTTGAAGTGGTTTAGATATTTGGAGTCTTTGACTGAGGATTGGGACGGCTGGGATTTGCCGCTTGATAAACATTTTAGATTTTTGTTTAATCTACAAAATATGGTGGCTTATGATTTTTGTTTTCAGTGATGTATAATAATAAAGAGGCTGCTTTTACAATACAACAGTGAACCTGGGTTTGTAGACTAAAATTTATCAAACACAATCACTATTTATTTAATTTGGTTGTGTAGTAGTACAGTACAATTAAAGCTCCACTACCCGATTTTGTTGAAGTAACCTTTTCTGCTTCTTTTATTTAAAAAAAAGGTAAAACCTGACCAATTTTCCACCACAAAACATAAAATATGTTACATTCAATTAAAGTTTAGAGCTTACCTTAAAACTTTTACCTTTGGAGTTAAACGTTAAACACTGCACTGTTGAATTTACTGCCAGTTTCTCTATTTCTTATCTTTTTGGAGCTGTTTCGCTGTAAAATAAGATGTATTTTGCCAAAGAATAACCCACTTCCTGGTATTTTATTGGCCCTTCCTTGTTGACATCATCGCTTCCTTTTTACCGGAAGCTGTGATTGGCCAAAATCCCGCTGTGGGCTGATCATTCTCATCTATTAAAATCCTTAATTATAAAGCCTAGCTCACGACTTAAGGTCTTATTTTTCCACAGATGATTCCTTTCAGGTGATTAAACTGTCAAACAAAAAAAAAAAAAATAGATAATCCCCTTTTAATGTGAGATGTGTGGCAGGGTCTAACACACTACTATCCAATCCACTTCTACCTGCTTCACTATGAATCGAAAAAATCCTTGAATGTGTGTTATACAGAAGGATATAGGATTTATGACCTTCCAAAAACGTAACCTCATGAGAACTTCTTTATTTATAGACATGTTGCTATTTCGCTGTTTGTTTACTTAAGAGAGACTGTCCCCGTCACTCGCAGTGCATAAATATTTCACTTAAAGTAGAGCACACAAGCCAAATAGTACAGAAACCCGGAGCCAAAAACAAAAAAAAAAAAAGAGAGAGAGAGAGGGCAAAAGGGATGCAAATAGAAAACAGACAAATGACAGAAACAGGGCTGTCCAGGCGGTGTACGCAGTGGAGCGGGCTGAGAGCGTGTCAGTTAGGTTGTGAGGATTTGATGGATGAGCTTTGGTGCTGGCGCCGCGTGACCTCGCCTTTCAACCCCTTTCAGGATCAATGACACGTGGGCAGAAGCGCTCACGGACATACTGTATAGAACATATAAGGAGAGCCATGGGATAAACATAAAAAAACATACAGACGAGGCAATTAGGACTTCACACAAAGCAGACTGAGACACAAAGACCAAAGTTTGCCTTCCTTCATTTTGTCACAAGGGCAGAGTTCTGAGTAGAAAGGGTAACACCACATGACACCGAATTCCTCCCAGCATTTATTTTGGAAACAAACACGCCGTGACCCCATGACTTTTTAACCCTGCACATCAAGATCCAAACTAAAGATTACTGGCTCTACAACCAGCATATGCATAAAGATGATAAAATACTGCATTAAACAAACAAACAACATTACTGCTGTAAAATGAGTGCAAATAAGTTGTTCCTTCCAACTTGTGCAGTAACCCGTGTTAATTTTTTTGATGAATAATTTTCGTTGTAGTTTTCATCAGCGACATATTTTTGCATCCGAAAACGAAACAAAAACTAACGCCGACGAGTAAAAACGGATTGAAAATGAACAGACAGAGATGCAATCCAATGAAAAAGAGGAGGAGACAGGACGAGTTGAGAAGAGATCCAATCAGAACTCACTTGTTAGAGCCGTGGGAGGACGACAGGTGGCTTTTAAAAATCAAACTATGTTAACGCTTGGGACCTCAGTACCAGCCGTAACAGGTTAGTAATAGTTTCCTTCAGGCAGAAATTATTACTTAAAATTGATTTATTAAAAAGATGAAGATGCATTACTCTTTACATTTTAGTGCCTAAATCTATTGTAGATATTCTTATATTTAGTAAACTAATAAAGATTAGATGACTAAATTATGATAAAACTACATTTTACTCAAAAGACTAAGAATAAAACTAAATTTAAATTTGTTGTCAAAATGAACACTAACCCATTTCCCATTTGGAATTATGATTTATCTTATTAAACACATTCTCTAAAAAAAACACACAAAAAAAACACAGCTGCACTAAAACCTGTGGTCTTTAAAGTCTTTAAATTAATTAACACACATCACCTTCGCCGGACCAGCTCAGTCCAAACATTGTCCTGAGAGCCTAATTAATCACGACTTGGTAAGCGGCCAACGGGGAAGGAGTACAGCCCCCTTCTGTCTCAAACCACCACAACACTGCTCCAAAGTGAACCCAGATCCAGGGTTAACACAATTACCAGCATGTCCTCCCAACCATACATCCCCCGAAATCTCACCGCAGGCTCTGTAATTGGTGTTCCTTCGAATTGCGGGAGGGGAAAAAAAAAAAAATTAGAAAACGCCGTAAAGGGAAAGAGGTGATTAATTTGTGGGAGAAGGAGGAGGTCGATGGCGATGTAAATCACGGCATGTCAGCGCAATTTAATTTCCCTGATTCCCTCGGCCTTGTCTGTCCCAGCCTCCGGCGCTGATTGGTTTGCGTCGGGTCAGAGCTGAAGAGGTCAGCGAGTGAAGGGCACCGTGAATGGCTTAATTACAGTATAGGACCCCTGCACCTGTCGTGTCGTCCCGTTTGTTTGCGTGTTTCCCCCGAATACGCCAAATGACAAATGGGTAGGTCAGGTGACACAGGAATCTTTATGGCCTGCACTCATATGTTCGATAATTACATCCACTTTAATAAAGGAGCAGTAATATTTATGAACTAAGCTTGCAGTGTCTGTTGAGATATTAAAATCCAACACATAAAACTGCTGTGATGGAGATTTATGACTCTGGATGCAAATATGGCACAGCTTATTTTTATCTATCAATTCAGTGCTCCACAAAAAAGTTGTTTGGATCAAAACACCTCTCAGGGTTAGGCCTCACTTGCTCTTATTGACAATCCAGATAACGTCCCCACGGAGACTTTGTTTGCATCAAAACAAATCAAAAATGCTAACCCTGATCTATAATCTGATGCTCCCTTTTGATCCCTGATTTATTAGCAGTGTCAGCACTCACAGACAACAAAGGTGCTGCTCTCCTTTGTTGCTGTTAAAACCCGTTCAACAAGGTTTGCCACAGGGGTCAAACGTACAGAGAAGCTATTGGTCAGGAGCAATTAGCTTTGGGCTGTGGAAAAGCCAGGTCACTTGTTCTTCAGCCGCTACGACCGGCGGCTTACACCTGAGATACAACCTCCTTGTGTCCCTTAGGTTCTCATCCTTTTACAACAGGATTACTGCTGAACTCGATGCCAAGTAAACAAGGAGAAAGCGTGACTAAAGATGAAACTTATTCTTTTTATTATGGGAATTATGTAACATAACCTTCTGATTCCCAGCAATTAATTTAGGTCCACTGCAGGGGACATCATCTGTTCAGTCTGTTGTCTTTTTTTTCACAGATTTTAAATGAGGCACACAGTTTACAAACTGCCCCAAAATAACATAATTATTGAAATATTTCACAAATACTGTCAATTGTAAAACCTGTTTCTCTTGAATTGTTTCATAAAAAGTACCTCCTCAGATAAAGTGCAGACTTGTCACGTGGCTCCAAAGGTATGAATTATTCAAATCAAACAAAAATTTTGAATTTATTTAGCATCTCTTTTTATTTAATTTTTGGAATTTAATGGATTTAATGTTTTCTTGTTTTGAATTTTTTTTTTTTTTGCAATGTGTTACACACTAAACACTTATTTCCCTGGATTTTTTAATTTTATTTTATCATTATTTCTTTCAGGAGGATAAGAAAGTAAAAAAATATTAGCATTAAGGTGCTTATTAGCACCAACCCTAACAGTGGCGCATGTTGCTGTCTCCACCTGTTTCATTTGGCTTTGCTTTAAATTCTGAAAATTCAGACGTGTGGTAAATCAAATCCATTGACGTTTTAAAATGAACTCAAATAAATTGACAAATAAATAAATACATACATTTTAGAGATAATTTTTTTTCCATCATCCGCCTAGCTTTTCTCAAGATTAAGATCTTTTTTTGTACGCTCTCTTCTCAAACCTGCTTCAGGTCACGTTGCTGCATGCTTTTGATCTCAGATTTGTGCATGTGTTAGAATACCTCTGAAGCACATCTTAAAATATCCCCCTTTTTATAGCACAATATTTCATTCATATTTTGCATAATGAATATTTTTATTCATTAACCAGACAACCCTTCTTCAATGTGTATATCTCGGGTGCTTCTATGGAAAAAAATATGTTTACTTGGGCCGAATTGACAAAATGGTGCATGGTGTGAAGCCACAAGAGGCCACTGACCCGTGAGGAAGAGGCAACGTAAAATACAGTGTTTGAGGAAGTCAAAGGTAAATGTCAAAGAATGATGCATGTTAGCTTCATTGCTTATATGCTCAGATACACACAGCTTACATACTCCAGCTGAGGCACGCGGCGAGTCCTAATGACCTGCGCCTTGTGTTTGTGAGGGCGTAAGAGATGTGTTTTGAATTAGGGAGAGGAGAGGCTGAGGATGAACTAACGATGGCTGCTAATAATTACAGATCTGTAGCGTGGAGGAGTTAATGAGGAGCCAAAGCCTCCCATGATGCCCCTGTAATAATGAATGAGGAGAGAGGGAAGGAGGGGTGGGAGCTGTCAGTTTGAGAGGCCGCAATGCCCTTTGGTTTCTTTGCACTCCGGGCATGTCAGCGAGAGAGGAGCCTTCCCAGAGGAGCCTTGTCTCCACACTAATGAAGATGTGACAGACCTCCAGTCCGTGACTTGCAGAGTGTAGGAACGAGGGAGACCGTGGACGGAAAAGAAGAGTGGCAGAGAGCTCGTATGAAAGAGAAGGCGGTGAAAAGGTGAAAGGTTTCTATCTAAAGAAAGAGCAAGACGGATGGAAGCAATACAAGAATAGATGATGGTTTACGGGACACTTAAAGATGACTAGACACTATAAATATAAAGGAGATTGCTTACCAGAGAGCTGGTGTAGCTGGGATCTGAAGTGTCCTCCTGTAAGTAACGTGAAAGCCCAAAGTCTGACACTTTACACACCAGATTGCTGTTGACCAGGATGTTGCGTGCAGCCAGGTCACGGTGGACATAGTTCATTTCTGAAAGATATTTCATCCCCGCAGCGATTCCACGCATCATTCCCACCAGCTGGATGACAGTGAACTGACCGTCATTTTGCTGAAAAAATAAAAGAAGAATGTGTGTGTTATTATTATAGGGGTATTATTTATTGCAATAGGAATGTGTTTGGTCTGTAAGCGCTGATAAACAGGTCACCGAGCCCCTTTCAAACCTTGGCTCATCCACAAGACACTCTATTTAGTTTCCTGCAAACCCTCTTTATCAGTTGCCCTCTGGGTTAAATATTCTGCGCTTTTTTCATGTTAGTATCATCTGCAAACACTGTGAATTTTGTTAGAGATCCGTTCGGAGGAATGTGCTTTCTTAATTTCCTTGCTAATTTGTCCCAAAACTGCCATTATTTCAACCGAACGAGAGAAAATGCTTACATTTACTTGCAGTCCTCGTCCTTTTGCTCTTTCACACCCACGCCATAACTGCTGCTTTTTTATGTAGTAATATTTCATTATGTAATGTTACTGCAAAAACTTATGCTCTATTTTCTGCTCTGCTATCAGCACACAGCCTCAATGTGCTCAGACATCGGGGCTGCCCACTGAAACATTCTTGCAGAAATAGAAAGCCTTGAACAAGTACCACCATTGGTAACAGCAAGAGACAAATAGACTTTTACAATACCAAGAAAATGCAATATAGGCATTTCACTTTCTGTTATAAAGTTTATTTTTAAGTAAAAAAAATGCACAGTTTAACTCTTCGTAGCCATTAATCCCACTCTCGTAGGTGTGTGCTGGTGGTGAGCATTGTGTCGTTGAAGCATGAAGACATCCAGCTGCGTGACATCCACACACATGATAGTCCTACCCCCGTGTGAATGCTCTGAAGAGCAGGCTTTGAACCCCAGAAACACATTAACAAATAAGAGGGTAAGGGAGATCGATGGAAATACAAGTCGGATGTGGCGGTTAGCAAAGCCAACTTCAAAGAGCCCCTTTAAACCCACCCTAGATCAAAGCGGAATAGAACACCAATCCATGAGATTGAAAGAGGAAAAAAGTGAGTTGAATATTGATTAATCTGTATGTCCATTCAATCCTAACTATAAAGGAAAGACTTTAGAGTCCATTAATAGCCTTCTTGTTTAATAGAGTAATTACAGGCTGAGAGGCCCTGCTAGTATGTAAATTCTCAAATTAAGAATGATTGAATCATGTTCACTGTCATAAAGCACATTCTCAGTTGGCTTTGGATCGGTTCTGAGGCTCATTTCAATAATTTTATGCAGCTTTCTTTTTAACACAGGATTTTTAAATCCCAACGGAAGGCTTCTAATCATCTCTGAAGGAAGACTATTGTTCTTGTGGCATTACAGCTTGATTCCTCACTTTAACTATAAGTTTTAAAAGGCTCGGCACATCCATGAGTCAGTGATTACTCACCCTAAGGAATGAGTCAAGGGCTCCATTCTCCATAAACTCTGTGACTATCATGACTGGACGGCTCTTTGTCACGACACCCTCCAGACGGATGATGTTCGGATGGTCAAACTGACCCATAATGGATGCCTCAGACAGGAAGTCCCGCCTCTGCTTGTCCACATATCCAGCCTTCAGGGTCTTGATGGCAACATAGATCTCTCTCTTTCCAGGCAGTTTCAAACGGCCCTTGTACACCTCACCAAATTCACCTGTGGTGGAAACAGGAAGAGCCCAGCACATCAAACAAGACCTGTCCAATCAAAAATCAAACTAGAACTTTACAAGTTGATTGCATCTAAATCTACATATTGCTCTAATTTTTCTTTTTATTTCCAGGCTAGATCGAGATCCAGATTCACTGTGTTTTGTTGAAGTGTTTTCCAGTACATACAGTATTTGTTGTTGTTTGAGGAGAACAATCTTTTTCAGCACTTGTCTAACCTGCCTCAGATTCCCATAAACAACCAAATGGTAGTCAGCGAGCTGTACCCAGTAAATATCTGGAAGTCATTTGATTAATTATCACCACCTTGGTGTCTTGCAGTGACACCACACAGTGAAATCAACAAAAACGGAAATCTTTAATTAGTTAGTCCCCCTGCATCCTTACCCCTATCCGATCTCTGTCACTTCCTCACACCTAGCTTGCTGAGTAGGCCACGCTGCAAAAGCTATTCTAGTCTCATTACCTGGGGTATTTTAGCCTCTGTATGAACCACATGAAGCATCACACATAGTATCAGCATGACTACAGAACAGTGGAGCCTACTGGCAGGAAGCCATATTTGACAAATCTGGAAGTATCTTTGATGTATTATCAATAAGTAAAGGATGAATGAATACAGACCATTGTACAAGGGTTGGAACACAGATGAAAATGCAATGGTTGTTACTATGTGACCTTTTAACACATCTTTTAACACTCTCTTTTTAATTTATTTTTGTATCGTCATAAATAAGTCAAGACTACAAATGCAATAACTGATTCATTAGTACATTGTATATCATTATTGGATGGAAAATCATCAACATGTCTTTTCTGGTTTGTTTGTTTTTTTACTGATTTTTCTTTATACCAGCAGAAGCAAACCCAATGAGGTTAGTTTTGGGATGCAGTATTATTTTAGAACTGCTCCTGGGTATCTGTTGCACTCTATCTCGACCTGTCCCATTGGTCAGTATCAGCACATCCTGACTTCGACTGTGGTCTTGAATACCACTTCCTGAGGTGTGCCACAAGTAAACACCGGCCTACATACAGTCCATCAAAGTCTGAGAATATGACAGTATTAAAACATCCATTGTACCTGCTCCTATGACCTCCTCGATCTTCACTGTTGAGACGTCAATCTCCTTGGCGAATTCCCGCACCGCCTCATTGGGGTCTTCATAGGTAAAGGGGTCGATGTAGATCTTCATCCCCGGGGAGCCTGAGAAGTGGGTCGGGCAGCCCAGTGGGGAGGGGCAGTTAGACATGTCGGCTCGCAAAGAGAGTTCTAGGACAACCAAAGTGCTCAATGAGCTTAAAAAAAGAAACACTTTCTCCTTCTGTCTTACATTAGCTGATGCTTTGTGTTAATGGATACTAAACACAATGCTCTTCAAGGCATAGCAAATCACAACTGACAGAGCATTACTTACAATCACTACTGTTTAGCTGTAGGTAGTAATGATAACGCTATTTTCTCTGTGGTCCTTTAAGCACTACACTGTGTAAACGAACAGTAATGCATAACAAACAAATAGTCGGAAAGAAAAATACATATGGATAAGAAAGAAGAGAAAGAAAGTGTACAAATAGCCATACACCTATAGAGAAAGAGTAAATGAAGGCATATTTTTTACCCTGTTATCCTTTACCCTTGCAGTTTCTGCTCTTTGATAGCGGTAGAACCAATTTCCCCTCAGCCTTTCCCTATTGGACTTCATAAAGAGATAAAACCTCTGTGCTATCAACCAGGTCTTTATGCCTTTCTGCACTTCTGCAATGGGTGAGCTCGGTTCAAAGACTGGCGCTGTCTGCAAACAGAAGACGGATTTTCTGCACCGGCGGATCGGGTGGGATAGGACTACTAGAATAACACTTGTAACCACATTCAATACATGCTGTCACAAAAAGGACATTACTGTGAGAAAGCCAACGTCACATCAGCATCTCTGTGGTGACATTCAAGGGCAGCCCTCTATCTCAGAGCCATTTAGTCCAAACCCTGGCACCATGATTGGAATAAACCCATCTTCATCAAGTCAATTTAAGTGTTCTCATTTGCATAAGCAACACGGTGAGAAGGACGGCGTCTTGGGAGACAGTACGAGGATCAGCTCTGGTCTTGGAGGGATCAAGGTGCCTCACCTCACTCTTGACTGGAAGCTGATTTGAGTTACCACACTAATTGCCTTGAACCCTGACTGTGTGAATGTAATTGCTCATTAGAGATTCCATACAGATTGGATTTGAGTTAATCCATCCAGGGGTTTACAGCTTTGCAACCTATAAAGTTGTTCTATTTACATGTGTCGCCAAGCTGTTCGCTCAGCTGCAGTACTCCAAGGAACATCAAATCTCAGTAGGAAAGGAACACAGCAGCAAACGCGGGGACTCTTAAAATGTGTGCACCTCCACATACACTTAGACGAATCTATTACTGCCTAATCTACAATCCAGATCCCACTTTCATATATTATTTAAAACGTAAACAGTTTATGTGGCTCTCTCCCTCTGGTACAGCCCTGGTTAACTGGACTCATCTTTTTATGGCCATCAGATAAAAAATAGATTCCTGCTTTAATATTTCATGGCTTTTTCATCTGAGTGTATGAAACAAATGTATTAAAACGTCTCTTCTATTTTTACCTAAATACAAAACTACTTTCTCGTCGAGAGCAAATGCATGGCAGTAATAGCTCGCAGGCACGTAATATAATTGGATCCTTTTTAAAGTTTGATCATTATGTATCAATTATGAATGAGGAACACATATCACACACATTATACATTTACTATAAAATGTATAAATCTTAACCAAGTCTTTTGTTCAAATATTTTAATAGTGTTTAGTTTGACGAATTACAGTTTACTGTAGGGTGCTTAAGCATGTTATTTGCACTAGTGCCCAGCATTTACCCTGCTATTAGTCTGCCTGACTCATTTGCTCGATGGCCCTAATGTATCCACAAATCAACCCCACAGCAGTAATGCTTACATTCATCAATTACCGGCAATGGCTACATCAAATTACCCTTCCAATACACAACATTTACATATTGCTTAAACAGACAAATAGCAAAAGCAAAATGCCATGTTCATCTTCTACCACTGATAATTAAGGACAGCATAATAGTGTTTCTAATTAAGCAATTTCACCTATACTTAATCATTGCCAAGTCAAGTCAGTATTTATAAAGGCCTCAACAAGTCCAATCTGTACCAAAGGTCAATTATGTATGACCCACTGTTTGTTTCTTAAAATGTACCGCATGTGGCCGACCAGTACAAAAAGTAAAACATGCAGATTTAAAATATAACATTTCAATAGTAGTTCGAACCATGACTGTGTTTTTTCATGTGATCAAAGTCTCTCATATTTAGACATTGACATAAGCCAAAGAGGTCTAAACAGAACACAAAAGACTACGTGTCTCTATAGATCCTCACAGGGCTTGTGATTATCTGCTTGAAATCATTACACACAATTACGGGACAGTATATCCATAGGGAACACATTAGTGTGTCATGTCGGTCACTAATCTATTCCCTGCCTCTATGAGTATAATGAGTTGAGTTTACTTCCTCAGCACAAACTAATTATCCATCTCGCAGAAAATCATTTCTCTCCATCACACACTCTGGTTTATTAGTGGAAGTAGCATGACTATTGAAATATGACATGGTCGGCCTGTCAACAGAAGCAATGGTTTGGACAGTGTGTGTTCTTTTTGTCAGTCTTCATATACAATTATAATTAAGAGTGTTAGGTTAACCGAGTTAGATTAATGACCATGAAACGTGTACTTGCTTGTGACTTCTATTTTTAGCTTCTGAAAACAAGAATGACGTTGTAAGACCTGTTATGAGCCCTCTAATCTCACTCTGACTTTCTAGAACAGGCTATAGCTACAACTACACAGGGTTTTGTCACTTGTGCTGTATATGACAGACATGCCACACTTTGATGGCTGTCGTTTAATTAACTAACGCTGGCAGGTTGGTGATGTTTGGGCAAAGGGGGAATTGAAGTAGTCAAGTGTACAAGCCACACTGATAATGTGAGCAATTAAAAACATACTCCAGGCTTTGAGGGAAGCTATATTCCAAGAGCTTTGTCTGGAGGCATTTTCCATTTGCTCATGTATTTCTAAATGAGCTTGACACGTGACCTCCCACCCAGAGTGGGTTAAAATCTCATTGTCGTCTCTTTGTCATAACCACAAGCATTCAGCCGCAACACTGCATTTACTGCAGTATGAAAAATATCCCTGGTGATTTGTGTCACACCACACAAGGAGCAACAGAACCTGACATATATGGCACCAGCAGTAAGCCGCTGGGTAAAGCACACACACTTTTGATTCTTGGGAATTTCATCAAAAACAATTGGCTGAGTGGCACTGTTTTATTGTTGCTTTGAATCCTGTAATTACAACACTGTCAGTCAAATCTTGAGAGAACCAAAGAAAACAATGCATTATGGGGAAGGGGGGATTTCTTCATGAGTGTGAGGGCTGACAAATTAAACCTATGAATAGGATTTCTTATCAGCGTTTCATGTCCTTTCCACTCCAAATTACTTATTTGATGATTAGAGCTGCAGGCACTCTTCTTTTGTTTGTTCACTCCATTCATGTTGATTGCATTTGGTCATTCTAAGGCCAACCTATGACAAAAGTGACTTTTGCAGCTACAGCCATCTTAATGAGCCCTCGGCTAGCTGCTGTGAGTAACTGTGTTGAAACGCTTTGCTGTGTCAGGCTCAACAAACTCTATCCCCTCGAGTAAGCCCCTTCTTAGACTGCTAGGTCTGCACTACACAGGCCTTTTATTGAAGGTACAAAACCTATCCACTGCCTTCGGTGTGAGTGTGTGTCCAGGTTAGATGTGTGTTGCTGCAGGCTCCTAGCCTCATCAGCTGGAGCCAGGGGACAGCTTATAGCTTGACTTAATCACAGCTATAGCAGGGCCTAGAGAGAGGACTGTCAGTCAATGTCATGAGCAAAGAGAAAAAAATGTCATTTATTTTCACTGACATCACATACAGGGTTGTGACGGTGAGGAAATTTTCCCACCAGTTCATCTTATGTGACAACACCGGTAATACCGGTATCACTGTGAGGACTGGGAGTGGATGTTCATTGGAGTTTTCTTCTTTTCCTTGCTTTCCTTCGCCTTTAAATAGCCAATAAATGCACGTGCCAATGGCCAATTCACCTTCAACACTTGAATAAACAACAACAACATGTGATAAATCTGACTCCTGCTGATGATCTGTGATGTGACTGTCACTCACCATGCTGCATTGCACAGCTGCTAAGTTTTTAATTGTAGTGTCTGTTCTCTTCAAAACCTTTGTTTTTTTATTTTACTTACTTAAATATTGTAATTTTTTTTAACTAATATTAAAAAATAATAAATCAAAACGACGGTGGGAGACGGTGCACGGTGGGCAAGTGATGCAACTAGTGTTGTGACCTAACCCGGTATCACCGCCAACACCGTCTATGGCAAGCCTGGCACATACCTGAAGTAATTTCACTTGTACTATAACTACTATTGAAGTATATCATATATAAGGTGACAGCTGAGAGACTAGATGGAAGACAGATTATAGCCATGTAGGAAAAGGAACCTAGAAAGTAAATGCTAGCAAAAAGAATCTTGGGAGTACTGCACTGTGGATGGAAACCTAACTAAGATTTTAGCTAAACAGATGTTACTCCTCATAGATTAGATACTCACCTCTACCCGTACTATAGTGCTGCAGCTTGTCACTGTACACGGCCTCCTTGGTGTACGCCCTTTTCCTGGGAATGCAACAAACATCGGGTCAAAAAGTAGAGAAAAGCAACGGAGGGGGTTGATGCCATGAAAAGATGTATAAACGCCGACTTATTACTGTGTGCTTCCTCTGTGAAGCTCCAAAATGACGTGGCTGAAATTTAATCAGTTGTGCGGGGTTAGCGGTGGCAAATGAAGTTTATGAAAATGAGCTGATTTTTAATTAGACCTTGATAGGATCTCTCTGCTTTTCATCTGTCTCCTCTGCCTTGGCATCAAAAGAGCGCGGCCCGTTTGATGAACACTTACATGCTCGGAGTTGCACACAGCACTGCAGAAAATTTGACTTTCATATATCTAAAGGAGCGAGATAGGAATGTGACAATGTGACAAAATGCTGGAGAATTAAATTGACTTGACTTAAGTAAGTGAACAGGACAGAGTGGGAGTCAGGAAGTTGTCAGGGAATGAATATCCCATTTCGTTTCATTCCGTTTTCCGACTTCTCTTGCTTTTTCCGTCGAATGAGTTGTGAGAACTAAAACAGCTGTGTGTAAGAACTCGCATGTATTTCGTCGTGTAATCACAAGTATCAAAGGACGTCAGGCAGATTTCAAGGAGTTACTAAATTTATCATTTTATCAAGTATTAATGCAAGATGATACAAGACTGAGTGGGAGTGTGGAGAGAGATTAAAATAAAACTGCTGCAGTGAGGATGGAACAGAACTGAACCCACTGTTAAGACTCATGCTGGACACTGCCTTGTGCAATAATAACATTTTTACATATTATCCTGTGTGTGTAAGAACATTTGATGATGATAAGTTGAATATTCTCCGTTTTCATTTGATTATTATTGCGATATTATCCTGATATCAACTGCTGCTACACAGTATTCCCCTTGATTTGACCTTTTATGAAGTGTACATCGCAGTCACCTGGAAAAAAAACGGCGAGTATTTACCTGCTGCACACAATGGAGATGGCAACAAGGGACACAATGAAGACCACTCCTGCTGCGGCCGACCCTGCAATCAGAGGAAGCTGCTCTCTCAGCTCCGACTTGAAGTCATCTGCCGCACAAAGAGAGACAAAGGCACATTGAGAGCCGTAGTTAGAGACTAAGTGGCACGTCTTTGTTTATTTACTCTTGTGTACATAAGCTCTGTGTCTGCAAGATGACTCGAAGATAGATAAGAGGAAGAACAGGCCGAGCGGAATGGTCAGGGCTAGTGTACTGACGGAGGAGGAAAACATATAGATCTCGGCGCTGAGAGGTGCTGACGGAAATCCAGCAGGCTTCGGCGTGGATGACTGACGGCCTGTGTTTGATAAAGCGGCGGAGAGACAGAGAGGAGCATAAAACCAATGGTGAGACAGAGCAAGGTGGGCCTTTCAGCTTTCTCTGTTGCCGCAACTGTCAAGCTGAGCAGACAAGAAAGTGCACCTTGAAATGTTGCTTTGGAGGTGTTGAAAAGCAAGTCGTCTGCTGCCAATCACAAGCCAAACATGTTTTATGTACATCTCCACACAGGCCAGGCGCAGTCGGACAGCCTGAATGCAAATACTCAGCGGTAATCTTTTTATTCCGGATGTCTCTCTTCGACTTCTGGTGCCATGCAGACGCTATAGTTAAAGCAATACATGATTTAGCATGCTGCGGGCAAATCAGCAGCTTCTGAATCCAATCCCCTGTGTAGAATGGGCCTATTGGATTAAAGTGATAAAGGGAGAACTAATGCATCTTCGGAGAAGTGCTACAAACCAAAGTATATGAAGGAAATTCAAAGTGACAGGAATTCCTCACTCTTTTAACTTCTGCATTTGTCGAGAATATGTGAACAGTCTGAAGGATGTTCCGCCAGCTTCAGTGCAATCTTCCCCTGTTCTCGTAGGTTTGAAAGGTTCAGATGACCTCCCCTTATATGAAAATGTTGATTTCCTCAAACAGCCAGAAATCTAACAGTCACCCATCTCCCATTACTGAACCATTAGCAGGTGGGAGGCCAATGAGTCAGTCACCTGACTCATTGGCCTCCCACCTCCTAATAGTGCCCACTCACATTTCCTTCATCACACCTGTCAATCACTTTGGTGTGCGTGTGTTGAGGTGGCAAAAGGACACTTTGCAGAGGTGTATGAAAACGTGCTGACAGAAAGACAAAGGAGATTATGTTTTGAGAGGAGACGTGAGCCCAATGGTGGCTTGTACAAGACAGAGGATATACAGGAAGAGGTGCTGTGGGCGTGACTGTCAACATTTCTCTGGCGTTTGCTCCTAATTGCTTTGACGAATCTCGTGCCTTGGCGCCGGGCCAGTAGCTAAACAGTTCCTAGTGTGCGAGAAAGAGGATTGTGCACATGAGAAACAACAATCTGCATCGATGAGGGAGAGCAAAAGGGCCTCGACTGAGCCACTACATCTGCTCCGCACAGTTAAACAGTCACGTTCATCATCATTATTATCCTCCCCATCTTTCACTCCCTTAAGCCCCGCACTGCCCCATTCATCGTTATCATCTGCATTAACACAATACAACTTGAAAATGTCACCCCTGTCTGATGCATTATGGGCTGTGAGGACATGACTGTAGAAGGCTTAGGAAGACAGAAGGAACCTTATGAACTGTGTGAATACAGGGAAGATTACTCTATACTGTTTGCTGCATCAATAAAGTTTCCTAAAATATCATAATAATAATAAACAACATATCGGTCAAAGCAAGTTTTTGATTCTGAAAAATGTCAATTTACTCTGACAATCATCATAACTAATAACATTTGCACAAGTATTGCTTCAAAATCCAATTTATTTTTCCTGTAGAATCATTGCTAGTGTAAAACTTGCTCGTCTGATTTCCCAACATGTTTTAAAACCCACTTTATGTTGATTACAAATCTTTACAGTTTTCTGATCCAAGGAGGCAGTTTTCCCCTTGAGCGCCTTTAGATTACTCACATTCTTTTCTAATTAAGGCAATCAAGTTTTTTTCAAGGAAACATTCGAGTCCTAATGCAGCAAAAGTCAAATCAGTCACACAGAGTTATACACAAGGTTATGACAATGGCTGTAATAATGTCATTCAGCACCTCCATCCTCTTCACTCTTTCTTTTTAATCCTAAACGTAGCTTTGCTGCCAATGTGACAGGTGTTGCCCGTCTTTCCTTTCCCCATAATATAGCCCCCCACCATAAAAAAATAATCTGATCAACTCATAATCACAGCTATGCATTCTGGTACAGCTCACCAGCAACAGAAGGGCCGAGTGGAAAAACAATTAGCTAAGCGTTTTGGATGAAGCACAGTTAGCCTCACACACACACACACACACAAACGCTTGATAATGTACATATTTTAAGCATCTGCACGCACCTAAACCTGCGGAAATGAAGCTGTAGAAATAAAGTGCAATCAAACGTACTGTCAGCCACTAATAAATGATACGAAGAGAGGAGATTGTGCACGTGTGTTTGTGTGAAGCAAGACGGCAGAGCTGTTGCTTCTGGCTTGCCGATCCTTACCATCTGTGAGGGTTTGGAAGCACATCTTGCTGCTGTATTTGCCAAAGCCAGCCACGGTCCGAGCCCGCACCTGTACCACATAGACCGTACCTGGCCGCAGTCCCTCCACACGAGCTGTGTTTGTCTGGCTCCGGAGAATGGTGGAGTTAATCTCTGCGTGATCCTAAAAGGAACACCGGACACGAGGAAAAGGTTAGAGATGGCAACGGAGCGCACAATACTGTTTAAGCAGGTTTTAGAGGAAGCTGTGCAAAACTGTGCACAGCAGAGGAAGTGTTTATGGGTTTATTCTGGGGATGGGAGGCATTTGGAAAGAATGATGCAGAAAAGAGAGAGGAAATGAGGCTCTTGTTGAAGAAAACCAATGTCTGTCCTCAGGTTAAAAATTCAGTTTTAATAAATCAAGCAGAAAACTAACCTTGGCATATTCTAAAAATGTTAGTCCAGAATTTGTAGAGCTTGCTTTTGTGTTGAACGATTTCTTGTTGATTCGTAATGGTTTGCTTTACGTTACTATTTCTGGTCATGCATCCACTTTGAAAGGAAATAAACTTTGACACTGTATGTAATATTTTAAAATGTTTCCTTCTATAAATCCATAAGTCATAGTAGCCCATGCTTCATATAGGCTGTCTGCATCCATCTCCTGCCTGAAGAGAGCTCTCGAAACAATGCACTACTGCGGTATAGTTTAGGGCTTGCTACTGGAGGAATCTGCTGTAGGGGATCAGTAATTACTTAGGCCTGTCACCTTCCTATAACCCAGAGTGAATATGACAGCCAGAAAATAAGACTGCACCTACTCTACACCCACTGCTGCACACTGCTGATAGCTGGATGCAGACACACTATAGAGAAGAAGGTGTGGTGCGACTTGAAAGTAAAAGGGGTAAAATTCCTTGTGTCAGGGAAAATAGCATAAATAGATGCAGGCTGTTTTTGAGTCTGGTAAACACCAACCTGTATAATGCTGGACTACAGCTTCTAATGCATGTATGACAACTGTGGAGATTGAAATATCAGAGGTGGGTTGTACAGTGGAAAATGTAGACAGGCAAGAAAGAAGACACAAAGAGAGAAGAGGATGGAAAATGATGTCAGGAAGCGATAAAGAACTCGAGGCAGAGGCAACCCACATAGAAATCATTATCCAATCTGATTGGTGTAATTGAATCATTCCGGTTGCTCCGTCATTGAACAGATGAGGTAAACACAGCTATGAAATCAGCCGCCGCGCTAACCCCCCACCCACACGCCGACATTATGATGTGTGCAATCACATTAACTCTTCTTGGACACTTTGGGCTTGATGAAGACAAATGTTGGGGCTGGGGGAAAAAGAGGGAGAGAGTTTGCATCAACAGGTTTTTCAGAGGAGAGAGGATTCTGCAAGACAAATGCAAGCTGGATGGAAGTCATTTACACACTTTCATCATTCCCCAAACCTGGCTCTTGAATCACACAATATGTTTTACGTCCACTGTGCTGCATACAAATCAAACAGCATTCCAACATGAAAGCTAAGTAGTCCCGTGAGAGAACTGAAACATCGTTAGCCATTCATCTTGCATAGGATACGGACCGCATGGGGTCAGGATCTGTCGACTCCTCTGTGTCAGTCACCGGGTCTTCCTGTGGGCCACTAACCCATCTGCTAAGTTTGAAAGGAGGACAGGTGAGCGGACAGATGGCAACCCGCCAATGGGGGTGCATCCCTTGAGGTTGCCCCGGCTCGGAATGGCCCTTTCACGCTGCCAGTCAAACGGGGATTACTCTGAGCCACACATACACATCTGCCACTTAAAAATGAGCTGGCGTTTGGCAGTTCAGCCACTTCGAACGGCCAATAAAAAAGCAGTGCCAGGAGGAACTTCCAGCCACGAGAGGTCCCTTCCTGCTGCCAGTCAAACGGGGATTAGGAGGACCACACCCCAACGTCCTAAATAAAGATGCAGGTGGGGAAGCAGATGGCCGAGCAACCAATCAAAAGCATTGCCAGGGGTGACAGACAGCAAACCCAGTGGGGGGCATTCGCTAAACTCATTCTGACTAATTTAGCAAGAATAGCCTCCCAATGGACACTGCTTAGAGTTACCTTAAGGACTTGGAAACCTTTACCTAAAAAAAAAAAAAGAACTGCAGATGATCCACCCTGCTTGAGATATTAAGCCATTTACCTACAGTACTCCGTGTGTAATTAGATGAATTCCAAAGGGAGATAGGGTTTCTCATCAACCGCCATTGTACCAGGCAAAAGGCCAAAGAAACAAGATCAGTCTTTGTATCTCTTTCTGACATTTCACTCTGTTATTTCCAACATTTTGGGGGTGAGCTATTCAGAAAGGAGTCATTATTCTTGCGGACCCCGTAAAGGCCACCAAGACATGTTCTATTGGACTATAAAAACTCCAGCGACTTGGGGTGACCTAACGTTCAGAATGTGTGTGAGGGAGACATACTGAGAGACTGAGTGGGTGGACTTAGGGGGAGGTTTGTCAGTTATTTCTTTTTTTTTTTTTAAGGATGCCAACCACCAAAAATGGACAGCATGACCAGCTGGCACCAAGACAGACGTGGTGGGATACCATGTGTCCTCTTCACATGTTCACTCACACGGATACAGCGAAGGGGGAGGAGGAAGACGCTCCGGTAATATGTTCGAAAAGGAAATGAAAGAAGAAAAATGCTAGTGATTATAACATATTGCCATGGGTTAAAATAGTGAGGGGTAAATTGGAGGAGTAATAAGTGGGTAGAACTTAAAAATACTTCCTTAACACTTGAATTTCAGCACATACTCAAAGCGTTTTAATTCTTGGCTTATACAGCATTATGGCTCCACTACAGCAATAAGAGAAACATGGAAAACAAAATGTAAAAGACTGACTTTATTTGGTCAAGTGCAGTTGTTTTGATTTTTTTTTTTTTTTTTTAATGAAAGCTAACTGAGGTATCTAACAGTTCACTTCAACATGGTTTAAAAATCCATTACCTTTACTACATTTTTTACTGTTGCATTTAGTTTGACAGTTTAATCACCTCACTACTTATTGTAAAAGGAATCAACTGTGAAATAATGAGACCTTAAGACTTGATCTAGACTTTACTCTAGATTTTGGCCAATCATAGCTTGCTTCCAGTAAAAAGGTGTGCTCCCATTGGTCGACACTGATGTCAACAATGAAACCAAGAAAATGGGTTATTCCGTTGCAAAATATGTCTTATTTTACAGCTCAAAAAAGATAAAAAAAAAAAAAAAAAGAAGAGAGAAATGGGCAGAAAATTAAACATGGATAAATGTTGGCAATCCTTTGAAGTAACACCTACATTTTTTTTCACAACCCCACTGGCAGATAAAAAAATAATGTGTTGGAAAATGTGTTTTCAGTTTAAAACAATGGTCATTCCAATGCATGATATGAACAAAACTAGCGCTGCAATTGTGTATTTGAACATAGGCAACTAAAAAAGCTCTGAAAAAACATGCCTTTTCAAACCATAACCTAAGTACATCATAGATGCACATGTTCCCAATGAATATAAGGCTGTTTATGGGTAAAAAAACATGGAAAATTGTTGTAAAGTTTGCTGCAGTGATTGGTGTTTATTAAAATGAGGACAACAGGGTCAGATCAGATCTCACGGACTGTTTTAAAAATCCAAACTTGTCTATACTACATCTGTGCGTGTCAACAAAAGTGTCGTCTGGTGTGTGTTCTAAAGAGACGAAAAGAATAATAACTACTTTCTCCTGGCATCCCTTCTGAAGAATTGCTAATTTCATTTAAAGCACAGCGAAAGTGCCAAACATGCAGATGGTGCTGTGGTCCGTGTGCTGCAGTTGCATGTTAGGATTTTCTCACTTTGTGCCTTTCAGCTGGCATCCACAACGGGCAAACCTGAACTGATTCTGACCCACACATTCACACAAACACACTCCGGGCCATCAGTAACCGGAGCCAGCGGCTGCTCTGCCCCAGCCTTAATGGAGGGCCTGACCTCCGCTATGCCGAGTTATTTTCACCCTTCCCAAATTTTCGAGCAACTGGGAAAAAAGAGGCATGAGAAAAATGGAGAAGACCGGAGCATGAGATTTTTTTTTTTCACTCAAAACCTTTAATTTCTTTCATCTTGCTTCCCAATTTACAGGGTCCCAGGACCACTTACTCTATAATGAGAAAGGAAGCAGAAAAAAAGAGAACAGTGCCTTTGAGACGGCAGCCTTCAGCACTTACTGCGGCTTTATGTCAACCCACTAAAAATGCAGTGTTTTTGAGTTATTACCACCTGCAGTCTCGGCTGTCACTCTAAATGGGAAACTGGGTTTTATTTTTGTAGTTTAGAGCTAATATCGTTTTGAGGAATCAAATATTTGTCGCATTGCATAACAGCAGAAATAGCAAGCCCAACCTGGCTCTGCGAGGGTTAAATGTTATCTATTTGAAATTATTATTATAATTAATATATTGTGGAAGCCTTACTAAAATCAATAATTCTGTAATAATAAATCATCATTTGGTCATTTATTTTTAAAGCATTTGTATAAACTAGTGTATATTACCAGATTGGTATTACAGTAATTCAGTCTCAGTCAGCACCAATCAAGCAGTGAATGTGGATTTGAGAAATCTGTTTTTTTCTAAAGTACTTCAAGCATGTGTTTTCTATTGCTCTCAGACCCACATGACATACCTTCTTACTTTATGTGTTTAAAATGATAAATAATAAGTGATCATTTCTAAAGAAATGATTACTTATTATTTATAAAATAGGTTGCTTTCTCGTCACCTGTGAGTACACAGACTGCTCTCTGCTCTGCTCAGAATACCTCATTTTGCCAGATGCACTGAGACAATCAACTCAGAACAATGTGACTGCTCTCAGATTAATGCAGGCCTTCCTCAAGAGCATGAAAAGAAGTGATACAAGGACAACTCTATATAAAATATAAAAAGCCTCTTTTATGATTGCATTATCCATACTATAAGACAGTGACAGCACTGGGTAAAACAGAGTTTGGGCAAAGGAGTGTGGTGAGAGACACATCCGCCATATAATATCCCCTCAATAAATAAACACTCTACTACTAATGAAATGTCTATGTATTCATTTGGGATTTGAAGTTGTTAAATTCAGTTTCAAAAATAAAAATGAGTGAGTGACATACTAGAATCAGCCTAAATAACAATACTTAATAACACAAACACTTCATTTGGGTTGGCTCATCTCAAATTTAAGTACGGCATAGATTTTGAGTTACATTTTAGAGAATCTGGCCAAAAGCCATAAAAACACGCACATCACCCACAGTGTCACTTTGGACAGGAGTGTCTGGAGGAAGAGAAGTCTATTTAGAGCCCATCAAAAGCCTCACCAAGTCCAAAACACACTGTGTGTCAAAAGAAGACCACCGACGTGGAAATCTCATCTCCACAGCTCAGTATGTCACAAAGCAATCACTCTCATTCACCTTGTGTGTCTACCACACGCCGACCGAAGCATTTTTCCAATACTTGGGATATCTAATGGTACATTAAGGCCAATTCTACACATATAGAGATATTTTTTATAAACTATTTTCATCTATGTTTGCGGCCCTTGTTCCCACAAAACAAGTAAGTATAAAAGACAACACATACTAAGATTGCAAAAGCTCATTGTTGTTTTGGTCATTACATTCAAATCACTTTGTCTTCTCTTCAAGTATTGGTATATTCATCACCGAGTGGACTGGCACATTTGTTTGTATGTTGTGTAGGTGAAGATATGTAGAAAAATATAACTTTAAACAAATAGTATCTGTATCTATCTAGACTTAGATACAGAAACAAACACGACAAAAGGGGGAAGCTTTCTTCTACCTGAATCATCCCAGTGCAATTAGAGATCTCGTCCTTGTTAATTCACTAATTTGTGATTACAGCTCCCTCATCTATTTGTGAGAGGACACGCTACATAAACATCAATAGGATTAGGTTTCATTGATATTCATGAGCCAATAGGAGGGTATATGAGTGTTATTTACACGACTCTAAGCTGTCTGGCAGATAAGCTTTCTCAGGCCCATGGCAATCGGATTCAATTTCATGACCTGTACAATGCCATGGGGGAAACAGCAAGTGATGCAGCCATTACTGGATAACTGAGTTTCCAAAGGCAAACATCGTTTAAAAACACAATTATTGTTCTCTCCAAGAGAAAATGCTAAATGTGACAAGCACTATTCCAAGGTGGGGCTCTGAATATTGATCTGGGAGCGTTAGCCAAAATGGGTTTGTGTGGAATAAATAACTCTATGGAAAAAGAAAAACATTTATAAAACACAATTGATTTTTGTCCTTTATTTAGTTAAAGGAACATGGGTCTGGGAAAAGTCTAAGGTTAAGATGACAAATACTAGGGGGAAAAACACATGCATGGCCAACCTTGCCATACCAATCGATGGGCTTTAGGAGGACAAACAAGAGCCCAAACAAAAAACTGGAGTCCGGATCTCTCGGTATCATTACAACCCAGGCCTTGGGAAAAGCCTACAGGTCAATACTGAAGCTGCATAGGAGCTGTGGGCCAGGGCTGCTGACTTAATAAAGCAGACGTATTGTGTCTGAGCAGACGGGTCGATGGGACTCCCCCCAGATGCAATGCATTTTCACAGCGGGACAGGTTGCTGCACTGTGCAGAGCGGGCCTAGAGCAGAGGTCAACCTATTCACTTCATCAGCAGCCGAAACCAAAGAGCAGTGGGAGAGACCAGGTAAACACGTTGAAAGAACATATTATCAACCCAGGGGACTCTGCTCACACATATCTGACAATGGAGATTTTTCAGAGGTCTTTGGATGCAGCATGTGCATGAGAAAGAGTCTGCATTGCAGATAAATGTAGACCACAAGGCCATGTGGTGATCTTACCTTCTCATAGTAACGCAGCTCATAGTCCAGAATAATCCCATTGGGCTGCTCCGGTTGGGGCCATGACAGTGTGAAGCTATTCATGGTGGAGCTGATCTGGTGCATGATGGGAACTATTGAAGGAGCTGGGGGCACAAAACACAAAACAACATCAATATTTCTGTGCCATAACCTCTGTCTCTGATGAAATATAAACTAAACACAGGTGGCTAAGAGGTAAAATAACATGTAGGCAACCCTTTTACACAAGCTTTCATTCTGGATGTTTCATATTATTGTGCACCACTAACTCAGTCCTTGAGGCTACAATTTCCATTAGATGAGCAACACTGCTCACTAGACATTTAATTTCAGGCAGAAACATGAACATGATCAACTATTATACTTCCTAGGCATTCAAAACCTTCAGATTCACAGGTTAGGGGGTTAATATCTTTCTTAAAAAATGTTTGTTGTTTAGAAACTTTCAAATTAGTGAAATTGTTCAGAAGCGAACAGTTGTTGTCAGACCTGAAAACAGACCTCATGTCGATGGTGAATGTTATGAAATTTTGTTATGTTCAATAGCTTACACCAGAAAGAAAAGCATGGGGTTCACTGAACTCAGAATGAATTTGATTCACACAACCAAATGATTTTTTTTGAAGTGATTGCGATTGTCTGCCCAAAAGTTTGTTGGCAGCCCATAAATTGAAACAACATATTGGTACAAATTGACTAACGGTGCCATCCCTTTAGAGGCATGCTGCACATTTCCAGTTCACAAATGCAGTGGCTTTCATCAAGTCAGGCATTATCATCATCATGGTGCATCAGACACACACAATTAACTGTCTAGCTATTAGCACTCTGCACAGAATCCAAGTTTAAACAGTACAACTGCCACTCCAAGCTGCATTCAGGTAGCCAACGGAGCCGGCCCGATTAGAATCCCACTCAGCCGTACTTTAGTGTTGGAGAACCAACCGCAAGCCCACTTTGGCTCAGATTCGGCCTCCTCATTTGGCTCGGGTTCAAGGCTATGGACTTGGGCTGAGTATCGGCTCCAGTTAGCAGAACTCAGAGTAGCGTTTTTGCCAGAGCAGTCATTCAGAGGTCTGGCACGAGTTCAGCACCAGTCATGTTGGATTTAGTCCACTGTTATTTTGGCTACCTGAGCAGACTACTGAGGCACAGTGCTGCATTCTCACATTATACAGTACACGGTAAACATCAAGCATCTAAAGATTTACTCCAACACTGATATTCTTCAACACACATTTTCACATTATTTTCTCTTTGAGGCAAATTCCGCTTGTTTGTGTGTTTTGAAGTGTTTTTTTGTTGTTGTTTGCTTATTGAAAAGAGCGTGTTAAATGTGGTATCTACAATCAATAAAGCCTTACGGACATAATGGATGTGGGACCAAGGAAATTACATTCATAAAGAGCGTGTTTTCCGGCCTCACTAACACGCCAAGGAACCCAACTGTGCACAATGCCAATGTTATTTTGCCTATAATAAGCCCATTGAATCAAATGTGATAGAATTGCGGTGATGGTTTTGGCCCAGCGACACAGTCTGCTCCATCCTTCAGCATCACTACACCTGAATGCACACATGAGCTGTCAATTAACACAGACACTCAACAATTTCCTGCTCGTCCCATCGTTCCCTGCCTCAGCCCACATCCCTCCATCATCGCTCACAGTCTCCACGTGCAGCTCAGAGATTGTGCTGTTGGCAGAAGGAAGGCATCATCTGTAATAAAGCTCCCGTGTGCATGTGTGTAGACGGGAGAGACACAATTATACCTATTTACTCACTGCATTTTATACTTTAACGCAGAAGAAGTTTCTCGATTTTTGTCCCGTGTTCGAATCAAGGCAGACATAGAGGATATAGTTTATACAAATACAAAATTTGATATATATCAGGGCCTTTTTCCCACTTTGAATGAAAAAAGGCTCCTCGGTTGCATTAAAAATATAAAATAGGTCATTTTAGAGTGCAGACAAAATGAATGGGCCTTGTTGATGCGTCAGTATGAATGGGTTGGTGTTTCTCTGCCTCTCTGGGACCCTTTCCCTGGTCTCTTTCTCTTATACCCAAGACAGAGAGTGCGGGCTAGGCTTCACCCCTGCCTCTCAGCCTGGTTCACGCTCCACTGACCAGGGCCAGAGCTGCCTGGACCGCATTATCAATTACCGGCCACAGGCACACACTGTTCCTGACAGACCCAAGGGAGAGGCACTCCACACTCAAATTCCTGCAGTGAAAAGATGGGGCTAAAAGCAATAGGTATTTCCACAACTTCAACCCAACTCCTGCTTCCAAGTGAAGTCGGAGACACAATGAAAAAACGTGCATTTTTTTCCTTCAGTATCAGGACTCTAGACCTCTAAAGTTAGACCAAATTTTGGTATTTGTAACAACTGCTTTAAATATTAATTGCAAGATGGATGCAAGATGCAAGATGCAAGGTCCAAGACCCTTCCTTGCTCGGACCCACTCAGACAACAGCAAATTTGCATCAAATCACCCACGCAGACATAAATATGCACTTTCTGTCAGTAACAAAATAAACCAGTTCAGTTTATAATACTTTAGGCAAGTTATAAAGTGAAATGCATAATTATGTTGCATTGATGATTGAGTTACTAAAGCTATGTAGCTCTATCTGTGTTTTAGAATAGAATGGAATGGAATGGAATGGAATGGAATGGAATAGAATAGAATAGAATAGAATAGAATAGAATAGAATAGAATAGAATAGAATAGAATAGAATGGAATGGAATGGAATGGAATGGAATGGAATGGAATGGAACGGAACGGAACGGAACGGAACGGAACGGAACGGAACGGAACGGAACGGAACGGAACGGAACGGAACGGAACGGAACGGAAGAGAAGAGAAGAGAAGAGAAGAGAAGAGAAGAAAAGAAGAAAAAGAAATAGAAAGAAAGAAAAAAATATAAAAAGGAAGGGGGGAATAATAGAATAGAATAGAATAGAATAGAATAGAATAGAATAGAATAGAATAGAAAGGAGTTGTAATGGAAATTTAGTCATTGATACATTCATAACAATTGTTAAACCTAACATTTGTTATAAGGTTATTTGAATCTGTTTTATTTTTGCCAAATGCCATAATCTGTTTAGGTCTGCTCAAGAATGATTTTACATCTAAGTGTGAATAAAATTAGCACATACGTGTTAATTAACACACCCCCTATCCAACAGTTCCCTTTCCCCTTTTCTCAGCCTATAGCTCTTTGTAATGTATGGTCATCTGTTGTTTTTCTTTTTTGTTTACTGGTCTGAACCAACAGGCAGGGTCCAACTTCATTCTCACCCTGACTCTGTCACTGGATGGTTGGAACTTGAATGGAATGGAATAGAATAGAAAGGAGTGGAATGGAATAGAAAAGAAAGGAGTGGAGTGGTTTGGAATGGAATGGAATAGAAAGGAGTGGAATAGAATGGAATGGAATAGAATAGAAAGGCGTGGAGTGGATTGGAATAGAAACGAAAGGAGTGGAGTGGAATAGAATAGAATAAAAATAGAATAGAATAGAATAGAATAGAATAGAACTTTATGAATCATAGAGGAAATTCATTCTGTAACAGCATAAAAAAAAATAAAAAAAAGAATAAATCTATAAAACCAGTTACTCATTAAATAGATTACACATCATTTAAAAGTAGACACAACCAATCAGTTTAAGATATAAAAAGTTACTCTGAGCTCCTGTGGTCCAGGTCCTATTATACAGTCTAATAGCTGTTAGCACTATACTCACACCTGGGAATAGTCAGTCTCTGGCTGAAGGTGCTCACTCTCAGAGTTCTCATTGAGAGGAGGGGCAGGGTTATCCAAAATCCATTGTCCATTATCCTTTTCTCTGCTACAACTTCCACCCTCTCCAGTTGCACACCAACAATATGCTGCTGGCCTTCCTCATGACACTTTTAAGTCTGTGTTGCTCCCCAGACTTACTTCCACCTCTCTAACATGCAACTGAATAAACTAATGTGCTGGCCACTACAGTCTGACAGTAGGACTTGAGTAGGCTGCTGCATACATTAAAGGAGCAGAGTCGCCTTAGAAAATATAGCTGGCTCTGTCCACTTTTATAACTACTATTCTCTCAACATTACCACTCTAATAAAGAAACACAATGCATTCTATATACATAAAATATATAAATAAAATGAAGTCATTTTGATGGGTTCATGAAATGAAAAGACCCATTTTAGACTCAGTGAAGCCGGATCGCATGGTGCACTATGAGAGTTAATGCATGTTGTCAACAGAGAACACGTACCTCACCAGAGGAGCACCACATCTTTTAATCTATAGAGAAGATTCTTATTGAGACCCATGTGTGTTAGCTGCAGTATAGTTGCATCAGACAACACCCTTTAGTTACTACAAGTCCTGAAAAATGACGTGTTGTAAAAACAATCAACACTTGCTGAGGATTAGCAGTCTGGAAATGCAGAAAAATATCATTTCATTTTAAACCCATGGATTCTCATTTCCACAGCAGACGGCAGGGGACCTTGGACCTCTGTATTATTTGATCTAATTTGTTATTTTTGCATATGATAAAAGTGAACCCTGCTATAGTTAACCCAGCCCTCTCTATAGCCCTTATAAAATTCCAAAAGAACCTCCTGCACCCAACCTATCAACTCCTATCAGCTTTAGACTTTTAAACACCAGGTCCCCAAATAACAAAATGTTTTTATGCCATGATTTTATCACTTCTAACAAATTGGATTTTTTTTTTCATTTCTACAGAAACTTTATTATTTATAGACCACCAAAACCTAATGCTTCTAGAGTTTTATGATCTTTTATCCCAGTGTATGGCCCTATACAACAAATAAACAAGTCTGTTGTCCTTCACAGCCTCTAAGCACTGATTTTATCAACACTTTGGACTCTTCTAATTTAACCTAAGCATTACATGTTATAGCCATACACTGAACTTTTTTTTTTTTTTTTTACAGTGGTCTCAGCTTGGGAAATTTTACAACAGCCTACAAGTTTTTAGATATTTTTGCTCCTTTTAAAGAGAGAAATCCAAACAAATCATTGCAGCTCTGGTTAAATGATGAAACAAAATTTAAAAAGAATTTGTAGTAGGAATGAAAGTGCAAGTGTAAAAGAAAGCAAAGCTAACTGACTATACTAATATACTACGACTTGCTTTTACTCTAACTGTGTTATAAAAAAAAAATCTATCAAACCCAAGAGTTTTATTTAAGGTCACTGATCCTGCCATTTCAATGATGCATCAAATGATCTTTGTGAATTGTTCTATTTTATCAGAATGACATTAGGAGTGACATAAGGCCTCTAGATCATTTTGTCTCTGTTCATTCAAACACTTTTAACTGCTTTTTACCTCTGTCCCTTTCATTTTTATCAGACATTTCATTCCAGATAAAAACAACCACATGCACTACTGATGTCATCCCCATTTCTCAAAGAAGTTTATCCATTATCAGCCAGTCTTTAACCTTTAACCTTCATGTTTCCAACACACTGTGGTCCAAACTCTTTTAAAGAAAACCAAATCTTAACACTTCCGATTTCAACTATTTTAGACCAGTTTCTAAGCTTGCATTTTTATCTGACATTTTACAAGAAGTTGTTTGTTCTCAGAAAACACAATTTGAATTCTTTTAAATTTGAGTGCTACTTATGACACTGTCGATTTTGTTATTTTAATTAATCGTCTTAAAACCTGGGCTGGCATCGAAGATTGTGCACTTGATTGGTTTTTATTCTTATCCTTTATACAGAACCTTTGAGGTGACCATAGGCATTACCCGGGGTGCACCACAAGGTTCCATTTTAGGTCCGATTTTATTCTGTATTTATATCTCTTTATCTTCTTCCATTGATGACACAAAGATATACGTTCCCGCTGAGCCCAAATGACACCGAAGCCTAGCTGCTGTGGTAGACCGCTTTAACGATCTGAACAGTCGGATGGCACTAAATTTTCTCCAACTTAATAATTTCAAAATCTGAAATGATTCCGGTCAGCCATCCTCAATCCATTTGCCACATTCAGAATCACCCCTTCGGCAAGAAATTTCCGTGTTATTTTTGACTCAATTTCCACAAACACATTCTAAAAACCACCAAGTCCTGTTTCTTTCACCCACACACCACTGATCTCACAAAAGTTACCAGTGTCCTCATATTCTCCCACCTTTGACTACTCCCTCCTCTCCGGTCTGGACAGTAAATCACCCTCTCGCCTCAAACTGGTTCAGAACGCAGCAGCCAGGCCTCTCACCGGTTTTTACAGATGACAAGACATCACACCAGTTTTAGCTCCTCTCCACCGGCTCCCTGTGCATTTAAAGAATTGAAGGTTTTACTGATCACGTTTAAAGCTCGGTTAGGCCTCGAGCCAAGCGACATCACTGAGTTTTTAACCCCGTACGAGCCTCCACGCTGCCTTAGATCCTCGGGCAGGTCCCTGTTAGCTGCTCCGAAGGCAAGACCGAAGGCTAAAGGCGACAGGGCTTTTTCAGTCAGAGCCCCTAGACTTTGAGACAACCTGCCCGAGGAGATAAGGCACTTCTTCAAACTCACTTTTATAGACTGGTCTTTTTTCTTTTAATAACAGATTGATTTCATTATTTAAGGTGTTTATTTATTTATTCATAGTTTCATGTCATCAATTGCCTCAATACCTTTATGCCAGGGGTGTCAAAAGTGATGAGGGGCCATGATAGTAAATAGGAATCCTTTCAGGGGCTGAAGATTGTGACACTTGGGTATCTTTTATCAGATTTTACACTGTTTGAATGGAAGGTTTGTTTTTAACAAGCATTTCCTCCTTTTATGCCTCACTGTCACATCATTTTGTGAATTCACTTCAGTTTGTGCCACTGTGCCCTCATTTTAGACTTAGACTTGACGTATTAATCAAGAAACTTATTGACTTATTAATTAAGAAAAATTGCGTTGTCACAGTAGCTCAGTTATTTTATTGTGTGTGTCATAACACACACAATAAAATAAAGAAGTACAAATAAATATACACAATAATATACAGTAAGAGAGAATATGTCATTTACATATGCACAGATGTAATATGTAATATCAATTATATACATAAGTGAATAAGTAATAAGAATGGCTACCCCTATTTAGTGTCATTTTATGGTGGTATTGTCCCCTATTACATATCTTTAGAAGAGTTCAGTGCCTTTTGACTTTGATTAATATTTAAAGTCCTCCAAAAAAAAAAGAAAAAAAAAGTTTTTAGTTTGACATGTCTACTCTATGCCCATCTGTGACTTTTTATTTTGCCATTATTATTATTATTATTATTATTATTGTTATTTTTACTACCAGTATTGTTATTATTGTTATTATTATAGAGTTGTGACGTATATCCAGACCAGACAGTGGGCCTGTGGGACAGAGCAGTGTATGAGCACACATGTCCCAGTGTGAGGAGCCTGTCAGAGACAATGTGCTGTGGCTGGATGAGGGAGAGGTTCGGCCCAATGAAGCACCGCTGTCCCCTCCGAGCGCATCCCCCTCTGTCACCCGGGGACGCTGACGCTGACAGTGATTGGTGACTGTGTCCTGCACTCCCCTCTCCTCCCTCCACGCCTCCCGTCCCTGGATCCTGTGCTCCACTTTTATCTGGCCCCACTCGCTGCCCCTGGCTTTTAATGCAGAGCTTGGCTCACCATTAATCAAAGTCAAAGCCCGCCTGAGTCTGGATGAGACGAGAGAGGGAAGGAGAGTCAGAGAGACGTAGGAAAAGAAAGAGAAAAGTGAAAAAAAAAATGACATGCTTCTTTACTCTTGTAAGATTGTTTTCACAGAGAATACTAATGAGTACGGGTATCACTCAAGTCTGAGCCTCCATTTTCATATAATTTGAGAATACATTTAAATGGGTTTGCTACATTAAATGCACTCATGAAAATTTTTAAATAGAATGCATATGGAAAAAAAGGATCTTGTGACAAATTCCATAAAGCTTAACTGTAAAAAAAAAAAAAAAAAATCCCCTTGATGATGACGAAAAACATGACAACAGCACATGGATACAATGTAAAAGCTCCAAAACCTGCAGTCCCTTCATTGTCAATGGGCAAGCACATGCTTTAACTGCACTGACTCACTCTTGAGGCCAGCTTGAAGTGCACTTCAATATCAATGTGACAAAGGGGAGAACTTTAAACTCCCCAAATGATAATAAAGCTTAATGTTATGGATAATAATGAAAATGTATAGTGGGTTTGAACAGAAAATGCACACATAACACGTCATCTATCAACTTACAAATTAGCCCAATTAGCCTTCATCTGTTCGAGCAGTTGACTTTAAATATCATATTATTTATATCTCCAGGAATTTAGCTGACTTTTTCACGGATATTGCATCATGTTTTTATCAATGGTCATTCCGCAGCATGGCTTTCCTTGTCCACTTATGGCACTTCTGGCAAGAAAATGCAATTAATGGCAAAGACAACAGTTCAGAGTCCTAGTCTGTAAACTTTGGTATCACTTTTGCTAAACCAAGTTCTTGTTCTGCAATGTTGTTTTACCACTTATCTTGACATGTGCTGTTTCCACTGTAACTATTACAGGAAACTCTATGTTGGATTTACAGTGCACTTTACAATTGTTTTTTATTTTTATTGTGACATTGATTAGAGTTTCTGTTTCCAAAGATATCACCTCATTACATTTCCTGATCTGCTTTTTGTTTGTATTTGGTCACAGCCACTTTGGATATACCACAACACTTAAGGGACACCTTCAACACACAAAGTGCCAGTAAAGTTGTTGCTGCAGTGCAGTTTGTGCTCCAAGAGACTGGTACACCACTGAAGCGTGAAGCTTCCTAATGGGGGTTCAGTGTCTCAGATGACGAGCACAGTCTATAGTCATGCACTGTGCCTCTGTCAAAGGCACGGCTTTAACTACTAGCCTCCCTATTAGCGGCGGCTCAGAGGACCAAGCCAGCCATGACTACATAGTAATGGGCCTCTCTCAAACATCATAAAGAGGGATCAGTTCGGCATTGTGGATTTCTGTCAAGGAACCATGGCTGGAATTATTTTTAAAATCACATTATACATGGCAGATTTCAAATGTACTGCGATGTGAGGAGAAGAAATCAGTTTGAGGCCATTCTCATACACCTTGACTTAACACAAATATAGACGTCAGTATTGACAAGAGGCTAGAATTCAAGTCTATAGTTTTACTTTTGCCTGAAGCTAATACCTCCCTTTTTTGGATCCAGGGACATGATCCAACATTTATGAGAACAGGCATCAAATAAAATAACAATGGCACCCAGCTGGAGTCCGAAAGACGGAGATGATGAAACTCTCGGACACAGACAATGGCGAAACAAAACGCAAGTTCTAAAACAATAGGACATGGGTGTAAAATGAATCAAAAAATGGAATAAATAAAAAGAGTGTTTGTCAAATGCTCCGTTTGATTTACGAAGACCATGGTTTGCAGCTCTATTGTAACTCTGCCTTGGATTCTGTTGTATTGAATTGCGTCTTCGATATGGAAGGATGCAGTTGTTTGCATTTCTGTGGAACTGGCTCTCCACTCTGAGCAGCTAAAAGGAGGAGAATGGTTTGTAAATATACTTGGCATTCTGTGGTCTGTGGGATTTTTCTGGCACATAATTTAGGTCAGGAACACAGGGCTAGAAAGATCAAAGATGTTTATTTGCACAAACACAAGCCGGGACATTTCTTTTCCTGACACGTACTGTAACACTTCAGCCCTGTTCAGACCTGCCACTAAATACTAATACTTAGAATGAATGCAAATAAATATATATGTGAACATGGCTGCCATATCTGTAGTTCGACTCAGTAGATTGTTCCTCTCTTCACCCGACCGCATTATTTTATACGAGGGAGCACAAAATGACTAGTTTCAATTGCTAACGGAGATAAATGTGACTGCACTGAGGTCAGGTCAGAAGGCTCACTTTAGCGTAAGGCAGTATATAACCCCAGTATGTATCTATGTCTTTGGTATCTCCTCAAAGACCAAGGCCTGAATGAACTCCTAAATCACACTATTGATCAGACTTTCTCCCAGACACACGGCGGGATCGAGGGCAGTTAAATGGCCTCTTCGGTGATTCACACTAAATCCCCTAAACTCCTTCCTCGCCCCCAATATTCTCTCCTGTCCTTCTTCACTGTCTATGCTTCTTCCCTACTCTGACAGCCGCAGACTTCAGAAAATGATTCAAACAGACTGGCCGGTTGGGTTGGTAAACTGACCATCGTTAGGGATAATAACGTGGCATAGTTTTATCTCTGGTGTGATTTAAAACTGCAAAAAAACACAAGATTTGGCAACAGAGACTTTGGATGCTCACATAGCTCCCAGATGCACACATATTCTATACATTAAGCTGCCAAATGTCCCACTGGTGCATCATGGTGCATGAAAAAGCGAATACATGTATCATAAATCCATGTATTAGCTTGCGATTCCCTTTGAGATTAGGCTCAGGCAAATCCACGAGCCATGTTTGCAAAAAGGATGTGCGAAAGAGAAAATAAATAAGATGCCGTGTTGATTCATTATGATGTGTTTAGCAATCACATTACTCATCCCCAACATATAAAGCAGCTGTGCCGAGAACAACAATTCTTATTAAAGCCAAGAATCTGCAAAATCTCATGTGAATTTGGCATTTAAGCATTATTGATCTGACCCTGATAACGTATAAATGCATAACACTGTCTGTACATACACTATTTTAGAAACAGGAACCTACCTCGTAATGCCTCCCAGTCTGTACAAAATGACAAAAACTGTGCACTGCCTCAAATAGTCCCCACTTTTAGCTTTTTCACGAACATTATCACCAATAATCTTTTCCTGGATACTTTTGCCTTTTTTTTAGTGTGCCGCCAGTGGAATCAGCCATCAAAAATGAGGAACAGTGCAATTACATGTCCACAAAGGGCCAGATAGTGGTGGACACAGGCCTGGCAGATTACTGGCAGACACCTCATTAATGCAGCACACTTCAACAATAGGCCCGGCCATTGCTTCTTCTACGTCTATCTGTCAAGTGTGCTATTAGCCTGTCAAACGGGGGGACAGTCAGCGCCATTAGGCCACCCTGATAATCAGACCTATTTACTCCCTCATTTTCCCCTCCTTTACTGTCAGAGTCGCCGTGTGGTCAAAAACAGCGCTCTCTTTCTCCTCCCGTCACGGCTGCCCTCCCACTTGTCTCCTGAGTCATTCAAAGACGAGTTCAGAGAGCCATTACCTCTGTTTGAGAGTAATCAAATATGATCCGCCGTCCACTGGTCGCACACTGAATTTCATTTAAAAATGTACTTCTACACAAAAGGGACCTTGATAAAGTCATTTATATTCCCCAGGACTTTGAGATATATACGTGAGGTTGACTCATTTATCAAAGTGAAATGCATCAGAAATGTGGCAGGAAAGAAAATGCGATTTAGGCAACTATGTATCGCCATGAATACCTGACACGTCCATTGTATCGGTGCTCGGCCTTGAGACGTAACCTTTTACACTGTTGTTAAAATACAAGCTGATGAGAGATTTAACAACATGAGTTTGTGTTGTTAAAAAGCTACTGAGACATACTGTATGGTAGTGATATTAGGCTTGTTTCCACTGGAGCACTGCAGTATGGGTCGGGTCAGTGTGTCAGTGTTCATTATCAAAAGGGTTTTAGGATTTGTGCCTCATATAGATAGACAAGTCTGACCTTCACACAGCACAGTGGAAAAAAACCAAGCCTCTTCAGGGGTTACTGTACTGACCTGACTATTGGCACTTTTTGGGCTTAATATGTTCTTATTGTCCTATTCTACTAAAATTCGTTGTTAGTTGCACTTGAAAACTCCCAATTACTTTAAAAATCGTATATGTTTACTATCTTTTCTGACTATGGAAGTCGCCATTGTTTTACCTGCACAATGCATTCTGGGACTTTGACGTCATTCGGCCGCAGCTGAGACGAACGTGAAGGTAAAGTTACATTGTTTCAGGCAACGTTTTCTGAGATCGCGACGGCCGTTAGACGTCATTACCCAGAATGCATAGCAACGTCAACAACAATGGCGGCATACGATGGAAATTAATTTTTCGAAATTTATAAAAACTAAACAGTCTAAAGTATTTTTGAGAAGACGTTTTTATAGCTGAAGCAAATGTTTATTACACAAGGTCAATTAGTCCTACAAGTCGGAGTTTCCTTTAACACTGTGGACGCATGCCTCATCAGTAATCACGGGATATGTGTCAGAATCAGAATCTTGTAGTTTTTTTTTTATTTTTTTTTTATTTTTTTTCTCCGGGATTTTTTTTCAAATTATGTCAAAGTTACAGTATGTCAAGTATGTAAGGCAACTCATCTGACAGTTTTTTTTTTTTGTATCTTTCATCATGCTGTAACCCAGCTCCATTTCTGTTATCAGTCCCACAAACTGGAGTGTTCACGGTCCAGTTCACACAAAGAAATACAGAACAAGGAGGAAAGGCGTTTTAAATGTTTCACTTGGTTAATACTTGTCCCTAGAAAGATCTTTTCTGTACATGTCAAAGAGCTATAAGACCATGAAGCATACTGTACTCCAAAGACAATATCATTTTTTATTGGCTGGAGTCAGGAGCCAACATTTAGAAATTGAAAGGCCTGAAAGGAAAAAAAAAAAGAATATAAATGATTCTGACAGAAAAATGTAACTAAGAAGGCCCACGTTAAAAACAAGACAAGGACAGATTTTTTTTTACATTTGACCTACAACAGTCTTCTTCAGTTGATCATTTTTAGTTTGTCATTGAGCCCAGACTGTAAAAGTAAGCTTAAAAAATGTGTATGCACTTGTTCTTTGGTTAATTGAGAGTGTGTGGAGCTGCTTCCAAGTAAACATGAGTAAACATATATTTCTATGAACATCCACAAACTGCATTCAACAGAGTTTCAGGCTTCAGTTTTGAGAGAAGTCCAGATTCTCTCAAAACAAAGTCTCATTTAACAAAGACCAAAGCAAATACACAACAAAGGGATGTGTTGGGCTGTGAAGAAAGCAGCTTTCAGCCTCCAGATGTGAACCTCAAACAGAGGTTTCATATGAGTCATGCTGTTTGCAAAAGGCATGATTACTTCAACCCATGTTAAAAGCCAGAATTCCTGGAATGCCCTAAAAGAAATGCAACATGAGCCTATTTCTGTCTTTGGATTTGAGTAAATAAACTCCAATGAAAACAGATGAGCTGCTGAAATGTGCTGCAGAATGGACCATGCTGTATCTTATGTCTAAATTGGCGCAAAGCAATTGTTTTTCCTTTTTGTGAAAAGGTAGAAAAGAAGGCTCAAGGATGCATAGGTTTTTGATTCACTTGCAGACGTATTATTCACAGTGAAGTAATGTGAAATCGTAGAATCCTCCAGTCGGCTGCAGTGTGAAGTGAGAGCTTGAAATGCATATCATGCTCTTTGGACTATATATGATCTACCTTAATGCAGAGATGTAATGTCGGCTGTCAGAAATGTACAATGAAATAATACCACAAAGAAAGGTAGAAACTAGAAATACTACAAAGAAAAATGATTTGTTAATGATGCCGGTATGCAAAGATGGACGCAAAACGCACACGTCTCTGTCATCTCTCACACTGCCAACACCTTATTATTATCATCATTATCACAGTAAAGCAGAGCGGCCACTTACCGGCCTGGTTGGTGGTGATGTCTATAGAGACATGCTGCGCTGGGTATGGGCTCTTATTGCTCACTCCGTTAACAGCTTGAATCTCGAAGCTATAGAGCGTGTGCGCTAACAGGTTGCTGATGAAGACTCTGGTTTCAGTCAGGCCCAGCTGCCGAGGGACAAATTCCACATTTTCGTCGCAGTGAGAGCAGGAGCGGCGGTCAGCGCGGCACTTCTTACAGACTATGTTATAAACCACATCACTGCGGCCGCCGGTTTCTCTGGGAGAATGCCATTCTAGGATGACAGAAGTCTCATTCACAATGGAGATCACGTTTCTGGGACTGGATGGGACACCTGTAATCAGAACAGAAACATCATTACAATGAAAATGTGGTAAGGCAGCAAATGCCCACAAACTTCTCTTTTATATCATTGCCTTTAAGCGGAGCCAAATTGAAATGTTGATTTATTCTGTTCACATCACAGAAGATCATACAGCGAAACATTAGTGTCTATCAAACATTGGTTATTTAGCAAAAAGCACTGTTGCATGTAGTATTCTTATCCAAGTGGCTCTGGAGATTCACGCTCCCGTTCACTTCCTCGACGCCTGCAGCTGCTGCACCTCCTCCAAAACCAGACTTGGGAAGAAATCAAGGAATAATGAAAGTATTGTTTTGCTTGAGCGCTGCTTTAATATTAGCTCAGTCTCAGATTCTTGAGGAGTTCTTTAAAATGCAGGGTGGAATTTGCTTATATCAGGTTTCTGTTTCCCTTTGGCTGGGCTAGAGCCACGTCCAAAACAACACAGACTGTAACAGCATTTGACAAAAGAGTCACTTTTCAATGACTCAATCTGCAATCATATATCCATTTACTCCAATCTGTCTGTTTTACTGTTCATAAAAAAGGCTGCAGAAGGAGGAGGGGGGGCATATAGAAGCTATAATGACGACTTGGTGCACTTGAGACTTGTTTGGACATAAGGCAGTAGCTGCTTCAGTCAACAAGAGACACAATTAATCATGGTTGCTACCGAGCCTTGAGAGGTAGCCCTAGGGAGCTAAGACAAAGCTTGTGAGCACACAAGGGTGTAGGAATGGCACTGTTTGCGCTGCAGCTTCTCCTCAACACTTCAACAACAGAGAGGTCAGAGACAGCCAGGGCGAGACCTCCATATTGTGATTATTATGGTCTGGCCAAGAGGGCAGCTAGTGCTCCAAATGCATCAAATGGTACGTGATTTAGTCCCACAGATTCCACCTCTTGAAAGGGAATTAGAGAGTGCATACAACCTTTGGGGTCTCCCTCTTTTATGTGGGATTTATATTTATTTATCTGCAGTGCTTTCACATATAATCCTAATGGGGGAATAAACACGGTTGCAGTGTGAAGGTGTGAACAATCATTACAACCCTCATCGTCATTGCAACCACGCTCCGCTAATGCAGGGACAGCAGCAGGAATCAGATGTGACTGCTGCTTAAAGTGTGATTTGCAGACTATTAGGGCTGCCTTTGGCTGTTTTAATTTGCCATTGGATTTAATTTGTTTAGAATGGTACTTCCAACGTCTCACATACTGTTCATTTAAGCGTGTCATTTAACATGTTGCCTAAGTTATGATAAATGAGCCCTTTTTGCCAATTTTTTTCCAAACTTCAACGCAGGACGCTTAGTTTGGTTTACCTTTGAGGAGCAGAGAAGCCGACATGGAGGCTGTGAAAACCTCAAATGTAAATAATGGAACTTGACTTTTGTGTGATTGAAACTGTCTTAAAATGTTGCAGTCCCAGGGCTTTTTAATGGATTTTCTTCTCGACTCGACCCACTTTTAATGGATCTCTTCCACATTGTCGCCCCTCTCTCTTCAGACGGCTGTTGTCCCTCTGCACTTCTTTCTGTCACTCCTTGTTCTTCCGGTCGACTTTCCCCAAACAAGCTTCGACCTGGTGTTTTGGGAACAGCCAGCTTTTGACAGCAATTGCTTCCTGTGACCTTCCCTCTTGGTAGAACATGTCAATAATTGTTTCTGGGCCTTGCGAGACCAAATACTTTAGGTTAAGCTATAGGATTTCCCTTTAGATATTGGCTAAATAAAAAAATTATATGATTAACTATCTTCAAAGTCACATCCATGCAATAATCGCAGCCCTACGGAGTAACTCGAGCTTGAGAAGGCCATCTTGTTTTCCTCCCTGGGCAGCCACTATCGAGAAGGCCCCGATGGCTCAAATTAAACACTTGTGCACACTGTTTACTCATCTACTCTGAGAATGGTGCGAGGCGTCCCTTCTCCTTTTTCCGAGCGTTTGTTTTATGATGTGAGACGAGCCTTGAGGGACCAACAGAAGGTCTCTTCGTGGAGATACTGATCACAGCCAGGAGAGCCGTGTGAAAGAGCGCAGGGCTGTGTGGGCAGTGCGACGTGAAATAAAACATGGTGGAAGGACTAAAGCTCGCTGACTGAGAGACAGAGGGACAGTCAGAGATCGGCGGTGTCCGGGAGATGATGAGGGGAAGATTTACAGATGCATTCTTTGATAACAAATGAAGAAGAGATTTTAGGAGACCAAGACCAGCTCAAAAAATGGTTTCCCAGTTTATGTGTTCCAAATAAAATGGCCGTGATGATGGTACATTGTGCAAAAACAAGGAAGAAGCAATTAAAAGTACAAATTGCTGGAGAAAACTTTATATTCATTAGGCAGACCAAGGGAATTCCACCAGCCAGTGTTCATTTTGACGGCAAATTTAATTTTTATTTAGTTTTAGTCTTTTGACTTTAATGCAATTTAGTTTTAGTCATAATTTAGTCATCTCATTCTTATTAGTTTTAGTCGACTAAGTATCATAAGAATTTAGTCGACTATATCTACAATAGATTTAGTCACTAAAATAATAAAATAATGCATTTTCATCTATTTATTTTTTTTTTTAAGTAATAATTTCTACCTGAATGAAATGAAACTATTACTAACCTGTTACGGCTTATTACGTATTGAGGTCCCAAGTGTTAACATAGTTTAAATCAGTTCCCTTTTTTATTCTTTTGCGTCTGACATCACTTCCACAACACTCAAAAAAGTGAGTTCTGATTGGATCTCTTCAATTCTCTCATTTTGTTCCTCTTTTTTATTAGATTGGACAAAAACTATACCGAAAAAAAACTGCTGTCAACCTGTGTCCTGGTTTGGTCATGCTACTTTTGGCACATAAAACACATTTATTTGGCAGAGATCAGGCAAGGTTACTAGAAGAGGTACAATCTAAAATATGATTTACATCAGGGAAAAAAGGAGAAGTCAAATAAATTCTCCTAAACAATGCAAACCATGTTTGAGTGAGGACTTTTGATTTATGTTGTGAAGCAGCATCTGATGGAGTTTAAGGCAGCTTTTGTGGACACGCTACAGAAATAAGTGTTGAGTGAAAGACACAGGCTCCAGAGCCAAAGTGAGTTAACGAATGTTGGAACTCTTCAAGTGTGTCACATTTTCCATCATATTCTATGTTTGTAGATTCAGTTACTTTCCAAAAAAGTGACATGGTTGTGGTTGGCAGTGGTGGACGATGTAAACATCACTAAACAGTCGTACTTTTAGAATCTAGCTGTGGGCTAAAAATGACTCTTGCAAACAATAGCTTCCCCATAGTGAGTGATCTAACTTTGTAATTGTTGACAGATAGAACTGCCAAAAGATGAGGGCTTATGGCTGCATTCATTTCACTCAGTTCATTTTTCATTATGGAAAAGAAGTTGATCAATTGGCATGAAATAGGAACATTTGTTCTGAATGTTGCGTGCCTCACAGCATGAAGGTCGTGGGATTGACCCGTCGTCCTCATCTGCTCCAGCCATCCAAACACATGCATGTAGGTGAAAATGTGGCTCTAAGTATTATTGTCTGTATCTGTCTCTTAGTGTTAGCCTGGTTAAGCAGTGATTGTCCACAGTGTACCCTGCCTTATGGTCACAGCAGCTGGGAAAGGCTTCAGTCCTGTGCAGCAACCATGAAGGATACGCAGAAAAAGATGAAAGAAAGAAATATGCCACAGGATCCTTGTCTAAAACTATTTTGCATTTTCAAATGTCTGCCTCTCATTAACAAGTAGTCATGAGATCAAGGTCAGGTTTATTTATATACATCTTCAAAACAAACATTGCTGCTCAAAGTGCTGCACAGACTTCAAACTCAAAATAAAATAACTAATTAAAACAAGATAAAATACATGGTTAAAAGCCAATGTTACGGGGGTTTAAGTGAGGATTAAAAATGTACAGAGACTGTGCCATTTTGAAATTAAGTGGTACAAAATGCCCTTTTACTGCCATTTTGAATTAATCAGTGAACAAAGGTAATACTATTTTAGTTAAAACACTGTCTCTCTCTTTCACATTGTTTTTAAGATACTGTCATTGTGTTTAAAACGAATGAGTCTTTCTAAGGTTCTATATTTAAAATCTAACTCAAATACTCATTTAACTAATATATTTAACTTCCTCTATTTGTATATCCCAAATAAATAAAATAAAGACGAACACAGAACCTGCACACGTGAGTATATGGTATATCCTGTATATAGAGAGAGCCCATAGGGAGGTGAAGAACTACGTCACACTGGGGCCTAGAGCCTTAACCAGGAACCATTAAGGGGAAGAACTGCTATGAAAACCATTGTTCAAAAGCCTGCCGTAGTGAGTAGTCAAGCCGAGAGGCGCAGGCGTCACACTGTGAGACAGAACGCACAAGACAAAAGATTGGGACGGAGCAGAAGCGAGCGGAAGGAGGGGAGTTTGAAGTGCATTGCAGGCGTAGCATTTCCCTGAGGGAGAAAGTGGGACGAGGGGGTATAGCTGGAAGCCCCCCTGCTGACAAAGCCAGCCACTGGACAATCCATCAGCAAGCTAATCAGACTGATCTGGAGCACACAGGGACCGCGACGCAGACGAGAGGCGTCGAAGCTACAGCTTGTGCCGCTGCAGATTGGCCTGATTTAAGCTACTCTCACAGCACTCTTATCAGGACCCCGCAGTATTAAAGAGATTCTTACTAGGATGATCTCACTGCCCCCCTGTTGGCAGTCTGAGCACCGCAAGCATCCAGCTTAGTTGCTATAAGTTGCTGTATACCACGCTTTGACCTTGAATGAGCTCTTGCAAAATAAATCAATCTAAAGGTGGACTGAAGCAGGCAGAGATTTTTATGTTAGTCTGATAAAAAAGCAACATTCCTGGGTTCAGTTTCATAAAATGATTTGGTTTGTAGAAAATTTGGTTGTATCTTTCAATTGCATAAAAAAATCTGTTCACAGCACAAAAAACTAGGCAGGAGACTATTTAAATGAGCCTTGCAGCCAAATTTACCAAGAATTGCAACCTTCATTTGGGCATGCTTAGTAGATCTGGCCCTAAATGGCAATATTTGTGCAAAACATACAACACTGAAAGTGAAACTGTAATACAAAATATACAGAGGTCTTAAAAAGCAATGTTGAAGTGCCGTGAAACACTGAGCTGAGTTATCTGTTCAAGGAGCTACGCACAGGAGGTTGTTGTGAACATCGCTCGGGGAAAACTCAAATCCTCACGGCGGCTAGATGATATACTTGATGAAGCATTCACTAATTCACCAGAGAGAACTGCAGTGCACCATGGGAGGGAAGATAAAAGCTGAAGGTGAACGAGGGGTGTCTTCCATTGAGAATATCCACAGCCTGAAGGTGCGGATGACAACACAGCGAAAACGTTCCCCCAACTGCCACACTTTGGCACCGTGCTGCTTTAAGGCACATTATTAGAGCTTTCAAATGAAAACAGGGCAAAAGAGAAGAGCTCAATACATGTTTTATCAGTGAAGGCCGCACTAACAGACTGCGGTCTCGAGCCCAATCCTGGGGCCAATTAGAAAGGCCTGCTTGAATAAATCAGCACTAAATGAATATATAACAGCATCAATAATGCTTCCAGGTCTGCTGTTGTGAAGAGAATGAACCATTAAGGTGCTCCCCCATGGAAGCACGGGGAGAGCGGTAAACAAACTTTTTGGGGGTCTAACAGTGTTGTACGAGTCTGTAACTGCGTGTCAGCGGGGACGGCAGGAGAAGCTTTGCATATTGCTTTTACATCATATTAAGATAACCACGAAGCTGCGAGGGGCCTTATTGGATCTCCAGTGGATAACGGCAGGACGGTGTCAGAGCGGCGCAGCATCTTCCTGAGTAATTAGGACTTCGGGGGATGAAAACAGACAGAGGGAAGGAACGAGCCACCGCTGAAAAAACAGAGGGAGCTCACAGCGGCGCGGCATAGCGATGGAGATGTCGAGAATAGAAACGGTGTGATAGAACATGCGTCGGAGCGGATTGATGTTGGACTCACTTGTGCAGGGCTCGTCCGGCTGATCGGCGTCTCCTCTGTAGTAGCCGTTGCGGCACACGCAGATGGTGGCGGCCTCGGCGGTGGAGCGGCTGTTGGGCGGACACTGGAGACACAGGCCTGGACCCTGGGTGGACTTGAACGTGCCTGGAGGACAAGCTGCGAGGAAAGAAAGGGATGTCTGAGAATTTGCTCGACATAATATCTCAAACTCAAACTGAAAGGGGTGAGGGGTCGGGATGGTAAAAAAGAAAAGATTGTGACAGGTAGCTTTTATTAAGTTTTACAGTGCTTATTGTGTGAGATTTCCCCCTCATTTCAGTCTTTATCACCTCAGTTTGTTTTGTAACATTCATTTCCTCCATTCATAGGCATCATTTTGCGAATTCACCTCAATTTGTGCACTTTTAGCCGCATTTTAAGCCCCATTTTGGTCCCTTTAAAATGTTTACCCCTGTTTCGCGCCATTTTGATATATCATTTTTATATATCTTTAGAATAGTTTAGTGCCTTTTTTCTCTGTTTAATATGCCCCAAATTAAACATTGCAAAGGGCCACATTTGACCCCATTGAGTTTGACGTGTGTGTCTTACACTAACTCTAGAAAACAGAAATGGAGACCTCTTTAACTGAGATAATGTGTGTCTGGAGTAAAAATGAACCCCATTTAACCAACCCATTTAAGTTGGTTGGCTTTGGTTCACTTTTAAATCCTCCATTATTCCTCTGCGTGTGTGTTATGTCTACTGTAAATACGGTCATGTGTGTGTAATTTTTATTGAGGTCAGTTTCCCAACCTGCTCCAGGCTGCGGTGAAGGACAGAGATTATTGTGGCTGATACGACTGCGCGGAAGTCCAGGCAATAACCTAATCCATTTACCGCCACATCCCAAAAGAATACAAAGCTAAAGGGCTTCTGCGTCCTGTGGAAGGATTTACTGACTATAATAACCATGATAAATGTCTAATATTTTAGCAGGCGTTCTGATGGCAGAGAAAGCAGTGGTGTTGCAGAAATCCACAGGGAGAGGAGCAATAAATTTAATGGGACAACCGTCTTACTGTTTCGCCGGCTGCAGCTATTTGGCTTCAGCAGTGATTGTAAAGTCTTGACTGAAGCTTAAAATGAGATGTAGGGCTGAGTGATACATCCTTCTTTAGATTAACAAACAGCTCTTTAAACAGGAAGTTATCTAAAGCAGTAACACTTCTCAGACTCAGTTCGGATTCAAACGACAGTAAAGATACAGCCGCTTGAGTCCATAGGAACAACCTTAGACCTTAGTATCAACAGGCTTTTAAGATTTAATTAAAGAATTTTATGCCTCATTAAAAAATGCACTGAGAGGCAGAGTTTGGAGGCGGCGGTGTTCTTTACAGCGCTGTAAAAAGAGCCGACTTCCTGTTTTTACGACTCCAGCGTTAGTGCTTTTGGACCGGTGTCTCTGATGGGCTGTTAGTGATGGATAAGGAGATAGAGAAACAAGCCGGTGAAGGGGAAACATGGGGCACTGACTAAACACACACAAATCCCACGCTGCTGCCCCCAGCAGTGAATGCTCTCTGCCGTCTCAGTCCATCTCATAGAGGCTAAATGACTGACCTGATGTCTAGTCACACTGCACTGTCCGCACATGTGCACAAACAGCTTATAAAAACAACCCTAGGAGCTGCCCACATGAGGGAAACACATCGCTATGTTGCGGACGCCCCCCTTCGACACTACACACCCAGCCTTGTTGATGTTTGAATGTACACAGGCTTGCTTTTCCAAAGTGTGAGCCGATAAACAATCACCTCCTCTGCTGTCATACACATTTTTCATCTGTTCGAATATCTTCTCATACAAAAAACATAGACGCTCTATTAAAGCCCGAGCATCCATATGGGTACGCACGAAGCAGCTGCACAGCCATTTTATAAAGCTGTAACCTCCAAACATATCAGTGAATACAAGACCGTAAAAACACAGATCAAAAATTCATTTTCAGCCAGAGAGGGAGAGAGAACTTATGTGTCATCATGTTGGCTGAGGAGACTGCGCTCATATGAAGGCAGCGCCACTCTTCAAATCTATTGCGGAGCTCCTTATGAAAAAAGACCACAATAAGTTGTTGAGCACACGTTTAATGGTATGTGAGCCGAACCGGAGGATCAGACCGTGCCCTCAGGTTGTGTGTTTACAGACAAACAATATCCACTTCGGACGCTCATAAATAGGGAAAGAGGAGATGAACAAAAAAGGAGCAAGGGAGGCTGTGCTGAATCAGCTGTCTGTCACGGCAGAGCTGCAAAAAAAAAAGGCCCAGAGGCAAAGCAACGAGCGGGCAGCGGTACACACAGACACATTGCAGGATAAACACACTGAGAAACAGACCCACATCGGCCTCAACGCTATTATCACCTCCAGAATCCATTTGAGGATGACCTCAATAAATGAAATGGAGCACGCACATTCACTGCCACTTGACTGACATATGGTCTGTGATAATTCAGTGCCTTGTGCAGGACAAATGGTGACGCTGTTTTCAGAAAGTAAGAGTGACTGTCTGCCATTAAAATGTGCTTTTTTGAGAACTATTCACACTTAATGAAATTATACATTGATTGTAATGTTGGCCCTTGGGTCATCTCAGGACATTTCTGGATGGAAATGTGAAGATTTTGGTCTAGGAAATCTCTCTATATATCACACATGTCAAACTCAAGGCCCAGGGGCCAAATGCAGCCCTTTGCAATGTTTTATGTGGCCCTTCAATGCATTTAGCAGGTGAAATTTTTGTCACTAGGTTTTAATTGACTTTGAATAGGTTCACTTTTGGTACAAAGATAAATAAAATCTCAAATCCATCCAAAACCTGTTCAAATCTAATTAAAATCGGTTGAAATCCAACTAAAACCTGTTCAAATGTGGCTTAAACCTGTTCAAATTCATCTACAACCTCTTGAAATCCATCTAAAACCTGTTCAAATACAACTAAAACCACTTTCCATAAAAGGAGAAAATGAATGTTAAAGATAACTTTTGTAAGATTCAAATGAAGATGAAATCTGACCTTCAAAATTGAATGAAAGCTTCCAAATGTCACCATCTTCGGCCCCTGAAAGGATTCTTAATAACTACTTTGAGTTTGACACCACTGCTCTATATTGTCAGCTCTTATTGAGAACTACCTTCGCTTGGATTAGACACACTAGATCCACGGCATCTACGTGTAAGATCCACCCCTAATGGAGTCAATGTTCTTTATCTAATCAAAATAATATGCTGATGAATCCCTGCATTAAACTCATTAATTAGCTGCTCAGTGATCTGCCACAGCGCGAAGGGGGAGCGGAGCAGTTCCAGGCGAAGGAAGAGAATGAGAAAGCAATGTGAACAATATTAGCTAAGCCTCAGAGGTCTCGTTGTGAGGGCAGACGGCAGTGGGCTGAGCATCGCTCTGCTTCATCACATTTGGAACGCAGCCCAACGTCTTTCCCTTTTGATTTGTGCATATTTAGATTTGCAAAGCCAGGAGTTCCTGTCCTGAAGAAGGAAAAACACCCTACAGACCCATCACTCATCAAATGTGTTGGTTTTCGCAGACAGGAGGGGATAGAACATTATCTAAACAAGCAATTAGTCTCCCCTGTGGAAGAATAACCCACAAGTGAACTGGCTGTATGCAGAAACAAAACATTCCTCTCTTTCAAGTGGTCTCGACAGGGTTCGCTCTGTTTTGTTCTTCGCTCCGAACTTCTTCTCTGCCCTGTAGCATCCTTTGTGTGTGTCCCACCGGTAATGAGTTGCTCCCAATTCTCTTCCACCTTTCCTCCCCTTGTTGCTTTCTTACATTGATTGACAGCTTTGAATCCTTATTAAGCCTGGCTCTCTGTCTGGCTGCCTCTAGCTCAGACTGTGGCGACTTGACAGAGGCATGGCAGCTGCAGCTCACTTCCCGCTACTCATCGCAGTCTAATTGTGATGACCTCACGTTGGTGCAAGTCCGACCGGGAAAGAGTAGGTGATGAGTTGCCGTCTGAGGGAATTGTAATGACTGTTGACTACTGATACTTCTACCTAAGCACGAACTGGAGATGTTAAGGCCAGACTAGTGTAGCTGTATGAACTCTTGTAACTCGAAACAGTGTAGAATGACAAGCTACGTTTAGGGTCTCAGGGGCAAAAATAAGTAGTGCATTCAAGATGTGGATATTATAAGTGTGTTTCATTACTGCATATAGTGCTTTGGAAAAGATATTAAGGTATAATGTTGGTTAGGTATTTGCAAACTAAGAGGAAACAGCATCCACAAGCCGGCATGGACCCAAAAAGTAGTTGCATCTTGTAGATATCCTGCCGTATCAATGTAAAGCTCTACTTTTATGAGAAGTGCAGTGTTTGAGAGTACAACAGAGAGTACAAGAGTACCTCAAAGAGAACAAGACGGATAGTTTCCTGAATACAAGGTTTATTTTTACACTGAATGTTAGTGCTACCCTCAAGAAACCAGAGACTAATCCTTTATATAAAACAGGCACTAGACTAATTCACAGTATGTTCCAACTTCACAAAAGCTCACCTAGATTCACAGTTCATGGACGTCACTAAAGTATAAACATGTACAAATACACAAATCTTTTATGAAGCTTAACGCTGTGCAGCAATGGTGGCCTGTTCGTCTGTTTGTTTAGTAGTCTGGTCCCGGATTATAGAAGCTGAAGTTCCCCAAGGCAATGTATTTAAATGAGAATATCTGGATAGCGTTAAGTTCATGCGGTAATTAAAACATTTGTTTGGAACACACTGCGCCGAACAGGTCAGGTGAGTGCGAGTCATTAAATATCCTGAACCAGACATCAATAATTCACTCCAACTTTGTATAACAGCCAGAAAATTTGTTGTAATGATTGGCTAGTACATGACACAAATAATAATACAAGCTGCGGTGTGTGAGCAGGCTTAAACAATAGCTGATGCACAGATCAGTGGGTTTATGGGTAGACTGTGCAATGTGCTTTCCATTGTGCAGTGGAAGCAATACATCATGCACAGAGGCACTCTAACATAAGGTGCATGTGTTTAGAATGCTCCACTGCAATCTATATACACACACACATTGTTAACTTAGTAAATAGTTAGTGTATTCATTATAGTAGATTCTGAAGTGTTGATTAGAGACAGTGGCTGCACTGTCAGCACATTGTAAGCACAGAAAAAGTTGCTAAAAATAAAGAAAAGGAAAGAAAAAAACCAACCAGATTTATATCAAAGAGCACAAATGCAATGACATTTGAGAGTCTGGAAAAGCAAACCCATCACAATAAATCAAAGGAATGTAAACTTGCCATTTTAAATATTCATTGCAAGTCCAATTCTATTAACTGCATAAAACCGAAGCACAAATGGTTGAAGTTATTTGACTCCATTTATGTTTGAAATCCGAGCTCTGATGTCTCACCCTTCAAGATGTTCTGCGTGACCCAGAGAAGCTCATACGTAGTGAGTTAACGCCGGTGACCCTTAAGTCTAACTCTTAACTCTCTGATACACCCTTAACCCCACTCCTCATCCATCACATGCCATGGATCACAGCCTTTAGAAGCTTTGGAGTCATGCATACACGCCCTCACTCACAAACAGCCCTGAGAGGGTCACGGCCCCAGTTGACCCCTATTTGACTATTGGGTTGCTCAGTCGTCTCAGAAAGACAGCTCACTCCTACTCAAACTGTGTACATGCCAAGTGCATGCCTTAGAAGATTTGCCCGCGTGATAAATATGAGCACATCGGTCGAGACTGAAATGAGCATGTCGCTGTGACAGAGGGGACACAAAACGTGGTAGGACAGCCAACATCTTAAAACAAAAAGGCAATCAGTGGCGCAGCCAATTGGTATTCAGCCTCTCTCTTGTGCCATTGTTCATTTTCCAGCCTCCATCCACATAATGAGCTGCTTTTCCAACCCAGGTGTTCCATTTCTCTACAAGGTCATTGAAAAACACAATACAATTATTTGAGACAGAGGCATGGCTAGAAACAAAGGCTTGTCAGAAACATCACAAAATGCCTGGAGGATATTAAAAGTCAGGGTAAGCAGCCTTTTAGGGACATGATTTATTCATTCATCCAAACGGATTTAAGAGGAGTTTTGCATATTTTCAAAACGGATTATTTGGGGTTCTTTAAAAAAACATTAGAGTTGTGTAAATGTACATACTTCACTAAAGAGCGGCCATTGCTTTTGTAGTTAAAGGCAAGCATAGTCTCGGGTGCTGACTTTATTTGGAAAGTCTGCTCAGTGTACGTCTCCAGTGCCCTCTGTCATCGCCTTCTAATCTCTTAGAAAGAAGGAATTCAAGGAAGAAAAGAAAGGCCAGAGAGGGTTTTTATCAGGAAGAAAGGGATGACTGAAAAAGTGCAGCACGGGAGCATACCTCGTCTGCTTTTGTTAAAAAAGTGCGGAGCTGAGAAGAGGTCCTCCCACAGAACACTCCCCTTGATCATTAATCATGTGTCCACTCTGGCCTTGTCAGAGCCTCTCTTCTGAGCTAAAACATGCAACCACACAATCATTCACAGATACATGCCCCACACCACCTGCCTCCATCAGCGTCACAACACTGTGGGCAGTAGAATAACGGACAAATCAGCTGTAATAATACGCATTTAAACTTTTATCGAGCTGTCGAAGAGGCAGAAGTTTGAGATTGTGCAGTTATTTGTATGTTTGAAAAAGAATTGTCTACAACATGCAACACGTGAAAGTCACAAGTTCTGTCTTATGCTTTAAAAAGAAGCTTCAATAGTGTAAATGCAAGTCATATCAATATTATCAGTAATATAACAAGTAAAATAATATTAGCAGAAATGTTGACCTCGAAATGAGCAGGGAAATGCATTTGACAATCAATGCACCATATGTTTCGTGAGGAGAGTAAAAACCTTCCTATATTCAATAGAGGGCAGTGCAGTGGTAGAATAAGGAGAGAATGAGCCAGTGTCTGTCTCATAAAAAGTCTGTTTGTTCCATAAACGAATGTGAAATCAAAGAGTTGCACTGTTAATGCTACTGAACGGAGCAGGTGTCTGGCAGACAATGAACATGTTCGTTTCAAATGAAGCGCGTGTCTGTCAACTTGTATAAAAAACGATTATCAGATACAGAAATTGGGCAGTTTGGATGGTTTTCTGTACAATGGTGAGGGCTTTTCGAGTTAGGATTAGTTTGACATTAAGAAAAGCCTTGTCCAGTTTTGGTAAAGCTACAGAGAGGGGCTAGTGATGCAATGTGTGATTGTGTTAGGGGGAAAAGAAAGAGTCTTAACAAACCAGCACACAATTTAGCAGACAGCCCACGCCCCTGGGCAGGCTGTTACCATGGTAACCTCACAGCCAGTATTTTTTGGCCCTCACTCTCCCTTTGAACAGCCGGCCAATGACAGAGCAGCCGACTGGGAAATCTGGCTTACTCAAAGTGCACGGGAACAGTGCGCGTCTGTGTGTGCACGTGTATCAATGTATGTCCGCGCTATAACGTGATACAGACGAACAGAGCCGTAGAATCGCCTCGGAGGCTCGTCAAAAGCCAGAGTTGAGACCTGGGACGTGGCCGAGGTCAGGTGGACTGTTTTTCCAGATACATGTGGCTACTGTATGTGCCAAATACAGAAGCATGTCCCTCCCGGAGAACGAGTGGTCACAGTGGACGCAGAGGAGAGGAGGAGGAGGCCGTGATATTCCAGGGTACTGGGCCGTGCCAAGTCGTCTCAGGCTGGCAAGGTACAAGACAAAGCCATCCTCCAAAGCATATGAGCGCTCTGCAGGCAGTAACTTCTGCTCTGCTCCAGCAAACACAGACCTGCAGACTGCAATTAACAAAACAAGGAGCCTATAGGAAGAATCATTCATTGTGATATGACTGGCAAAATAAAGCATACAGTATTTTTATGCTTTAGGCAGAAATTGAGAGCCGGCAGAAAAGATGTTATTGTCGTTTTTGCTCAACAACACGAAATAACTAAACATCGTTGTGATCTTCAGTACAAAGTGCTTTCATTTGATACATATATCTCAATTTCAAAATGTCACCTAGTTATGCCCTTTTAGTTCTCACCACTCAATGTGCAAGTACAAGTTGCACACGCTGCTTAATGACAGAAAATGAAATTCCTGATTGGTTAAAGTGAAAAGCAAAAAATAAAAAAGTTAAGTTAACAAAGCCCCCACTGCTGATCTAAACACAGCATGTTTAATCAAAGCTACATCCGAAGAAAAGTTTCAGCGCGAGTTCACGAATGATGATGTCTTGAAAAAAATGAGCAGTATTAAGACTTGTCGGTTACCTTGTGATTCTGTCACAGCGCACAATAAAGTATAAGTTCCGAGAAAAATAGCGCTCTTCGTCTCTAACTCACGAGGAGCCATTAGCTTCCTCTGTCTCAGCACTTGTCTCTTTTAAAAAGGATCTAGCTCATTAACTTCATGGCTAGATCAATTAATCTATAGCAGTTAGCTGAAGATGCCCACTCTTGCTTCTTTTGCTCCTTGGCTGCTCCACGGCTCAACAATGCCCATTAAATGTAGAGTACTCAAAAGCTTTCACTGTTCACTGTCATGGCTTTTTGACAGACCGCAGCTTGGGAACACTGAATGGGAATAAGAGCAAGAAAGCACCTCGAAATTGTTAGCGGAAAAAGAAAAAAAGGATTTTAGATGTAAAAGAACACAGCTGTTTTGTTTCAAGACAGAAATGTACAATGTTAAGATCACATTTACATGAGAAGAAAATGTTCCTTGCTATCAATAATCAAAATCAAACTGCATTTCAGATTGTTTGTTTTATTCAAATACCTGGCCTTTGTATGACTGTGTTATACTAATTATATCCACAGGGAATGAAAAGCAATACCTCTCCTAAAGAAAAACACACGTGATACAATCTAGTTGCCTGTGCAGACTGAATATATATTGTGCAGGTAACACACAGGGTTTGACAGGTGACGTTTCTGAGCCAACATCATCTGCCCAGGGAATAGACTTTTGGATGCTTAATTTATTTATTAGGTGCCTCTTCTTTAAATTCCCATTTGTTGTTACAAGTGGTTAACAGTCAGCTGAATGACACTACAAAGCTCTGGCCTTCTCCTTCCATCTAGAGCTAAATATACACTACATTAGGAGTATAGAGAGTCAGCACATATGCACAGTCTGTGTGCTTACACTGCAAGGCTGCAGAGTTACTACACAGTATGTACACAAGCACTTCTTCAAGGCTATTTTAAAATGTGTATCAAGGATTGGCCAATGTCTCCCTTTGAATGATTCAACGACCACAAATAGTTTTTTACTCAGAAAGAGCCAACGCAGTACTTTTCCATTTGACCTCCTTACTTCAGCCGTTACCAAGCATCCAAACATGTGACCCTTTTGCTCTGGAATAAGGCCTTGCTAATAAGTGTAGACACATATCCAAAAGCAGAAGACGAGAGGGACATTAAAACAACAAGAAAACAATAGTCCCTTCACTGTTTACCGTTCCCCTATTTGATTCCTAATTGAGCATACCTAACACAATGTTTTCACTGAAATGGAAGAGTCCCACACCTGGGAAACCATGAGGCATTTTTGAAAGTCACATCATAATAAAACATTCCAAATTTCATTTTGAGTTAACGGTGATGGGATATTAAATTCAACACTATTCCACAAAGCTACATTTGATAAATAAAGCTGCTTACGATAAAGGTGTTTTCACAGGTCACCTTATTAGGATTAAGAAACAAATTGGAACTTTCTATGTTTTTTTCGTATACCTTAATCCGGTCTCATCCTTGCTTAAACAAAACAAAACAAAACATTTTTTGTTTCTTTACAAGCTTCTGCAAAACGACAGAACACTGACTACAATTTCTATCCAACAAATATGCTTTTTTTCCTCTTAATATTCTCAGTATCAGTATTTTGCAGAAATGTCCAGTAGACACATTTGATTTGGATGACTGGGTTGCAAATGCCGCCACATAGAAATGCACTGAAAAGCCCTATAACCCACTTGCAAGCATCTGCACCTCTTCATGCTGATCCTGACATTTTCACACTTGGCAAAAGAGGCCGTCAGACACAGCGGGGGGCAGAGGTGAACCTTAAAGTAGATTTGGAGGTGGGTGACAAGAAAAGAAATGGAACGACTGTTTGAAATCCAATAGGAAGCTTAAAGTCTGTCCTCTGGCTGTGGGCTGCATGCTTCTCTGGGGAAAGGGTGAGAGTTAGAGAGGTTAGAGAGGTGAGTGTGACAGTGATGGTGATGGTGAGGTCTGCAGAAGCAGTAGGCATATAGGGACCTGCTCATGTGGTTACTAAAAAAAGCCATACATCCCCTGCTCAACAATTATGCATTTAGCTGTGAGACGTTCCTCCAGCTACATGAGCACATCCTCTTTTCATCACACATGCTGCTATTACGCCTAATGGGAAGTAATGATAAAATCCTCAGCCTCCAAAGCAAGAGAATGTGTGTGAAGCATGGGAGAGAGGAGTAAAGTGACCGAGATCAGGCAAATTGAGTGAGATGCAGAAGAAGAGCGGGGAAGTGAGAGGAAAACAAAGTGAGAAAGCTCTCAGGGGTACATCTCAGGCTGGTGACGGCAAATAATGCTGTGCAAAGCAGTCATTTGTCACTGCGTATTAAGCAACTGCCAAGTTATTATTCCTAATAAGGAACAAACAGCAGGGAACTGACGGTAAAAAGGCAGAATTATAAATGCTGTTTGGAGCCTCTGTGGGTGATGTCAGACTTGAGCCTCAAGTTCACTGGAGCGGCGCAGGTCAGTTATAACCTCAAAAGGGGTACATTACGTCCTAAATAAATGCTCTTTATTACTTTGTACTACTTTGGAAACCCATTATCTTTTGCTTCCAATAGTGTGGTATGTTAACTAAATATGGCGAGCTACACATATTAAATAGAGAGTTCATACTTAAGGGAAAAATGAAGAGCAAAAGAAAAAACAGAAAAACATGTCATGTCACTGTCGGCGTTAGTCTACACAAGCATAACTTTTACATTTACAAGTGAATCCCTAAAATGTATGAAACTGAGCTTTCTAAATTTGAAGTGCAGAATGTGAAAACGTACTGTTTATTGTAAGGCGTACGTTTTAAAGGTTCACTTCAAATTTGATTTTCATTTCATAAAGAGTTCGGTGTTTATTTAGCAGAAGCCGCTCTCATGCACACAGCCCAATGGAAATGCCAGCCTTTTGAGGGGTTAAGGATGAGCAAACTGTGCCATAATAACCAGATTCATACGGTACCACTCACTTATTTTGATTTTCATTTCTTTGAATGTTCGAATCAGAACTTTGTGTCAAGATTGAAGTCAGGTCTCTTGCGTAAAAAAAAAAAATCAAGGTTATGTCAATCAGCTCACCACTCACCGATGAATAAACCTTTCAAATGACTGACAAAACAAAGAAAAATATATGTACATAACACTGTCCAGGAAAGAATCTCTTATATTATCAATGGTGTTCAAATATTAATGCCTGTATCCCCAAAACCTAGAACAGAGTCAGGCTCAAAGCACATCAACATTCCTGTCAGATTTACACCTACATGACCCCCACACAACCTTATCGGAAAGCTGTTTCTCCTTCCAGACAAACAGACACACACTTCCCAACACACCTGTCATATCCTGGACAGCGCTGACCTTTACGATTCAGTCTTAGTCAATACGCCCTAAGCTATGAAATCAGCAAACATATGTGATCGTGATGTGACTGGGACGTGTGTGTAAGTGTATCCTTTCGAGGTACGCGGCGAATAGCACAAACTCTCTATAGCGTAAGATGCTTATGAGTATCACTTAACTTATGCCTTTTACATCTTATTGGTTTGAGCAAAAAGAAAAAGCACATCTGCGGGAGATACTCTTCTTTTTGAAATGACTTTTTGGAGCAAATGCACATTAATACTTGGGTTGGTGAACTGTCTTTTCTGTCTAAGCAGGAGTACACAGTGAGTCACAGCATACACAGTGCAGCAGTAATATCAGTGTTAGCTACCAGTGTTTACTGATGCCGTGTAATTACTGGTGGCGACCTAGGTGCCTCAAAGTCAGCTGGAGCTACATCAAACACCAGTATATCCCATCACAGCCAACACCCAGGTACATTCACAGGTGTACAAACATCACAGTGTACATTGGCATCAAGAGGCTCAGACAGTATAGGGTTTATAATAAGGTCTGACATTACACATGCATGAGTGAGCACATGAAGGTAGATGCAATGCACTAAATGATAAACTCTCTGTTTGCGTGTGTGTTCTTGTATAAAGAGATGTGCAGTTCAAAAACAAAAGGGGCATTTAGTTCTATTTGTAGAAACCTGATAATGTTATAATTGCACTTATTATTTTTTTACTATTGCATTTAGTTTGACTGTTTAACCACCTAACAGCTAATTGTAACAGGACGTGATCTAGTCTTTATAATTAAGGATTTAGATGAGAATGATCACCCCACAGAGGGATTTTGGCCAATAACAGCTCGCTTCTGGTCAAAGGGAGCGCTCCCATTGGTTGACACTGATGTCGACAAGAAAGGACCAAGAAAATACAAGGAAATGGGTTATTCTGTAACAAAATACGTCTTATTTTACAGCAAAAAAGCTATATGAAAAAAAGGGCAGTAAATTTAACATGGATAAATGTTGGCAATGCTTCGATGTAATGTTGAGTTGAAAATAATCAAAGGATCAGTTTAGAACAGTAAACTCCAAAGCTAAAAGTATCACATGAGCTTTAAACTTTTTTTTAGTTTTACATTTTTTAAATCAAAGCAGGAAATGTTACTACTGAGACAGGGACGGCAAAAACAAAATCGGGTACTTCAGCTTTAATAAATCTAGTTCTTGCACCGCTCCACTTTTTCCCAATTTCACCAGTGAACACTTGAGGAACACCCTTGAGAAAGAAAACTAAATTTATATGATTCACTGAAGGATGATCAATTTGAAAAACACATACACCTCGGTAACGCTAGAAAGACCAGCTAAGTGTAAACTTACCCTGATATATAAACCCCTGAGTGCACACAAATGTACAGGCTAAACACAGCACATACACTTGAGCGCAATGCACCTTTAAAACATGCCTTCCCGGGCCAGGACATATTGGATTAGGAGTGATTTTTTTTCTGGCGTCATCCCAGAGGTGCTAGATTAAATGCCATTCCCACTTTAGTACAGATGGCTCCGAAAATAAATCATACTATCCTTATATGCACACAATCTCCAATACACACACACTCGCAAACACACATAAATCTCGAGAAACGCTCGCGTGGGGAGATATATAACATGTTGGCGCACCCGAACACTAAAGCACCTGTACGCTCCAGTGCGTCTGTTCTTTGTATTTCAATCACTGAATCGATGGGTCTAAATTGATTGTAGCTGAGCGGGGTCCAGAGATGTTCCCCCTGGCTTGCTGCCCTGGCCCTGTATTGATTAGATCTGAGAGAGCCAATTGCTTTCACACTGGATTAAGGTGTTCCGGGGCAGTGAGCACGGATGGACAAAGAGGCAGAGGCAGCAAGACGCAGACGGAAAGGAGAAAAGATGATTCAAAACATGAGGGCAACAGGACTAATTAGTTAACGAGGAGAAGATCATAGAAACATACAAACGCATTGGTAGGACATGCAGACAACAACATGGCTCCCAACACACACCTCCACACTGGAATCCTTCAGATCAGAAGGCACTAACACAGATCAAGGGTGTAATCTGCGTTGACCCCGGAGCTAAGTAGCCGGGGGCAACAGCATTACACTTCAAAGCTTCACTTCAAGTTTGCAACACATTCCAGCTCCAAAGCCTTGCGCACTGTAAGCTGGCAGAATCCAAGCCAACTTATAGCATCAGCTAGCGTTGCGAGGTCTAGCACCAAAAGTGGTAGATAAATCAGTTTTTTTACAATCCTATAAACCCCGCCATATTCAACTTTCTCCTCGCCGTAGAGAACAACACCACGCTCTCGGCGCGTTATCAGTCCCCTTCACACAGAATCTAACCACACATGTTCGAGATGTACAGCTAAGCTAAATAAAAATGAGGCATCTACTTTTCTACAATGTAGGTTTAAATCCAGATTAGGTGCTTATGAGAATAGTGTGTGCCGAGATGGGGCCCGCATTGACTGAGTGGTCCAGGGCCCCTAGGTCTGAGTGCTCTCAGAGAAGCACTAACCCTATTCACATGGCATTAGGGGTGTAAAAGCATCACATTGACTGTGTGAGTCAGGCAAGCTCAAAATACATTTGGTTAATGCCTCTATTGTTGCGTAGCAGAACGCCAAGAGAAGGAGAACAGTGGTGGAGAAGGAATTAAAGACGCAGAAAAGATGAGATCGAGAGAGAAAACAAGGAAAGGAGGGGATGGGATTTGCTGGCCCATTCATGCCTCAATGGCTGTGAAGCATACGGAGAAAAGCACACATACCAACATCCACACAATATTAGCCTTAAAAAGACTGCAGCGATCGTGGTTCATGAGAGTCTGACTCGATGTTCGGCTCACACACAAGTTTGGAGGAGAAACACATAATGATAGGCCAAACACTGTGACCAGTAATATAAAGGTCAGTTTTAGAGAGAAGTGAGAGAGAAAGATAGAGGAGCTAAAAGTGAGGAAGAGGCAGAGTGAAATTGACTGACTGTATGAGCATGTGTGCCTTTGTGTCCCTATCACTCTGCGTTTGCTTCATTCCCCAAAGGGTCTTATTATGCTTTGCGCTGGCTCCGACACAAAGGCAGCGTCTCTGTATCTCAGCTCCATCCAGATCCCCAGAGAAGCTCCTCCACACAGCAAATCCATTTGTTTGTCAGCTTCGGCTTCTGTTCGGACTCTGACTAATCAGATATCATTCTGTGTGAGAGGCGTAGCACTGTGCGCTTTGGCCTTGTGCTACAGTAACGCTGTCCCAGCACTCTGATACCATCTCTGCCCTTTCACTGAGGACTTTTTGTGTTTGTATATGCTACACACAGGCATCATAAAGCAGTGCGAGAGGCTAAGTTATAAAGGTATCTTTCAGTTCATCTTTAATTGATTCAGTAAAGCTTTTGAACGTGAAAGTTATTATTTACATGAGCCTTGCAGGTTTAGATGTTGTGTGAGCAACAGATTTTAAATTGGTTAAGGATTATTACAATATTATTATCAAATGTGCTTAAGTACAGTTAATTAGACTTACATGGAGCATAAGATTGATTTTATAAAAGCCAGGTAGCATATGCATGTGGACTCAAAGGTTATCTGTTATCACTGAAGAGATAGAAAGGCTTTAAAGACACTGAGAGCTCCAAACAGTCAGTAAGTACCTCTGTCGGTGGAAATAAGTCATATCCATGGAAAGATATTTAGTGCTTAATAGTCTCTAAAGCAGAAGTGAAAGAGAGGCAACGATAAGGCTTATCAAGCCTAAAAGCAGAACATTTTAATCAGACATTGTCTTTTATGTATTGTTTGAGATAGGTTTCATGTGATTTAAGATGACACTTTGGTTAGTGGCTATTGGTTAGAGCTTTGAAATCAGCATCTAACAAGTTGTGTTATAAAATAAATACTAGAGGAATGTTATGATTGTGTTCATTGAAATACATGCAATATTACATAATGCCCTACTGAAACCAATAGGCAGCTTTTAACCTTTTAACATCTTCCCACTCACAGTGGAAGTATGAGTGGGATGGTGGGATGGGAGAAAAAAGGTCTTTATGGAATGCAGCTAAAAAAAAACAAAAACGGACTGTGCTAACGGCTTGATTAGATTTAATAAAAAACACTCTCTTCCCGGAGTTGATGAAGGAATGCAAAGCTTTCACCTCCTTAAAACTGCGCACACAGTGAAAGTAAACAGGCAGACGATGCTTATGAACTGGCAGATATCTGACCAGCTATGCTAATGCAGCGATGGGAGAAAAGCTGCAGCCCCCCAGACTGTGTGGGAACTCTGTAAACAAATGGAGCACAAAGCCCAAAGTTCTCAAAGAGAGGATTATCAAGTCACTTTCTTTCACTTATTCGCCTTTTTCTCAGTGCCCCCGACAACCCCTCACACACTCATATATAGATAGATCACTCTAGTCTTACCCCTATCTCACTTTCAGGATCCAATATTCATGCAGTGCCTTCTCTTGTGTGTGTTTTTCAGAAGACCGCCGTAGCAGGGGGTCCACGACGGGATGAGTCACAACTTTTGCCGAGATCAATCATTTGTCACAGAGATGCATCACTGAGTTTTACAGACTCCTCTTGTCCGTCATTCAGATAAAAGGGAGGCTTTCTCTCGCGCAACCACACGTCCGCCCTGACCCTGAAAACTACAGTCTGTGTTCACTGTCAATGAGAACATGTAATTACACACATAATGACACAGCACAGAGCAACAGAGAGATGTCTAATTGCTGGATGGTGTATTGTGAAGGTTTGGAGGTTTTGTTTGATATGACCTGCTCGTTTATAGAAGAATGACTTGGTGTTAGACAGTTTCAATGGTGTCACAACAGAAATAAGTATTTGTGGATGTTTAATCATTGACAAGACTTGAAGTTGAACTGTGATGCAGGAAACATGAGTCGTTTAAGAATTGGATACACCGAGCTAACTTTTTGATGCTGATAATGTGGGTCTATTGCAGTTTGGGGATATTTCTCTAAAGTTAATGGTGCATTCAAAATGTTTTTCCGAATTGAAAAATGCATCTGAATGCCTGCTCAAGTCAGAAAAACTGCTCTGAAACTCGGGTGAGACGGAGTTGCCTAAGATTCCATGTTGAAGTTATCAACCATGCATCAACATGGAGGAGGAAAGAAACGTTTAAGATATTTTAGTAATATAAAAATGTTTCATTCCAACTGTTTTGCACATTAATAACTTGATAATTTGACTAGTTTTTTGTCCATATAGGCTTATTTAGACTATATACTAAGTTATTTATTTATTTACGTCCAGTCTTATGTTTTGAATAGGCTACATTTTCTTAAACCACAACTAATAGGCCAATAACTGCTACTTTGACTGTATTCACTCATTTACAAATTTTTGACTTCCTTCTTGACTTTCCAAGCTGAAATCATCAAGTCGAAATAAGGACTTCCTAAGTTTCCGAGGACCACATGAATGCACTATAAATGTTAAAGTGTGTTTTTATCAATTACAGGAGTGGGCCCAATTAGCAAAGGCTAGTCTGGAGCCCTATTGAGAAGTGTGTGGGGGGCAGCTGTATAAACTCTAAGGCCCAAAAAGAAGATTTTAAATTCTGGTATAATTGGCCTTCATTTTACCACCCTTTCACTTTTTTGAGTTCCATCCGTACACAAGGTTTTTTTTTTGTTTTTTTTTTAATTTACATATGAATAACCAAGCCAACACAATTTTGCATGCGACTTTTTATTGCAGTGGTACTCTTTGCACTCATATGTTTTCCACACTGCAACAAGCTGGGTTCTGAGCCAAAATCTCATGTGTGAAATGACTAACAGTGTTTGGAAGGAACATTTATGATTGCTATTCGGTTTTAATTAGAAGCTAACATAACCTTGGCTAGTGCTCATTTATCATTCAGTGCAGCTGATAACCTCCAGGTGTTTTTCTATTGTCAAACTAAACAAGCTTGGCTTTCATATTAGCCCAACAGTGAATCTACAGATGGATGCTGATGGCACGGAGAAAATCAACAAATGAGAGGCAATGGAGAGGAAGAATTAGTTGTGCTTTCCCAACCGAAGAGTTTCACAGTGTCCCCTCATTACTGCCTGCTGAGGGATATTTCAATGAGACGAGAGAAAGAAAACAATGAACAGAGCGAGTTTTAAAAATATTGACAAACAGATCCCACGGGAAGACTCGAGACGAGACTTGCCCACTTTATTGACAATGACTTTGGTGCGTTCTTAACTGTGAAATTATAATTAAAAAGCATCAACCAGAAGGGTTTGATTGATGGGGGTCACGACTGGGGTGAGTGGGTGAAGAGGAGCCCCTCGGTATGGAGCGCTTTTGTGTTTTATCAGTCAGGGTACACAGGCAAATTAAGCAGAACCCCAGCCATCTGCTAAGTGTATGGGCTCTTTTGTTTGCCCCTGTCCCAGTGTCTCAGTGTGGCCCCAAAAACCCCAGAGGTCCAGGAGGAGTGGACAAGAGTGATGCAGGGAAGTTAAGTCCAGATATGGGCACTGAAAAGATGTCTGGGACTGAATTGGAGCAAAATAACTGAAAGGGATTTGACAAAAACATTGGAAGACGTGGGGTTAAAGTGGAAGGTTCTCAAAAAAAAAGTTCTTGTGCTGTGATGAAAGGCTTTGGGGAAAAAAGCCTGCTGACCAAACACATGACCTCCAAAGAAAATGAAGGTTAGAAAAGCAGACAAAAAAACAAGCGCTGAAAAGGAACAAGACGGAAAGTGAGAAATAATAGGAGTATGTTGTCTCCGTGGGGGAAAAGAAGGACTCGGTGTGCGGTGGGTATTTCCATTATGTGTGAACAACACTCGCTGGATTCCGCTCGCATCATTAGAGGCTGACTCTCTCCTTGCATTGAGAGCGGTGCATCTGTGTTTGGGGTCATTACTAGCACACTGTTTGGGCCTTCCATTCAATGAGTCATTGTTTGGGTCGCACTCTTTCACCAGCCCTCTTTGCCATCCTGCTATTAACCCTTCTGAGAGCCATGGAAACACCGCTAAGTCTGCCCTGCTTCTTCCTGCAACGTCTTCATTTTTGCCCCCCATCACTCTAGCCTCTCACATGTGGAGGACTAATAGGAGCACAGGAAGAGTCCCAAACTTACTTAATTGGGCTTCAAGGTGACTTAGCGGAGATTACGGGTGGTGTTTGTGTGTCTACGTGTTTGTGGCCACACATGAATGCCTCTGTCTAAATGAAGTCAAATGTGTGGAAGCATAACAGACATGGCCAAATGGACTGGAATTGGCTTTAATAGCTTGGTGGGCCCTTGGTGCATGTTGTGTGCCAGATTCTTTACACCAACATTTGAAGGATGAGAAAAACTAAAGATGTACTAAAATATGTTAGATCTATAAACTTACACCTATGTATATGATTAAGGCATCAAATATAATGTCAGGTATGGAGTCGTCATGGCCTGTGGAGAGTTATATAGTATAAAGGCTCCAATTACCAACTCCAGGCTAGACATAAGCAGAGCCCTAATTAAAAATGACGCTATAATGCCAACTCTAGCACCTATATCCACACTAAATCCACCCGTACTGTATCATATGCATTGTACATATGCCATGACTTTATCTATAACATAATGTTAATCTAAGAAGTGAAAGCATTTGGCCTCCAGAAAAGTCAGAAAAGTTGTGTAGCTTTTTGTTATACTTTATGATTCTACCATATTCTTGCAGTGTAGCAGTATATTATAGTATAACAGCGACAACAAACTTTACAGTTGTATATATCGGGGTTTATTAGGTTTAAAGCTAGGGTTAATAATGTGATAAATGGGCCTGGAACACTGCGTTTAACATTTTAATAATGCACGCATGAAAGAACTAATACTTTTTCCTGAGCGTGTGCCCGAGATGTGTGTGTGGATGTGCTCATGCCCCATGATGGTAGCCATTAGACAGGAGTAAGGCAGCCATGATGAATCGGCACTTAGCCCAGGGAAGCGCACTTGCTCAATGGGCTGTGAATCTCCCGCTGCCACTGTCAGCCCGCAGAATGTTAAATAAAGTTATTTGAATATTTGTAATATTAATGTGCCAGCGTGTCAAAAACCCTCTGAAGCCTGACGCTGAGAGGAAATATCAGGAGATGCATATTGCTGCATAAACCTATAGGAGCACTGTAGTGAGGAATTACATAAATACCCAACTAAAGTAAATACATAATCATGAGCGGAGAATTGAAATATGGTGGACTGTCAGGCTGAGTGGATGTGAAATGGTTTTCAAAAAGCTGGCATCCAGGCAAGAGGCTATAGATATTAGTATTGTAGTATTTCACCTGTGTCCTATTGACTCCAAAAAGTAATAGGAGAAGGGCACAAAGCATGAAACAGCCTATGTTTCAAATGTTATTGAGATTCTCACAACAGTGTAGGTGATGTCATGCAACAGAATAAACTTTCAAAAGGTGCGATGGTCAAAGATGTTGTGTAGATTGAGTGCATTAATATTTCCAATATATAGATTGAGCCTCGAGGCTGAAAGAACAGATGAAAGAACTCTACCACCACCACTACTGTTTCTCTGATTGGTCTGGCTACTTCAAGGCTGCAGCCAATCAGATTATCATCAGCACCTCCGTCAAGGCAGCTTTTCTGATTGGTCACTTTGCCTCCAACATGTTGCCACATCTTTGGATTCATCTACTATAGCATTAGTTACACTGGTTTGGCACAGTTTATCATTATTATTACTATTATTAAGAGTTCCATTAGAATAAACAGATTTATTTTATCCCCAAATCGGGCTGTTTCATGACAAAAATGCGGGCTATATGATCTGACCCTTCCAGTTCCTTGCACCAGTTCCCATTTATGTATTTAGGACATTTGTGTGACAGACAGTGGGTTTTAAAGTGGTAAAACCTGCTTAATGTTCAGAAATAAAGTTACTTTAGTAAATGTCATTGCAATTTCAGGTTCAACAAACTGCTAAAAACACATTCTTTACCGACAAATTTAGTTCGTAATAAGGTGTTACATTGTAGAGGGTGCAATGAAACAGGAACTATGCAGATTAAGGGGAGATTCAGTGTGTTGTAGCCCATCAGTTCCAGCTTAAGACTCCATTTTATTTTTTGGGCCTTTTTCGACCTTTATGTGACAGAGAGAAAGGTTTTGGAGAGCAAGGTCTAGGGATTTGGAAATAAGACCAACCAAGACCAAAACTGATTTATTTGTTTGTTATTTTGTAGTATCCTTCTTCCTCTACCTTCTTATTTTACAAAATGATAACCCTTCCATAAATTGTGGCTTGGACTTTTCCTTCATCTCTTCTAATGCATCATACTGTGGTCGTGGTCTTGATCTTACCGTCCCACAGTCTTGGTTTAAATCCCTAAAGGTCTTGTCTTAGTCTTGGTTAAGGTGGTCTTGAAAATATTTAGTTCAAGGAGAGTTTAGCTCAAGAAAGAAATCAGTGTTGTCGTAAAAAGGCATCAAAAAAAGTTTAGACATTGCAATTCATGTATCTCACTTTTCAGTTTCCAAAATCTGAAAAATTAGCTTCGCAGGGAGTTTATTGACTTGTAAGAATCATTAAAAAGATCCATGATAATAATTAATAAAATACAGCTAGACGAAAAGCTAAAGTAATCAAGGTGATTGCATAAATCACTCAGCAGGAGACCGGAACACGTGAGAGCACGAAGACTTGGGTAAAGTCACCAAATCAGTGTTTTATTAGTCGAGAAGGGCGCACACAAGACAAGCCTTGCTCTGGTGGAGGTAGCGGGTGCTGTTTGGAATTGTCTACGCTCGATTTAACAGCGAGGTGATAAAATATTTAGCAGACTGCTTACATAGCCATCGGGGAGAGCGAGAGGAACGCAGTGAGAGATACAGAGAAAAAGGGGGATGCCCAAATGGTTTGTGTGGGAGCTGGGGAGACGCTAATGACAACGGCATGCTGGCATCGCTGCTACAGAAGGGCTCGCCGTGGTCTGTCACCGCCGACTAACAGCGGGCAGCACACGCCACTCTCCTTCTGATTAATTGTAAAGGTATTGATTGGAGAAGTGCAATCAGGCACAAGTGGCTCAAATACACATGCGTTCGCTTTCCGCGCGACGAGGGCTCCATGGAATCACTTTTATTCCCTTCATTAACGTAACTTTTCATTAACCGTAACAATGCAATTAAGTCGGTCGCTATGGAAAAGTCTCCGTGAAGTTGAATACGCTTAAAGTGATTTGACGGACACACTGGTATAGGCTGTGTTTGCTCAAAGCATTAAAAGCAACGTAAAGAGGAACATTTTGCTGTTAAGCCACGCATCCTGCAATTGTTTTAAATGACATCTAAAAACTGTAAACTTGAACTCACACCCTTTTATCTTCTTACTTTGACATATTCTATCATCCTGTATTATATTGTGGATTAGGTTTGATTCTAGGCACAATATTTTGTAGTAAAAGTCTCACTTTTCAACATCTTCCACACAATTAGCCGTTTAATCGTGCAGAATTTCACGGACTTTTAGTGAGTGACAATAATCATTTCTTCCATTATAAAATGCCTTCTGGTGTTGTCAGTCAAGTGTTAAAAACTTCCATCTATTCAACAATGTCATAATGAGTTAAATAGATGTATTCGGAGTCAACAAGTTGCATTTCTGATGCTGTTAAACTTTTATGAGCGACTCAAAATGAAAATGAATGCATAATTCCTGTCTTTTACTTAATCTCTAATGGGCAATTACTTGAGTACTGATGCTGACTGCATTAACCCACAATCCATTGGCTGTTAGGCTCTCCAGTTTAAATAATAGATAACAGTCCTCAGAAAAAGACTTTATAGGTTTATAATTGCCTTTAACGGAGACGCCTCTTGAAGATCAGATGGAAACGTGTGTCTCTTTTTGTGTTTAATAGTTCCCATCTGATTCTTGAAGCTTGGTGTCAACTTAGCATTTTGTAGCTATATTTACAATATATTCCACAATATATCACAGCAACTTTCACATACTTCTCTAATAGTACGTGAGAAAATGTTGAAAAAGTTTAAATGTCAAACCTAACTCCCCGGGAAGTCTGTTCGCTGTTATGTGGGCAAAGAGCAGTGGGGAAAAAATATATGTCTTCTCTTTTGTTCAGAGGTGCTTTGTAGTTTGTGATGTCTGAAGGTGGATGTGTATGTGGTACGGCAACCACAAAAGCCGCCTTCTGGTAGAAAAGTTTATATAGAGTAGGTTAATGACAGGACAAAAAAAGGTTTCGGTGGAAAAAATATATAAACAGAAATCAGAAACTGTACTTTAAGCATGTTTGCTGCATTAGACAATATTGATGAAAGCATGTTTTCAGAGGTAAGGCTAGTTGAATTTTAAAACCCTATGACAAGCATTTCTTTATTGAAAATATTAAATCGAAAATGACGATGAAAGCAGCTGACACTTGTAGTTTTTTATCTATTATTTAAATTGCAACACATGACATTTTTTCAAACACTGGCCTTAGTCTTAATTCTTTCTCATTCTGTAAAATGTCATGAGGTGGTTGAGGAGTAGTTTTCATCACATAAAAAAGAAAAGATGCACAAAAACCACATTAAAATCCTTAGGCAAGCTTGACTCCAAAAGGTTCTTGTGAAACTATGTACACCTAATTTCCCAAGCAATGAAAACAGCCATAAAAATGCGGTAATGCAAAAATAAATGACCTGTGAATATTAGCAACATTAGAATGAAATAAGCACTTTAAAATGTAATGTTAAATGCATTATCTTTTGCCTTAAAGTAATTCCATTAGCCCAGGTTGCTGTGGGTGGGTACAGCCTCAGACACAGAGCAATGTGAGAAGGATACAGTAGACACAGTCCAACAGTGTGCTTTGTAGATATGTGGCACACTCATATCTGTTTATTGATCAGAGCAGATGTGCGTCAATCAATCTTATCAGAGCTCCACACACTCCGTGGCCAAGCCCTGGAGGCGGCACAACCAATACTGCACCATGCAAAAAGCCCCAAGTCACTATATTATCATCACACACCTTGGGCACAGTTTGTCTGAATGGGTGTGCATGTGTGTGTGTGTGTGTGTGAGGAGCAGGCTGGAAAGGTGCAATAGAGGACAGACAGGTGGGAGAGAGTGAGGGGAGGTGACAGCCTTAACCAAGAAAAACCTACATTAACCTCGTCTTTATGTACACACGATTATCCATTTCTTAGAGCTCCATCTCCCGCGCATCACACTGAGAGCAGCATCAAAACTCTCGCCATCTGTAAAGTAGGCTGCACAGACGGCTGGCGTTCGCTGCAGATTAAGAATCGATGCTAATGTGCCTTTGTAGTAAGCCGGAGGTGGATGTGATCAAGGGAGATGTGCGGCACATCGTGCTCAGCAAAACGCATGAAACACAATCAGTTCAGCCCTTCAAATGATGCTGAAAATCTGTGATCTCAGGTACACCAACGGCTTGTTATATGCATGCTCAAAATAAAACTAATTCATGTCACATGTCTACAATGAGTGATTTTTTTTGTGTATGAGTAGTCCAGCAAAATCAAAGAGGATGAATGATCAAGAGCATTTGAGTTAAAAGTAGGAAGCTAACACCTGGAAGAAGAAACACTTCAGACAGCCTCAATGCAATGTTTTTGACATGACATGTTTTTACACTTACCACGGCATACGTTTCCATTGTCAGGTTCAAACCCAGCTTTGCATGTGCAGCTCCCAATAGGAACCATCCACTCTCCATCTCCATTACAGTAGAGCTTTATAGGGACATCCACTTCCTCAGAGTTAGGAATGCACATTCCTCTGGCGATGACCAGTGAAGTGCTTTCAGCACCTGTCATTGTCTCTGGAAAAATTGCAAAGTTTTGGACCACACTTGGGCATTTTTTATAAAAAACCCTGACTGACAGCAGAGACATGCATGCACCATAGTCCTGAAAGGCCAAATAGAAGCCGTTTTTAGACAGTGGCCCGAAGCTCCGCACCTCTGTGTTGACTTTCATAAGGCGTCCGCCAAAGTCCACCTGTGAGAAGCTTTCATCAGCTGCTATTGTGTCCACTTTGAGGTAAGGGGCCTCCATCCAGAAGGCTGTGCCTTTTGTGGCAATGACGGCATCTGTCTCGTAGTAATAGAGGTTAAAGGTCTCCTTACAGGAGCCTGGGACGTTGGGGATGGAGCTGCAGTCTCGAACTGTAAATCGAATCTCTACGTAGATGCGCTGAGCTCCACGTCGATCAATAAAGGTTGTGAGGAGCCAGTTGTTTTGACTGGGCTCGAAGACATTACACACCTGGTAAGTCCTGATGGTGTTCAGGTTCTCATCATAGCCACTCACCTCCTCCCACTAGAGAAAAACAACAGGAAAGAAGGGATTAGTTTTCATTTGTGATGCATTTGCTGCGTATCTAGTTTTTTGCATAAAGAATGCTAATATGAGTTAAGCTACAGAGAGTTTGTACACATATTAGTAATCTCCCAAAGGCAATGTATTTGAGTCAACTTTCTGGATTAATGGGAAAGATTTCACCAGCCAGGCTGTGGAGCTATTTCATCCTCAGAGACTGCACAATTGTCCATCTTTTCTGAGTCATAAACACTTCCTTAGGAGCAGCAAAAATACCACTTGTCTTTCTTGTTTTGTGAACATGCTCACAGCTGTAGTATGTGCACACCACTGTCTAAGCACAAAGACAGTAATTAATTTGGATGCTGTGCCGCTGTCGTCCACGCTGAGTATAACCAGCACTGAGCTGTTGCATTTACAAATATGGTGTGTAACAAATTCAAGATTATAGACTGCGGACTTACAATTAGACAGACAGGATTCATACATGGCAGCCAAAGGCTGCTTTGCTGGAGTTCATTTGCATGCAGACTAAGCTGAAATACAACGCCGGCCTTCACTGGCAGGTGTGACCCAGAAAGTATGTTGGATGAGCATCAGAAGCCCCCTCCGGGTATTAACTCAGTGCACCAAAACATGATGGAAATGTGCCATTAACATTTGGCTGGATTCACTAGAACTGCAGAAAGAAATCACTGAAACACAAAGATAGGTTTACCCAGAAGCTGTCAGATTTATGGGATCTTTTTCAAATATTTTCATCTGGTCAAGATGTAAGCAGCAGCCACTGATATACCACTACTGTCCAAAGCTATTTCCCAAGGCAATAAGCAATTCTATGACACCTGAAAAGAAAACATAATAAGGCTTTATGGAATAAAACAATCAGATGCTTAGTTTGATCAATTTGAAAATGAAGAGGTTTTTTTAAGTATCCTCTTTTTGTGTTTGTCTGTGTAAACATCATATACTGATGTGTGTAAACACCATATACTGATTTCAGAAACTGGGATCAGCCAGTCTGCTGGAGTTGAGAAACCCAGTCATGCTACCTGGAGAACTCTAAATGTAACTGGGATAGGGGAGCATGTATGTGCAGTATCCTGACACTTTATTATTATAAAGTAATATAAGGCCACTTTCATACTTAACACACAACTATTGTGGTGTTGTCTCAGATGTTATCACTACACTACAACCACTGTAAGATGCAATATTCAAGGTTCTGCTCAGGACATGCTTAGTTGGCCATTTTTTTCTTTTCTTTTCTCCCTCTTTTGTTGGAGATGTTTTAAATGAGCCATGTCTGTACTCTGCAACTTTTCCATTCAACAGCACAGAGATTCCTGTGGTTGTCTGAGTGCGTGCAATATGGTCATTGCTGGGATTAGGCTCATAACTGGAATAGGGTCGCAGGTGAATGGAGCCTGTCTCACCAGCTTTGGGCCTGAGGCAGGCTACACACTGGACAATACCAGGTAGTCACAGCACTGATGCCTAGACAGACATTTACAGACATCCATTCACTCTCACATTTATTCACTAGAGGGAAGTTTAGACTGACCTATTTTCCTTTACCCACAGTAACACGGGAGGACCTGCAGACTGCTGCACAAAAGCCAGCCCGAGGATTGAATTTACATTTATTTTTTCATCCCATTAGAAGAGTACACCTCATGTATTTCTCCTCTAATCGTCTTAAACAATGCTCCACCGCTCCACTCGCTGTGGGCCAAGGGAGTTGTACAAGTCTCCCCAGTCACTTTACTTTTCTGAAGAGAATAGCATTTACTCTTAAAGCTTCCTCCTTTTTCTAACCTTTAAGGTCAGCTCAAACAAAACACCAGCTCTTCAATTTAACTGCCATAAGGTGCAATACTAACATGTTCACGCTCATACAACCATCTCTGAAGTATTATGAAACTTAGTAATGGATAAAAAGAGGCCATTGAGTTTGAGCGAGGGCAGCTGGTGGTAAAGGGGGAAGACCCGGGGAGAACAGTGATACTGGCGACATGATGAACGAGTTTACAGAAATCTGAGGTGCAAATTAAAGCTCCCTATGAGCCCACGCCCTTCTGCCCCCCTCGCTCTCTTCTCGTCTCGACTCTGTAATGACCATTCATCAGCATTACAGGAACCTGTCCCTTTCAGCGCCGCCTGTTCATTAATACAGCCAGCCCTGGGCTCCTGTGCACCGGCCTAGGAGGGGGTCCACACAGCCCTCGTCTAGTCAAATGACCACCATCTTTCACGCTGCGCACCGGCCCGAGGCGTCTTTCATAATGCCTGTGTAAAATCTGTCCAGAAATTCATTGGCTTGTGTAATAATGGATTTCCCTTTTCCTTTTTAGAAGACATCTTGTGTCACCGAAGTGTCAAAGACAAACAACACGTACAGGTGCAGAAGTTCCTTTGCACAAATCAGCCACTGTGGAGTAATCTCTTATTTTGTTCAGCTCTTTGAATTCATCTGCTGTTTATATCGGTGTGTGTTTGTTTTAGACAACGTGCTGTTCATAATTTAATGGTTTACTGACCGCATATTGATTTTCTGGTTGTTGTTTTGCATACCGAAAAGCTTTAGGCTGGATGGCATCTTCCTCCTATTCCTAAGCCTTGTATCATTTGTCTTATTATCTCAACAAGCACTACAAAACAAAAATCTCTAGAGCATACATCCTTAATATTCTCGTCAAGTTTTCTTTTTTCGCTTCTGTTTCTGTCCCTTTGCCTTTCCAAGATCTTTCTTTCGTGTGGTTCAAATCAAATCTATCCCTTGCACTACCTCGTGGCATGAGTCTGATCTTAGTGAAAGAGAAAGAAATGAAGGCCTCATCTTCTGTCACCTCAACCATAATAGAATTTCCTACTCACTGTGACCTTTTCATTTTTAAGGAGTATATAAAATAGTGCTGTGTATATTTAATGTTTATCAATTATGTACAGTAGCAGGGATGTACTGTATGTGCTCGACATGCATCATTCACATTATCTCGAGGTGAAGACAACACATCAACCCTAATGTAAATGTCAAAATAAGACTTATTTTAGAAATGGTCTCAAATGCTGGAGACAGGGCTTATACATCAAACGGCTGTTGGTGGTGATCTGGATAAAAAACTGACATCCTCCACTTGATTTGCCTCTATGAATATCAAACATATGGATTGACCTAAATTAAATATTGAAACCTCTTTTTAATGATCCCTTTCGCTGGAGCCATATGTAACCCATGACTCCACTCTAATAGGTTTGCTTTTTGCCTGTTAATAGGAGTCACGTGCCCGTCTCTTTCTTTGCTCATAATAGTCAAGTGTGGCCAATGTGTGTCATTATGGCCGCTCTCTTTTATGGGCAGCAGCAATGAGATGGAACTATGGATTCACAGAGTGCTTAATGTTTGCATTAATGACCAATTGCAGTTCACGGGAAAGGCAGAGAGACAGGACAAGACATACTGATGGATAAAATCAAATCAAAAATGCAGCGGAATATATTCACTGTGATGGTCCCCTTCCCAACCTCAGCCTCAGCCTCAGCCCGTTGCCATCAAGCCATCGATAGTCAGCCCTCATAAAGGCCATTCATCACATTGATCTCCTGCCATTAGCTTCAATGGTTAAAATAACACTGAGCCGCTCTTATGGACACGGTGTTGGACTATGAGGCATGAAGGGACGAGCGCGGGGGGCAAGAAGGGCCTGGATCGATAAGCTCACAGGGCGTACCTCTCCCGACATGAATGTTACACCTATGGACAACGACAAGGGGAATGGACTCATTGAAACACGCCACTGACAGGGAACAGGACAGGACTGATTTCTGTCAGGATAAGACGGAGCTCATCTAGAAATAAGTCGTCCCAACACAAAAGACCACTCTTGAACAGGAACATAACACCTCTGCATTGTTGCTTTTCTGGAAGGCCATGGGTTCAAATAAATAATTATAACACACTGCAAGGTTTGATGTGTTGCATGTGATTTACAATGAAAACATTAACTTCCATACATACAGTGGTGGAAAAAGGTTTTCGGACACCGCATGCATTTGTAAAATATTGCGTTTAGAATCACTCTTAGTGCATCTTCAAGTGCATTTTTTTAATTTTTTTTTGTTTTTAGTTTTGAAACACGTTGAAACTGTCAAGAAATTAGTTTTGTTAGTTTTTCTTGTAAACAATAAACAAAACCCAAAAAAAATAATATTTGAGATTGTGTAAAACTTTAAGGGTGTCCAAAAACTTTTTTCCACCACTGTGTGACAGGCTTTTGGGCTTTTGTTTCCTCCAGACAATATATTTACAACTTTTAAAATGTAGTTGCGACATGAAAAGATGGAGAGAGAACATTTTCCAAGGCTAAATAAACCAGACTGAAGGGACCCTATGGAATACTGTGATCTGGGGCACCAATAGACTATATTTTGTTAAACCAGCGAAACATTTAACTCAATCAAGGATGGGCAGAAAACCTAGCTCACCACAATGTGAATTTTGGCAGACAATTCAACTTAAATTTAAATGAATGTAAATACACCCTGCAATTCAATGAAAGAATGTTAATGCATTTAGCTGGGCGTGAGAGGCACATGCTGACATTTTAATAAAATTAGAAAATATAATGTTATTTTTTTAAATTGTGATAAGATTTAAGCAAATAACACAACATAATAATGACTGTGTCTGTTCTTAGGCCGTGATTGGATGCATAAAGCTGTGTGTTGTGAACATAAACCCCCGTCCTCTTGGGAATAAACTGAAGAGGGATGACTGGTACACTGGTGAGCACTCTCAACTCAAGCGTCAACGTTCATCTATCACTGCAGGACTAAAACATGTGGGTGGAAGCAAGCGGGAGATTACTTTTCATACTACAGGCTTAGGATGGACATTTCAATAATGAGCCTATTTGTTATTCATGGCAACACTGCAAAGCACTAAAGCTGGAAAAGTACGCCCTTGTAAAAATCTTTTTTTTTTTTCTTTTTTTTTTTAAATAATTAGCAATGAATAAATCACAATTTGAAAAGTGTACGTTAAGGGTGGGGGAAGAGATAATGGAATGGCAGATGTGCAGGTGACATTGACAGATTTGTAAAGGCCAAGGTCTCAGAAGGACACTGGATAATAGTTGGACATGAAAAACCAAAATGGGGATTGAACTCTTTATGCCCTTGAGGAAAGATGCTCTTCTCTTTTTGCAAAACCAACCTCTGATAGTAATCACCAGCCAGAGTTTTTTATGCTTTTTTTCCCCAAAGGCTGTTTCGAATCCCTTTGACTTAATGAGCTCATTTGCATTTCAACCTTTGCGTCTGTCCGCTCAACTCAATAGAATGGACATGTCATTTAAGGCAACAGTTGGTTTGGGACTATCATAACAACTAGAGCTGCACTGAAGCTTTGGGACACATGCTCACAGTGTTCTGAATACACATATTTTGATCTGTGTACAACTCATATCCCACCACACAGGGCACAGACTCAAAACTCTAAAATATGCAGAGGCATGATTGCTATTATCATTTCTGATCAGCTGTGTTATTGAATGAGGGCTGCTGTCAGGCCAGTTGCATGGGAATGATTATTTTGCGGGGCATCTGAGGCCTAGTTCCGCCTCGCTGAATGTGATGGATGGGGAGGAAATGGTGATGTCTGAAACACTCCCAGTCCTGCCAGATCTCAGCAACTCTATAATTACAGTCACATAGTTTGACTGGCCTCAAACAGTATACTGTCCGTTTGTTGGAAGCAGTTTTATTGAAGATCTGCTTCTATACTGTTAAACGAGACAAAATAGGAACGCTATTATGTAGTCAATTATTGTGCAATAATTTGATGATTTCTCATTAAACATGGATGCACATAATTACGTTTAGACAGTGTACACACGGCTGCCACATTAGGAAGGCCTCTAAAGTAAGAATTAAAAGAATAAGAAAAAATATGGTCTGATTCTAATGTTTACAAAAATGTTTGATTTAATGCTCAGTTAAACTTGAGCACATGGGCTATTTCTAAGAATTGTACTGAATAGTATTTCACCTAAATGGATAGAAAACATCTCCAGTCCAGTCTATTTTCACAACAGCACTGTTGCCCTTGGCAACATCAGTCATCTGGGCAAAGGATGGGTCGCCACTGTGTACACCCATGGACTGATCAATACATAAACAGTACATTAGACAATAAAACAGGTTTGTGTGTTTATGGGCAAACATAACACATTGATTCAAGGTGGTTAAAAGGTTATTTAAATTTAACTAATCTCCAACACTTTTGAAAAGCTGTTTCCAATTTCTGTCTAAAAAACAAATGTGATGCAGGGCACAATCTACACACTTACATACATACTTAGTATCATTATCAACATTCTTGTTTTAATTTAAGCACTTGTTACCTCAAACTGGCCATAAAATCTGCTGAGCTCTAGATGATTTACTGCTGGAAAACACGACCCTTGTAGTCGCTGCAAAAGACAGTGTACAGTACATTGCCCCAGGTCACTGGGACACTGGGACTGGGCCACTTTTTTATATCAAGTAATCAGAGTAAAAATGTGGGTGTGAATCTTCATTAAATAAACCAAATTAGGGGTTAATACTTTCTGACTATTGTGCCTTTACTTGAATACCTTTATCTCACCCTCTCAGGTTCCTTCAAACAGATGACATTGCCTCCCAGTTACCACTAGCAACATTAGCTCAAGTCAACCAGCAAAAAGACTCCAGCAATGAATGTGTCGATAACCTGACATCCTTAAGGATATACTGTGGATTTACTGTGGACAACCAGACCTAGTGAGTCACCATCACTGAGAAAAGGCCATGTTTATTCAATCTGAAGATGGAAACAAGGTATGAAGAGAAATGGAAATGGAAGTCATAGAAGAAATCTACAGAGAAGTCATACAGATGGAAACCTTAAATAATTCAAAACGGATGAGGCATATAAAAATGAATTCAAATGAGCTAACAAGGGGATTGGAATGCAAAAGATGGAGGGTAAAAGCTGTCACCCAGAGGCTCCCTATCTCTCAGATGGCCCAGGGCAAAACTATAAAGGGGCAAACAATGCAGTAATGAGAGGAAACACCATTAATGATTTTTGTTGCTTGAAAGAGGACGTAGAGGACTGGGATAGTCCACTTTGAGACCGTAATCAGGACACTGAGTCTGGACCTGGGTGGTTCTCCTGGGTTCAGACTGACAATGCTAAGAGGGTATGATAATAATACAGACACAGGGTAAATTACAGTATAAAAATTGGAATAACAAAATTTATCTTCTATCTAACAGACCTTTTATATATATATTTTGACAGGTAACCAGGGAGTTAACCAGGTAAAAAGGATTATATTTATATCTTTGTAGAATCCTACAATACTTGACACCTGACAGCCCAAAAAACAGGAAGGGCAGGCAATGACAGAGCTAAAGAGAATCTGAGCTCAGAGACAGTAAAGAAAAACACGGGCGAAGGAGAGGGAAGCTGTCAGTAATGGTAGAGAATAAAGATGGAAGTGAAGAATAGGGGGATTTAGAGCTATTTCTGCCTTCTGTGTGGAAGTGTGGAATTGGTGAACGCAGACAGTCACTCCCACTCACACGAGGAATACTCAGCCTCCAGCCACTCCCGCTCGCACACTTCAAAAATTCACACCAAATTACGGATACACTCATTTCGCCCTTCTTTTTTCGGCCTACTTCTATCACTTTGTTCTTTTATTCATCCTTTGATGGAAAATTGTCCCGGCATCACAGCACATCCAGGAGAATTCTCAATTGTGAAATCTAGAAGGGAAATCCACAGGAAAGGAATCAATAATTGAAGTGGCCACATGTTATTTCTTTTTCAAAGGAGGAAATAGGAAATAGAAAAAATGCGAAACAGAAAACGAAGAAGGGAAATGTGTCTCTCAGTGTGAGATCAGCTTGATTTAAAAAGGCAGGGTGCATTCAGTGTATTGTGTCGATCTGCAATTATATGTGATCCATGTGAGAAAAAACCTTCGAAACAAGTATTCTACGGCAAAACAGCCAAAATGTCGCACTTCACTACAGTACGTGTCTCATTGTCTTTACCAGTGTACATGCTGAGCAGAAATGTCCACACATGAATCTTTCCAATACCCACTGAGGCAATATGCAACAGGTCCTAATTCCAAATATACATTTCCACCTGTAGAGGTGTGTGGTGCTGCACTTTTACATAACAACCACAGAGCCATAATAGGGCAAAGTCTTTTATCTGAACTCATGTTTGATTATTTATTTTATTTTTATTTTTTTTGAGAAATGTGTTTCCATTTAACTCAGAGGCCATTAACACTCACTCCACAAAAACCCAAACTTCTGAATCCAGCCAAGGAGGTGTTTTTGTTTTGTTCCAACATGAGCTGAAACATCCTCAGTGAAAACATAATTCCACAGAAGTACCAGCTGCTGGGACAGAAACACTGACAAAATGCAGTGTTTTTGTGTCTCAAAAAGTCATGTTCTGATAACTACTTTATTAGAGTTTATATCAACACTGAGGCCTCAGAGTTTAACAGCACTGCTCCAGAAAATGTCTGCAAAGGAGAAGATCTCGGGTGTGACTTCTTTCACTGTGTCCATCTGAGCCCCAATCATTCTGATACGCTCCTGCCCAGTGTTGGCATTTTGTTTGTTTTATTTAGCTTAGGTAGAGCACACGCCTGGCACGCGGGAGACCCGGGTTCGAGTCTCGATCAGGTCATTCGCAAAATGTCATTCCTCACTCCTCTCTTTTATCCCTTTTCCTGTCCAGCGACTACTACACTATCAATAAAGGCCAAAAAAAGCCCCAAAAATAATAAAAAAGCATAAAAATATAATATAAAGCACTATAAATAACAATCATGACATTTCACCTTTTGAGTTTTAACTGTCAAAAACTGGAAACATGACCAAGATGGAAGTAAAAAGATCTCAGTCGGACCCAAGTATTCTGGTGGTTGTTTTTTTTTAACCTATTTCACTTCCATGTGGGCATTTATCTGTAAAAGTTGTTCCGACTATTATCAAAGCCTTATTCAAGTGTGAAAACGCAGCTCTACTGGACAGCTGCAGGTTCCCTTGACTCTGCAGGACGCATCCCAACTGTAAACCAGCAAAGGGAAAAGAGATGTGAGAAAATGGTAGGGGGCGGTGTTGCTTTGTCCATCTTTACATTCATGTGCGTGTGAATATACAAATGTGCTCATCGGTATGCAGTTCCCATCTGTATACTCTGTGTGTGCGTGTGCTTAATATGAAAGCTCCCATCTCACCTGGCTACTGAAGCGCAGCAGCATGACTCACTGCTGCCTTCCTCCCTCCTCTCTCTAAGTCCATTTGAGCAGGTTCAAGGTTCATCTCCATTTCTCTGTCTTCCTCATCACTCCATCCCAACACCTTCTACACTTTTCGCTCAGCATTTCTCACATCGTTATTCAGTCAACATTTCTATTTTCTTTCCTTTGAGATTCCCCCTTCGATTCTTTCTGTCTTAAGCAACTACCTTTCTGTCTATCTGTCTGTCTGTCTGTCTGTCAGCCCATGCATAATTGAAGTGTATTGAGCCTGGTCAGCAGATGGCAAGATGGCTGTTATGGATCTATCTGCGCTCTTTAGAAACTGCTCCGTCTACGCTGACAACTGTGCACAAGAGCTTCGCTAAATACATGAAGCACAGTGAGCAACCGAGAAGTCCTGATTTTTTTTTTTTTTTTTTCCTCTAGTTGCCTGTAATTTCTCTTTAGCTTATGGAAATAGAGAAATCCTACAGAATCCAATGCAGAGGATAGAATAGGAGATGACATTGGCAAGTTATTCTTCCAGCAGGTGATGAATCTGTCCTCCATGTTTGCTCTGGCCCCAAGTGCAGCCAAATATGACTTAATGCCTATGTGATTACTCCTGTCTACTTCTCCAAACAGGCATGATGACATAATTAATGTGAGTGTGTTACACATTAACGCTGCATTACCTGATTTTTGTTTTTGCCGTCCCTGTCTCTTCCTGAACAGCAGCGAAGTGACCTTTTCTGCATCTTTTATTTAAAAAAAGGTTAAAACTGGACCAATTTTTCACCACAAAATAGAACTTTAGAGCTTACCTGAAACTTTTAGCATTGAGTTTTCCATTGTAGACGGTAACAATCCTGTAATTATCTCTTCCTCGTTAAACACTGTGTCGAAGCTTTGCCAACATTTATCCATTCATTTTAATTTATTTTTAAATTAAGTTTAATTTGCTGTTGCTGTTTCTCTATTTTTTGTCTTTATTGAGCTGTTTCACTGTAAAATAAGGCATATTTTGCAACTGAACAAACCATTTTCTTGTTCATTTCCTTGGTCCTTCATTGTTGACATCACTTTCAACCAATGGGAGTGCTCTTTTTCACCGGCAGCGAGCTGTGATTGGTCAAAATCCTGCTCTCATCACTCTCATCTATTAAAATCCTTAATTATAAAGCCTACATCATGTCTTAATGTCTCATTTTTTTACAGATGATTCCTGTTACAATAAGCTGTTAGGTGATTAATCTGTCAAATGAAATGTAACAGTGAAAAAATCAGGTTATGGACTTAATAGCTCATACAGTCCCTTTTATAAAATAATAAACTACTCCTTTATCTCGTCTGGTTAGTGGGTGTCCGATCTGCCATGATAGATTTACTGACGCCTAAAGTGAATGTGGAAAACTGGGGCTGATTGTCACATCCACTATTTCTACACCTTAACAGCAAAGACAGAGGTAAAATAATAAATTAAAAAAACAGCACTTGTGCAAAGTTACATTTGCAGGTGCTGATATGCGACAGCACACGCCGCCACTTAAGTGTATGTCTGAGCACACATCGGGGCATATGTGGCAATATATGAGAGCGCGACTACAAACAAACACATCAGGGCCAAATCCACTCCGTCTCCAATCCTTCCTGCACCTGCTACACAAACCAAATGTCACCAATCTCATCCATATTGCCCGCCTTCACTCCAGTGTTTATTCTCCGCAGCGCTCGCTCGGCGCTCATTTGGCCCCCTCTTTATCCCTCTACACAAGGCACGTCGACCTGACCTCAGTTCTCCACGCTCCAAAGCACCCACTGCCCCTTGTCACCGCAAGCCGTCGCCTCGGTAACCCCCGTAACCCCGGCGGCACCCACCTCCCCCAACCTACAAGCCGGAGTCACATGAGTTAACCCGGGATCCCTTTCTGCACGCATAGTTCAATGCCACAGGGCCTTTTTCTTTCTTTCTTCCTTCCTTTTTTTTTTTTTTTAACTTCACATACGATTGATTCTTCTCCTACTCAAGATCCATCTAATTCAACCCCCTACGCGTTTTTTTTTTAATCCCTCGCAAACCTTCAGTCCATTCACCACCACGGTTCCTTCTGTGCACTCTGTCAAATACCTATCAGCTGTTTCATTTAGGCCTGGATCTTTATTTAATGTAAGCTCTACTTTGTCCTTGAATGGTTTGAGGTTCCTCAGAGTACATGTAACACTTAAGCTCATAGTCTCTACAAAAGGTGAACTGGGTGACAAAGACAGCTCTTTTAAATCTCTTTTGAATTCTGAAGAAATCTCAAAAAAAAAGGACTGAATTTGACAAGCAAAGTCACAAGGTCGATGATCTGCAAAAATACCCCTGACACATAATAGTCGTTAAAGCAGGTTAATGTGAATAGGTAAGGGTTTAGGCAAAATATTTTTTCTCATTTGACTAGCTACAAATAAATAAATAAACACTAAATCAGTGGTGTCATTGATAGTTAATAAAAATCCTTTTAGAGGCCGAAGACATGGTGACATTTGGAAGCTTTAATTAAATTTTGAATGTGAGATTTCGTCTTCATTTGAGTCTTTCCTCCTTTTATTGAAACTGGTTTAAGTTGGATCTAAACAGGTTTTAGATGGATTTGAAAAGGTTTTAGTTGGATTTCAACAGGTATTTGTTGGATTTCAACAGGTTTTAGTTGAATTTGAACAGGTTTTAGATGGATTTGACCAGGTTTTAGTTGGATATAAACAGATTTTTAGGATTTAAAAGGGTTTTATTTGGATTTGAACAGGTTTAGTCAGATTTAAACACGTTTTAGTTGGATTTCAACAGGTTTTAGTTGAATTTGAACAGGTTTAAGTTGAATTTGAACAGAATTTAGATGGATTTGAACAGGTTTTAGTCAGAATTGTACAGGCTTTGGATGGATTTGAACAGATTTTTTTGTATCTTTGTAGCAAAAATCTAATTCACCTAAAAATATGTTCTATTAAAATCCTATTAAAACTTAGTGCCAGAAATATCACCTACTAAATGTATTAAAGGGCCCCATAAAACATTGCAAAGGGCCGCAATTGGGTCGGACTGGATTATCATGGGCAGTATGTTCATAGCTGTCTTCTTCTAGCTAAACTACTGTATCTCATTCCCTTCGAGGATCGTATCACTCATTCCTTGCAGCTCAGTGTGCCAACTTTGGTTTCAAATACACCTCATACACTCACAACGACTCCTGAGGTGCTTTGTCATTTCACTTGCCATTTTCTGCCATTTTCCTCTGATTGGTCTTCTTTACAAGGCCAAAAAAACCTTTTTCATCTGTAAGAATTCTCTTTGTACAAACCGCTTTTTCTCTTTAATCATTTAGCCTCATAAACAGGGTTATTATTTAGATGACATTTCAGAATATCACAAAGCCAAAACAGAATGCGAAAAGCGGACGCATTAGCCTAGATGGAAATACATTTACCTCAGCTGCATTTCATTGTCTTTCATGTCTGCTCTGTCACATTGTCACATGGCAAGGTCGAGGGGCATTTGTCATTCTGTGACTACATATTTTATTCATCATAGCGTAAGAGTGTGCATGAAAGCGAGGCGCTGACAGCCAAACAGCGAGAGGACTGACTCACAAGGATACAGGTGAGACAGACAGGAAGAAAAACGACACACGGGAACCTCACTGTCAAAGAAATCGGCTATTTTTAGCATCTACCATCACTTTGCCTGGATTTGTCCTCGTGTTTATACCGCTGGAACTAATGACAAAGCTTCTTTAATCCTTCAGAATTAACCCTCCAGGTCAACGAAACCCAAACACACATAGAGCGCGCACTTCTCATGAACGGCTGACGGAGAATATAGTGGGCAAAATTAATGAGACATGTCGGATAGCGCGGGGACAGTCTCCCCTGCTGAATGCATATTTAAGAGGCAGTTATCAGGTCCACAGACACCGTCACAGTGACCACTTAGACTCTGGCTACACATACAGTGATACATCATTATTAAAATGAGTGCGTGTCATCAAATGTGTCACACCCTACACTGTACTACATTAAGGCCCTTGTCCAATCCCTCCGAGGGCTTAATACAACATTGATTTTCCTTCAAGTTCACCTTCACTAATGTCTTATCGTGTACATTATGCTTATTATGTGATATGGTACATTCAGTTCATGTTTGCGATGATCAATTTCACGCTCCTCCATCATCCACAAAAGTCATGCACCGCCTCGATTTATTTATTTAAAATACCTCAGACATGTCTTTGTGCAACACCAGACTGAATCTCAGCCGTGCCTTGACCTCACAAGCAGCACAGAGAAGTTCCAACAGCCAGAACATGGAGTGATTCAGATCTCTCGCTGCCTGAACCTTTACAACAGTAGAAGCTGAGAAATCCATGCTTAACGGAGGCTCTATGTGCCCCAAGGCTTGCTCAAGTCAACACGCTCTGATTGAAACAGCAGTAAATGTCTCTACTTTCAGAGTCTTGATAGCTCCTTGTCAGGAACAGAAATACAAGGGCTTGCGAGAAATGAATAAAACCTCGTCAGAGAGACAAAAGGAGAACAAAAGTTAGGTTCAGTATTTATATGGCGCGTATTAAGAGGCAAGAGAATACGCAAAATGGGCCAGTCAAATGTTCTATTCAGTTTCAATTCAATAATTCACCCAGAGTTATGTAGCCTACTAACAAATAAAAAGGGTTTAAAATATTTTATTACTGCTAAGGCTTTAAGTGCTTTCTTTTCCATCACAGGAGCAACAGTGTGCAAAGCTTCCAGCTATTCATGTCTAACGAGGGCTTCTCTGGGAGCTTTTATAAAAGATGGCAAGACAACAAAGAAATGTATTGAGGACCTATTTGGTGAGTCTGAAATGATTTATTTTGTATCACAGCCAATTCGTGTAAACAGATCAGCCATTAACGTATGTGATGGCAAAAGATATCAGAGCAAATCTATCAAATTCAAAACAGATTTGAGAGACTAATGTGACGACCATCCTCAGTAGATCAAAAAGAGCAAAGGTTCAGTAAATGGCTGTTGCACATGTGTTGAAAGGTTCATAAAGACCCAAAGACCTGGAAAATTCAGAAGCAGTCAGTGTCTGGCCCAGATTTGTTCTCGCCAGACTATTCTATAGAGCCTTTCATTGAGTTACTGAATCACAGCGCTGAGAACAAGGCCTTAAAATTCTCTTAAAGTCCATTATTGTAATAGGGCAATCATACTTGATACTGAAAAAAACGTTAATGATAAAATGAAAGGAGATGCTTCCATACTGATGACTAGGGACTTTCTTCTTCCCGCTTTAGAATTTGCATGAAACTACCTGAAAGTTGGAAATAGTTTGCCTTAAAATCTGACAAAGCCCTGGGCAATCTCTTCCTGTGACTCCTCCTCCTTCGTTTTATCCTAATACTTCCACTTCCCTGCATAAATGTGTCATTACAGTATCATTATGTCTATGTTATCCCTGCAGCCACCATTTGCAGAGTCTTAGGTACTGTGTTCTGGGCTTACGTGGACCCATTATGTTATTAAGTCATTACGAGCCAGGACACTGAGAAAATAATACCCATAATAGGAGCTTCATTGGGCAGTAGTCTTTACTCCCGTCCTTCTGCCTGACTCCTGCCGGTCTATCTGCCTTTATAATAGAGACTATGTGTTTTATGTTACATATGCCCTGAAGCCTTACTAAATCATGACAGATTTTAAAGAAGTGAGAGACCCCACGCTTCGGGATTATAAATGATACATGGCTAAATGTTTGGTAGTTGGGGCTAGCTGTTGCAAACATCAATATAGCCAGATTACAAATGAGAAAGAGGTGACTTGACGTGTGGCTAACCTGGTAAACACAGACTATGAAGCAGATTTCTTTGCACAATATCAAAATAGGACAGTCACCCATTATATTACATCAAACTATTTATCATAGTTTGAAGATATCAGTGTCTGCTGTCAGTCTAATGTTTCTGTGCATTTTGTTGAGAGCCGTGTGAGATGGAAAAGTGTGTTACTGTGTGTTCCTTATCGTCTTGATCATTATTCTTTCTGAGATTTAACAGAGTGCAGCTTGTGTGAAAGGGTTCAGATGTTTTTTAATAATACTTATCTGTTTTATAATGTATTTTGATTATAGGTAAGCAGGGTTAACAAACTGTGCACAATATACAATAGTGGAACAGTGTTCAAGACTTTTTATAGCAATTCCAGTCACTGATCCCAACCAGTGGCGTGTGATTGAATGATGTGATGTGAGAGTGATCCATTGAGTACTAAGCAAATAGAATAAACATAATCTTAAACAGCTTCGTGTGTGTAGCCCATAACTCACCCCAGAGTTTGGATACGCCGTCCAGCCCAGTTCAGCTGTGGCCACCCGCGTGTCCATCAACGTCTCTGTTAGAAAACAAAGAAGAAACAGAGAAAGACTACAGTTAGTCTCAAAACAAGATATTTTGAGTTGCATTGCTCAGAGCGGGAGAGCACTAAAGCTCCAGTGATCACTTGACACTATCACTCGGCAAAGATGAATCCTTCCCAGCATTTCATCCATCTCTGGGAGGATTCGGTGAAGACAAGATGTAGAAACAAAGGCTTGGAACTTTGCTGGAGGGAACGTCCCAGAGTCTGTGTCACACTGTTAAACGCTGGGCTTTGTGTTCTCTGTGTGCGAACATGGAACTACTGTCGGTGCATCCTGTTGCGGTGCACTGTGTTGGAATGTAATACAGAGCCGGCCTGTGGACAAATGAGAGGAAGTGCAGTTGTATGCAGAGGAACTGCTTCAAAAAGACAGAGGGAGCACTCCAGGTTAAGGTCGCCTCTGTTAGTTTTTCCTGGGGGAGAAATTTCCTGAAAACTAGTGTGGATGGCAGAGCTCCAAGGGCCTTTCAGTGTTAAAAATACAATTGCAAGAGAGAGATGTTTCATTGTTTATCACTATCTAAACAAAAGAGGATACCACGGATAATTAAATGTGCTCATAAATATTTAGAGTATGCTGGCTCCCAACAGGATATGACATATTTTCAATATTAACTCGAAAACCTTAGACAAAAAAAACTACTGAGATTTATTATGGAGAGGGTATTTCTAATGTGCTGCAACAACATTAGAGACTTTACATTTAGGAGCTGGGACTAGTGTTAACACTGTTATTTTCGAGCTTTGCTTTTGGCCTTGTTATGTAGTGTCATAATCTGCTGGTTAGAAAACACCTAAAATTGCTAAAAGAAAAAAAAAAATGTGTTTACAATAAAAAGGTTTGTTCAGACTTTGACTAAAATACCTAAATAAAGAAGCCATTTGTAAAAGAAGTTATTTCAATAAACACATTGTCCCATACTGTCTGGTGAAATGTGGAAGACAGAAGAGACAAAGAGTAGACATTCTCTGTTGCTGTCTGTCCTGTTAATCCACTGTGACAAACCACAGACTCATAATTCTTGCAGCTCTCCCAAGAAGTGTGTCAGCCCAGTTCTGATTAATACTGTATCCGCCTTGTTGGCACCGTGGCTTCTGAAAACGGATGAAAACTGATACGGCTGTGAGAAGGCAGATAAGAACAATGGTTATCAGAACCACTGTCTCTCTCAGATTTGCAGACTGACTTGGCGACACGTTGGCCTCAGTAATGAACGACATGTAATGCGGTGATAGTTTGATGACTGTTTATGTTCTGAAACCATCCTACCTATTGTAACATATTTCACATTTTTCCTGTGCTCTTCCAAACAGCGAGCGTCATTTGTGTTTGTTGTGGCCAGAGATAAAAACTCGAGACAAGAGAAGAGTGACTGGTATGTCTGGGTGATGATCACTGGCAGATAAGCAAGCTGTGAGGAAATTTTGAAAAAGCAACGGCTGCGTCTTGGGCTTGGACAGCGGCCACAGTCATAGCAAACGGTTGGCTAGCAACGCCCACTCGTGTTGTTGATCAAGGAGACGGCTCACACTCTGATTAAATGAAAAGACAACACCAGTAGGAGCTGCTCTCAGTCAGAATCAGGTTCCAGCACTCGGGTTTGATGCTGGTACTGCTTCAAGTGGCCACACACCCGCAGCTGGTGCTCATGTACAATCCCCATAAACGTGCACAGACTCAAGTCCAGTGGCAGCAGGAAGGGGCTTGCCTCTTTCTCATGTGTCCAACAGCATTAGATAGAAACAACACATCAGCAATTTAGGCATATCTGCCCAAATATTGTGTTTAATGCCAGTTAGAATTAGATTTGTTATATGAACCAATCATGATGTTATGGCTAAAGCATTAACACACAAGTTTAGGACATTTTTCCACTACCTTTTCCTCAATTTGACGCCATGTAGATAAGTTTAAGTAATGCTGACTATCGTGATCTGGCATCTTCTGTTTAGTCTCTAGATGGTTTTAGTCTCTTGTACACTACAAACACACAGACGGATTGGTCTAATGGCTCTTGACCAAACACAGCGCAGTCTCCAAAGTCAGCCCCGAGAGGTTCTTCGGAAAGCTTCTTCAAAATGAGAGGAATGATGCCACTTTGGGCTTGGTTCAGGTGTAACATGTTCCATAAAACATTGGCTCAGTCTAAAACGCATGAACCAGCCCCTGTTACTCTTATTAGCTCTGATCATGTACAAATGGTACTGTATGTTTTTGCTTTTATTTATATTCTGATACTTTGAGGCAATTATGTGCAGCCTGGGATAATAACTGTCCTCAGACATGAATTCAATTAGCCCAGGTTTTTCATTAAACACAAACTCATGACACATATACACATATGCATACAGTACGGGCACCTTGTCTAACACACATCTATCGAGGAGTTTTTTTTCTGGTTACGCCTACAGTGACAGGCTTGTTCACACCCAGCTTTTATCAGAATTTCATTGCATTGTCTAGATTCCACAGCCAGCTCCAGCAACTCTCCGTCAGCTGTGGAGATGGGACAACCACGCAGCCCTTAGCGCCAGCCAGCATTGTGGGGACTGCCAAGGCTTTTCTCGAGGGAAATCACACAAGCTTTAGTCAAATCACACGAGCACTTGGTAGGCCATTTTCTATTTCCTTTCAAAAGAGGAACTACGGGGAAAGAAGAAGGCTGACGACGGCTAAAGCGTGGGACGAATAAGGTCAAAGGCCCGAGGGAGTGGCGTCTGAGCCGTGCCACTGGGACTACTGAGTGCCATTAGCGGAATATCAAAGTAGCCAAAGAGTAAATGACGTATGCTAAATGGGTATTAGCGACGGGGTGTGGCTTCGAACAGCCGTCACGCCGCCGCTCGCGCACCTGTCCGCTGACTCCAGGGATTTATGAAAAAACGTCTCAGGGGACTAGCCATGTGTGAGTTTTAAATGAGCTGTTCTGTGGACCATTCACCCATTTAATCGTAAGTGGATTTCAAGAGTTCTATTCGAAAATGAGCGGCCCACTTTAATTAAAAAAGCTTGGAAATTAAGAGGCACATATTGGCTTATAGCTGAATTTAGAGGCCGTATTATGACCTAACCCCGCGCAACAATTCCTTCTCATAATCCATATTCATAAGAAGGGAAATCAATGTATTATACAGTAAGTGAGTGGTCTCTTCTTATAATCCGTAATAGTCCGCAAGGATCTGTGTGTTGAGAAGATGCAATATAATAAACAGGAAACTTCATGCACCTTGTTTTTTCGGTTTATTTTTTCCCTGACGACTGGACTCCTCGAGTGCCTCTGATCACAGCTACGTCTGGCTGCCACTCGCGCCGCTCACCTTTCACTTTCTATCGAGCCGTTTGGAAGATAAGAAAAGACGCAAGTGAAGTGGCGACCGTTTTGGACTCAAGCCCGGACTGTTTGCCGCTGCATTCACATAGTGCACTGTCAGCGTCACCTTCGGGGCCCGCGATAAATTACGCACAGCCAGGTTCGGCGGCAGTTCGCTCTATGAAAAACATATTAACACGGGGAGTTTAATGTTGACTCCGTAACCTGGGGATCATAAATCTGCTGGAAAACAATAGCGAGGTAGCTGTCAGAGAAATTCAAATGAAGCTCTGCCCTCATTGGCACGCTCATGTGTTTTCAAGCACGCACCTGTGTTTTAGGATGAAACAGGAGAGGAAGTTTTGTGACTCTGACTAACTGCTTATGGCTTCAAATAATAAATAGAGGTGGCGTCCATCTAAAATACAAACAGAAGGGAACCTGGTTTACAGATATACGTCCATTTTCACATTGATCTAAAGCACACATGTCAAACTCAAGGCCCGGGGGCCAAATGCGGCCCTTTGCACTGTTTTATGTGGCCCTTCAATACATTTAGTAGTTTACATTTTTGGCACTAGGTAAAATTCAAACAGGTTTTAGATAGATTTGAACAGGTTTTAGATGGTTTTGATTTTTGCTACAAAGATTAACCTACCACTACCTATTACAACCTGTTTAAATCCAAGTAAATCCTGTCCAAATCTGACTAAAACCGGTTCAAATCTATCTAAATCCTGTACAAATCCACCAAAATCCTGTTCAAATCCAACTAAAACCTGTCCAAATCTGACTAAAACCTGTTCAAATCCAACTAAAACCTGTTCAGATCAAATTTAATCTCCATCTTCGGCCCCTGAAAGGATTATTATTGACTATTGTGGCCCCTCACCACTTTGAGTTTGACACCTTTGATCTAGAGGGACATAGATGTGGAATAAAAGGGATTTCTTAGGTGTGACGGTTGATTTAATCTCTCCTCCACATTATAGCTTTAATATCTCATCATTTCTAAAACGCTATTGAGATCGTGGGTGCAGCTTGAAGGGGTAAAAAGAAATGACACGTGAGGACAGCATCACATGAGGTATAAAGGTTTGCTCACTATGTAAAGCTGCCACTTTACCGGTCAAAAACCCCGAAGCGACAAACTGGGCCAAAACCAAAAGCTTAACCGAGGGCCTACAGCTTCCAATCCCAGAAAGCGCAGCTCCTCATTAGCAGCAAGCGATTGATCAATACCAAATGGTAGGCTGTTTCCACAGATAGGGAACGAGGGGGAGAGGAGGAATGAAAGAGCGAGGGAGACTGCATTAAACATTGATGGGGCCCTGCGTTTCAGATCGATAAGGCAGCCCTCTTCACACAATTACACGTCAGCAAGGAGTCGCATGATACATCACACAGACGCGCATAATTACATATCGCAGGCACTCCGACCGAAAAACATCTACAAAGTGCTAGATGAAAGAACAGCAGGAACAGGTCGCCCAATCTTCCTTTGAGCCTTTATGTATGAGTTGAATTCAGCAGTTTGCAAGTCAGAATGGCGACATGCGTGTGTAATTCGGTCCTTTGTGTCCGCGCCTGTATGATTGTGTGGCTGCCGGTCGATAGAACATGTGCTGAAGTGCTGCCCGCCGCTTCTTTAGTCAATACGGTGGACAATTCTCGGTGGATTCCCGTTCTATCCCCATAACACATCTTTCCTATTCATCTATTCTCGATCTGCCTCCCTTTCCACTTTGTCCTCCCATTCCAGGATGCTGCTACACTTTGTAATTCACAGCGAGAATCATATCCAGATGCTGAACGACAGGCTTAGAGAGGCCTTCACTTTGTGATTGTAGCAGGAAAGTGAAATAAGATTGGAGCTGCTTTAATGACATTATTTAAGTGGGGTTTATCTTCTTCTTAGAAATGAAATCAAGATGGCAGAAAGAAGGGGAGAGGGGGAAGAGACAAAGATGGGAGAAAAAAAGCAGGAGGAGAAATCAGCAGGATTGAAATGAGCACTTAACTGTGATGAAGCCCCATGGCAGCCTGCTGGGCCTGGCATCTTAATACAGAACCGAAAACAAAGTGACAAACAAACAAGAGCGAACAGCACCCCTTCTCCCAAACTAATCAGCCGTCCACTTGGGAATTTATGAGTACAAAAAAAACGGGAACAGTCTTGACGAGTATTTTCAGAACAAATCAAGCCTAAATTTATCACAGAGGCACCTCTCATTCACCGCTTGTGGTAAATGACGCAGTCCAGTTGAATGTAAATGAAGGTGTCACGGTGCTGCCAGGTGAAAAGAACATGAAAAACCACAGATTTCTAATTGATTCTGCCATGCTTTTTTTTTTTTTTTTATTAAATGTGTGTCGTCTAGTCCACGCAACACTACAGCTGACACGGGAAGCTTTTAAAATAGAAGCTACAGACAGCCAACAGGAATACCTCAAAAGAAATGTGTTGCTGCTACGACTCCCCGAAGACACCGATGACAATGTGGCTGATTTGAAAATTGAACAGAAAATAATCTGCCATCCTCCGAGACGTTACTTATGGGATACACAAGTCCCTTCGCATCAGTGAGCCGCAGACTAAATTTGACGCTCTCAAAGCACTGGTTCACTTACAAAGAGAAAGATGTGTTTCAAGTGATCCGGACTTGCCATTCCTCAAACTGCCAGAGACGAAGAAAAAAGACTAGGGAATATTGACTGAAGGAGAAAGAAGATTTAACATTTGGAGAGATTTTGGTTTGACTTGTTTTTAAGTACGCTCCTGTAAAGCTGTAAATGTTGACACCTAGCTTTCTGAAAGTCTTATGGAGATGCACTGTGTAGTTGTTTCATGACAGCCTTTGATGAAAAACAAACTCTAACAAACTACTATGAAACAATATTGTTTTTAAGACGATCTATGGCAAATTTAATGTACTTAAGCTAAAACAAGTCATATGTGTGATTGAAGGTGCTTCCTTAAATGAATAACTTAATACACACGTCAAACTCAAGGCCCAGGGGCCAAATGCGGCCCTTTGCAATGTTTTATGTGGCCCTTCAATATATTTAGAAAGAAATATTTTTTGCACTAGGTTTTATTCATTACATTTTAGAGGGATTTTTGCTACAAAGATACATGAAATCTGTTCAAATCCAACTGCAACCTGTTCAAATTCAACAAAAGCCTGTTAAAATCCATCTAAACCCTGTTCAAATCCAACTACAACCAGTTTCCATGAAAGGAGGAAATTATTTTTTATGTAATAACTTGTGTAAGACTGAAAAGAAAATTCAAAATCTTCCAAATGTCGCCATCTTCGGCCCCTGAAAGGATTCTTATTAACTTTCACAGCCCCTCACCCCTTTGAGTTTGACACCTCTGAGTTAATAGATGACCACAAACACATGACAAGTAACTGGACATGCTGAATTGCCAAAAAAAAAAAAAAAAAAGTTCAAAAACACACGGAAAAGCAGTCTTTAACCAAAACAAAAGACTGGGCCAACGTGAGCTCAGCAGCAGATGTTGGGAAGAATGCTTCACCAGATAAGCAAATTAATACACATGCAAGAACAGCAAGAAAGTGATGAAATTATCCTATCAACACAGCAAGGTGACATTCTCTCTGGCCTAGCACATCTGGGATGCCACGTTGCATCAGACTTAAGATTCAACCTTGCCGACTCCATCCCCCTGCTATTAGTGCTTTGTGAGAGCACAGGAGAAAGAAAAAAAAACAACACAATAGCACTTCCTCTCGGCGATCTCACACAGGTAGAGAGCAGCCGCCCACACTCGGCTAAACTCCTGCGTCTAATCGCATCCTTGGTGGTCAGTCAAGTCTTTCAGCTACAGGCACAAACAGTACATTTCTATCAGACGCAGAGCACATCCCCTCCTCTCCTTCCTCGTTTCATTCGCTCTATCCTTCTCTTCATCCTGCACTGGTCAGGTGGAGGGAGGTTAGGCACACCATTTGCATTCATTAACATTACATTAGCAGACAGAGTGATCTTTAGAAACCAGGCTGCCGGAGAGTGTCATCTTTAATTCATCATAACCCCCACCCTGAACGCATCACCCACCCAGCTTTTCCTTCTCATCTGTTTCTTCCTCATCCGTCCGCGGTGCAACCTTTACCACTCCTTCCGTTACTTTGTATTTAATGTTCATGCAATAAAATATGGATCAAATGTGTACATTTCTCGTCGAGTATTTATTTTAGTCATACCCATGCAACGAAAGCTACTGCCCAGAAATCTCAAAGGGGGCCATTTAGAATTTTTTTTTTTTTTTTTTTTTGAACAATTTGAATATTTTAGCTTAATTTTTCTATTGATGTAATGTAAGCATATGTGTAAATTTGCCTCTCGTTTTGAAACTGTTCACTTACATCTACCTTTTAATGCTATGAGTGTATATACCTTTTCAAACATAAGTGCATGACCCACTGTAAATGCCTCTCTGTGTTGCTTCAAGTATCAGTTTCAAGTACTATATCAACATTCAATGGAAAAACTAATTACCAAAGCAATCTGTGGTAATACAGTTAGTGTTGTTCTAAAAAAGGACCCACCATTCTGCTATCTCTTATTTCTCTGCTTGTGACACTCAAAGCAGAAATGTGATCTCCCTTAATGTAGCCTAGATCTTTTGGTCCGCTCTGGTGCTGCTTGGGGAATTGTGCAGCTACAGTACAAGACCTTGTTTTAATAGATTTTAATGTGGGCCAATCCAGCATCAGCACTGCTGATCATAACCCCCCACAGACTGTGCTATATACAACATGGCATGTGTGTCATCATTAAAAGAGCCTATATGAATTTGTACTGAACAGTCACAGAGAGGAAGCACATGTTCCAAATTACTGCTGTGCTAACATGCAGTAAAAGTATGCACAGCGTACATTATTATTCAAGGTTAGTGTTTACATCAATATTTATCAGCTGGCTGTGCACATAGGACTAAAACACTCAATATTATACCATTTTACGGCCGAGTAATGAGCCCAGAAACTGCTAAGGTTTGCTGTAGCAGCAGACCAGCAGCAGTGACCAAGCAATAATCCAGATGGAAGCAGAGAAAGCCTCCCACAACCATCACAATACTCATTACGGCTGATATTACCTCAGCCAGCCTGTCTGCTTTTAAGAAACCTGGCAATTTGCTGCAGTAAAATGGGGTAATTACAACTGTTATCAGGCTCCTCACCTCACAAAAAAGAAATTTGGAGAGGGAGGCTACTCTGACGCATCCCTGGCCTTGGCTGGCATCCCGACTGTACAGCCACACCCACTGTCATTTTTCACCCTGTAACAACTCCACTTACCACTGGCTCTACCCTCTATGCAATCAAACATTTAAAAAGGTGAATTGCAATCACTTAGCCAAATCAATTCTGAGATTGATGTCCCAGTTTAAAACAACAAAACAGCTGACATCAACATGAGGTTGTGAGGGATTGGTTTACACTTAACCGTGCCAAGAAACACGCGCCAAATGGAGGATGGGAAAGTGACACTTTGAGAAGGGAGCACTGTTTGTGATGGATAAGGTACAGCATAGAAAAAGAGTAATGTAATTTAACCTTTGGCCATAAGGAGAAAGTATTTACAGGAGAGGTCTGTAGCTTGTCCACTGCAGCTTTGACATTTCTAAATTTCACATGTGAAAGTTTGCTTCCCAACTTGGCCTTATCATCACTTGTGCTGAGGAGAAACACAAGTTGACTGCCAGAGAGAAATGGTGTCTGCGCTAGGTGCACTGGGGATTATGGGAGCTTGACATTTAGCAGTGAGCTATAGCTAATGGGCTTTCCAGGGTTGGTTAAAGCATCATTGTTTTGCAAGCAGACCAGGAAATGTTGCTGAGTGAACAAAAATGATGTCACTCAGTTTCTTCCCACTGCAGTCCCTCACTCTAATTAAGACAGTAAGGGCTGCTATTGGCGCAGTTCTGTGTCCACTAGTGGAAAACATGAAAAAAACAAAACAAGGAGGATTGAGAAAATTAAGAGAATCAATCTTTTATTACATCTAACTGTGAGCTGAGTGGCTGCATTTGAAAGCATCAGGGGGTTATAAGAGCAGACAAAGAACTCACTGTCATTTGCTGTCACACAGATGAACCGAGATAACCATTCCGTAATATGTTCAACCTGTACGAAGCAAAAGCAGAAAAGGAGAAGGGCGCAGCTTAGATAGAGAGGGACAGTAGACGGGCTTAGTTCATACACACAAGATATTAAGTCAGATACGGAGGTGCCCTGTGTCGTCTTATCCAAAAATGGATCTAACCTCATACCTGGTCACACAGCGCTTTTATGAAAAACCAGATTTATCTATTTTACTCTGCCATCCTTCAGTAGTTGCAGTGTGAAACATAAATAGCATAATAATAGTCATTTAAATCATACATTAGAGCTTTTTATGTTCACCGTGACTTTACGCAAACTGAAGTAACAATGCTTAAAAATGTAAATTGTTTAGTCTAAACAGACACCACGAATGGAAGAACAATGATATGCATAAACTAATGACAGACGATCGTATGTACACACAGCAATATGTGCATGTGCATAATCATATAATATATGCAAGCTCACAACACACAAAGCCAGCTGCTCCTCCTATTACCTCTGCTGGTGCACTCCAACTTTGGATGGTGCTTATGTGGGAGCCGTGATAATCCTTTCTCGGCAAAGCAAACTGAAGACAATAAATACAGTGTGTCATCTAATCTAAAATAGAAGAATACCACTACGGGTCCCTTTCAAAGAGGAAGTACGTGCGCAATGTGCCACTGAAAAGTAATAAAGAAGCTCGAGGTTGAGGGTGAGAGTTGAACAGCAGCCAGCTTCAGCCAATCTTATTAAATGCTGTTGTTAACCATGTTTGGATGCACCACAAAATTGCCTCTTGAATAATTCTCCTTCTGGTAGAAAGGGAAA